>JANHMN010000022.1:28707470-28719825 GCA_030674055.1 Rhabdomys pumilio | reverse complement strand
TTGTAACAGTAACAGTGAGCTAAATAAATGAAATGTCCAGCCTCGGGTATTTTGTAACAGTAACAGGAAACAGTGGGAAGCTACTTTCCTCTCTTCATTTCCTTTCTCATGGGTAATATAGGAAGTAGAATGTGCTCAAATTATATGGGGAACATTGTAATTCAAAGAAGAAAAGGCAAGCTACCATCCTATCAGCCACCAGGTATGTAGTTAACCTAATATTTCTGAAGATTGTTCTGACATAACATAACGTTTGAAATGCCTCTGCTGTCATACAGAAGTCAGAGCTACAGTCGTCTCTGGGAACATTCCTCACTGCATTTTGGTGAGGACATTGCGGATACCCTAATTTAGACTCTTCCTGACTCTGCCTTCCCCTAAATCAACCCTGTCTCCCTCCAGAGTCCTGACCCTAGCTGATGGATGCTTCTTCCAGCTACCAGGTGAGGTCAATTACTCTTGCCACAGAATTACTCCAAGCTATTTGAAATGGAGGTATTCTGTCCTCTGTCTCCCTGGTTCTGGAATTGGGGTGTGTCAGGGTGAGTCTTGGGTAGGTCGTTCTTTAACAAGCTCCTTGGGGGGGGATGTGCAGGCCCAGTGCAGCGCAGGAGCTCTACTCTGCATGATCTCTGGGTCTTCATGCTTTATCTCTCTGGATTAGTCAAGGTTCCCCAGAGAGAGACTGACAGAAGAAATACATCTTACAGAGTGTTTATTAGATTGGCTTACAGAACCTTGGATAGGTAGTCCAGCATGGGCCATTTGCTTGCTGGAGAGGCTAAGGACCCACAAAGCTGGTCGCCAATTTCGTACCAAAAGCACAGAAGAATCTCTTGTTTTCACATTGCAATGGTAAGATGCCAGAGCCCAGTATCAGCAAAGAGAGTCAACACCAGCAAGGATTGAAGGCAAGAAGCCAAGAGGCAGCACTCTCTGCTAGGGCTCTGGCAGACCCACCCAGCCCAGAGGGTGTGTCTCTTAGTTGATCCCAGATCCAATGAGTCAGCAATTCTAACCACCTTACAGAGATTCCGTCCTCCCTGAAGCCAGACAACAGTGTCTGCCCTTGGACATGACTCAGAAAATGTTTAATGTTTGGCCTGATTTTATCAACCACTTATATTGTTTCTGATACTTGATCTCCAAGACCAGGTTCAAAGCCCAAGTGATGACTTCCCAGAGGAAGTATGTCTTGACTGGGAACACTTAACCCTGGATATTCAATCTCTGTGCTTACAGCCTTTTCTTTAGGAGACTCTAGTCAAGGACTTTATCCACAGACATTTGTCTTTTATATCCAGAGAGTTCTTCCCAATTGAAGGAAATATTCAGTTAAGACAGCAGAGGTAAAAGGCACCTTCAGAACAGCTCAAGCCTGGCTTGGGAGCATCCTTCTTAAATATTTATTAGATGAAGAAATCCACTTTACCACTTGTATATGGGTAGCATTAAAATGCTTTTGTGAGCCAGTCATAGCATGTGTGACAGGGTCGTATTAGCCCATGAAACACAAGGTTAGAGACAGGGCAGTCAGGAATGGTAAATCTGATGGCTCTAAAACATGACATATGAACCAATTTAAGTGGCTCTGCCATTTAGTCATTTCCCTATTGTGTGACATTAAAGTGGATGAGAGATATATTATTCAGATCTCCACTATCGGAACAAAGTATTTGAAATAAAGAAGTCTTAAAAGGAAAGATTTAGGGCAAGCATGGTGGCCCACTTGTCATAAAAACCTGATGACCAGAGTTCAATCGCCAGATTCCACGATGGAGGAAAAAAAAACAGTGGACTCCTAAAAGTTGTTTGCTGACCTACACACACAGACACACACACACTGATAATGATGATGAGAATAATAATATAAGACTTATTTTGGCTCATGGTTTTATGAATTTCAGTTCGTGGTCTCTTGGCCTGATGCCTTTAGGCCTGTGGTAAGGTAAGAACATCCTAGCCATACTTGAGGAAATAGCCCACCTCCTGGAAGATGAAAAGCAGAAAGAGAAGGAAGTGAGAGAGGGAGAGAAGTCCCAGGATCAGGCCCCAATGATGTTCAGCCCGAGGTCTTAGTGTTTCCAGCCCTACCCAGCACCAGAGGATGGTGGCCACACTGTTGTCACATGGCCTTTGGGGATTTCAAATGCACTCTATCACATTGTGAGCATGCAGGGGCCTTAGTCTTATGTTTGATATTTTGGAGGTTATAGTAAATTTTTTTTGTTGTTTTTTTTGTTTTTCGAGACAGGGTTTCTCTGTGTAGCCCTGGCTGTCCTGGAACTCACTTGGTAGACCAGGCTGGCCTCAAACTCAGAAATCCACCTGCCTCTGCCTCCCAAGTGCTGGGATTAAAGGCGTGCGCCGCCACCACCTGGCTGAGGTTATTGTAAATTGATGTCATTATCAACATATGACAACTGCTACATATTCCCAATTTGCTTCTAGACAATTTGTGACGATTTCTCTGTCCCTTCAAAGAATACACGAGTCACTAAACGCAGAGGCAGTCTCGTAATACACAAAAGGTTTCCTTCCTTTAATTATTTCTAAAAATTTTTCTCCTGAGGAAACATTTACCTAACAAAGGATGGTGGAGGGGGACTGTTAACAATTAAAAGAGACAAAAGAGATGTCTGCACTGTGAGGGAAGCCAGCTCATACAGGTTATCTGTAGAAAGATGTTTCTGAGAGAGCTGAGTACATATCAGGCTTATCTGATGTTTAGGAATTAGCTTTTATTAGGTGTGGTAATAGAACAGTAGTTATAGTAGATAATCAAAGTCCTTGGTAGTCAGAGATGCTCTTTATTGATGAGTGAATTAGCGTGCTGTATGGTGTTTGCTTTATTTTCAGCAAAGGGTGTTTCAGCATAGCACCAATCAAGAATCAGAGAGCAACGAATGGTTATGTTCAGCTCACTTTCTCCATTTTATATAGTCCAGAATCCAAGCCTAGGGAATGGAACCACCCACCTCAACTAAGCTAAGCAGGATAATCCCCACCAGCATGCCCGAGGCCCATCTCCCAGGTGATTCTGGATCCCATCAAGTCAGCAGTTAGATAACCATCACAATATTTCATCAAGCAAGGGAGTAGGCTAGGACAGAAGTGCAACTGGTACTACAGTTTGTATCTGCACTGCCCTCCAAATCTGTGTGCTAACATTCGAATCCCTAGTCTAGGAAAAATGTTGGAACCTTTAGAGGCAGGACTTACTGGGAGGAAGTTAGGCTACGTAGGGAGAATATCCTTTTTTAATTATGTAAGTGTACCAGTGGGGATGTGCAGTTGAGTGCAGGTGCCCAGAGGCTAGAAGGGTCAGAGGTCAGAGGTGGAAGGAGAGAAGGTAGTTCAGGAAGTTGTCCTCTGACCTCCACACATGTGCTATGCCAGCCATGCATGTGCCTACCCATATATGTTGTACACACACATACACACACACACATTCACATGGTAACAAACAATGATGACAAATATTTTAACCTAAAATGTCTCTTCTTTCCCCGACAACCATTAACTGTATTTACTTGGAGAGGAAGCTCATAAGCCCTTCCCTGGTCCGTGACAGAATTGTCCAGAGCGCGTATGCATGTATGTGTATGTATGTGTCAGCATCAACTTTGGGTGTTGTTCCTTGGGCTGTCCACCATTGGTTTTTCAAATTGAGTCTCTAATCAACCTGGAAATCACCATGTGTCCTTCTCCCCAGTGCTGGGAACACAGTCACATACCATACCTGGGTTTTTAACACCTGTGTTTGGGATCGAGCTAGGGTCCTGCACGTTACCAGCTGGGCTATTTCCCAGGCCCTCAGCGCTCAGCTGTCCATCATGCTTCCACTCTTATCATTTTCTGCTACTTTGGCTGGTGGAAGAGATGACTGTGATCCAGTGATCCCAGCAGGTGACCTAAAGTCACAATGACTCCTACTTTAATCAAGAAGTCCTGTAGAGCTAAACCAGCAGATGGAATCTAGAAATGTTCAATCCTTGGAACATGTCACCAGTTTCTCATCACTGTACCCAAAGGTGCCTAGGTCACTCTGCCCAAAGTGAGGCTTCATTCAAAACCCCTATAGTGAGATAACTCCCTTAGGCTTGCATTTATCCCTCGATTTTACTCATTTCCCTTGTAAATGGCCCGTCTTGTCCTTACCTTGATGTAGGCTCTCTGAGGTCAAGGGTCACCATTTTCACTAGATCAGCTGTGCCTGCTTGCAAGAGACCATCACATGGAGCTTATTGAAAGGTGACTTCCCTAGAGAAGGGGGGTGTTGGAGAGAGAGGATCAAGGGTCAGTGAAGCTCCCCTGAGATTCCAGTGTTTCCTCTCAGCCATTTGTATGAAGTGCTGCCCTAATTGCATATGGCCTTGTGGTGCCCAGAAGTGTGAGCATCTCTCTAGGCTGGAGGAGGTTGACTGAAGACTCCATTTGTGTGACTATGGAGAGGCCATCATCCATGCTGAATGAAGACTTTCCTCTGTGGCAGTCACCCATGCTCATACAAGCAACCACTCACCTTGTGTGCTATAAGGAAGCTTGGTAAACTCCTTGGTTCCCCGGGGTGAAGTTCTAGTGGAGTTATTCTTTGGTTTGTCATTGGGAGCTTATATGCAGGTCATCTTTTGACTTGTCTTTGGGATCTTGTAAGCAGGGGGTAGACATTGTTTACAGTTCTTCAGGGAAGGAATTCTCACAAGGAGCTCGTCCAGGTCACCTTGGATGGCTGTCTAAACTCATTCTGGATGCTGTAACAAGGCTACCTTAGAAAAAGGAATATAGTGCTCACGGCTCTGGAAGTCCATAGAGTCCTCACAGTGTTCTCGCATGTCCGAAAGTGTGAGGCATCTTTGGTTGTAGTTTGTTGTGTCTGTGCCAGGCTGACTTTAAACTCCCTATGTAGTCTACACCTTGAACCTTGAACCTTTGTTCCTCCTGGCTCCCTCTCCTATATGCTGGATTACAGGCTCCTGTTACGACACCCAGCTTATCAGACTAGCACTACTCTACCAACTAAGCCACATCCCCAGCCCCGAAGGTATTATAAGGACACATACAGCATCCATGAAGGTCCCTCCCCTACACGCTAGTCTCCTCACATAGGACCATTTTCTAAACCTTCCACCTTGTGGGTGAAGATCAGCACGTGAATTTGAGGAAATAAGAATTGTTCCTATCATAGCTGTGGCCCAACACATCATACATGGGCTCAGCTTTCTGCTTTCTGTGTTCTATTGGGAGCACTCACTCTATAGGGAGCACTCATTCTATAGGGAACACTCACTCTATAGGGAGTACTCACTCTATAGGGAGCTATAGGGAGTTCTCCTGGCTCAGGAAATCCACTGAGTCTTTCTAACTTCAAGTTCCTTCAATAGTTGGGGACTAATTGCCTAACAGGCTTGTGACTCAGGGGTAGACTATGACACTGTTTGAAACCGACTTGTTAAACTCAAAGCACTTAACGCGTCAAACTCAAGTCTCTCCAACTCTATCCACTTCATCTGAGCTTGAGGCTAAAGAATTATGATCCTAGCCAGCGTGAACAACAAATTTCTTTATATAATGGAGATAAATAAGAATATTCACTGCAAGATGGCTGAGAGGACTTTGATTTTTGAAGCAAAGTTTCCAAAGGAGAGGTGATATTCTGATCTTTTCCTCCACCATCAGGGGTCTTAACATTCAAAATCTCCATTCCACTGTTCCTTGTCTCTCACTCCTTTCTTACCTAATATCCCCCCACATTCCTCTCTATCCTACTTTGATATAAGCTAAACTCAATATCTTCCATTATCTTGGTTTGAGGTCTTCTGCTTCCCAAGGAGACACAGCTCAGAACCATGATTTTACTTGGAGAATTAAATGGTTATGAATGGTTATGAATTAAATGCTTATATCATTGGATGGGAAAGATAAGATTTGGGGAGATAAAAGTCATTCCACAGTTGTGGCCCAACACATAGTGGCTCAGCCTTCTGCTTTCAACGTTCTACAGGGAATGTTCACAAGCTCTCCTGGTTCAGAGAATCTACTGAGTCCATCAAAGAAAGTAACTACAAGCTCCTTCAAGAGTTGGGGACTAATTACCTAATTAATTACCTAATGTGCTTGTGACTCAGTGGTGAGGTGCTTGGAAAAGGTGGTCCCTTGACTTCATCTCCGGTCACCATAAAGTCATAAGCCCAGAAGCCCACGCAGTCGAAGCTCTGATCTGACCATTTCTCAAGGGAATCTACAGCAGGCAGCCACTAGCTGACCAGTAGCAACATGACAAAGGACAGGCTTGGGAGAAAATTACAAGGCAAGGATACTGGTTAAGGCTTGGGATCCCAGGGATGGGACACAACGAGAAAGATGAACTTGCAAATTAAGGGAAAGATGTGAGGACCAGAGTTAGAACCTCTAATGTCAGCACTCAGAAGACAGAGACTGAGTGTCCCCAGGGCACGCTGACTAGCTAAGCTCAGGATTCAGTGAGCTCCAGGTTCAGTGAAAGACCTTGCCTCAATAAATAAGGTGGACTGCAGTTGAGGAAGATACCCTATATCTACTTCCGGTCCCCAAATGCGTGCACGTGTGCAAGCAAGTGCACATGCACATCCAGACACACACACTCACCACATTCATACACATACACACAGAAGAGGAGGAAAAAGGGACCGTCGTTACTTTTTGCATGTTCCTTCTGCCTGTACCATACCTCCTGAGTTTCCAAGACCCTCTCTGTGACTCCAAGACTGAGAGGATGCTCCTCTCTGCAGCTGCCACAGAGCCCTGTACCACTCCCAAACCCAGTACCTACCATACAATATACCAGTCATTCCGCAGAACCAGAGATCCAGGGAGACACAGCACTTCTTGTTTTATCCCTGGTTCTGTGCGTGTGGAATAAATGAATTCTTGAGAGTCTGCATAAGCCTTTATTTTTATAGGAGCTTTTGAGTCTCTGAACAAGGTCTGCTGATTATGGCTGTTCGTATTCCATAGTGTACAAGAGCATCGGCAAAAGGAGGGAAGGAGGCTGAGATTTAGTCTCATCCTTGTCACTAAGACTTTGTTTTTTTTTTTCTGGCTGGATCCACTCTTCTCTCAGAGGAAAAGGGGCCTTTTCCCGCCTCACACAATAGTACCATATGGGCTTGCAGCAGGCCAAACTCTGTATGCTGAACAACTGCTGCCTTCCAACAGAGTTGGGGATTCTCTGCTTTCCTAAAAAGGCTAGGGCTGAGGGGTTTTATAACTCTGTTTCTTCCTGTCCTTCACCAGGCTCCAAGCCTTATACTCCAGTGGTTCTTAACCTGTGGATGGGATCACTCTGGGGTTTGCATTTCAGATATCCTGTATATCAGATATTTACATTAGAATTCATAAAAGTAGCTAACTTACAGTTATGAAGTAGCAACAAGATACTCATGGGGTGGGGGGGGTCACCACAGCATGAGGAACCATATTAGAGGGTCACAGCGTTAGGAAGTTTGAGAATGACTGCTCTACACTGACTCCACTCCCAGCCAGGCTCTCGCTCACTTTTTTCTCCTCTGGCTTTTGTCTTCTTCAGGGTTTGGGATGACAACACCAGCCACAATGGGAGGGAAGATTTTTCTGATCTTTTATGGTCTCATTGGATGTGCGAGTACCATCCTCTTCTTCAACCTCTTCCTAGAGCGGCTGATCACTGTCATCGCCTATGTCATGAGATCCTGTCACCAGCAGCAGCTGCGAAGACGTGGAGCGGTGACCCAGGACAACATGAAGGCCCCTGAAAAGGGCGAGGCGGACAGCCTGGCTGGCTGGAAGCCCTCAGTGTACTACGTCATGCTGATCCTATGCTTGGCATCAGTGGCCATCTCCTGTGGGGCCTCAGCTCTGTACACCACCATGGAGGGCTGGAGCTACTTTGACTCAGTCTACTTCTGTTTTGTGGCTTTCAGCACCATTGGCTTCGGGGACCTGGTCAGCAGCCAGAATGCTCAGTATCAGAGCCAAGGACTCTACCGCTTCGTCAATTTCTTCCTCATCCTCATGGGTGTCTGCTGCATCTACTCCTTGTTTAATGTCATTTCCATCCTGATCAAACAGACCGTGAACTGGATCCTGAGGAAACTGGATAGTGGGTGCTTCCCGCAATGCCAAAGAGGACTCCTGCGCTCCCGGAGGAATGTGGTGATGCCGGGCAACATCCGGAACAGGTGCAACATCTCCATAGAGACGGATGGGGTGATGGAAAGTGACACTGACGGACGACGTCTCTCGGGGGAGATGATCTCCATGAAGGACACCAACAAGGTCTCCCTGGCCATCCTGCAAAAGCAGTTGTCCGAGATGGCCAATGGTGGACCCCACCAAACCAGTGCATCCTCCCGGGATGATGAGTTCTCAGGGGGAGTGGGAGCTTTTGCAGTAATGAATAACAGGTTGGCAGAGACCAGTGGAGATAGGTAGGAACCAGAAGTAGCTGCTAGGTGAAGAAACCCAGGGCAAGTGGGGAATAAGACAATGTCACACCCCACCAGTGAGCTCAGCTGTGTCTCTGGCTGACTCCAGTCCAGCTTTTGAAAGCTGACTTTGGCCTCTGGCAATTGTAACCTCTCAAAGTTGAGAACTGGAACTACCTTCCCTGACTCTTTACTCTTGAATTCCAAGTTTCACATTTGGAATTGCTAAGGGCCTCACCTTCCTCCAGAGTTGTAATTGTCTGAGGGAGATGGGTCTCCAGCTTTGATTTCCCCGCCATGATCCATCCCTAAGTGGGGGGGACCCCCAAAAAGCCTGATTCTGTTCTGGAATGTGAATGATGGCTCAACTTCACCCAGCCCTTCAAGAAAAGGCAAGGAACATTCCAGAATGGGGCCTTTTTGCTGGGCTTCCTTCCAAGCATCTCTATTGTTGGTTCCGTTGATGAGGAGACCGTCTAATCTCTTTATACCTGCTTCTCTGTTTGGGAGTCTTGGTTTCGTTTTGTTTTGTTTCCTGTTTGACTAATGTATCTTTTGGATCTTACGTGATAAGAAAACTAAATCCGTCCTCAAACCTTTAAACTTGGTGATGAGTCAAGGAAGAGGGAAACTCCATCTTGTAACTAAAGCCCACAGCTTACTGTGTTCTCTCTGAATGGTTACACAGATTGTGTCATTTTGCCAGGGCTTGGAGCCTGGTGTAGAGGCAACTGACTATTTATTAGAACTGAAAATTTAATAAATTCTCATTTTGTTAACTATGAGGCTATGGGTAATAATTGTGGACAGTGTAAAGGAAGCTGGAGCTATCATGGAGTCTGGGCTGGAGCATAACATTCTAGGCCACATAATGAAGTGTGACTTCTGGTCTCACCTACTGCAGGGCTGGCTTCTGAGACTGTACCAAGGCCAGAGATGTGAACCTCCCAGGCCACTATAGCACCCTTCCTAGGAATGAAGGTTGCTAGCCTTCTGAAATGCAAGACAAAAACATGTAAGGCATAGCAGGAATCATTTTTTTTTACAAGATTAGAGTGGGTACACACAGCACTCTCAGAAGTGATTAGGTGGACCAGAAAAGAAGACAGCAGAAAACCAGTCAAGGGAAGGGCAGAACGGAACCTGGGAACTCAGAGCTTACTTGAACATTGTCTCATTCCACCCTTGACTGTCACAAAGGAAGTGCAGGTGACTCAGGAACCAGCCCTTCATCTGAGTCTCAGGCCTGGCTAGATGAGGTTGGAAGAAGGACTCAGGAATCTGGAGAATAAACTTGGGTATCTTACCCCTTCCTCCATCCAGTTTTGAGCCCTCTCCCCAGGCTTCTCTGTAGGCTGTGAGACCTTTTCTTTATCTTCCAGTTTGTACCTGCATCACTCTTAAAGGGAAGCAACCTGGAGTTGCTGCCAAATCTAAGTGGGTAATTGTCACCACAAAGCAAGCTGCCCCTCTGCTCTGTGCCACCGGGAGCTGGGTGTTCCTTCTTAATAGTTCATTGATGCTCAGATTCCTGGTACAAGAGTGAGCATAGGGCAGGTCCTTGCTTCTCTGTACAGGTCCCTCGAGACCACAGCAGTGTGTCAGGAGGCCAGGCACATCCTTGCAACCAAGGCTTATCAAGTGGATCAACTTTAAAAGGGGATGGTGACAGAGCTGCTGCATCACCACACATGTGGATTCCTGTAGGTGGGCTCCAACCCTACAGGAATAAACCCTCCAGCTGTGTCGTTTGTTCGCTTGTTGAGACAGGTTCTCACTATGTGGCTCCATCTGACCTTGAACACGTGACCTTTTTAGTCTCTGTCTCCCAGATGCTAGAATTACAGGAGTGAGCCACGATGCCCAACTCAGCCAAAGTTTTAGAAAATTGAACTTGGGTTCCCTCAAAATCCTGAGTCTCCAAGCATGAGCTGCTTTTCTTCTGGGCTGGGAGTTCCCTAGTGGGAACATTGGAGAATCAGTGTTAGGAGAAAAGTGTATGGGAGAGAAGGAAGGAAGGAAGGAAAGAAGGAAGAAAGAAAGGAGGGAGGGAGGGAGGAAGGAAGGAGTAAATAAAAAAATTAGGAATTGAAAAATTAGGAACTCTCACTTAATAAAGACTCTATTATTACTCATAGACATGAACCTGTCAACAGGACATTTTAGACAGTAATAATCAAAGCCTGAGTCCATGAGACTCCTGATAGAGTAGCAGATACAGCAAGGAAGCAAGCTCGTGGACCGTACCTTTCCCGGGTGATGGCAGCCATGTTTTCCTTTACTGTTACTGCCTCTTGCCACCTCTGTTCCCACCTGGCATGCTTTCAGCTCTCTTCAACTAGGCATAGCATTTGGCCCAGGATCCTGTGTCAGGAGTTCAGGGTCTCCCTACTGATGTTGCTTTCAGGCTTTATGTAGGAGGTCCGGGGTTTTCTCGGACACAGGCATGTGACGTCGGCAGCCCGTTTCTCTAAGGTTTGTCCCATATCGCTTGCCTGCGTTGTGGCAGAACTCCAGGCTTGTCTCCTCAACATCTCATCGACTCAGCTTATAATTCATTTTGTTTTTAAAAGAGACCATGATACCAAATAAAAGCCTATAAGCACTTACTATAAATAGGAGATGATAAAGTAAAGCTCAAACTGTGTTATTAAATTCTATCCAAATCCTGTATCCTAGCAAAGGCGCTAAGCCCAAGGGGCTTTTCTCTCTTAGAAAAATGGAGAGTAGGTGGCCGTCGTAGTGCCTGCTGAGGTGAGAGGACCCAGAGCTCAAGGCCGCTTTTTGGTGATATAGTAAGTCCCATGTCAGCCAAGGCCACATGAGACCCTGTCCCCAAACAAAAGGCCAGCGAGATGGCTCCGTGGGTAAAAGCTTGCTGTCAAGCCTGACAATGTGAGTTCAATCCCTGAGACCCACATGATGGAAGAAAAAAAACTGTCACAAGCTGTCCTTCGGCCTTCACAATGAGCGAGTGCACACACATTTTTGAAAAGTACTATGTCATTTCACGTTGTTAAGTGACAACAGAAAACATGTTATTAAATGTAGGGAAGGGGAAGGGGATACCTGAATCAGACTTGTTCTGTGATGGAGCCAGAAGAACCAGGGAGTTGGGAAGGAATTATCTCTTACTGTATGATTCAATGTTCATTCCACACTGAGAGCCCCTAAAGGCATCTCACATTCTGCCCGTATCCTTGGTGTTCACATCTGGAACAGCAGCACACAAATAACAGCGCTGTTTCTGACGTCGGGCCAGTGTGTGAACAAGCAGCTCTTTGTGTGAGAATATCAGGGCTTGGATCCTAGTGCTGGAAAGGATGTGCCAGTCACTTACCCCGCTGAGCCCATCTCTGCAGAACACCGGCTCCCTCTACAAGCTGATGGAAGGATCCAGTGAGGTGATGCCCGGGGAAGGAATCAGGACTCTTGAAAGCGTGTGGGCAGTGGGCTGCAGGCTTGGATTTAAAGAGGGGAGCTCCACTAACGCTGCATCCAGCTGGGAAAGATTTTGCATGCCACACCATTTAAATGATGGTGTTTCTTCTGTTATTCAATGGTGCCTCCTTACTTTTGTTCTACCTCCCACACCCCATCACCAAATCCTTGTACCTGTTCCAGAGAGCTTCCATTTCAGTATCAGGTGACCTCATCAAACCACTTGATACAATACAAAGCTTTGGAAACTGTCACACACACACACACACACACACACACACACACACTCTCACACACAGTCGTGCACACATATTCACACACACATCCATACATACACATTCACACATTCACATACACACACATTCACACACACACACATGCACACATACATATACTCACACTCATTCACTCACACATACATATACTCACACACACATACACACACATTCACACACACATTCACACACACA
>JANHMN010000022.1:28678828-28707460 GCA_030674055.1 Rhabdomys pumilio | reverse complement strand
GGGGTAGCTATCAAAATATTTGATAGTTAGGGCTGGAGCTGGAGCTCAGTGAGAGAAGCTAGCATAGCACTGTGGCCCCAGGCTCACTCTCCAGAATTATAAATATTTGATAGTTAAGAAAACAACCACAGTGGCAAATTCTGGTAGGCACCATGATTCTCAAGAAAACTAAGTTAACACTGTAGTGAAACCTGTCACATCAATGTTATCTGACACAACACTGTGAGTCCTATGTTCTCACAGTGACCCATCCCTGCCATCTGGTCACATGAGAACATCAGCTGTACCTACACTGAGGAGCGTCCTGAGGGCTAACTGACCAGGACTCTTGAAAGCTCGAGGTCCTGGGGACAGAGCTGTGTGGAGGAAGCTGAGGAGACAGAGCAAAGGTGTAGTTCGTGTTGGCCCCTGGAACTAATGTAGTTTTGGGTCCTGGGTTGGATCCTGGAGTGTGAACGGGGCACTGAGATGGGGATGAAGTCCAATGAATGGTGGTGTGTAGTTAATGGTGTTGCCTCGAGCTGAAATCCTTAGTTTGGATGAGTGTTCTGTGGTTATGCAAGATGTTGGTTCACGCAAGGGGAGGTTGGGTAACAAGTGTATGGGAACACACTGCACTATTTTTACAATGCATACAAGGATAAAATTATCTCCAAGTACGAGAATTAAAGAGAAACAAAACAAGGCTCCCTGCAGCTGGCACAGCCAGGCACACCTGGACTGGGGCGTGACTTGAGCTCACAGCTGTGACACAAGTTCAGCCTCACATCCTCAGCAGCTGGTGACATTAGCTTCAAGTGACGTTTAGTGGGTGAGTGGCAGTTCTTGGGCCAAAGGCTGCAGTATCAGTGACTGGAAACTTGTTACAGATGCAAATTCTCAGACCTTATATTCAAGGAAGGAACTCCAAATTTCAATGCTAACACGTCCTGAAGGCAAAGTTCTGGTGGGCTAAAACTGGGGAGCCGTAAAGAATCTAATTTTTGTAAATGATGTGGCTTTTTGGTTAAATTCAGGTCTTTTGGTTGTACCATTCACATGTGCAGGATATTGTTCCGAATTGGTTATTAGTGTTTTGTTCTGTTTTGGCTCAGGAGTTCAAGGCTACATATTTTAAGGCTAAGCCTGGAGTTCATGAGACCCTGTGTCAATACACACACACACACACACACACACACACACACACACACGCTATAAATTAATTAATAGATAAGGTCTACTCTTTAGTCATGTGTTAGGAAGGCAGACATGGTCCCCATTGCACCATGGGCACAAAACTGTGTGGTGGCTTTTGCCGGTGCCATGACGACAGGCATCCAGGCTCTTTAGTGTCATCAGACACTGTCTCTCTCTGGTGGGCTAACTATCTCTAGGGTATAACTCTTGTTGAAATTGTCCACCTGAGGGCAGGCAGTCATGAGAACCAGCCTCCACCAAAATTCTAATGGCATCACCAGCTCTGAGATTCCCTTTCAGCCTTCTAGAACTTTCTCTCCTCTCTTCACCAACTTCCTCTGTTAAGCTGAGCAGGTCCATTTCAGCCTGCAAGGGCTCTCTGCCCTATGTGTCCCTGAGTCACCTGCTTACTCATAAACAGTCTTGCCGTGCTTTATTTTATTTTTGTCTCAGATTTTTGTTAGAATATTCTTATTTGATAGCTTAGGGGCCTGTTTTTTTATTATTATTCTATCCTTAAATCTTTAAAGATTATAAGTGGGTTTTTATCTCTCTCCTGCTGGCCCATGTGGGGATCAATAATAGCCTTTTATTTGCCCTGGGAAAAAAAGATCCAAGTTTTAGAAGCAGTGCTTATTATTTTTTCTCAGTACTGTATTTTAAGACAAATCTGTGTAGAGATGGAAAAATAAAAACCTGTATTCTATCAAGCAACGTGTTTCAGAACACTGGACATATCAGACAGAAAGAAGCCAGTCTCTGGTACATAGACAGCAGCTTCATTATCAGGGAACATCAGGGAAGAAAAAAGCTTTTTCACCATCCTATCAAAAGCAACCTTCAGATTCAATCCCCATCAAAATTTCAACACAGTTCTTCATAGAAATTTAAAGGACAATATTTAGCTTCGTATGAAAACACACATGCACACACATACACACACACACAGAGAGAGAGAGAGAGAGAGAGAGAGAGAGAGAGAGAGAGAGAGCTACAGTAACTAAACAATCCTGAACAATAAAAGAACTGCCAGAGGTGTTATCATCCCTGATCTCAAATTGTACTAAAGAGCTTTAGCAATAAAAACTGCATGATATTGGCATAAAAACAAACACATTGATCAGTGGAATTGAGGACCCAGACATGATAAGTTCACACACTTATGGCCACATGATATTTGAGAAAGAAACATACACTGGAAAAAACAGCATCGCCGGGCAGTGGTGGTGCACACCTTTAGTCTCAGCACTTGGGAGGCAGAGGCAGGCAGATTTCTGAGTTTGAGGCCAGCCTGGTCTATAGAGTGAGTTCCAGGACAGCCAGGGCTACACAGAGAAACCCTGTCTCGGAAAAAAAAAAAGAAAAAAAAAGTTATAAAAAAAAGTTTAAAAGAAAAAACAGCATCTTCAACAAATGCTGTTTAAACTAGATGCCTGCATGTAGATGACTGCAAATAGATTTATTCACCATCCTGAATAAAAATCTACTCCAAATATATCAAGGACCTCAAGAAAAGGCCAGATACACTAAGCCTGACGGGAAAGAACGTGGAGAATAGCCTTGAAATCACAGGCACAGGAAAGACTGTCTGAACAGAGTTTCTTAGTGTGGACACTAAGAACAATTAATAAACAGGACTTCATAAAATTGAAAAGCTTCTGTGAGGCAACAAACACCATCACCATTCACACAAAGGGGCAGCCTACAGAATGGGAAAATATCTTCCCAACCTCACACCCAGTAGAGGATTAGTGACCAAAATATAAGAACTAAGTGCAAATCGAAACTACGCTGAGATTTCTTACACTAGTCAGAACAGTCAGGATCAATAAAACAAACGATACCTAATGGTAGCAAGGATATGGGGGGTGGTGAAGCACTCACTCATTGCTGAGGACTTGCAAATTCGTACAGCCACTATGGAAATCAGTAGGCAGCTCCGCAGGAAGCTAGGAGTACGTTTACCTCAAGATCCAGCTATACCACCTCTGGTCATATAAGAAAAGTACTCAAATCCTACTACAGAGACTCTTGCTCATCTATGTTCACTGTTGCTCTATTCATAAAAGCCAGAAATTTGAAACCACCTTGATGTTCATCAACGAATGGATGGATAAAGAAAATGTGGTATTTATTTACACAATGGAACATTACTCAGCTGTTTAAAAGGGAAAACACTGAAATCATGAAATTCACAGATAGATAGATAGAGTTAGAAAAAAAAATCATCCTGAGTAAAGTAACCTAGATCCCAAAAATAAATATGGTATGTAATCACTTATATGGTGGACATTAGCTGTTAAATCTTGATAAGCAGTCCACAATCCATAAACATGGGTTAGGTATATAGTCAGGGACTAGTGGGGAGGGAAGAATCTCCCTAAGAAGGGGAAATAGAAAAGGGGATCAAATAGAGAGGGGAAGGAGGAGTCTGGAAAGGAAGAGAATACAGGAAGGACAGCTAAAACTAAGGGTTATAAAACTGAATAGAGTAGAAACTTCTTAAACTATATACATATATAAAAGAAATCTGTCAGAATCACCAAACAAGGGGGAGATGGAGCCCCACTAATCATCTAATCACCAAATAAAGCCTCCAGTTCCAGAAATGGGTTATATGAGTTGTTGCCAAAGGGGTCTCATGGAAACCCTCAAATAACCCAAGCTATTGCCAAGATATTGATTGCTCTCTATAAACTGATGGTAAAGTCATACTCCTGAAGACAAGACCTACATAATTCACTTAACACAGAAAAGTCAAGTTGATGCCTACCTAGAGCCTTCACCCCTACTAACTAGTGTTCATGGTACTGGAAGGCACTTTATATTCTACCAGAAGAGAAAGGTAAACACCAAGCTATAGGGAGCCAGACTGGTGCTAAGGTCCTGTTCCCCAATTGGTTCGTGATCTGTCAGTAAAGAAAGCAAGCCATGGGCCAATTGCTGGGTGGAAGGTACGTCTGCTCCTACAGGCAGTGGTCAGAGGAGTTTAGCAATTGAAGTTTAGGGTAGGTGGAAGAGACAGAGATAAGAAATTGGTAAGGGCATGCTTTCCCAAGTAGGAGACAGTAGCACCCAGCCATTGTGCCAAGAAGGCAAGTTGAAAACATACAACTGGTGTGTGTGTGTGTGTGTGTGTGTGTGTGTGTGTGTGTGTTTTATCTGTGAATTCAAGGGAAGCTGGTGGGAGCTGATAGTGCTATCACTTCCCAGAGATAAAGGCAGATAGAGCAAAAACTACATGCAACACCAACCCAGATGCAAGCCATGCATCTATCATGTGACCTGTCTGCAAGATACTCTAATGCAATAATGGTGCAAAAGTTGTAGGAGTAACCAACCCACTGTCTAATTGAAGTAGCCAACCCACTGTCTGATTGTTAAAGCTCACTCCATGAGATGAAACCCATGTCCAACACTGCCTGGGTGGCCAAGAAACTGAGACTAGATATGCCATGAACCTAAGGGAAAACCAAACACTACCATTCCGCTAAAGGAACATTGCAGTAAAATGACTTCTAGTGACATTTTCCTGTACTCACAGATCAGTGTCTTACTCAGTCATATCAGAGAAGCTTCCTCCTGCAATAGATAGAAACAAATATGAAAACCCACAACTAGACAATGTACAGAGAATGAGAGACCTTGGAACATTTAGTTCTAAATGGGTCTCCATCAAATTCCTTCCCTCGGGGCTCAGAGAACTCTGTGGAATAGGAGGTGAAAAGATTGTAAGAACCAATGGAGATGGAAGACACCAAGGAAACAAGGTCTCCCCAACACGGTAGGACATACGCATCCACAGAGACCTGGCAGCATGCACAAGACCAGTAACAGGTCTAAGCCAGATGGGGTCCCAGTGCTGAGAGGGGAAGGAGACACAAGCCCCTGTCCCTAACCTAGAAGCTATCTCTAATTAATAACCATTCAAAAAGGAAAAATTAGTTTTCTCTAGCAGAGTCTAACTGAGTATATAAACCATACTTAAAGGCAGGCCCCATGCCCAGCAGTAAACCACCAACACAAAACAAACTCGAAGATATCTTTCAGGGTTTTTTTTTTTTTTGTTGTTTTTGTTTTTTTTTTGTCTCAAAATGCTTTGTCTTCAAACATATTTTTTTCAACCTCAAAGATCTTTTGCATGTATATATATATGTATATATATATATATATATAATATTCATTCTTTACCCAATTTTATTTTTTGTGATTTTTCTGTATGTGTGAATGTGTGTTAGCCTCTGAATTTTTTTCTTGTGGTTTTTCTTTGGCTATTTTTTTTTCTGTTTATATGTTTTGGCCTATTCTGGTTTGTCTTTATTTTATTTTATTTTATTTATCATCATCATCACTTAGATGCATGTTTTCATTTTTAATGAAAGAGATAAAGAAAGGGTGTAGATTTGGGTGAGTGGGGAGGGGACCTGCAGGGGGGAACTGTAATCAGAATATATTATATAAAAAAATTTTTTTAAGAAGAAAAAAAAAAGCTTTTTTGCCTGTCTGCTTCTAGTCAGTCACCAGGGGGTCCTACAAATTAAAATGACAAAAGAGAGACTAACTAAAGGAAAAGCTTGAGGTTAATATTTCAATATGAAACTATGTAGCATCTTTTTTTTTTTTTTTTTTTTTTACAGGACACAGAGCCTTCATGGAGGAGAAGAGAAAACCTACAGGAAGCAGCTAAGCCTAAGAGTTTACTTAGCAGAGAGTGATACATGGTGAATATTCAAGAAGACAGAGGATCAGGAGTTGGATGCTGATTGTGGAAAGGCTAATGAGGGTGGGGGTGGGGCGAGAGATGAGGTCATTTCAGTAATGCTTGTTAAGTCAATACCATTTCTGTAGTAACTACCCCCTGCTCTCCTTGGTAGATGTTTATGTCCCGCTTTCAGACAGAAAGGGGAAGAGAGGGAGACAGCCCTCCTGCATCTGTTGTCACTCAGTTGACTTCAACTCAAAATAACCCTTGTGCCAAAGTGACATGCTTGGATGTGGCATGGTCTGATCCATTGCACCAGCTATGCAGCTGGGCCTCCCAGCCCAACAGTGTTTGTGGAATGCTTTGTTTTGTTTTATTTTGTGAGAGGGTCTGACTATGTGGCCCACACTAAGCTTGAACTCATCATCCTCCTGCCCACAGTATGCACCTGCATGCCTGGCTCCAAGAGTTCTCTGTGTATATGTACACACACACAGGCACACAAGCCCCGGGGTTGGGATGTGCTCCTATGCAAGGAAGTGCAGAGATCAGAGGATGTCAGGTGTCTTCCTCTGTCTTAGTCCCCTCAGACAGTCTCTCGCTGAACCTGCAGCTAGGTTCTCAGGCAACAAGCCCCAAGGCAGTGGTCCTCCTGTCTCCACCCCCAAATCACCCTATAGAGCTGAGTTACAGGCACATGGGTGCTGGAGATCCTAACTGGGGTCTTCATGCTCACTTAGCAAACACTCTCATCCAGACCCAAGGGTTATTTTATTCATTTTAGATGAGTGTGTTCGAGCCTTTCCCCAGACCTTCTGAATCAACATGGAGAAGCCAAGGAATCTCCATTTTCCTATCTATACCTCCCATCCCCACAAAGTCTGGTCCTTCTGCACATAAACCTTTGAGAACCGAGGTTTTATGGGACACAATGAGGTGACAAGCAGGACAACCTCACAGGAGATACAGGATCTCCCTCACACTTAATGTGATAGGTTTACGAAGACACCAAGATCAGCCCAGTAGACAGCTTCATGCAGCCATCTTAGCTAGAAGCATCACCACTGAGACACTAACCCCACAAGTATCCCCATCCTCCACCCCCAAAGGACCATGAGTGCCTCTCAGATTTCTTCACCAACGTGATCTTGGGCACCACCCCTTCCTGTTCTCCATGCACAATCAAGCCACTCACCAATTGAGTACCCCCCAGCCTCCTGGGAATGAGTTCTGCTCAAGGCTCAACAAACACCAAGGCCTGGTCTATGTGAGCTGCTCAGAAGTTTCAAAGCAAGTCCAGAGAGACCCAGCTTCAAGGAGGGCAGCTCCATTGAAAACCCCATTATATAACTGAGATCTTCGGGAAGGCTGGGGGGGAGAGGGGGAAGCAAGATTAGGCAGACATTGAGAGTCTCATTTGGACAGTCAGGAAAGAGGCTACCTGGCATCAGGAGGATGCTTACAGGAAGTGAAAGGCTTTTGGCAGGATGCATAGGTAGGTCAATAAAAGAAAAAAGATGGTCCTGCTTCCAAGGATCTTGGATCTTGCATCCAGCACGACATCTCTTTGGAGCATCTGTCTCATGAGCAACCAAGAGGCTCAGGAGTGAGAGTAGATCCAGGATAAATCAAAGTCACCCAGGGTTCTTCTCCTTTTATTCTTCTGATGCAGGCAAAGAAGAAATAAATAAATAGCCATAGGCCAAATAAACCGTGGGGCCTTTTAAAGACTCCAGGGTGATAATCAGAGAGACCATCTCAAACCAATTAGGTGAGTTGTACCTTGGTGAACAACACATAAGAAAATGCCATTGAAGAGAGAGAGCTAGTTCCCTAACAGCCTGCTGAGGACATCCCACACGTCCTTATGCCACAGTGAAGTAGTCAGGACAAGAATGACCACAACCAGGCTTAAAAGCAGATGCTGAAAAACAAAAGGAATCGACTTCCATTGTGATGGGAAGAAATGTAAAAGGCTACAAGTGCTAGAAACCCTCCCAAAAGACAAGCCTCGGCATAAGAGAGGTAGAGAGAAACATTCAGACAAGAACACTACAGCTGGGCTAAAAAAACACAAATGCAGCCCACAGGAGGTAAGAAGAGGAGAGAACCCAGTGTGGACGACAACGATGAACTGGATGAATGTTTATTAGGATTGTTCCATGTGGCAAAAGGGCACAAAAAGCACACAGAATCAATACAAGACATCAAAGAACTAAAGCCGATGACTGTCACAAGGAAGTAGTCCACCTTAACAAGTAAGTTGAAACTACTAACGGCAAGGTTGACAAGAAGGAAGACAGAGCAAGGGACTCAGTGGCACAGCCCGCTTTAGTCTAGAAGAAGCTGACAGAGAGAAGGCTCTGGCATCAGATCAGAGCCCATGGGCTCCTTACAGGCCAGGGTATTTATAAAGCAAAAAAGAGAAATGGAGGGGGGAAAAAATCCCTTTTTAGCCAAGGTTGGTTGTTGCTAGAGGTAGCTAGGAAAATAAGATAAATACTGAGTTAAAGACTGACAGCCTCTGTGGCCGCCATTACTGGGGGTGTCAGCAGGATGAGAAGGGCAAGAATTTAGGGAAACAAGTCACTTTAATACTGGGAACCAAAATTACTTTAGTCTCAATGACTGACATTGTTTAACCAAAATGGAGGGTCTTAACAAACTGGGATGGCCATGGCTAACATTAAAAAGACGAAAGCACAAAGAATGTCTGTAGCTCTGTGGACACTGAGTGACCCTGGCCCATGTGTCATCAACAAGAGGAGTCAGTGAGGAATGGGACAAGGCCCCATCAAGTCCCGTTCCAAGTCCAGCAAATGCTCTTCTTTTTGTTCTTGGTTTAGACTGAAATATATTCTTCCACATTTTTGTCATTTGGGGAAATGTATCTTTATTTTATCCTTAAATATACCTTTTATTCCATTTCTTGAGTTCTCTTATTTCAGGTCTTTAATTATCCTTAAGTCAGACTCTCTGTACTTCTTTCCTCTAGTCTATTTAATTGCATTGACTTAATAATCTTTTTATTGCGCCTAATTAACTAAGGCCTTTTCCTGTGCCAGTCACTCAATATTCTGTATGTCCAGCTCGGAAGAATCCAATGTGTATTCTTGAACTTCAGTGCCCTTGTTACAATACCACCAGTAGCTAGCAATTATTAAGCATTAGTTCTGATCCAGGCATGGTGCCAAGGCTTTAAATAACGATCTCATTTGATACTGACAAGAGCAACCGTTCACATCTACAGCTCGCAGATGGAAAAAAATGAAGTCCCAGGAAAGGGAATTCTTGGGGTATTTTATATTGTCTTAGTGTTCTCTAGATTCACAGAACTTATGGAATGTCTCAGTATATTAAGGGAATTTGTTGTGATGACTTACAATCTGGAGTCCAACTACCCCAACAATGGTCAGCTGTGAACAGGAAGTCCAAGAATCTAGTAGTTGCTCAGTCCCACGGGCTAGTTGTTTCAGCTGGTATTCTCTAGAAGCAGATTCCAACAGATGTGCTGGTAAGTAAATGCAAGCAGGCAAAGAAAATCGAATCTTCCTTCTTCCAATGTCCTTATGTAGGTCTCTAGCAGAAGGTGTGGCCCAGATTAAAAATGTGTACCACCATGCCTGGATCTGGGACTTGTTTTGTCCCAGGCTGACCTTGAACTCTGACATTTCTTGCCTTTGTCTCCTGAGATTAAAGGCATGTACTACCTTTCCCAGGCCTAAGCTTTCATAACCACTATGTCTCAAGATCTCCATGCCAAAATCCAGGTCAGAAACTTGTATCTTCCAGCCTCTAAGATCTGGATCACAGGTGAGCCCTCCAATTCTGGATTGTAGTTCATTCCAGATATAGCCAAGTAGACAACCAGGAATAGCCATTACATATATGTAGAAAGACAAAATCACCCAGAGAGAGGATGAATTTAGAACTTCATGCTAGGGGCCTAACAGGATGATAGCTGCCAGACCCCAAAGGAGCAAACATACTTCCTAGGGACACTAGACTCAACTATGGTGGGACCCAAGCATGACAGCAAGCAAATGTTTGTCACAAAAGACCTCAAGGAGCACAGGTGTTAAATTTAATATTACTTCAGTTTAACAGGAGAAATAAAATGACAGAAGATAGAAGTTATTGGATCTATTTCTTTTGGTATATGTAGCAGGATATTTTTCCCAAAGTTGGGAGGAGCTAAGGCGGGAGGAGTAAGGAGAGGAAGAAGAGAAGAAAGAGGAGGAGCTAGGGGAAAGAGCATGGGTGGGGGGGAACATGGGGGAACATGTCTCTAGCAGTCAAAGGTAGTTGATATATCTAGGTTGGGTATTGGGTTATACCCCTGATTGTGTAGGTATCTTGTTATTGAGCATTACCAAATATTTAAAGCCTTTGAATAATCTAAGCATTAGAGTCTCATTCCTACTGGGCCCACGTAGATGGTAGAATTGTCTGGGCTCAGTCAAGCATTGTGGAGATAGTGTGGTAGATTGGCAGAGCCATCTCCCATGCTGGCGTCTCATGGGTGGCAGGGCTGGTGTTTCTGGCTGGCCGTTTCTAGCTGCAGTGTGCATATGGCCTCTGGCTGCAGAACATGGTGGCTGAGCTAGGCAGAGCTGCTGCAGCTTAGATAGTCGGCTTGACCAGCAGCTGTTTTTCAAGTAATTACTTCAACAAAGTGGCGCCTAATGTGGGGCACGAATTCACTAGAAATTTAAGTTTATTCACTTGAGAGTAAAAGTTGTATTTTTATTTTTTTTAAAAAAAAGAAAGTGAGTGAGTAATTAACGAAGATAGGAGTCACATGACTCCATCCCGGGAACTGTAAACAAAGAAACTGCTGGCAGGCAGGTCCTCTGCTAAGAGAAATTGCAGGCCGCTGCAGTCAGAGCCAAATAAATAAGCCTCCAAAGTTTTGGAATAGTTACTGATTTAACTGTAAATTTATAAATGGGGATTATTTGCTTTTAGGAAAGAATTTATATACAGATTTGTCAGATTCACGTGGGAAATTTCACCCACGATTCAGAAATTAGATAGAAATAATTGACACAGACACCAGGTAGAGAGTACAGTGTATAAATAAAGGCCGCTCGGAGCCAAGAGAGCCAAATAAATATGCCTCTGTTGTGAAACAGTTACTGATTTAAGTATAAAATTAAAGAAGGACTGGGTCTAAGACTTGCATTCCTAAATGTGTTATTTAGGCACAATGCCTATATGAGAGTAACAATATTAATCCCACTTTTATTTTCATTTTTAATCCCATTTTTATTTTCAGAGTTGTGGATAGCCCCCGCCTTGTATTTTGATGCTAATTCTACTTTCCTGGGAGGGGCTGCAGAGGAGGAGTGAATCAGTACACAGGTGACTTCTTGTGAACCTTCTGTCCACCTTAAGTTGTAAAATAAAGGCTAGAGCCAGTGATTAGGCAGTAGAAGGGGAGGTGGAGGGAAAGGCTTAAGGGAGGAAAGAGAGGAAGTCAATGGAGGAGGAAGGCAATGGAAGAGCAGGAGGTGGAGAGGCAATGAGGGAGAAGCAAGTAGCCTCGAAAAACAGCAAGTTATAAGGGATCTCATAGCTGGGGGACAGTAGTGCAATGGTAAATATTTCCAATCCAGGCTTGCAGTTTATATCAACAATTACTGAGTTGTGTTTTCTTTGACTGGTCTTATTTGGGTTGGAGATTTACCACTACAGGTATAGAATCTTGCCAGCTAAGAACCAGGTATGACAAAATGGGAACAAAATGTGACTGGGAGTAATGACTCCCACACTAAGATGACCAGAGAATGTATGGTTAAGTGAAAGATTAAGAGAGTTATAGGTGAGAACAGTGTAAAAATGGAAGATAGTAGAAAAACCCAAGTCTTGGGGAAAGGGATGGAAGGAGAGTTAATGACAATGTGTTTATCTTTTAAACTTGGGAGTCAGTCAACAAACATTAGCAAACTATCTAATAAAATGTGCATGTATGTGTTCATGGGGGAGTACATGTATGCTTGGCACTCAGGTGTCATTCCTCAGGTATCGTCCACCTTTTCTTTGAGACAAAGTCTCTCATGAGCCTGGAATGTCACCAAATATGACTAAGCCAACTGGCCGGTGATCTCCAGAAATCTGCCTGTCTCTACATTGTACCTTGCCATGGGGGAATTACAAGATGGTGCCACCAGACCTGGCTTTTTACATGGGAGCTTGGGATTGGCACTCAGGCCTTCACGCTGGAGAGGCAGATACTTTACCCACTGAGCCATCTCACTAATAAAAAAAAAAAAACACTTAAGAAGAAGTCAGCAACTTGGATCTCTGTCATATACCTATCATCTGTATATCATCTATGTCTGTCTGTCTGTCTGTCTGTCTGTCTGTCTGTCTGTCTGCTTGTTGGGGCTTTATTGTTTTAGATGGGATCCTGCTAGGTAGCCCTGGCTGGCCTCAAACTTGCAGCAGTCTCGTGCTCCCACCCCCACCCCAACCCCCATCCCATCCCCACCCTGGGCTACCCTCCTAAGAAATTTTACTCTTTAGCTTTATGAGGCTCTTTTGAGAAATATTGTCTCTTAAGAAAAGAAACATCTAATTGAAATTCAGTGACTTCTATTTTCTGTCAGTTATTTCTCCTATTAAACTAAAGTAAAATTAAATTTAATTACCGTGTTAAAATGTCATATATAGATTAGTCCTGTTTTGCGATAGCTTTTGTCTCTCCAGCTATGTATCCATTCGCCTATCCATCTATTTATATAGTTATATTAAGACGCTTAAAAAGATATTTGAAATTGTGTTCACTAAACAGTAATGATGTTTTTAATGAGCTGAAAGATTTGAAGTAATTTTAACTTTTAGATTTTTTTTTTTTTTGCAGTTTTAATTCTTTATGGAGAATGGAAAACATTTTTGTAAAATCTACTAGAGGGATTTTTAATAGAGGGGAAAAACAAACACTGGGGTACTAATTTTTATTAATCCTGAATTGCAGACACATTATTGGGTCTAATTGCTCCTTTCTAAAGGAAATACAGGGACAAAGTGTGGAACAGAGACTGAAGGAAAGGCCATCGCCCCATCTGGAGATCCATTCCATATGCAGTCACCAAACCCAGACACTACTGCTGATGCCAAGAAGCACTTGCTGACAGGAGCCTGATATAGCTGTCTCCTGAGAGACTGTGCCAGAGCCTGAGCAATACAGATGCAGATGCTCGCAGCCAACCATCGGACTGAACATAGAGACCCCAATGGAGGAGTTAGGGGAAGAACTGAAGGAGCTGAAGGGAATCACAACCCCATAGGAAGAACAACAATATCAACAAGCAGACTCCCCAGAGCTCCCAGGGACTAAACCACCAACCAGAGAGTAATACAATGGAGGGACCTATGGCTCCAGCTGCATTTGTTCAGGCGATGGACTTATCTGACATCAATGGGAGGCCTTTGGTCCTGTGAAGGCTCTATGCTCCAGCATAGGGTAATGCTAGGGTGGTGAGGCGGGAGTGGGTAGGTAGGTGGGGAGCACCCTCATAGAAGCAGGGTGGAGGGGGGCTGGGATAGGGGGGTTGTGGAGGGGAAACCAGGAAGGGGGATAACATTTTAAATGTAAATAAATAAAATAACCAATTTAAAAAAAATGTTCCTTTGAAGTTCTCTGCTATTTTCAAATATTTAAGAATAAGACAGAATAAAGTTCTCCAGTACTATAGTGTGAAAAAGGAAAACCAAATAGATTTAGCCTTAAAATGGCTAAATTCGTTAATTTCTCTAAGTTTCAGCCTCTGCCATTTGTATTCATTGTCAACTTAACAGAATCTAAAAATCACCTGCGAGATGAAGGAGGATTATCTAGAGTTCATTAATAGAGGTGGCGAGGCCCACCCACTATGGGCGGCATCATTCCCTAGCTGGGCTACTGGGCTGTGTAAGTGGGGAGAGGGAGCTGAGCAGCAGCAGATGTCACTGTCTGCTCCCTGACTGTGGGTGTGAAGTGACCAGCTGCCCCAGCTCCTGACGACCCACAACCTGTGCCCTGTGAGCCAGAATAAATCTTTTCTCCCTTAAGTTGCTTTCTTCTTTTCACTTGATTATATTTTTATTTAGATTGCAGCACTAACAAGCATGATAGACTTTCACCAATCTGTACCATAAAGCACACAATCTTTAAAATAAGTTGCTATTCATAAGTAATTTGAGTATAATTAGTACACCCAATTATACAGTATAATATCATAAACATTATTACTGTTTGGTACTAGGCTCAAAGACGACAGTGTTCATATTCCTCAGCTTTGGGATGTTTATTGACATCAACACAATTGTCTAGTCAGCAGAGGAAAAGAAATCCTAAAGCCGTTTTTTCTTCTGCCAGTTCCTTTGCAGTAAGGTCCGTCTTCTAAAATAGGGAGGCCTTCTACCAACTTCCAGGCCTTACCCTTGATCACAAAGAGGGAGCAAGTAGAGCAGATTGTCAGAACTGAGAGAGTAGCCATCAGAGATAACACGCATCAACATGAACTCTTCCTCTGGAGTTCTAAGCCAGATGTCTCTGACGCGGCCAGAGATGGCTTTCACTGCACTGGATGGCTTCCCAGCCTGGATGACGGCAGTGCCATGCTGCTGCAGTCGTGAGGAGCTCTCCCTTGAGCCAGGTGTCCTCTGGTAGGCCTTCATACACACCGACTTCCTCTCCTTACAATTTCCCCTTAGCATGATTGACATCTAGATATGGAGCTGGGGGATGATTTTTCAGATAAAGACATTATGTCATCAGCAGTAGCAGTGAGTTTTAAGAGCAATTTGAGATTTAGCTCTGTTGTCCAAACAAGGCTGGCAAGTCAAGCTCTCCTTGGGGATTGAGGGAGCTGATGAGGAGGCCATAGGACAGTTCGTATTGCCTGGGTTTCCAACAACAGTGACCTTAACTGACTTCTTGGCTTATTTCTCCAAAGCTGCACACTAGGCTTTGAGGATACTCCCAGTTGCTTTCAGTAGGTCTTTCTTCTCCACTCCTTCCTTTCTTGGCATGGAGCCCACAGGGACAGCCACATCTAGATCTTTGAAGGCCACCACTTGTTTGTTTGGTGCAATGACATATTTCAGAAGGGGAAGGGCACAGTTGTGCAGTTCCATCAGTACACTATCGGGACACTGATTGTGGTAGTTTGGATAAATTTAGCCTCCATAGATTTATGTATTTGAGTGCTTGGACATAGTGGGTGGCACTATTAGGAGGTGTAGCATTTTTGGAGAAGGTATAGCCTTGTTGGAGGAGATGTGGTCTTATTGGAAGAGGTGTGACCTTATTGGAGGAAGTGTGTCACCATGGAGACAGGGCTTTGAGGTCTAATATAAGCTCAAGTCTGACCAACGTAATCCAGTTTTCTCCTGGCTGCCTTCCAGTCAAGATACAGAACTCTCAGCTTCTTCAGCATCATGTCTGCCTGCATGCTGCCATGCTTCCTGCCTTGATGATAACAGACTAAACCTCTGAAACTGTAAGCCAGCCCCAATTAAATGTTTGCCTTTGTGAGAGTTGTCTTGGTCATGGTGTCTCTTCACAGCAGTAAAACACTAAGACACTCATCATGGGGGATGTACCCAACAGTACAAGAATTATAGACTGGTCTTTAACTAAAGACAGATCCATTTTTAACACTGTACAAGAGTGAAACCATAGTTGATCATCTGCTCCATTCACAAGGACTATGATTGGTTCAGACACCGAGAATTCAAGGCCAACTTCTACAAAGCCTGTCTTCAGGAGTCAGCTCTCTATTACAGGTCTCTTTAAGGTGCTTTTATCAGACTACTTATCATAGCAATAAGAAAAAAGCCAATCAGGCAGTGGTGGCAAGTTGAGACCTGTTCTGTCTGGCTTGGCAGCCACTATGTTGCAGACCATTCTGACCCACGCTTTGGGGCCAAAATGTCCTGGCCTGCGCTGTTCTGGTCCTCGGGTCAGGGTCTAGCAAGAGAGAGAGTGGGGATAAAGGGGAAGAGATTCGAAGAATGGAGACAAGACAGAGGGTCTGATCAAGTCTCTAGTCTCGTTTATTGTCTCTCTTATTGTCTCCCTCTCTTATTGTCTTACTCTCTGAAGGGAAGTCCAGGGTATTTATACACTTTGTCACGTGCCTTGTAGGCACGTGGATACCACGTGCCTTACAGGTGTGGATATGACGTAAGCCTTACAGGCATGTAGCACGTGCACCATGCACCTTGCAGGCGTGGACACCATGTGCACCTTGCAGCTGGGGGCACTAAACAGCAAAACAAGATATGTGGGATAAACAAGATATTTATCAGAGTATGCTCCAGCTGTTGTAGGCTGTTGAAAAACAAGTCTCATGTCAGGGTATATGGCTCAGGATGGCTGCAAAGCTGATAGTTGCTTTCTAGCCACTTTCTGCTAAAAGTCGGCTCCCGGCAGTGGCACACACCTTTAATCCCAGCACTCAAGAGGCAGATGTAGGAGGATCTCTGAGTTCAAGGCCAGCCTGGTCTACAGAGTGAGTTCTAGGACAGCCAGAATTACAAAGAGAAACCCTGACTTGAACAAAGAAAAGAATGAGAAAAAGAAAGGGAAAAAAGGCACCCTAGTGAAATAATTGTGTTAACCTTACAGCTGAGTTAAAGAACTTAAACCATACAATGGCTGGCCTGGCATGGTAGTATATGCCTCTAACCCTAGAACTTAGCAGGCAGGATGTTTGCCAGCCCAGTCTACATAGCAAGACCTGTCTCAAAAAGCCCAAAACATATATGTAAATATAAATATTGTCTTAGTGAGGGTTTCATTGTTGTGAAGAGACACCATGACCAATGCAACTCTTATAAAAGCAAATATTTAATTGGAGCTGGCTGTGGTTTCACAGGTTTAATCCATTATCATCATGGTGGGAAGCATGGCAGCATCCAGGCAGACATGGGAATAGAGAAGGAGCTGAGAGTTCTACGTCTTAATCCAAAGGAGACTGATTTCCACAAACAGCCAGAAGGAAGGTCTCTTCCACACTGGGCGGAGCTTGAGCATTAGGAGACCTCAAAGCCCCTCCTCCACAGTGACACACTTTCTCCAACAAGACCACAGCTATTTCAACAAGAGCACACCTCTGAATAGTGCTACTTCCCATGGGCCAAGCATATTCAAACCACCACAAATATTAAGATATAGTCCATCAAAGGACTAGAACATCTTGGCTCATAGTAGGTACTCAGTGTCACTAAAAGGGTAAATTTGACTGTACTGTTAAAGGCTTCAGGCTATGTTGCAGTCATGAAGCTGTTTCCTATATCACTCTGACATCTGTCTCTTCCCCAGCTGCCACTCTGCCTGGTCTCCTTCACTGCCTTTTCTAGTAAGTGTTCTGAAAACAAGACACCTAAATGTGCTCTTAATTAGTCATTTAACTCAAGTTCATGAGACTAAAAGAAGATCCAGGTGAACGTGCCAGCTTTTGCTGGTGTGGGCTTTTGTGCAGTATTTTCCAGCCTCTCCAGCATCGTAGAGCCAGATCTGTGAGCAGTTGTGTCCATCCAACCACCCAATCTTTTAACAAACATTTCCTACATACCTGCCACCTGCCAAGTGCGGCCCTTGGCAAGAGAAGAAAAAAGACGCAGGGTCCAGGCTTTGAGAATCATGTCCTTCAGAGCTTCAGAAGGACCCATCAGAAGACCATGGACGCTTAGACGGTTGTTAAGAAGGGATTCCTAATTCCTAGCCCCCTGGGGATCTAGATCAGTGGTTCTCAACCTATTGGTTAAGACCCCGTGAAGGTCAAACAAGCCTTTCACAGGGGTCACATATCAGATGTCCTGCATATCAGATATTTACATTATAATTCATAGCAAAACTATAGTTATGAAGTAACAACAAACATAGCTTTATGGTTGGGGGGTCACCACAACATGAGGAACTGTATTAAAGGGCCACAGCATTTGGAAGGTTGAGAACCACTGCACTAGATGAATTCCAGGCTGTTGTCTGTCTCCTGCAACTGCTTCAAATTCTAAAAGAACTTTTTATCTTTTTTGTTTTGTTTTGTTTTGTTTTGTTTTGTTTTGTTTTGTTTTTTTGCAGATTTATGTAACCCAGGTTACATAAATCCTTATGCAGTCAAGGATGGCTTTGAACTCCCTATCCTTCTGTTACTATCTCCTGAGCTCTAGGATTACAGTGTGTGACCACCACACCTTGTTTAATGAGATAGTAAGATTCAAGCCAAGAATATGTACAAGCAAGGAAGCAATGCTCTTCCAACTGAACTACATGATAAGTCCAGGGTCTAATAGGTCTGTGATCCTCTCTGACTCAGATCTGAAGTCTAGAGGGTGATTTTTAATGAATGCCTAGATGGTTTCCAGGAAAGCATGCCATGCGTGTGTGTGTGTGTGTATGTGTGTGTGTGTGTGTGTGTGTGTGTGTGCATGCCAGTGTGTACCTAGATGTGTGCATGTGCGTGCATGTGTGCATGTGTGTATGCATGTGTGTGTGCACGTGTGCATGCATATATGTGTATGTGAGTGTATGTGACAGGCGTGTGTGCATGTGTGTGCACGTGTGGATGTGTGTGCATGAGTGTATGTGTGCGTGTGCGTGTGTGTGTGTGTGTGTGTGCATGCCAGTGTGGACCTAGATGTGTGCATTGTGTGTGTGCATGTGTGTATGCATGTGTGTATGCATATGTATGTGCATGTGTGTATGCATGTGTGTGCATGTGCATGCGCGTGTGCGTGTTCGTGTGCGTGTGTGTATTCTCTCTTCCTTCCTCCTTCCCACCTCACTTTTCACAGGTCTCCTGAGTTATTCTGGGAACAACCAGTTCTCTCTTTGAAGAATCGTAACACTTCTGTTCACTTTCATTTCTAATTCAGGCCCGTCAGTGAAAAAGAGGGCCTAATGCCTTTTGTCTCCAATAAACATCTCTAATTAGCTTCACAGAGGAAAAGAATTCTTTAAAATTACTTTTCATGAGAATGTCATTGTACATTGTAGTCAAAGACCCTTCTCAAACGTGGAGCTATTGGGGGGGTGGAAATATCAAGTTACAACTGCCTATTTTTCTTTGATCCCAAACACTTCCCATTTCATTTAGTTACCTTGTTCCCCTGCTCGGTGCAGGGGAGGGGAGGGGAGGGAGTTGATCATACAGAGCTCGAAACTCCTGTCAGACAGCTTCTCATTGAAAGTTTCAAGTGTGCATTAATGCATTCCCTGAGCTGGAGTGTGGAGACAATTGTTCTTATCGACTGAAATTGCCTCTTACCCAGAGAATCTCAAAGATAGTTTGAGCAGAGCGCCTTCAATCAACTCCATTTTCAAAAGCTCCCCACTGCCCCCCTGCCAGAACACTCTGTTAGCTTCTCCTAGATAATTCTGGGAACAGTAATAGATGGGAGAAGGGAGGGCAACTCAGCAGCAGGAAGTCACTTGCTCTGCTCAGTCACAGAAGAGCAGGTCTTGAGGCTGTTTCTTATCTACTCGCTTGGTTGCATTTCGGCTTCTGAGTAGTCCACACCGATGCAGTTTGCTTGAGGCAGGCAGCTACCTTGCACATTTTGGAGTATCGCCTTGACATCCCACCCCAACTGTCCAGGTTCTTCATTAATTGAAGCTCCATGGGCCCTCACTTCTCTTGTTTTCTGTTTCCTGGTCATCTTGCCTTCTCGCCTCATAAGCTCACATCCGCCATTTCCTGTAGGCTTGACCTGAACCAGTTTGACCGTCAACGGTTTAGATTGTCAGAGCTACATGATCATGTCACCAAAATCTCAAGTAAAGAAGTTAGCTCTCTCTCTCTCTCTCTCTCTCTCTCTCTCCCCTTCTCGTTTCCCTCCCTGTGATGAAATACTTGTCAAAAACAACTTAAGTTAGAGACACTCAAAAGAAGGTCTAGCTGCTGCCTAACTCCCGCCCACTCAGCCGTCGAATACAGTCAGTCACCACCAGCCACTATAGTCACTCCCAGTAAAACCAACAAACTACAGGAGAAACGAGAAACAAACAAACAAACAAACAAACAAAAACAGAGGGCTGGGAAGATGGCAGCCCCTGCCCCTGAAACCAGCAGTTGCCCAGGTTCAGTCAACAAATCAAACAAGCCCTGAACCCCAAACAGTCCCTTTGGGAAGAACAGAACTTTCTCCAAGGCCGTAAAAACACCCACCAAGTGCATTTTAAACGTATAACAAATATCCTATTTTGGAATAATTTTAAATTCACAGAAAAGCTGCAGAGATGTTGTAACACACCACGGCATCCCCTGGACCTTTGCCTTACTCCCCGCTTGCTTACATTGTATTTCCCCATCCTACAAATGGTAAAACTGACCCATTAATGATGAACCATTGCTAGTAACTAAACCACAAGCTTTCTTCAGATTTCACTCGTACCCCCGCCCCCACTCTGCTCCAGAATCTAGTCAGCCTACTCATAGCCTTGCCTCTTCCTGTCTACCCTGCTCTGTAATGGGTTCTCGATCTGTCTTTGCTTTCTTTGGCCTTATCTGTTTGAAGACAGCTTTTCAAGTGCTGTGTGAAATGTCCTTCAGTATGCTGACTGGCTTTATGTCAACTTGACACAAGATGGAATCATTTGGAAAGAGGAAACCTCAATTGAGAAAAGGACCTCACCAGATTGCCCTTTGGGCAAGTCTGTGCTACATTTTCTTAACTAGTGATTGACGTGGGAATACTCAGTCCATTGCTGGTGGTGCCAGCCCTGGGCAGTGGTCCTAGGTCATATAAGAAAGCAGGCTGAGCAAGCCATGAGGAGCAAGCCAGTAAGCAACACCCCTCCATGGCTTCTGCTTTGATTTCCTTCACGTGACTCGAGAGTTCTAAGCTGAAGTGAACCCTCTCCTCCCTAAGTTGCTTTTGGTCATGCTGTTTGAGCACAGCAATCATAACCCTGACTAAGACATCCCATCTGGATGTGTCTGACATTTTCTCATGATTAAGCTAGGGTGATGAGTTTGGCAGAACCTCATAGAGGCGCCTCATGAACCCATTTTGACAGAGCTCATGTCAACTTTGACCCTTGGATAAGACAGTGTTCACTATGTCTGTCCACTGAGAGATTACTATTTCTTAATTCCCATATTGGGTTCCTTGGAAACAAATCACTATGTCTGTCCAGCCTACCCACCACAGGGGAGAATGAAGTTCTGTTTCCTGTAAGGGACAGTATTTCTAGGCATTATTTGAAATTATTCTATGGTGAAAATATGTACATGGGTATGGTTTACTTTGAAAGATTTCACAGATGGGAGGGTGGCTTTCAACATCCTCTGTTCCTACTCCCTGGTTTCTCTTCCTCTGTGGACTATAGCAGGAGTTGCCTGCAGTACCCTATTTTGGTATTATAGTAAGCAAAACCAGTTAAAGGAAGCACCCTGATTTCCAATGTCACTACCTCGAGAGAGGCAGCCTGTAAGAAGCCATGTTTCCCTGGCAGGAAACTCTTCAGCAGTTCTAGGCTCCTCGAGCTGAACCACTGTAGTTGGAACATTTTCTCTCCTTACCAGTTGCTTCTGTCCTTGGCCACGTTGAAGTCCCACCCCATACATAATGAATGAGGAATTGCCTCTGCTACTTTCAGGGGACAGTGTTTATATCTTATCAGGAATTCTTTCTGGGAACTTAAGGCTGGGAGCTCACACGGAGAAGCTCAGGTCTTGGAATAACCATTGACTCACTCCGTAAACAAGATGCCCAAGGGGACAGAAGTCAGAAGAGGAGGGACTGTCGCCATTTTCTCCCACTTGTTCATCTTTCAATAATCAATTGGGTGTGTACCTATGATCTAGGGAGAATAAAACAGACCATTTGTAAACTGAAGCAGGCATTCGCTCAGCACGGCCTTCTCTATGTGCATCCCAGTCCACCCAGAAGTCTGAGGATCATTCTGGACTCTCCTTCCCTTTGCTCATCCTAATCCAGTCAGGCACCAGGTCTGTGATGCACACTGGTGTGCAAATATAAAAAGGGCTGACACAGCCCAAAGAAAGATCTAGCTTTTAACAAGCTCCTTGGAGATATCCTCTAAACCCTGCAATGTCCTGCTGGTAAGAGCATCCATGTTGATTGGCAGGATTAATTTAGTAAAAATGGCCATCTTGCCAAAAGCAATCTATAGATTCAATGCAATCCCCATCAAAATTCCAAATCAATTCTTCATAGAGATAGAAAGAACAGTTTGCAAATTTATTTGGAACAACAAAAACCCAGGATAGCGAGAACTATTCTCAACAACAAAAGAACTTCGGGGGGAATCACCATCCCTGACCTCAAACTGTACTACAGGGCAATAGTAATAAAAACTGCATGGTATTGGTACAGAGACAGGCAGGAAGATCAATGGAATAGAACTGAAGATCCAGAAATGAGCCCACATACCTATGGTCACTTGATCTTTGACAAAGGAGCTAAAACCATCCAGTGGAAAAAGGACAGCATTTTCAGCAAATGGTGCTGGTTCAACTGGAGGTCAACATGTAGAAGGATGAAAATCAATCCATTCTTATCTCCTTGTACAAAGCTCAAATCCAAGTGGATAAAAGACCTTCACTTAAAACCAGATACACTGAAACTAATAGAAGAGAAGGTGGGGAAGACCCTCGAATACCTAGGCACAGGGGAAAAGTTTCTGAACAGAACACCAATGGCTTATGCTCTAAGATCAAGAATTGACAAATGGGACCTCATAAAATTGCAAAGCTTCTGTAAGGCAAAGGACATTGTCAATAAGACAAAACAGCAACCAATAGATTGGGAAAAGATCTTAACCAATCCTACATCCGATAGAGGGCTAATATCCAAGATATACAAAGAACTCAAGAAATTATACTTCAGAAAACCATATAACCCTATTTAAAAATGGGGAACAGAGCTAAACAAAGAATTCTCAACAGAGGAAACTCGAATGGCTGAGAAGCACCTTAAGAAATGCTCAACATCCTTAGTCATCAGGGAAATGCAAATCAAAACAACCCTGAGATACCACCTCACACCAGTCAGAATGGCTAAGATCAAAAACTCAGGTGATAGTAGATGCTGGCAAGGATGGGGAGAAAGAGGAACACTCCTCCATTGTTGGTGGGATTGCAAGCTGGTACAACCACTCTGGAAATCAGTCTGGTGGTTCCTCAGAAAACTGGACATAGCATTACCTGAGGATCCAGCTGTACCACTCCTGGACATATACCCAGAAGACACTCCAACATATAATAAGGACATATGCTCCACTATGTTCATAGCAACCTTATTTATAATAGCGAGAAACTGGAAAGAACCAAGATGTCCCTCAACAGAGGAATGGATACAAAAAATGTGGTACATCTACACAATGGTGTATTACTCAGCTATTAAAAATAATGAATTCGAGAAATTTTTAGGTAAATGGATGGATCTAGAAATTATCATCCTGAGTGAGTTAACCCAATCACAAAAGAACACACATGGTATTTACTCACTGTTAAACGGATGTTAGCCCAAAAACTTAGAATAGCGAAGACTCAACCCACAGACCACATGAAGCTCATGAAGAAGAAAGACCAAGAGGGGACGCCTCAGTTCTACTTAGAACCAGTAACAAAAATACTCAAGGGAGCAATTATGAAAACAAAACATGAGACAGAAACTGAAGGAGGAGCCATCAGGAGACCATTCCACCTGGGCATCCATCCCATGTACTGTCACCTAAGCTAGACACTGATGTGGATGGCTGGAAATGCATGCTGTCAAGAACATGATATAGCTGTCTCCTTAGAGATCTGCCACAGACTGACACATTCAGAGGAGGATGCTCACAGCTAACCACTGATATGTTCAAGGATTTCCCAATGGAGAACTTAGAAGACTGAAGGAGCAGGAAGGGTTTGTGACCCCAAGAGGAAAGCAACAATACCAAACAACCAGAGCCCCCCAGGGTCTAAACTACCAGCCTGGGAGCACATAGGGAGGGACCTACGACTCTAGCGGCATACATAGGGGAGGACGGCCTTGTTGGGCATAAGTGGGAGAGGAGATTCTTGGTCCCATGAAAAATGAACACAGAATGGGGGGGAGTGTGAGGATGAGGAGGGGGTAGTGGGGGTGGGGGGGTAGGTGCGGGCACAGCCTCATAGAAGGGATATAAGGAGGGGGGATGGGATAAGGGGTTCCTGGGTGGTGGGGGAAATGAGATAAGAGGATAAAACTTGAAATGTATATATTATAACCAACTACATAAAAAGGGGAAAAAAAGTTGTTAGAGCCAACATCTTAAAAAAAAAAATGTCAGCCCTCTAGGAAAAAAAAAATTTTTTTTCTTGATACTAAAACTTGTCCAGAGAATTGTATATTGCAGAATACACAGCCTTGGTGTATCTACTCATCAAGCAAAACGAGCAGACCTATTCAAACCTCCGGTGTCCGAGAATTCCATCTGGATGCAGTGAAGACACAGCGTCAGAGGCTTATCGATTTATTCTTTCCCCCACCCCTCTTCTAATATCTCAACGCCCGTAATCAGCTTGAAGAAGTTAAAGAAGAGTCAGCGCCCCTATTCTCTGGGCTTAGGGACTAAGGTGGTTAATATTAGGCTGTCTCTATGGGAAAAAGTAGTGGTTTTGTTGGAACAGGGAGGATTAGCTAGGAATTATGGCATAGCCATAACCTATTGGTAGAAATCTGTATAATTTAGTATCAAGATGAAGTTACAATTTCTTAAATGGTACAAAATTCACTTGGATTTCAAATTTAAGGTTTTCATTGGTATGAGCTTCTTATTGATATGAAAGTGAAATGAATATTGATACTCTCATGGGCATTGTGCCTGTATAACACATTTAGAAATACAAGGCTTAGACCCAGTCCTTCTTTAACGTTTTTAACTGATTTGGGATGATTAGCCTCTGGGTTAAGGGACTATAGAAAATTCATGACTTTGAGTTTATTGTTAGGGTGTTTTCTATAATTTATTTAGAAATAGCTGAGAGGAGTTAACAGACAACAGTCCAGGTTACCTTACATGGATAGTTGGATTTCAAAACATCAGAAATCCATAGAATTGACATTACAAATATTTCTATATTAATGTTCATTTTGATTAGAGACTTGTCTGCTCCTGACAGCTTCCTGTCTTGGATTCTAAGAAGAAATTGAGCATCCTTGAAGTTACTCCAGTTGTGGTGAGACAGCCACTAGGCAAGAATTGCCTCTCTCTATCTACAGACAAATTACTGTCCAGAAAAGGACACACTTGCAGAATAGTCGACTGATTATATCTGCCTAGACAGAGTAATCAGCCCTTAATAATTCTGCATCACTAAGGTCTGTCAGATGAGTTTGAGCCAGAAGGCTGAAGATTTGATGCTCCAACGTTTGGTAGTATAGGGGCTGTCCAGCTGTTCAGCGGTCTCTATAAATTGGCTAAGTTTTAGAAGCTATGCTTAGTGCTTCCGATAACTTCAGTTAACTTAGTCATTCTGGATTTCTAATGGCATTGAAGACCTATAGTCTCATAGCCAATCCTGGCTATTTACCTTGAGAGAAAAGATCTGAGTGGATGGTTTTCAGCTGACATTCATTCTAAAGCCAAGAAAAAGCCAGGTTCAAAATTAAGTGTTTTAGTCAAGAGAGACAACAGAGGTTCTGGTTAGTCAACAAAAGGATGGACTGGGTATTAAGACTATCTTGTACCTCACTGGTACAAATAGGAATAATTATGCTCTAATTGTATTTTGAGAGAAAAGTTTTATTTTAACAGGAAGGGTAATATGTAGGAGGAGCTAAGGGGGAAGGAGCACCAAGAGGAAAAGATGGAGTAAGGAGAAGAGAAGATGAAGTAGAGGAGAAGCTAGGTGGTGAGAGAGAGAAAGAGAGAGAAAGAGAGAGGCGGCATGGAGGCAGAGGTTCACGTGTCTCCACCAGTCAAAAATAGTTTACATATCTAGGTTGGGTATTGGGTTACACTTCTGATTGAGCATTACCATACTTATAAAGCCTTTGATTAACATTTTTAAAAACTGTATAAAAGCAAAATGGAAAAGGGGGCATGGGATAGGGGTTTTCTAGGGAAGGGGAATGGGGAAAGAGGATGGCATCTGAAATGTAAATAAAATATCCAATAAAAAAAAAAAGAGCATCCATGTTTACTAGGAGCCTTGGGCCATCCAGACACTGTACGCTGCCAACACAACTAAAAGCAGAGGCCTTGGGCCATGCAGCATATGCCAGAGTCCCCATGGGCAACAATAGCTGAATAACTCACAAGTCATATGGGTGACCAAGGTCCTGTAACCAACCTGTAATAAAACCCCCAAATGTCAAGGTTCATCGGGCCAGCTTTGCACATATTGTCACCCATCATTGATGAAAGAACCAAAGTGGGACTCGTCTGGGACAAGACCCTGAAAGCAAGCATCTGGCACTTCATGTATCCTAGGCTTTTGCCAATTTTAATCTTTCCTTTCTGGATAATAAGCTACAACTGTGAGTTCATCAACTCTTGTGAGTTCTCTGCGCCCTTCTCACAAAGCACTGACCCGTGATGGCCTTGAGGACAAAGCCCTTGTGGAGTAGACATCCACTTTCCTCATCAGTGGGTGGTCTATCTCCTGCACTGAATCCTGCCTGAGCTCTGAAGTTCTTGGCCCGGGGAAGATGCACTGCGGGCATCTCAGAAAGGTGTGTAGCTTGATGTGGCAACACACTCAAACACCAGATGACCCTAGGCACTCACACAGTGGACAGGACAGACCTTAGTGGGGCTAGATCATGCAACCCCCCCCCCAACAGATGGTGATGGCTAAGCTTGGTCTCCATCAGTGGCCCTCGGCTGCTGTCCTGGGCAGCCAATCCCCAAGCCCTCTGGTATCTCTGACTCCATCTTCTCATCCTCTTCTGTACAATACTCTCTAGAATCCATTTCTTCTCTAGAAATCCCTGTTTCCTTGGAGAGAGAGGAGTGGGATACTCGTGGCGTACCCATCTTCCATGAAGGACTGCAGAGTCAGCCGTGCCTCCTGGACAGATTAGGCTTGCTCTGTCATACTGGCTTAATCATTGGACTGTTTCATCAGGATTCTGCTTTCCAAATGGAAAGCTGACTGGCTCCAAGCATGCACCCATTCATTCTCTCCGTACTCTCGGCTGTGGGTGTGATACGACCAGCTGTCTCAAGCCCCCTCTGTTTTATCTTCCCCTCAGGGATGGGCAGTAACATGGAACTGTGAGCTAAAATAAACCCTTCCTCCCGGTTGCTTCTTGTCAGAGTGCCCTGTCACACAGCAGAAATCAAACAGCAGTTATGTTCGCCCCTCCCTTCCCTTGTTGGGAAAGATGACACACTTGTCCTGTTTATGTTTCTGGAGAAAAGCAATGTTATCTCTAAATTGGCGTTAAACTCCATAGAACATTTAAATCACACTTCCCCTTTTCTAGAAGATTCTACTCAGCCTGGAGCCATTCAACACTTCCCTTCTCAAATCTCCTACTTATTCAGCTCCAGCTTTGGAGAGCAACTTATCCTCAATCAGAGGGTGTCTGTGGTCAGAGCTTAGAGGTCATTTGGGGTTTTCTTCTCTTCCCATTTTAGAGACTGAACCCAGGGCAAGCACTCCATCAGTGACCTACACCCAGGCTGGTTTGTATTTTCATTTGAAGATAAAATCTTGCTAAATTGTTTGGCTGGTTCTATGATCCAGTTATACAATCATCCTACCTCAGGCTCCCCCTAGGAGGTTACACAGGCCTGAGCCATCAAGCTTGGTTGGCAAGGGTTTTTATCCAGAGCCCAGGACTTCAGCCAAATCCTGCTGAAGGAGAATCTCAGTGGGTGGCCCCAGAACTCTGCATTTCTAGGAAACTTCCAGGAGACATTTTGGGAGGAAGCTGCCAGCCTCCTTCAGCCTTCACTTATATGTAGGTGCCGATTTTCTCCTAAGCCTGGTGTCTTAGTTAGGGTTTTGCTACTCTGAATAGACACCATGACCAAGGCAATATTTAACTGTGGCTGGGTTATAGGTTCAGAGGTTCAGTCCATTATCAACAAGGCAGGAACATGACAGCATCCAGGCAGGCATGGTACAGGAAGAACTGAGAGTTCTACATCTTCACCTGAAGACTGCTAGCAGAATAGTGACTTCCAGGCAACTAAGATGAGAGTCTCATAACCCACACTCACAGTGACACACCTACTCCAACAAGGCCACACCTTCTAATTGTGCCACTCCCTCGCCCCAGCATATAGAAACCATCACACCTGGTGATGGTTCCAGTTGCCTCTTTGCCTCAGTGGCTGCTAGGATGATCTTGAGGCCTGTCTCCTCAGCACTCACCTCCCAAATACCATCACCTCCCCAGGGGACCAGTGTCACCGATTTTTATCACTAAGCAAGCATGGCTCTCAACCTCTGGTACCAGGAGCCAACTCCAGAGGGTGCGCCAAGCTGTCCATGTGGAAGCTGTCTACATTGTCCATGAGAAGGAGAATGGGGAGAGGGTGTTTACATATGTGTCTCTGCCCTCGTGAGCTAAACAGAACTGACTGGGATCCAATATACAGTCTGCCAGCGGAAAGTGGGGAAGAAAGAGTTGGCCAAGAGAAAGGATCAAATATCAGGGTGTCAGGATGGAAGAGGAAAGGACAGCAAAGAGTGATTAGACTCCCATGGCCACATCTTCCAGTGCTGGCTCATGGTGGGCAGATATATAGAGAGATAGAGATAGAGATAGAGATAGAGATAGAGATAGAGATAGAGATAGAGATAGAGATA
>JANHMN010000022.1:28658446-28670087 GCA_030674055.1 Rhabdomys pumilio | reverse complement strand
TGGGCCCATTCATTATATTTCTAGGAATTTATCATAAATGTGGGCACAAAGACTTTGCGTACTCACTCCAGTAATGATAACAGACATTTAATTGACAAAACAACTATTTTATACCCACTTTCAAGATGGGGTTTTAGACCCCAATTTCCTGGCACAGAGGCCTTCTCGACTGTGAATGTTCCAAAACATGAAGTAAACACAGGTCTGATAGCTTAGGCTGCACCCCAATAGGCATACTAGCACTTTGTGGAATGTTTCTTTACTGGCGGAAAGTCAGCTCTGTGAGGTGGTGACATTGGTTCCCTCATGCCTACAACAGTGCCCGGTGTGAAGGAGGCTTCCAACACACACTTATTACATGCCAGTCTCTTTAAAAGTCCGAGTGTGAGTCTCTACAGGATACCCAGGTCTCTCCGGAAACACCCAAGCATCGCAATGAAATTCTGTACCAGAATAAGCCATGGTGGATTCAAAGAGGCCGCCACAGGGGAGTGCCTTGGGAGGGAGAAAAGTATCTTACAACAGATATTTTGAAGCAACGATCCTTGGTCATAGGGTCATAATGAGGCTACTATCCGAGCTTGGGCAGACTGATGGTAGGCAACTCTCCTTGTTTTCGTGATGACTGTCTATGAGGTCACCATGCCTAAGATGCTTCCTTCATAATTTTCTGGATCTATTTACCTTTTGTTAAAGATGATGCAAGGATTCCAATTTGATTTTGACAACTTTCACCTTTCACATAGTGAGACAGGATTATCAAGAAATCATGTTTTCAAAATATAGTTAATAACACGGAGGAATTGTTGGTATCAGACTCCGAACCCAGTGACATCACATCTAGGCGAGCCCCACATCATTGCCAAGGCAACCGCCATACATTCCCAGGATCCACTTGGCTACTTCACCTTTACCTGGGAGAGGTTACGTCAGTGCCCATATAAAACAGGCCAAACCCCCTGACCTCTCTGTCTTGCTCTCTTTTTCCATCTTCTTCCCCCCACCTTTGCCCTATCTCCTGAATAACCCCACCCCCTTGGAACCATTTGGTCTGGAGTGGTCTGTTCTAAGCTGCGCGTGGATGTCTAATACCACCTGATAGGAACTATTTATGATAATATGATATTTCAGCTAAAAAGAGAAAAGCGAGCTGGGGAGAAGGCTCCGTGGGCCATGAGATTGCCATACAAGCAGAACATGAGTTTGAACTCTGGCATCTATGTAAAATGCAGCCATAGCATTGGAGTCCCAGTGGTGCGAGTCTGGGGCAAGAGGCTTCCTAAAAAGCCAGTCTAGCTGGATCAGTGAACTACAAGGTCAGAGAGAGACCCTGTCTCAGAAAAGCAAGGGTGAGAGCCACTGAGAAAAAAACCCTCATGTTGACCTCTGACCTACAAAAGAACACACACACACACACAGAAGGAGACAGAGACAGAGACAGAGATAGAAATCGACAGACAGAGAGACAGAGAGAGAGCAGGTGTCTGTAATTCTATACCTAGGCAGTTAAATTGTGAGTGCAAAGTCACCTTGGGCTATATAATGAGGTCTGTCTCTCCCCCTCCCTCCAAAAAAACCAGAGGGAGGGTTATGCTATACGATATAACTATATAGTATAGTCACAACAATCAATTATTATACAAATGAAAGAAAACTGCTACAGGAATACACCACACTAACTCAGGTGATGTCAGCACGGTAGAAGAATGGCTACCTTGTATTCTCTTGTTGCTATTTTCCTCTACATTTAATTTTTTAAAATGAACCTGACTTCCGCTAGTCGGAAAAAAATAAACTTTTTAAATTTTATTTTATTTTATTGACAAGCAGAGTAGAGAGAATGGAAGCCTGATCTAATCTGAGATGCCTCCTACCCTATTAGAGGCTATGGAGAATGCTGACTACCTACACTTAACAAGACACCCCATCCCTTCTATAAGGCTGCACCAGTTGCCTGAGTTGGGGATTCCAGAGAAGATGCCAATGGGGGAATGCGATGACATTGGGGAATCCAGTGACGACAGAATTTGAGAAGTGTTGACCAGTCCAACATTAGTGGTCCCAACCGGAAGAGCTTGAACCAGGACTGACAGGTGAGGAAAGGGGCTTACTCCAAAAGCAGGGCCCATGTACAGGGTCTGAGCGTGACGGAGGGCAAACATCAGGCTTCTGTACTAAAGGAGCCACGGTGAGAACAAATGGGCTAGCCCCGACACTAGTACAGAGAGATCCCAGGGCCCCTTGCAGCCCAAGAGCAGAGAAGACTATAGAAATTAGTATTATTGTTGGGTTTGGTTTGATTTGATTTTTTTTTTTTTTTTTTTTAGACAGGGTTTCTTCTGGGTAACCCTATAGTCCTGGCTGTCCTAGAATTCACTCTGTAGACCTACCTAGCCGCGAACTCAGAAATCCACCTGCCTCTCGAGTGTTGGGATTAAATGCGTGCACCGCGCCACTCAGTATTAGAAAACACAGTTGATTCTCTAGGCAAGTTTTTTTCCCAAGAGTAAACAAGACAAGCTGCTGAGAGTCGCGCTCAGACAAGCCCAGCTGTAAAGAAGACTCTGAAAGCCAACCAACGGCCTGGAAGAAGAACAAACTGAGTCTCTTGGAAGGAACAAGCTCCAAACCAGAGGTGGTATTTGATTTCACAGCGCCCTCTGCTGATAAGTATCTAAACTGCATTCACCTGTCAGACAACGAGGAAAATAGTCTTTCCCCCAGAAACACAGAGAAACAGCAGTGTTGGGTGCCAGATTATCATCTCAAGTAATATATTAAAGAAGTTCATTTAAGTAAAAAATTAAAAGTTTTATTTAATTAAAAAATTGTTGCCCAAAAACACATTTAAAGATGTTCGTTTAATTAAAGAATCAAAATGCTAACATCTAACATAAATATTAAAATTGCCCCAGACTCCTTCCAGATATGGTGTCTCATGTGGGCAATCTCAGTACACTTACAGTGTGATAGGAGGCAGAAGAGTCCACCAGAAAGATGCAGGCTAGCTAGCCTGGAGTATGCCATGCAGCATCAGAAACAATAAAAAAAAATATCCTACCCCCATAGGGTGGGAGGCAAGACCAAGCCCAAAAAGCTGTCCTCTGACTTACACATGCATGCTGTGTCATGTGCAAATCTTCACACACACACGTTAAGATATTTTAATTTAAAAACATAAAGCTTATAGACATTAATGTAATAAATAGTATATGGTATTGAATACATGCATACATTATGTGATATTTAAATGCATATAAGAGCATCTTTCTTTCACTATTAATCATTTCTTTATGGTTAAAAGTTGCAGCCCTTCGACTAGCTGAAACACACAGTTTACACATTGAGGTAATGTAGACTGCTTTTCCATCAGTTATGAGACTCTGGGTTTGAGACCCAAATGAAGAAAAAGTAGCCTAGGAAAATACACCCCAGTGCTTTCTACCAACACCCGCCATCTAAAGTCAGAGCCCACCCCATCATGGCTGCAGTCTTCATCCTGTACAATTTCTCTATCATATTTATCATCGTATGGCATGCTATACAATTTACCTGCTTATTATAAAATTCATCAGGGAAACTTTGTTTTCTGCCTGCTCATTACAGTATTCCCAGCCCCCTCGGGGGAGCCTGGGGCATGGTGAGTGTCCAGAAACTAGCTGTTGCATGGACGTCATACCAAGAACAAGAGATTTGAGCTGCGTCTTTGACCAAAGTGGCACACTGATGTGAGGCAGAGGCAAAAGCCACAAGAGGACCATGAGATGCCCAGACATGGGGGAGGGGAGGCTTTGTCTAGCTTGGGTCTCATTGTGGTGACATTAGCCGAGATATTCTCCTTCCGATGATCCTGTGTGACTATTCATAATCTTCACCCTCTCCCTCCCCTCCCCATCCTCTCCCCTTCTCCCTATCCCCACACCTAACTTCTAAAGCACGTAGCTTCTCCTTAGCTGAATTAGTACCCATACCACCTCCCTCAAAAGGACCCAAGAAACAGAAAATAATAGAACAACAACAAACCCACAAAATGTACATTTCCTCCATGACAGACAAGTAAAAGCAAGCTGAGTTAGCAAAGTCTCTCCTGGCGCTTGGGGAGATGGAAGGTGTGGGTGGAAAGGAGGGGGAGTTCCCATGATGACTCTGTGGAGGGGAAGAAAAGAGATTTTAAAAATCACGTGACTGCGGTGCTTCTGCCTGTTGTATGTCCCACCGAAGGCAAGTCTTAAGCATTGATGATGTGTGCTCTGGCATCCCAGGGAGCCTCCTGTCCTCTCAGTCACATTAGGGCTCCATTCCTAGGCATGCCAGCCAATGCCGTCTCTGTAGTATGCCACATTTAATACAGACCTGAGCCCTTTAAACTTCTCCACTCATAACACTTGGCTATGTAGCCCTGGCTATCCTGGAACTCGCTAAGTAGACCAAGCTGGCTTCCAGCTCACAGACACCTGCCTGCCTATAGAGGAATTTATCCTTTATTTATTTCTTTTTCAGCAGGGTCCAGGCTGGCCTCCGACTCAGAGTCCTCCTGCCTCTACCCACTCTGTGCCTTTTACAGCTCTCCACTCCTTCCTGACGGCTCACCCGTCTTCCCCCGTCTCAGACTGCTGTCAAACAATCCAGTTACGGCCTGCCAATGGCCCAGCTGCCAATCACGAGCTCTAAGCGTTGCTGCTGCTGCTGGCCCACTGCCTTTGCTATCACCACAAATCTGCTGCATCTGCTGCTTCCTTCTTCGTGCTACCAGTTCATGTCTCCAGCCTCCCAAGAGTAAATTTAACTTTCTTCCTTTACCACCGAAGCAGGTAAGACAAGACCAAAGGAAGACTTTTATTGAGCCTCGTGTTACAACATCCAGGGAGGCAGCATGAGAGTGTCCTCCAGCCAACTCACTGAGCAAGCTTGGAGCAGCCTGTATATAGAGCAAGAGAAAGGAATTTGGATAGCCATAGCACACCCGTGTACTGATGAAGGTTTATATTGGCACCAATCACCTTGCCTCTTTAACATCCACCTTAGAACACAACTTTCTGTCTGCTGGACCATCGGCGGAAATGAATCCCATCTAGCCTAGGTAGAACTGACTGCAGGGTCTTCTGGAGTTCACTGAGGTGATAGCAAAATGTCTGGTACAAAGTGTTTGCAGTAGCTGAGGCAATCAACTGTGATTGTGTATAGTTTTCTCGGTGTGTCTGTGGAGTATTCAAAGCAGCCAACCCTTCAGGCTGTTTGACTAACCATCCTTTTGATCAAAGTAGCCGTTAATTAGGGAGTCAGATTTCCTATCCCTCAAACTCTCACTTAGGAATAGAAACATAAAGAGTACTTACATTAACAACCTAAAGAATGTATCGTTAACACTAATTAATAGCAATATGTAATATCCTCCCAGAGTCCCAAACAAAGTTTGCGTCCCTCCTCAGTGTCACTCGAACTCTCTGGACTTTCAGTGTCCTGTCTTTTTTACATTTTTAATTATTTTATTTATGTTTACATATATGAGTTTGTGCCCCACATGTTTACAGGTGCCCTGGATGGTTGTTAGCCGCCATGTGGGTCTCCTGCTCTTTGCTGCTGGGCCACCTCTCCAGATCCTCAAGGGTAATTTTAACACAGTAATAGCCATCATCATCAGTCCCTTGTCATCAGTGAGTGGGAAGGAAAAAACATTTTTTTAAAAACGCACAAATTTAGATGACTTTAGACAAAGATATATTCTCAAGAGAGCTGGCAACTTCCAGAAACTAAAGAAGAACACAAATGCTGTGTACAGATCAACTTCTCAGTCCCAAGTGCCATTCCTGCTTGACACAAATACTTCTTCCCAATTATAATTTTGAATTCTTTTAAGGTTTTCAAATCTTCAAATTTTCCCTAAGTCTTTAACATCCAAGATCATTGTCTTAAGTTACTGACAAAAATCCAACAGCAGCTACTTAGATTTCCCTCAAGTAAACTATTTTAAGTTTTGCCCACGTTTAACAAATCCTTGTATCAAACCGCTGAAATAAGCCCTTCGTGCTCAATTTCGCCCGTGAGGAAGTTGGTCCCGATAGGCTTCCGTAGCCTTTTTTTAAGTCACTTCCGTTCTGACGGGGTCGTTTTGGTGGATGCACTTCCGGCGGTGGCGACTTGGACGACTGAAGGAAGATGGTGAGTGACTAAGGGTTTCGGCTGGTAGTCGCGGGCACCGAGGCGCCCCTAGGCGGGAGGACGAAGCGATGCGCCGCTCGAGTTCATCGCGGCCCGCCGGTCGGAGCCTGTCGCTCTCCTCGGCGGACGCAGGCAGGACGCACGGCGCCCGCGGAGCTACGGGGCAGACCTGCTGTGAACCGGTCGAGTAGGCGCTGAAGGGCTAGAGCCGAGCGGGACAGCCTGGCCGACGCTGGGGACAGCGGCTGAGCTGCAGAACCGCCGACGGCTCAGCGCTCTCCAGTTTGGTTTGTTGGGCCGGATTCGGATGTAGGCACTGAGGGTATGGGGCGAGCACGGTTGATGTCGCTTCCTCCTTGGCGCTTCCATTCTAGAGGAGGGAGACAATAAACATGTCAGGGAACAGGACCAGGCCAGATCATGATGTGGCTGTGTTGTAAGAAGGTGGCTGTTTTTGATAAGGTGTCAGCGAAGGATGTGAAATCTGAGTAGAGGCCTAAAATTAAGGTTTTAAGGGAGTAATCCGTGCTAATACCTGAGTGAAGCAGGAGCAGGGCAGAGGGTCAGAAAATGCAAAAGGAGGCAGCCCTGAAGTCCTCCTGAACCGTGAGCTGCTAAGCTGGTGCTTCTGAATGTGGGTGAAGGCCAGAACACACAAAGGGCCTTCGAAGACTTTGAAAAGTATTCTGAACATGCCCCCGGCATTTTCCCAGAGTTGTTATTTCTAACAACAACCCCAAAGATTATTATTAATGTTTCCATTTTAATGAGGAAGCAAATGCAGTAAGTGGCCATCGGTGGGACAAATCCTTTCTTTTCTAGAGCAGTTGAGAGACAGTCAGGGTTTGCTATACGACAGAACTTAGTGTGATTTCCATCTAACAAGCTTTGTGACAATATACAAGTCTGTTAACCTCTCTGGACCTTGGTCCTTTTATCTGTCTGTATATTAGGGGGACTTTAAGAATCAAATGGTTCAGGGATTAAGAGCACTTGCTGCTCTTTCAGAGAACTCAAGTTTGGTTCCCAGCACCGATGGCAGGAGGTTCCAGAACCTTCTGTAACTCCATCTCCAAGGAATCTAACACCTTCTTCTGGTACCCACCTCCAGCCCCCCTCCCCCCCCCCCACACAAACAAAAAAAAATCTAATTAAACTCAAATGAGATATTATTCCAAGAATGTTTAGCACACTGCTCATCCTGTTTTAGGAGCTTTGTAAAAGATTTCACTCTTACTCTTTGAGGCTGAGAAACAATGGAAGTTGCCTCCGTTGAGGAAAATGTCTTTCACTGGAACCAAATGGGAAAGATGTGGGAATGGTACATGAACCTGGGAAGGCTAGGTTGGCTAGGACTGAGCATGCTGAACTAGGGAGTTCAGAGCAAACTCATAACCAGAGTGGATTTGGACCACTGTCACCACCGTGAAGCCACACTGTAACAATTCTGACCCAGTAGTATATTGTTAGAACTTAATTCATTGGAGCGATAAGGATACATTTGCTGTATTCATTCCCAGCAGTGAGTGAGGAGAAAGAGTATCCACTTGACACCAGAGTTCAGTGGAGGAGCCTGACTTACCCACAGAGGACCTTCCCAGGCTCCTCATTCGTCTGTGGCAGGAATAATGAAACCTATTTTGGGACTGTGCTGAATTAATGGTAGTGAAGGAAAAATAGCTAGCACGCAGTTGGGCCCCGTAACAAACACCTCCCAGACACTGGTTGTGCCAGCCACGAGCAAGATCTCCTGGAAGTAAGAAGCTGTTAAAGGTTCTAACTTGCACATCCTATTTCAACACAACTAACTGTGTCTCCCAGAATCTCTTTTCAGCCCTTAACTATTTTCAGAGTAAAACACAAAGTTTTCAGAGCCTTACATGTGTTGGAATATGCTTGGCATTATTTCTGCTTGGTAACCTGATGTGGTTGCTTTGTCTTGATACTGAAGCTCCCGTGTTGTGGTGATTGGGTGCCTCCCCAGGGGCGACTCAGTAATTCCACAGTTACCCCTGTTCAAACCCGACAGATGAGATGGCTCTTGACATTGAGCCTGACAACTTGAGTTTTCTTTCCAGGACCCACAAGGCAGAAGGACAGACTCAATCCCTGGAAGTTGTCCCCTGGCTTCCTCATGTGTGCCCTGGCGTGCAGGCATGTACCCACACATGCACTAAACCACGTATTTTTACACAAGAAGTTAAAGTACCACCATTTAAGTCATTGTCCTGTGTTAAACATTGTTTTAAATTCAGAAATTCTGGTGAGCTTTTCATACATTTTAAGATTGGGAAGAGAGAATTGTCCAGGAGTCCCAGGCTGTCAGGATAGGAGCTTGGTGAGTTGCTGTCTAAAGTCTTCTGGGTCCTGTGGATCTCTGGAGAGAGTAAATGGCCATGGAATATGCATGACATGATGTGACATTTTCATAGTCTGGGCTGTAGCTTATATCAGAGGGTAGCAAGTCTGAATGGAGCTCCCGGTTGAGAGAGCTGCTCTCTGACTGCCAGCTTCCTTACTGGCTCTTCAGCATCAGTGGTTCTTGCTCAGTGCATACCTGGGCTGCCAGGTCCTTGGTTTCCACACATTACAGTGGGAATGTGCTTGTGTTTTAGGCTCACAGTACCAGTCGGATGCTCTTCTGAAGTGATCGTATTCTGAATTTATGTGTGTCTGTCTTTTTTATCCCCCAGGGTCAAAGTCAGAGTGGTGGCCATGGTCCTGGGGGTGGCAAGAAGGATGACAAGGTAAATAATAAGTAAGATGTGACCGTGCCATAGAAACTGGTGCCACAAATTTGAAGAAGCAAAGTGATATATTTATTTCAGTAACCTTGTGTACAAATGGGTAGCCTGTTTTATTTCTAAAGAACTTACTGCCCTGAGTTAATGATTTTTTAAAAGCATGAATATTGTGGAAGTTTTAAAGCAGATCAACTATAAGTGTTTAACTTACTGAGGTGTGAGAACTTGGATCAAACTTGGCAAAAAAAATCATTTCTGACCTCTGTCTACTTACTGAAAAAAATCTGAGTCACTGCGATTTCTATGAAGAAATCTATGAAAGTGTCACATCACTTATTTGCTGCAGCTAGGTCTTACTGACTAAGAGAGCAAGAATGTGAAATCTGCTTTTTAAAAGGTGGTCATTTTGCAAACTCAACAGGGTGTGTGTGTGTGTGTGTGTGTGTGTGTGTGTAGCCATGATCAAAAAGAGGCCATCGGTGTGAGGTGGGATGAGAGGGAAGAAGGAAATAATGTAACCTTATTTTAATTTTAAAAATTAATAAAAAAAGGAATAGTTATTTTAAATATCCTAAAAGATGATAACATTTGTAGCCCTAGAAATAGATGGTAGCAATACAAAAATAAATGTCCATTTCCTGGTTTCCATGTGACGTCTTTTTCCTACTCTTCTAAAACCTGAAGGACAAGAAAAAGAAATACGAACCTCCTGTCCCAACTAGAGTGGGGAAAAAGAAGAAGAAAACAAAGGGACCAGATGCCGCCAGCAAACTGCCACTGGGTAATGCCCTGCTCTTCTGCTGTCCCCCAGCCCCCAGAAAAACAGCTGCAAGTAGCATGGAGTACAAAGGAAGGCAGGAAGTGCCGGGAAGACGGGAGCTATCTCTGGTTATAACCCCATTCTACTTACTAACTCCTGTGTAGCCCTCTACTGGGTTGGCACAGAAGTTACATTTTATCTTAAAATACAATGTTCCATGAGTCTGTCTCATGCTAACCATTCACAGTAAGCCATGGTGCGTCTGTTATCCCAGCACTCGATCATGAGTTCCAGACCAGCCAGGGCTATACAGAGAGACCTTTCTCAAAAGAGAAAAAAAGAAAGATATCCTATTCACTGCCTCTAAGTAGCTAACCCCTCTGAAGTATTGAACGTGTAAGTCATATATTGCTTTTTAATTGTTTCATTATTTTATGGAGGGTACACACATGCTGCGGTATGCATGCAAAGGTCAGAGGACAACTCTTGGGAGGTGGTTCTCTCCTGTCACTGTTCTGAGGATGGAACTCAGGTCATGGGCTTGCACATCAAGGCCTTTACTCAGGACCTGCATCCTGATGGCCCTGTTTGTTGTGAGGTGGGGGCTCAGTTTTGCAGTCCAGGCTGTCCCTAGGTGTGTGCCCCTCTTGCATTAGCTTCCCAAGTGCTGGGATTAATGCACCAAGGTGGGAATAGAGTTTTAACTACTGATCCAGTCTCCAACACCTCGTGCAAGTGAAGTACTACCTTATTAACATTTGGATATGTCTGAACTAAAGCTTATTTTTTATTAGGTTTTTTTTTTTTTTAAGAATTATTTTATGTATATGAATGTCTTACCTGCCAAGCACATGGTTTTGAGCTGCCATGTGGGTACTAAGAACTGAACCCAAGTCCTCTGGAAGAGCAGCTAATGCTCTTACTGCTAAGCCATCTGTTCAGCCCCTTTATCACAGGTATTTTGTTTGTGTGTGTGTGTCGGGTGAGGCCCATGCTCACTCCTGCGCTCAGATACAGTTGTCACTATGTGGAAGTCACAGTATAACTTGCAGACTCAATTCTGTCCTTCCACCATGGGGTCCGAGGGATAGAACTTGGGTCTTCAGGCTTGGCAGCAAGCTCTTCTACCACTGAACCATCTTGCCAGCCTTGAACTTAAAGCTTTTTAATGGCTTTCTGATGAACATAAAGTAGAACTTTATTGTAAACTTTTAAATTCCAAGTGTCTAACGCCTTCTTTTTTAATTATAGTAACACCTCACACCCAGTGCCGTCTGAAATTACTGAAGCTAGAGAGGATAAAAGACTATCTTCTCATGGAGGAGGAGTTCATTAGAAACCAGGAACAGATGAAACCGTTAGAAGAAAAGCAAGAGGTGAGTGGAGAAGGTTCTGTAGTTTTCTTCTTTACTGAGTGAGTTGTGTTGAGAACCTAGAACTGTCATCAGTGAGAGTCACAGGTGAGCCTTGCAGACTTCTGACTGCCAGCTTTTAAAGCCAGGGAGATGGCACAGCAGGGAAGAGACTGACTGCACCCTGGCAACCAAATATGAAAAGGTGAAAATCCAGGTGAGGTGCACATCTGTCATCCTGCCACCCTACAGCAAGACCGGAGGCAGGGACTAGACAACCCCCCAGAAGCTAGCTCTCCAGATAGCCAGTGCACACACAGCAAGTTATTCTCTGGTCTCTGCACACTCAGAGGCACATACACAGAAAATGAATGAATGAAAAAAGAAGCATTTAGTGCTTTGTTGCTCTAGGCAGATGCTTTGTAAATGCATCGTCTGCCTTACAGTCTGATTTGCTTTTTTTTCCTTGGCTATTATTAGGAGGAAAGATCAAAAGTGGATGATCTCAGGGGGACCCCCATGTCTGTAGGAACCTTGGAAGAGATCATTGATGATAATCACGCCATTGTGTCTACGTCTGTGGGCTCAGAACACTACGTCAGCATCCTGTCATTTGTAGACAAGGA
>JANHMN010000022.1:28635839-28652434 GCA_030674055.1 Rhabdomys pumilio | reverse complement strand
TTCTAGCTTTGCACTGTGATCTTTTCCTCCCATTACTCAGAATTTCCTTTTTAGCCCAGAGCACTCACTTTTAATTCTGAAGAAAAGATTCATAGACCATGATTCTTGATTACATTCAGGTAGCACTAGAAGCGGTGCTTTGTAATATTTCTATGGTAGGCTTGCTCTTGGTCCCTAAGACCATTCAGATCTCCTTGTGCTCATTCCTGAAGGTAGCAGAGCTCGGGGAGGGGCCTGGGGGATGGGTAAGTGGAGTGAGCTCAGATATAGATGCTCACGGAGCACAGAAATGAATGAACACTCTTTAGGGTCCAGGTGTCACCCCACAGCATCGTCTGACTAAAGCACCACATGTGGGGGTGGACTAAGGCTCTGAGTGGGGCAGAGTGTGGGTCTAGATGGAAGTGGCTGAAAGCTTTGTACCTGCAGGCCGCATTGACAGAAAGATCGAGTTCCCCCTGCCTGACGAGAAGACCAAGAAACGTATCTTCCAGATTCACACAAGCAGGATGACGCTGGCTGATGATGTGACCTTGGATGACTTGATCATGGCAAAGGATGACCTCTCTGGGGCTGACATCAAGGTGAATGACTGGGTGGGCTAACCTCTGGAAATTTAGGCTATTAGAAAGATTGCAAACTCTAGGGCTGGCAGTTAGGCTGAGAGTGTGGATCCCTGGTTTAATTACGTCATCCATGTGGCTTTAACATTACATCCAAATGGAAGATTTGCTGTTTATTTGAAGTCATTTAATACATTAATTTATGAAGTAAATGACCCCACCCTGTAGGCCCAGGAGGATCAGTTACTAACGTTAATCTTAGCACCTCCTGTGCCAGGCCTGGGTGACCTGCTTGGGAAAGTCAGACTTTGTGTCTGTCAGGGAAGCATCTGTTGGGAGGTCCCCAGCGCAGAGCCTATACTCTACACTCTTCCCACCCTGAGGTGATGGGCTATCCTCAGTTTTACCCATTGGTTTCCTTGCAAATGTGAGTTAATAAGTTTCCCACAGCTCTTTATATCAAGGCCTGTGAGCAATGAATGTGGTGCAGGCTCCTTCCTTCAAGGAGCAGGGTCTTCTCCAGCATGGTGCCTTGGTTAGGTAGAAGCGGCACACACAGTTTTTCCAGACCAGCGCCTGCACCTGGTTGCTAAGGTCATTGACATCAGTCCTACACTACTAGGTTAAATAGCTTAGGATAGTTTTTCTTTTTTATTGAAAAATACTTTTTAATTGTACTATACCAACTTTTCTTAAAATTTTTCAAGAGTTCAGAAAAGTTACATCACCAGGATATATACACCCACATGCCTATCACCTAAATTTAAATGGCTATTTCCTGTCCTCCTGCTTACCTACCGTTTGGTTGAGCCATTTAAAGTAAACAATCTGATGGCCATTTCCACAGCAACGTTTAGTGCCAGGATTGTTGTATTTTTAGTCCTGTTATTTTGCTTGGATTTTTTTAGGTTTAATTTTTAATTTTTTGTTTTGTCTTGGTTTTTTTTTTTAACTTTTTTTTTTTTTTTTGGTTTTTCGAGACAGGGTTTCTCTGTGTAGACCAGGCTGACCTCGAACTCAGAAATCTGCCTGCCTCCCAACTGCTAGGATTAAAGGCGTGCGCCACCACCGCCCGGCAATTTTTAACTTTTAATTATATGTAAATGTGTATTTTTGTGTGCAACTATGCATGGGAATATAGCTACCTGCAGAGGCAAGAAGAGGGCATCAGATTCCCTGAAGCTTGAGTTATAGACAGTCGAGAACCCGAAATGGGTGCCAAGAACCAAAGTCAGACCTCTGCAAAATTACTGTGTGTCAGCATAGTCTGACTGTAAGCAAATTAAAGCACTCACCACTGCCCTTTGGCATTTCACTTCCTATTTCATAGGAATGTTTTTAATGAGAAGACTATAAAGATAGCTTAGCAGTTAAGAACACTGGCTGCTCTCCAGAGGACCCAGGTTCAATGCCCAGCACATGGCAGCTCACAGCTGTCTGTCACTACAGCTCCAGAGGACCCCACACCCTCACAGAGACATACATGCAGACAAAGCACATGAAATAAACTTTTAAAAATATTTACTTTATAAAAAAAAAAGAAAGGAGAGACAGTAAAAGATATTTTTAACAAAAGTGAAGCTACAAGAATTTACTGACTGGCTAGAACCTGAGCCACGGCTCAGAATCCCTGCTCTCTGGCCAGTCTACCCCTTACAGTCTTCCCAGTTGGTGCATCTTGGGTTCTCAGAGATTATGACACATGAGACATTTACAAAATAACCTGTTCCCAAATGAGCAGTTTGTGTTTAGTCTGTCTTGTGCTTTATTTCAAAATACCTCTGAATTCCTTAAGTTAAAAATAAGTGCTCGGTCTGAACATACTGTCCTTTTTTCTTCCCTTTCTAGACAGGGTTTCTCTGTGTAGCCCTGGCTGTCCTTGCTCTGCAGCTGACGGGATTAAAGGCATGGGCACCACACCCGACTCACTCTGTTCTTTCTTTCAGGCAATCTGTACAGAAGCTGGCTTGATGGCCTTGCGGGAACGCAGAATGAAAGTAACAAATGAAGACTTCAAAAAATCTAAAGAGAATGTTCTTTATAAAAAACAAGAAGGCACCCCTGAGGGGCTGTATCTCTAGTGACCCATAGTCATCTTCAGGGACCCCAGTTAATTTTTGCTAGTAGAAAGCCTGTGTGGCGGAGGGTGTTGTGCAGGCTGTCTCCATCTGTTGTTGGTCATTGTGCCGTGCTGCTCTCTGCTCCCAATAAAGGATTGTCCTGGTTTGCTTTCTATTACTGCAGTGGCTACCATGACCAAAAGCAACTTTGGGAGTTGGGAAGAGTTCGTTATATCTCTCAGCTTATAGTCCATCATGATGGGACGTCAGGGAAGGAACCTGGAGAAAGGAACTGAAGCAGAAGCTGTCGAGGAATCTACTTCCTGGCTTGCTCAGTCTGCTTTCTCAAATACAGAACCACCTGCCTAGCGGTGGCACCACTCATAGTAGGCTGGGCCCTCCCACAAAAGCCATTTATTAAGAAAATCCCCCAGACCTGCCTGTAGGCCAACCTGATGGAGGCATGGCCTCAGTTAAAGTTCCACCTTCTCAGCTGACGGTAGCTTCTGTCAGGTTGACAAAAGGTAAGCAGGTGTGCACTTTCACAGCTGGTCTGTGGCTGCACACCCACCCCTCCCTACAGCAGATGGGCACCCCGTACTAGAGAAGCTCGTAGGCACCCACGAGGAGCCCCACTTCCTATTTCCAAAGCCAGTGTCTCAGATAGAGCCACAGGGCCAGTGGTCTTTGCATAGTAAAGTCTAGGTTAGTGTGGCTGTTTTTTCAGAAGTCTGCTTTGCTATGGGCTATGTAGGGCTCCACACTGGCCAGTACCTGTTCCCAAGAGGCTGAGATCCCTGAGGAGTCGGTGAAAATCCTATCCCAATCATGCCTGCCTCAGTTCTGGGGTCAGAAACATCAGCACTTTGTATTTCCTTCCTTAACAAATGGTTCCTTAAAGCCACAAGGAGGGAGGTGGCCTATGGAGAGAAGGCATATTCCTCTCCTGTTGTTACCATGACGTACATGAAGTACAAATGTATCTTCGTTTATAGGTCAAAAGACCATTCAGAAAGCTACAATCTTGGTATCCATGGCACTCCTTTCTGAGAAAAACCAGTTTCTTTGAGGTAAATTGGCAGAATTCAGCTCCTTGTAGCCATGGGCTGAGGTCAGTGCTGGCTGAGGGTCTTTCCCAGCTTGTAGAGGACACACTGACTCCTGGACCCAGCACCCTCCATCTCAGAGTTAGAAGAGCAGGTCAAGTTCTGGATCCTGTCTTCCTCCCCCACCCATCTTCCAGTGTGCCCCTTTCTACTTTTTCACCTTCCAAGACTGTCCTGACCAGACTGCCTACGCAGATAGCCCAGGATAGGATGCCCTTTCCACTTTATTTTTGTCATTAAGATCTTAATATGTAGCCCAGGCTTGCTTACTGTATAGACCAGGCTGGTACTAAATTCTCAATGCTCCTTGGATAATCATGTGACTGCATCCCTGACTAGCTGTCTATAGGTTCTTCTCAGGCTCCAGGCCTAGGGTGTGGCTACCTTGGGGGTGGGGAAGAGTTTCTGTCTTCCCAGATATCTACACACAGGTGGCCTGTCCAGAGTGGAGAATGCACAGCATCGGAATTCAGCCCAGAGGATGCCACCCGGCTTGGAGTGTCAGAGACAAGGGTAAGAAATACACAGAAGGGGGAAATCCACAGGACAGCACAAGGCCCTGTGTCAAAATCCCAGCATAACCAGAAATACACTGAGTATTAACACTCAGGAGGCAAGTGCAGGAGAAGCAAGAGTTCAAGGCCACCCTGTTTGAAAACATCCAGAAAGCTCTGCAATCCCTGCGGGTATTCCTGCTGTACATATAGACAAGCTGTCCCTTCTAGCCAAGCTAACAGTGGGAATACTGTGCTACAGAGCTCTCTCTCAGTAAAAAGTGACTGCATTCTCAAAACAGGTCCTCCTCACACCAGGCTGAGGTCTGTTGTTGGGAACAGACTCTGCTCTAAGGTCACCAGCAAGATTCCTGCAGCGGGTGCCAGTTTCCTGCCCAAGGGTTTCCACACAGTACTGAGCACAAGAGCACCAGGGCACTAGGTGTCACCAAAGCAAGGCCAGGGAAAGAAACTTGCCACACCTATAACCCAAGACAGGAAAAGTCAAGTAACCGTCTGCTGTGCTAGATGGAAGAGAGAACAATGTAACTGCTTATCATCCCAGAGAAGGAGGGAGATCTCAACGGCCAGCAACCAGACCTGTGACTCCAGGGTCAGACGCCTAAACTAGGATCATGAACACATGCAGTGTGGGGCTGATCGGGAGCTGAGCAGAGGGAATGAGCCACTGCACACATGTCAACCACAAAAGGTTTATCACGGGCATGACTCCATCTGTACATAGAGATCACATATATAATATGTAAAATACATCCAAACCCCACCAGGACAGTGGAGAAAGCCCTTGCACAGCTGCGGCTCTCTGGGCTCTGCAGGCTGGCACAGCCCTGGCTGCACCCTAATCCTCCAGCAGTAGCTCCAGCTCCTCAAGGGGCAGGCGCACACGGAGCTCCTTCTCAGTCATCACATCAAGGATCTCCTGCAGCTCATCTGGGAAATACTCCATGGCATCCATGTATAGCACCTAGGGGCAGAGAAAAGACTGGCCGTAAGCATCAAAGAGTCCCAAGGTCAAGTTAGGGTCCCAGCGAGTCCCATCATTCTCTATCCTGCTAAGACGAGCTCAGGCAGCTCTGCAATGTCCAGGGAAAACCATGAATGGCAGTAAAGAGAGTGCAGCCCTCACTCTGATTTCATCAGCAGGGTCAGCAGGTACTGTGTGACCTTTTGATTTCCCAACACCTCTTGGTCTGGGTAGGTCATGGGCATCTGCATTGTAGGGGAATTCAGGAATTCTGGGAAAGCAGCTCACCCCACGGGGTACCATCTACTGCTACAGGGACCGTCACAAGGAACCCTGGTGCTGTGGGGACAGTGTTACAAGGAAAAGGCTTTGGAATAGGGTACTGTCCCACAAAGCCACACACCCTAACACTGCTAGGCAGAGGCTGGCAGGACAGTCCTTGGGAAGCTGAAGATAGCAAGCACTGCGTTTCAAGCTTACCTTTGCCCAGGGGCAGCTCTGGAGGGCCTTGTAGAACATACCTTTGCTTCTCTCTTTGTTTCCTAAGGAAACCTGTGTTAGGAAGAGATTAACGTGAACAATGGAGGCAGGGAAGCTACACTGGCACAATCTACACATGCCCTGAGATACCAGAGCCAGCCTGCATGTGTGCTGACACTGCCCGAAAGCAAGGGGACGGTTCCCAGTGCCAGGGAACAGGGCTCAGCTGTGTTAGGTCACTCGGTGCCGTTAACTAGTGTGTCCCCTTTATAACACTGCCATAGCTGGGTGAGTGTGGGGCTAAGATGCTCACGAGGGGAGGCTGAGGACTTGGCACATGCAAAGTCATCTGCTACTTCAAGAACATTATCGTCAGAGAACCAAGTGATGCCTGGGTAATAGTTACACCATCTCTTGAGAGGCATTACATAAGCATGATGGCACATCCACTAGGGGAGGCTGAGGCAGGAGGATAAGAAATCCTCCTTTCTCAAGACAATGAATAAATAAAAAAATCAAAAGGCAAATGTGCCCATTACTTATTAAAAGTAAAGCTTCCCATCAGAGTCTAGAGGCCACTGTGCCTTAGAGGCAGTCTGACTGTGCACAGCGGCTGCCTAGGCTGCACAACGGCCGTGGGCCGTGCTGCGCCTATAATACGCTTCCAGTTTGCCTTTGCTTAGGACGGAAGGAGAGGAGTGGAGAGAGAAGAGGAAAGAATACGCAGAGGACAGGTGAGATGAAGAAGGTGGACAGAGGGAAGGAGCAGACTGAGTACTCAGTGTGTAGTGAGTTTTCCCCTAGCCCTGAAGATGAAGGCCTTTCTAAAAATGGCCTGAGATCTGTGAGTAGCCAACAGATGAACAGCAATTACATGGAGGTAAAGAAAGTCCAACCGTAACAATCCAGAAATCCCACAGCCTCCTTTTACGTAGTGTGTGGTCCCATAACGGCTGATTGGCATATCTTAGATGTCCTTCAGTACTGTGTAAGTACACGGCCAGAGTCTTGGAGGAAGCTGCCACAGCCTCAGCACCGCCACCAGCTTGTCTCAGTGCGGATGTGCACACACAGTTGTCAGCTAGGAGGTCCCCTCACACTGAGCCTGCCATCCGCCCGAAGTTCAGACTAAGTAGGAGACTTACCTGCTGTTTGTCTGATTCCTTTCCTTTCTATATCCAACCAACAGTGAGGCCTAACGCCTAACATTTCTGCATGCTAGCACGCATGTCTGCACGCCATCTAGAGGACTCAAGCGAGCCACCATCCACGACAGCCTGCCAGCAGCTCTCTCCTGTGCTAACACTTCTGCCCACACCTTGCTCCCACTTGAGCTTTAATCCTTCTTTCTTCTTTCTTTCTTTTCAACTGCAGTTAATTAACAAAAGTGCTAGGAGCCCACCCAGATGCCTCAGGAACTGCCAGGCAAAGTCGATGCTCTAATTAATCCTTGGTTTTAACACTATCTCATCAAAGATACAAACTCCTTAAGGGCCCAGACCTTTCTTTTCAAATCAACAGCAGTTTCTTGTATACAGCCCACACATATCCAGCTCCCTGCAGTCTCGGTCAAAGTACTGTCAGATGACCTTTCCCTGTGACAATCCAAACACCTGGGACATGAAATTGCCAAATATGCAAGCATCCCCACTCCACTCTCAGCTCTTTCCTTTGCTTAGAAAGGTTGAGACACAGAGGGAAGAGACTGACTAAAGCCAGAGTTTCCTGTTAGCTGCACCAGGCTGCCAGGCAGTCAAATCAGGACACACCATAAATACCATCTCCTCATGCAACCCTCTGTTCTGCATGGAATTCGGCCATAAACTTAGGCTTCCGGCTCTAAAGAATTACTCCAAGTGTTGGGGACACAGTTCAGCTGGTAAAATGCTTGACATACAAACACAAAGGTCACTCAGAACACACACAAAAAAAAAAAAAAAAAAAAAAAAAAAACCCACAAAGCACTTGTGGTAGCACAGAGCTGTTACCCCAGTATGGGGAGGCAGAGACAGGCAGACCCTGGGGACCTTGGGCTGGTCTAGCCTACTGGTAAGTTCTATGCCATGTGAAAGACCCTATTTCAATTCAAACAAATAGTGAAATGCACCCAAGGAATGGTGCCCAAGGTTGGCATTTTGGCCTCTACATGTACACGCACACGCACGCACACACACACACACACCACTAGACAACAGAATGAGTGTGAAGGCAACAGCATAGACCTAGGTGCTGGTTGCTTTGCTCCAACACTACACCTAAGAACGTGCCTGCTTTCACCCCATGTACCAAGAGCTGAACTGAGGATCACATCTTCTGGGTCCCTCAGGCCTTCAATACAGACAGGGCTGATGCAGAGAGCAGGGAAAGCACCACGAGGCCGGACTGCCTTCCTCTGCCTCTCTCTTGTGTGCTGGAGACTGGACCCAGGGCTTGGCTAGAAACGATCTACACGTCCCATTCAAAACTTCACAGTCGGGACCAAACCTGAGCTTTCAATAGCAAAGTTAAATCAAGACCAGGAAGTTCTCGTGAACAGAATGGCAAGAACGTCGGCTTCTCTGAACTAAAAGCTCTTGAACCATTTTCCAAGCCACTAGCTTAACAAAGTCAAGTCAGAGAAAGCAACGGCCCAGTAATTATTCTTGAATCTCATTCTTCCAAATATCCTGAAAGAAGAGACACTACTTAATCTAGTTCACATAAAAATTAACCAATGCCAAGAAAGGGGTGGAAAGAAGGATCTCCTTCCCAGACAGTGGCTACAGACAACTGTAGTTTTGTCTACCTATAAATTTCGACACAGGGCTTTAATAAAACAGAAGCAGAGTCTAAAAGTATTTTTTTTCTTACCAAAAAATTCAAATACAGCCTCCACAGCAGGGGGCACTGGCTGCCCTTGTCACTCCAAATTGCATTTTCAAACAAAGCTCTGATCCGATGCGTAAGGCCAGTCTCGGGGATTGTAGCGTGGACCTCCCTGCCACCTACCCTGCAAGGAAAGAACTCAGGTCATTCTAGGACAACTTCTGTCCCCAACATCACAGCGAGAAGACATACTTAAAGCAATGGCAAAGGGCAGCAGCACCTGGATCTGTTTTTCAGGGAAGTGCTGTCCCCCAGGTGTGAGCATGCTGGCAGTCGGTACAGGTATGGCATAAGCAAAAGCACTGGCCAAGAATGTGTTTCTTCGCTATGCTGAACCTGCCCAGGAATCACATACAACCCCATTAATCAGAATGCAAAGTCCTCCTTGGGAGAGAAAAGGCCTTTCAATTTAAAATGGACAAGACTCAGAACAAGTGAATAAAATATCACTGGAAGAAACAAAAACCAAGCACAATAAAGCATCATCCAAAGCCATCCTAACGTAATAAGATTTCACTGATGTGAAGCAAAGCAAATATTCCAGAAGGAACAGTGATTCCTAGGCTGACATGTTCCCAAGGTGATGTCAGCCTTCAGATGTAACACGCTACATCAAAAGATGGCAGGGAAAGCACGAGGCCGTTCTCAGTGAGATCTGTTAGAGGCCTGCAGCTGCCAAGCTGCATCTTCAGGCCACGTACCTGCTGCACTGGACCTGAGAGTCAAGCCCATGAAGTCAGTTCTTCTGTGATTACCATTTGAAAGGAGGGGAAACTGTCTGAGAGATGAAGTGCTTGCCCCAAATCACCCAGGTGACAAGTGGCAGAGTGGGTACTGGCATCAGAGCCTCTACAGTTTACACCTGACAGCACAGTGCTCTCATTACAGCTCCACAGACATACAGAAACCAGTCAGGTAGAAGCCTGGCGCAGGAGAACAGTCACCACTGGTTCTAAAATGGAGCCACTTCCTAAGGTCTTACTCACTTTTCAGTCTGTTACTGGACACAGCCAGAACAGTCACACCAGGTGTGGCAGGGCCTGAGACCTGGCAAGGGGCTGCAAACACAGCAACCATCCCATAAAGGTCTGTGAAGCCCATGCATGAGACTGCCAGTAATTACCTCTGAACAGATTCCACCAGCCTTTTCCTCAGCTTCTCAGCTTCGATTGCAAACAGCCAAGGCTCCAAATGTTTGGCAGACCTAGTGACTGTGTCAAAGAATCTTCTGGTCTTATTAGCGCTGTGGGACTTATTCTGAATCTGTACATAAGCCCTCCAAAGAACCTGGTTGCCCGGATACAGCTTTAAAGCATCTGAGAGGGTCTCTCGGAGTGGGGCCAGAGGGTAGACACAAACATTCATGTGGAATCGCAGCAGACTTGTATGCATCAGGGTGACAGCCTCGAGAACACTCGTCAAACTCTGGGAGCTGGCGCTGTCCTCTGGCCCAGGGCCTTCTAGGAGAGCAGAGCCCTTCAGCTTGGAAAACACCTGTCCATATATCTGCACAGCAGCATCAATTCCTACAGTCAGATACTGGAAGAGCATAAAGCATCTGACCAAGCTACCCAGGCAGTCCAAAGACTCTGCAGAAGCTGGGTTGGAGGCACAACTCTGTCCCAGACAGTCCTGCAGAGCGTGCTCGTAAGCCTTCCGAGCTCTCAGAACCTGAGTGGACAACACCTGCCCAGTGTAGGGCCCGTAGGGACTGCTCTCCGTCAGTCGTGTTAATATGTGGACAGCTCGGCCTGTGGTGGCTCCTCTGGAGGTGGGTGACAGTTCCATCTCCAGCTCGGCATAGAGCAGACTGAGTTCACAGAGTTCGCGGTCCTTCAGCTCACTGCTGCCTGCCATGCCGAGCGCCGTATCAAACACTTTTCTGGCATCCTCTGTGTTACCGAGCAACCACTCCAGGTGTGCATACTGCTTCCAGAGGCAGAAGTTGTTGCGGTTTTCCGGCTCCTTAAGGAGATTCTTGGCTAGTTTTTTACAGTTCTTTCCCTGAGACTTTAATCGCTTCTTTTTAGTGTGTAGACACCAAATGACCTATAGTAAAAAGAAAAGAACAACTCTGGTTCTCCAAACACTCTCTTTGTCTGTCAGGCCGAGGAGGTACTGACAAGGTAGCAGTGCCCACATACCCTTTATCAAATCTGGCTAACACCAGATCCCTGATCTGGCAATGAAATCAGCCTTTACCGTGGCCATAGGGCCCAGCATGAACATAACCAAGTTTTTACTCAAATTCCCAACACACAGGCCTGACCCCTCCAAGCGCTCGCCTCCCAAGAGATGGGCCGCACTTTCCTTCTGTCCAAAGGCAAGAGCTCGCTGAGGGCGGGATATGATGAAACATACCACAACCCCATGTCCCTTTGCCACGTTTCTGATAACTCAATCACTTGGTCAGTAACACTTTTCAAACTTGTCATACAGTATGGTGTGAGAAGACACAAAATGGGGCATGGGAACTATACATATGATCTAAATACATTGTATTTGTTTACTAAATTACCAAAGGACATATTAAAAAAAAAAAAAAAGAAGAAGAATTGAGACCACTTTATCCAAAAGAAGTTAGTACTAATACTGGCCAGCAGAGGGCAGAGCAGTGACTGGGAACCCACCCTGAGCCAACAGCTACAAAGCATAGGGTAAGGAGCTTCTTTCCTATCCTAGGAAGCCCTAGATCCTCTAACCCTGCTTAAGCTGATGCTGCCTCTTGGCACTAAGTGCCTGGATAATCACAGACAACAGACAGCTCTGACCACCAAACATGGGACTGTCTCCTGCCTGTCTGCTGTTCCTTCACATCTGAGGTGACTGCCAGAGTCAACTAAAGGAAGAAGTTTTGTGAGGATGACACACAGGTGCATTTGGGGGAGACACTGAGGTGCAGTAAGGGAGGAAGCAGCTCCAGTTACCTTTGCAATCTCGTACCGTAACCAGGAGAGGCAGAGCTGAGACTTCTGCTTGCCTGAGAACAAAGGCAGCACCAGGTGGAAGACATTGCGGACAAACTCCTCGCCCTCTCGGTTGTGACCTTTGGTCCAGCGAGGACAACCCAACTGCTCCATGTAGCCAACACAGCTAATGCCCGAAAATGAAGGGTTGAAGTAAGTTAAGGGCTTCTCATCATAAAGTTCATTCTCAAAGATGCTACTCTCATCCATGGCCAGGTAAAGGCAGGAGGCTGGAGGAAGGAAGCCGGAAGGCACACCCAAGAACTGCAGAAAGGCCTCAATGAGCTGGAACTGAAGACCTGGACTGGAAAGTCTGATCAAAGATTGCCCAATATCATCAAACAGCACCTGAAAGCAAGACAAGACAGCCAATGAGTCAAAGTCAAATGGACACAGCCAATGAGACACAGTCAATGAGACACAGCCAATGGGATATAGCCAATGAGACACAACCAATGGGACTCAGCCAATGAGACACAGCCAATAAGACACAGCCAATGAGATACAGCCAACGAGACACAGCCAGTAAGACACAGCCAATGAGACACAGCCAATAAGACACAACCAATGGGACACAACCAATGGGACACAGCCAATGAGACACAGCCAATAAGACACAGCCAATGGGACACAGCCAATGGGACACAACCAATGAGACACAACCAATGGGACACAGCCAATGAGATACAGCCAATGAGACACAGCCAATGAGACACAGCCAATGGGACACAGCCAATGGGACACAGCCAATGAGACACAACCAATGGGACACAGCCAATGAGACACAGCCAATGGGACACAGCCAATGAGATACAGTCAATGGGACACAGCCAATGAGATACAGCCAACAGACACAGCCAATGAGACACAGAGACTCTCACAGGTTTCACAGCCCTCTGAACAGACAGTACTAATTCAATGCCAGTCAAAGTAAAGTAAGTTTTAAATAGACAGTAGCTAGGTTTTCTTCCAACACTAAAACTCAGAAGGCATCCCAAGGCAAGAGAGAACAGAAAGCTGAAGCCTGGAGGGGCCACTGGCACTCTCACACACCCAGGATGAATTGGGAAGGAGAAAAAGACTACCAGGCTTCCAAAGCAACCTGCAGGACTCACAGAAAACCTAGGCCCACGTTCACTTTAGAAAGCAAACGACTTCACAGCCACTCTGGCAGACAGCAGCTACAGAGACCTTTGATTCTAGGGTGGGAGACGTACTATTCGTAGTTTCTAGAAAGTTGTTTCAGAAAATGAAAACAGCTCAAAAATAGATAAACAGGAGCCTAGTAAGAAGACAACGGAAGCAATGGACTGTGTAAAGTGCAATTAAGAGCACGGTGCTAGCTGTAATGCTCACAGGAGCATTAAGTCTCTGTCAGTGCGACTTCACCCCATAGCTTTACAGTGCACAGCCAAGGACACTGTCCCGTCTCAAGGTGCTGTCACACTGACTGACTGCTTTCTTTGCCTCTCATAGAGGAAACAAGCTGCAGCAAGATCCAACTGGACTGCCCAGGAGTCAACAAACTGAAACATTAATTAATCAGAAAGCTTTTCTTTTTCTCCCTTGGGTTTCGATTAGAGAAAATGCAAAGTGACAGGAAGTTACTTAGACAGTCTGCTCCAGAAACCAGCTCAGCTGTAAACTCTGTAAAACCCTCCAACAATGATCCTCCCTTTAGACACTCGGCAGCTTCATCCAGGGAAGGACTGGGACCTCCCAGGCTCCCTGCTGAAGTTTCATCTGAGGTGGCTTCTGATCCACCCCTTCTCGCTGCATCCTAACTCCAGTCTGGCCACTCCTTGCACCTCAAACACTGCCATTCCAGAGGCCTCCGTGCTCCAGTATCAGATATCCTTTCAGCACCCGCCAGCTCTCACTATCTGAGCAGAAGCCATAGGATAGCATGTAGGCAAAAGTGGCAAGCAACAAGCAGGAGGAACGGACCCCTTGGGGCACTTCACTTGCAGGGAAGCTCACAAGAGCCTCATTCACTGAGGAAATCTCTTGATCTGCATCACAAACCAAACAATGAGCTGGTTGGTATCTTGTAAACAAGATCAATGCCAGGCATCAAAATAGCACTTCTTGGCGGTGTGGTGGCACACACCTGTAATCCCACCACTCAGGAGACTGAAGACACAAGGATCATGAGTTCAAGACCAGCTTGGACTACTCAGCCTCAATACAACAATAAACAAACAAAATAACACATCTTCCTTTATTTTAAAATCTCCAGAGATGCTAGACACTAAACCGAGCAGCAAGTCTCAAATAGTTTAATGAGGTAAGTGAAGTATCAATACTAGCTCCTTCTCCATCCATCATGCCCGGGGACTGGAGATGGCTCAGGGATACAAAAACATGAGACCTATTCAGATTTCTCAGCATCTACTTAACAAGATGGTAGCCCTGCACATGCCTATAAGTCCAACTCCAAGAAGGGTAGAAACATAAGGATCACTGGGGTTTGCTGACTTCCACCTACTTTAGAAATTTGAGAGCCTTGGGTTCAGGGAGAGACCCTGCCTCAAAGGAGTAGATGGAGAATAAGAGGGGAGGGGAGGATACTTGATGCTCTCGCTGGCTATCATGCATGCGCGCGCGCGCGCACACACACACACACACACACACACACACACACACACACACACGCACACGCGCGCGCGCGCGCGCACATATGCACACACATATATATACACATACACACACATGCACGCACATGTATATACACATGCACACACATGCACGCACACACATGTATATACACATGCACACACACAGGCACACACATGTACACACACACACACATGTACACACACACACACACGAAGGGATGAGGGCAGGTTTTCTGCTGTAGCGAGGGTACATGCCTGTCTCTCGGGGTCCTCACAGTCTTCCTCCGTTTGCTTCTTGGTCTTATCAGGGCGCCAGGGACGCCAGTGCCTCTGGTCTCGAGAACGTTCAGTAGCCAGCCAGATCTGCCACCTGGGCAGGCTCTTGTCTTTTATCTCCTGGTCCTCCTCTTCTGGCTCCTCATCATCCTCATCTAGATAATAATGAGACACCTAGTTCACTGGAGCAGAAAATAAACCCATCATCCCCACCATCACCTTCTGTGCCAGCTCCATGTAGCATGTGACACAGAGACAAACCACCCAGGCTGCCTCCCTGGCTCAAGGACTTTCCTGAAGCAGGGAGAGTCCCAGAAAAAAAGAAGCAGATAAAGGATGGATGGTGAGTCTTTTATTTTTTAAATGCTTTCATAAAAAACAAACAAACAAACAAAACCCTGGGAATAGATTGTCACTGCCCAAAAGAACTTCCTGAAGTGATAAAAACACTATCTGAGCTAAAGTTGCCACCACCTACATGTGACTCACTGAATTCTTAATTTCATTTCATTTTAATGCACTTTAAGAATAGACAGCTGGAGGTAATTATTTGAACAACACTATTTTTGAATAAATGAAATTTAATAACCACACTGGTTAACTCATCTTATTTTCAGCCAGTGGCCTCATAATTATGACTTATCATTATAGCCTGATTTAAAAACTGCCAACTCAGGGTATCTAACCATTTACTTCACTGTTTCCTAAGTCTGAACATGTAGTGTTAAAGAATAAAGAAGTCTCAGCTGCCTGCAAAGCCAAGCATTTTTAGGGCATAGGAAAATGCAGGGCCCACATCCAAAACGAGTTTGATGGTTTCTTATAACACTAGCTGGCACCAACCACTGCAGAAAGACGAAGGCGGAAATGTACACGCGCGCGCGCGCACACACAAACACACACACACACACACACACACACACACACACACGCACGCACATGAGGACACAGACAGCTCTCAATGACACTAAGGAAGCGGAAGAAGCCATCTACAGGGACAAGTATGTGGCTCCTCTTCTGGGAGGATCCTAGAGTTGTCAGGGGAAGAGAGGACTCAGAGGCAGGGATGATGACAACCAAGACTAGTTCAGCTGCAAAAATGAAAGGGTGTAGAGATGGGCCCCGGTAACAGCTGTGCACTGTGCACGTGCACCTAACATCACCGAACTGCACTCTTAGCAGTTACCGTGGTAAATCTTGTATTTTATTTTGCAACTAAATTTTTTTAAGTTGTACAGCAGCTGGGGAGACAGCTCAGTGGGTAAAGTGCATGCTGAATGCAGATCACCAGCACCCAGGTATGACAGTGTGTACCTGGAACCCCATCAATGGGGTCAAGGAGGAAGAGGAGGAGACTGGCAGATCCTGGGGCTTGCTGGCCAGTAAGTCTAGACAAAGCAGGATGCTCTAAATTCCGTGGCAAACTTGATCTCTAAAACAAGGTGGGAAGCAACAGAGGCCCCCACTCATGTTTCCGCCTAGGCAAGCACTACCCATTCATACCCACACACACATGCATCTATCCTACGCACACACAAATGATGATTCCATTCATAACACTATATATCAGAACTGATCCCTGTATTCAGTAAGTATAGGAAAGAAGGATGGATATGGCTAAAAACAGCGGCAAAAAAAAGAAAAAAAAAAACAAAGCAAAGCTTTGAAGTGATGAAATAGCTCTGTCATAACCGTGAGAGAGAACACAGAGCTACCTAAATGATGGAACTGTCTGGTACACACACATGTTAACTACACACAGACACACACAGAGATACATTCAAATATACACATACATACACAAATACACATACATACAAACGTGTATACATACATGTACATGCACATATGTACCCAAAGACATGGGAACAGAGACTGCTGAACTGAGTCCACTCAGCACAGGACACACTATTGCTCTCTGGTCCGTTTCCCAGGTACAGGCACATCTACAAGTACTTCAAGATTAAAAAGCAAAGTCTTAATAATTAAAGTGGGAACCAGGTTTCCGCTGTGTGCTGTCTTGCCCAGCTCTCGCTGGCTTCTGACCAAGCGCCCTGTCCACTGAGCCCTGCCCTCTTCTTGCTACTGAAATTGTGGTAAGAGACTGGGCACCAGAAGCCTGCTTTGTAGCCCTACTGGCTCTGTTACAGGTATAACCAGAAGTCTGCCTTGTAGTCCTACT
>JANHMN010000022.1:28615395-28625663 GCA_030674055.1 Rhabdomys pumilio | reverse complement strand
ACACACACTTCTGTCACATACACACCTGTCTCACACACACACACACAAAAACACACACCTCTGTCACACACAAGTACCTACCTGTCACTCATACACACACACACATACACACCTCTGTCATACACATATACCTGTCACACACACACACACACACACACACACACTCATACAGGCACACATAAAAGAGTAAAAGATACTACATTCAACCATTGATGCAGCAAAAATGCCCGGTACCAGGCCCTACATCAAGGGATGAGGGCCAGGAATACAATAGTCAGTCAGCAAGGTAGCCATGATTCCTGCCCTAAGCTCAGTCCATTCTGAACTCTGCTAGATGCCCTCATTCCCCTCCTCCAACAGCAAGCATGGGTAGCAGGAATGGCCCCTAAGCTACGTACTGTTGAACAAATCAGCTCTCCTGAGCCCTTGGTCACTGACACGAACCGGTATCCCAGAAGACTGCAGTGTTGGCCTCTGATGGAAACAGGGCCAGGTTCCCGGCCCTCAGCTACAGAGTGCTCTCTGACATCAGCAGGGCTCCCAAGCACACAATAAGAGTACATAACCCACAGGAGGATACAAAAACCTCAACGGCACTATGTTCTTGTGTGTCATTAAGAAAAAAATATAATCTCTCTTGTAAAACACACAAGCAAAGCAAAAAAAAAAAAAAAAAGTTAAATGAATAATAATTCAGGTAATGTAATGGCTAATATTGACTATAAAATCAACAAGAGCTAGATCACCTAGGAGAAAAGCCTCCTGACACAACAGCCTCTAGGTCAGCAGTTCTCAACCTATAGGTCAAGCAAGACGCCCTGGGGGTCACATATCAGACATCCTGCAGATCAGATACTTACAGTTATGAAGCAGCAAAAGAATAATTTCGTGGTTGGGGTCACCAAACAGGAGAAACTGTATTAAGGGTTGCAGCACACGGAAGCTTGAGAGCCACTCTCAAGGCAGGCATGCCTACGGGGCCTTTGCTTGACCAGGTTAACTGAGGTGGGAAGAGTCGCCCTAAAACTGGGCTATGCTATTTCCTGGGCTGAACCCTGGACTGACAAAAAGGAGCAAAGGAGCAGAGCAGCATCTGGCATCCCCTGGTTCTGATGCACAGGACCCAGGCCTCCCTCCTGCTACCACAGGCTGAACTGTGAGCCAGAGTAAACTGTACCTCCCCTTACGTTGCCTTAGTCAGGGTACCGTATCACGCAACAGGCAAGTACCTAATACGGTAGCTTCACCACATCCACCCGCAGCAGCTGGTGCCCATGTCTGTGGAGCAGGGCATCACCTAAGCACCACTGTTCCAGGGAAGACTTGAGCCCTTTGCTCAAGGTAGATGGCAGAGAGGGTATAGGGACATCTAAAGACCCCACAGAAGGGAGTAGCACGGTCATCGACACAGCGCTTCCAAAGAAATGTGAAGTACGAAAGAGAAAAGGACAAACCCGTTATTGAAAAGCTGTGTTAACTGTAGCCAAAAAGAAAGGAGGATATGTGTGTCCACAGGAGTGACTGAGGGAGAGCGACCTTCCGCTCCTCTCCAAGTGTGAAACCTGCTGCTCCACAGTGCACGGGCACACACACCAATCCTACCACGTGAGAGACAGAGATCAGGAGTTCAAGGCTGCTCTCTGCTACACAGACAGCCTCCCTTTTGATCAACTGGCTAAACAAACATCCAGATGTCTGACTGTTAGCAACACTCAAGAAACAGCCATCGAATGTTAAACACCACTGTATCTGAGAGCACTGCGCACCGGGGTTTGTCAGATTCCTTCGGGCCGTCCCTGATGCTTCGAGAAGCCCTGTCCTTCCCAGCCTCTGTGTCTGACTCGGACCCACTGCTGCTCGACTGCTCATGTCTCCTCTTGGCTTTCTTGTGGTGCTGATGCTTCCTTTTCTTCTTTTTCTCTTTCTTCTTTTTTCTGCTTATCTGTGTGAGCTTCTCGCCAGTGTCACTCTCATCTGAGAGCTCTGATTTCTGAGGACTCCTGCTGGGAAAACCAATACCGTTTTCAAAAGAGAAACAGGAAAAAAAAATCAGACATAGACAAATAATGAGCAAGAAACATGAGTGCCAGAGCCTGCTCACTGCTAGCCCGTATGCTCACCTTAGAGCCTTCAGGATTGAACCAAAGTCAAAAGCCAGTGCTTCCCAATCTTCCCGAAGCTGCGAGCCTTTAGCACAGTTCCACATGTTGTGGTGACCCCCAACCAGAACATTATTTTTGTTGCTACTTCATGACTGTAATTTTTCCCACTGTTATAAACCATAACATAACTGTGTTTTCTGAGGGTCTTAGACAACCCCTGTGAAAGGGCCACTTGATTCCCCAAGGGCTTGTGACCCACAGTTTGAGAGCAGCTGCTCTAACCCTTTCCTCCCTATGTGCACAGCTGTAACAGAAGCAATCTACCAGTCACTCTATCAAACTGCCTGGCAACATCGCTAGAGGACTGTTATTACCCCAGTGACCATCCTAAGGGAAGAAAGGCTTTACTGTAGCCATGGTCCTTCTTTGTAAAGGTTGACAGCAGCTTTTTCCTCAGGGAAGAGGAACCAATTATGAACTCCCTCTTGGTCATCAGCTATCGTTTCCAGAGGCTTCCTGTGTATGTGGACTCTAAGGCTTTCACCATGTTAATGAGGCCAGCTAGTCTATATTTATGAACGCACATTTCTCAGTTCAATGGTCTACAAAACTTCTTTCACAGCCCCAGAAGATGTGTGTCATCCGGCTCCCCAATGAGCTTAGGAGATTTCAGCCTCTGTTATCTTATATCAGTTATTTTTATCCTTGTTGGAGATGAAACTAAAGAAATACCCAAATTAACCATATTCTAAAGGTCACTAATGAGGTCAATGAAGTTACTGGAGAGTCACGATGATGCAATTTCCCTCGTGGTCTAATTATAAGCATTAACTGTGTCATGTACTTTTGCCACTGCTACACAAAAGGGAAAAGGCAGAATCCATAGGAGTTAAGTGAGGGAAGATGTCACAGATTGCCTGGTCACTATGAGCAAACGGACAAACTGTACTCAGCTCTTCCACCTCAGGGTTTTCTAGGGAGCATCACTGAAGCTAAGCTATGACTAGAACACAAGACTAACTCCACCTGTTAAACAAGTACCTCGGCAGTGGTGACCCTTCAGAAACAAGGGCTGTGACTTCTTCAGTTTGTCGGCTCAAAGACGTTAGATTTCCAACACGAAAGCTTGGGTTGCTCAGCCAATCTAACTCTGCACATGCAAGAGAGAGAATCGAAAGATGACATTAGTACCACAGGCCTTCTAGAGCAGGAACCCACCCATACTATCAGCTGGTATCTGCATTCACAACCATTATCAGTCAGTATCTTGGGCAGTCCGCAGAAACCAAGTGGAATCCATGAAATTTTTATTTCATAGTGTATGGTGCTTTAGCACATTCTAAAATATTTAAGATTGAAATCCTCTCACAATATCAGGCTGTGGCTTGAACGAAAGCCACATAAAGAACGTGGTCTAAAAGACAAAATTTCATCTGTGTCTGAACATCTCAATGCATCTGGTCTTAGAGAATCAGTTCTCTCTTCCCACCATGTGGGTCCGAGGAAGCCAGCTCAGGTTGTCAAGCTTGGCAGCAAGTGCCTTCACCTGCTGCACCATCTCAGCAGCCCTCAGATTCCTTTTAGAAACTCCTAAAAGTTAAAGCCAGTCATACACACTGCATATGCCGGCAACCCCAGGACACAGAAGGTAGAGACAGGACCATGAGATCAAGTCCACCCTGAGCTACTCGGAGAGTTCTAGTCCAGCTTCACAACCTTACAAGATCCTGTGTCCACAGGCTTACAATTTGGAGGGACATGTACCACTCAAGAAACACCCCATGTTCTACACTAGTATAGTCAAGGGCAAACTTTTTCTTATATCAGTATCCTTTGGAAATATAAATGTTGAACTTTAATACTAAAATGTATCAACATTAATAATTACTTCTGGACAGTGCAATTAAATGTTTAAAGTCTTTAGCTTATCTATAATTTCTAACTTCTTTTTTTAAATGATTTATTTACTTTTATTTTATGTGCATTGGTGTTTTGTCTCTAGAGCAAAACATTGGTGGTGTCCTGTCCTCTGGAGCTTGAGTTACAGACAGCTGTGAGCTACCATGTGGGTGCTGGGAATTGATCCCAAGTCCTCTGGAAGAGCAACTAGTGCTTTTAACTGCTGAGCCATCTCTCCAGCTCCCTCAACCTTTCAAATAATTTTCATTGCATTTTTTATTTAGTTGAGGGGGAGATCAGAGAACAACTTTTGAGTGTTAGTTCTTTCCATCACCTAGGGCCCAGAGACTGAACTCCGGTCATCACACTTGGTGACAAGCACTTTAACCAGCCTAGCTGTCTCTCCATCCCCCTAGCTTCGAACAAATAATCATATCCACATTTCTTATTTTACAACTCTACGGAGTCCGTCCCAAGTTTCTAAGTCTTAATTGTGGAAGGAAAGAAAAAAAATATGGGACAGCATTATAGAGGAGGCATCATAGAGGAGGCATCATAGAGGAGGCATCATAGAGGAGGCCACAGAGAGATCCTGTTCCCTCACATGCTCAGAACGCAAGGCTTGGGACACACAGAAGGACGGCAGCTGAGACTTCAAGTGTTACTGAGATCAAACTGATGTATCATAAACTTCACTCCTGCAGCAACAACAGCAACTCTGAGTATATTAGGAGTGTGCAGCCACCTCCATAACTGTACATTTTCATCTTCCTGAGAAGAATAGCCCTGACTTGTTCCTCACCCGTGCTCCGCTGCCCGCCTCCCGCCTCATCCCTGTATCATCACTCATCTACTTTCTGTCTCGATGGATTTGCCTGCTTGAACACTTCATATAAACAAGCTCGCACGCTATGTGGTGTTCTGTATCTGGCTTTTTTCGCTTTATAGTTTTCTAGGTTCGTTCCAGCTACATCCATACATCATTGTATCATTTTTACTGCTCCACAATACAGCGCTTGATGGCTATAACAGACTGTGTCTACTCATCCGCCAGCAGTCTCTTGGATTCTTTCTTTCCTGTGGCTATTATGACAATGCTTCTAAAAGAGACATATACAGGTTCTCCAGGGTGAATATTTAGACAATTACTAGGTCATATCGTAAACCACGTTAACATTCCAAGGAACTGACAAGACTATGTATTTTATCCAAATAGTTGCATCATCTGGCTCCCATTAACAGCACTTGAGGATTCCATTTTTATGCATCCAACGAACACTTCTGGTTGTTTTTCCAATTATCATCATTCTAGTAGGTGGGTTGTTATTTCATTGTGGCTTTGTTTCCACTTCCCTTATGATGATAATAATGTCAATATCTTTTTACTTAGATATTGGCCACTCGTGGACAATCTCCAGAGAAACAGCTATTCAAATCCTGTTCCCATTTCTAAATATGGTCCTCTTATTATTGAGTTCCACAAGTTTTGTTCTGTTTTGTTTGTTTGTTTTATATTCTGTAATCTCATCCCCCATGGTAACTACATGTTAATAAAGAGAGAAAGACAGTAAAAGCAAGCTCCCTGAAGACTGCCTAATTCACTGCCATATTCCCAGCAGCTAGAGCAATGCTCAGCAGACAGCAGGTGTTCAACAAATATTTATAAGAAGGAGAGGAATGAGGATGGGAAGATTCCAAAGGAGAAAATAATATTTAAAAGCACAGGAAAAAAGGAAGGAAGGAGAGACAAATTAATGCAAGTGCCCACAGTAGGCCAACAGCGGGATAAGCACGTACGGCGTACACATCGTTCAAACCTCATAAGCTAGTTCTAGGGAAGCACTATACCCCACTTTATAGACACCGAAATAGGGCTCAAAGGGAGAAAGTCATTCGTAAGTTCCGATCTAGTATCAGTATGCTACACAACTGCTCACACAATCTTTCTCCTCCTGACTCCATGTTCTCTCTGAGATTGGTTCCTTTCCCTTGGGCCTACTTCCTGGCAAGAGCTAAGTGAAAATAGTCCTTGTTGCTCACTGAGATCTGAATATTTCCATAGCAGATTCTATCATAAACAAAGGAAAAGTAGGGAGAGACGGAACAGAGTACAGGGAGAGATGTTCTCCCAGCGTCCCAGTGGATTGTCATACCACCAACACTCTAAACAGTGATGGCAGGGGAAGGGTGAAGAAACACAAGATTCTACACAAGGCTGCTGAGGTACAGTCCCAGCATTTATTTGAATTCTGTTATTTAATTGCTAATTCTTACAGCAGTATGTAGCAGAGAGCTACATGCTGGCAGGACTCTGGTGTTGTCATTTCTATGGCCCTTCGCTGGGTTTTCTATTGTGTAATGTTTCTTCACCTACCTAATTCAAGCTTTCTCACCTGCCTCAGGCAATCGAGAATTGTATCTGATCGGCTGTAATAAGGAGCTGATGACCACTAGCTGGGCAGGAAGTAGAGGGCAGATCTTCCAGGCAGAGAGAGGGATACTGGGAGATGAGAAGTGGGAGATTCGACAGGGACATGAGGTGAACAAACCAAAGCAGAGCAGAGAGACAGAGCTAGCCACATGGACAGACACAGAATCAGGATTAGTCGGGTTAGAGTAGCTGGGAGACTGCCCCAGCAAAATGCCTAAGATTTTAAATATTAAAAAGCCTCTGTGTCATTATTTATGTCCCTGGCCAGTTCAAGATAGTCCCACTATACAAGGTAACACAGAGGACTTGTCAAAGGCCTTCAGAGAGGGCCTGTCAGGCTTCCTCTGAAAACAGCTAAAGGTCTGCCAGATGTAACCTTTTCAAAGAACTGAAACCTGAGTTCAATTCCCAGCCACCACATGGTGGCTCATAACCATCTATAATGAGATCTGATGCCCTCTTCTGGTGTGCAGGCAAACATGCAGATAGGGCACTCATATACATAAAATAAGTTAATTTTAAAAAACTGAAACTCTTAAGTTATGAACTCAGATCACCAGAGACACTCATCTGACAGGCCAGTCTTGTGGCTTTAACTGGACACACATATTAGAAGTTCCAATACTGGAAGCATTTGAGAGATGCTTCCATTCCTCATCTACAGATTTTAAACTTTTTTTAACCAAGGAACTGTGAAACAAAATCTCTGAATTCAACACAGAGAACAGTAACAGCAGGGATGCCCTGGCTGTAGGCTTGCCGCCTACAGAAGCTGAATTGCATGGCCAAGGGCATACATTTAAGCCTGGATGATGCACCCTTCATCCTCTAGGGCCCTGCACCATTACCATGGGACTACTCTGCACTTCAACTAAAGTCTCCAGACAGGTACATAAATAAGGCTGTCAGGGAAATTTACAAATTGTGACCTCATTATCTGCTTGTCCATCTTCCTACAATGTTCTAAGCCACCTCAGATTCTGTTAAGGATTATTATTAGTGTGGCAAGGGCACATGACTTCAATCACACCTCAGGAGACAAAGGCAGATCTCTGTGATTTTGAGGCCCATTTAAAACAAACAAACAAAAACAAACAAACAAAAACAAAAACCCAGGGCTGGAGAAATGGCTCCACGGTCGAGAGCAGCAGCTGCTCTTCCAGAGAATGCCAGTTTTGACTCCCAGAACCCACACAGCAGCTCACAATCATTTGTAATTCAGTTCCAAGGACTCTGACACAGCCTCTTCTAGCCTCTGAGGACAGCGGACACACAAGTGGCACAGACATACATACAGACAAAACACCCACATACACACACACACACACACACACACACACACACACACACACACGCGCGCGCGCTCTTCAAATCAAACACACCAACTGGTTTGTGAGCCTTTCATCCTAGTTTCCAGCTCCCACTCCTGCTCATCTCTTACCAACGATAAGCAACTTGAGGGTGGGAGCCATGACTACTCACTCCTATGCTCCTATGACAGTGCCATAGCATAAAATAGTACATAATACTCAATAACTCTGGTGTTGTCATTTCTATGGCCCTTCTCTGGGTTTTCTATTGTGTAATCTTTTTTGATTACACAATAGAAATGCATTGAGGATGTGAAGTCTATCTTCATCTTCACATCCAAAGGCTCTAACCTCCTCCAAAAGTCCATTCAAAGTATAAAGTGCAGCCGCCATGATTCTTCTGTTCTTTACAGCAACTGTGTAGTCAGTCAGTAGATTACCTGCTACATGCCCTAGCACTATTCCAGGTATTGGGGAGATAGTGATAGACAAGGCAGCATCCGCTCATAAGAATTATACTTGATCATATCCTTACCTGTCAGATGACACACCTGAGTTGTGAGATTCAAATTTTAATTACACAGAATTCTGGACAGAGGTAGCTAATATTAAAAGACATTTTATTAATCAGATTGCTAAGTCCTTTTTTTTTTTCCTTCTTTTTTGGTTTTTGTTTTAATTTGAAGTTACAGATGCTTGTGAGCTGCCATGTGGGTGCTAAAAATTGCACCTGGGTCCTCTGGAAGAGCAATCAGTGCTTTTAACTGATGAATCATCTCTCGAGCCCACTAAGTCCCTTTCAATGGTTACTTACAATCTCATAACTTACAGTGCCTGACAGAAATCAATGTACTTATATCACTAAACAGGGTGTAGTGTGTGTGTGTGTGTGTGTGTGTGTGTGTGTGTGTGTGTGTGTATGGTGTGTTCACTTACATCACTAGGCAGGGTGTAATATATATGTACTTACATCACTAAGAAGGGTGTAATACATATGTACTTACGTCACTAAGCAGGTACTATACAAAGGAGCAATCAGAAAGCAAGCATCTGGAGCTTACGAGGGAAAACTGGAAAACCTTTTGTCCCTGGGGATCAACACAGAATCTCAGGTTATAAACTGCTGAGAGCCTGGCACTGTACCACACACACACACACACACACACACACACACCTAAGAAAGGAAGGGAGGGAAATATCCTCCACAAAAGCCACTTCACTTTCTGCCTACCTACTGCTGGGACCCACCGCACCTACACACACCTTCAGAGAAATCTGACAGAGGTAAGCTAACAGCCCATCACCAAGGACTCAATTGACATACCTCTGAGGTGAGTTTTCTAAGGCACTCTACTCTCTGTCTCTACTAAAAAGACCTGTGTTCAGTTCCACCAAAGGCAGAGGAGCAAGCCAGCACGAATAAGCCTAAACTTTAAAAACTGGATAACTTTATAAGCAGATACGACATCCAAGTTCATTATCCATTTCTGTAACCTGTCCTAACAACATAGCACAGCTTCTAGTCTGCTTAAGTGAACTCAGAGATAAGGGGCCACTCTTCCAGGGTTAATCATTCAAACAGCATTTCCAGGGTTCATGGTAAAAATGAGTTAGCGATCATATTAATGAAGACATTTGTTCTTCTGAGAGTAAGCCATTCATTTTGATCAGGAGCCCCATTTTCTGGTTGCTGGAAACTCAAGCTCACTTGTACAAAAAGCACCAGCAAACGTAGCTAAGAATGCCATTCAAGGTGGCAACGTTTTCCTGGGAGTTGATCCACCCCCATGAAGCAGCCCAGGAACTGCAAATATATTTAAATCACAAGACCCCCAACCCTGCAATAAAAAGTTTATAATGCAAGTCCTAGAGTCAGAAGAACCTGTGCTCTTTGAGTCTCTTTTGTTCATTCAAGGTGATTGTGAGTTGAAGGCTAATCTGGGTCCCAGAATGAGACTCTGTCACAAGAATATAAAAAAACATCACTGCAAAATGAAGGTGTGATGTTGTCGTTGGAGAGATGGATCGGTGATTAAGCTCACTGGTTGTTCTTCAAAGGACCAAGATTTGCTTTCCAGCATCTACATGGAGGCTCACAACCGTCTTAACTCTAATCCCAGGAGATCTGATGCCCAACACTGACCCTCTTAATGTCACTGAAATCAAAGCTTGGACCCTCATGACATAACCAAATGTCATTAATGCAGCACTCCAAACAAGCTACATTCAATGACAAAAAGTATAGCTAAATCTTACCGGCTCTTTAAATCTAATTGTCAGTTTATAGGAAATAATGGGATGGATAAAATAAAGGAGCATATTACATGAAGATTTGGTGGGAAACATCTTCAGGATAGATAACCAGTTTCCTCAACAAATAAATCACCTGAGAAAATACAAGAGCAGAGAAACTGTTTCATACTCCAGGAGACCTACTGGTGTATGCAGAAAATGCAACGGGTATGGTAGCACTTGCCTGTAATCCCAACACTAGGAAGGCAGATCTCTGTGGGGGTTTCTGGCCAG
>JANHMN010000022.1:28550138-28605218 GCA_030674055.1 Rhabdomys pumilio | reverse complement strand
GAGAGGGGAGGGGAGGGTAGAGGAGGGGAAGGGAGGGAAGAGGAGGGAGGGGAGAGGAGGGAGGGGAGGGGAACGGAGGGGAGAGGAAGGGAGAGGAGGGGAGAGGAGGGGAGGGGAGGGGAGAGGAGGGGAAGGAGGAGGGAAGCTCTACAGTTAAGGGATGAAAGACAGAAGGAAAGACCTGTTACGGAAGCAGAAAAATTGCACCAGATCCATTTGCACAGTGGACTGAAGAGCCTGAGCGCCCTGTGGCTGTGCAGGAAATCTGAGAGCAGCCCACTGGAAATGTAAATAGGAACGCTGTGCTAAGGAGTAGGTAGTCACTGTTAAAAGCATTGACAAAGTTATGCAAAATACCAACCCCACAGGAAACATCAGTGATTTCAGGAATTTCATTTCTATATTGAAATATATGGAACATCAGAGTTTTTAAAACTATCTATCTATCTATCTATCTAGCCAGCCATCCATCCATCCATCTATCTATTGGGGCAGGGGAGTGCTGCATATACTAAAGCACATGAGAGAAGGTCAGAGAATCCACCACGTGGGCTCTGAAGGATGGAACTCAGGCCATCAGGAAGAGCAGCAGACACCCCTACCCTCTGAGTCTTCTCACTGGTCTCCAACCCCAGCTTTTTAAAAATTTTCTAGAGAATGGTATTCACCTTTTGGCCAAGGCCCTTCTGTTACTGGGATCTCAGCCCTGGGCAGGTGAAAGCGGGAGGGTCAGGAGCTGTACGGGCTACATCTGTTAAATATACCTGACGAGAGCGAGTGGAGAAAGGCCGGCTAACAGGTCATGCGCGGCCCATCATGGTGCGAAAGTCACGGCCGCTGATCACATGACATTCACAGAGCTACATTGTAGTGCTCAGCTCACTTCCTCCTGTATTTTCAGCTCAGGACCCTGGTGCACATGGTTCCACCTACACTTAAAAAGGGTCTTTCACCTCAATGAACTTCATCTGGGATTACAGTCAGTTGTGAGCCATGTGATATGGGTGCTGGAATCCTAATCAGGGTTCTCTGCAAGAGTAATACATCTTCTTAACCATTACACCGTCTTCATCATCCTTCGGTTATTAACCACTAATCTGTTTCTTTCCTGGCCCCTTGGACCTGATACTCAGGTCTGTTTTCCTACATCTCTGTTTCTTTCCTGGAAGACCCTCTAGGAATCCCTTACCCACCAGGCTGGCCCTGGTTTCTCCTACTAAGCAAACCAAGGCAGAGATGGGTAATTCACTTTTGGAAGCCAAGAAGGATATCTTTTCCTTCTTTTGCTTCAATTGTTATTACACACATCCTTGTAAAGACCTAGTGCACATATTGTTTGACCGTCTTTGCTGATGTGGAATGTTGTATATTTCAGGTTCCTCTTGCAAACACCTGTGAAAGCCGGGCAGTGTTGTGGTTCATCCGACCTCAGACTTCACCAGAGAATAAGACCAATGTTGGAATCCTCAGCTTGGGAGAGCTCTTTTGCCATCTGATACTTTCTACCAAGAGACCAATGTTATAAAAAATGCAGAGGAGACAGGATTCTAGTTGTTCCTGTTCTGGAAATCCTTTAAAGGACCAGTATGCCATAACTGTCCCAAAAGGTTCTCAAAGCTGTGGAGAAGCTGAGAAAACAGATAACATTAGGCCTCCAAAATTGCCTGCAATGGTTTGAGTCTGATGTGTCCCCATGGGTTTGTGTTTTGAACATGTTCCCCTACTAGCGACAATGTTTTGGAAACATGTGGAACTTTTAAGAGGCGGAACCCAGGTGGAGGAAGTGCTCTGTTAGGGGTGGGCCTTGTAAGTTTGTACTCAGGCCCTGGGTTCCTGCTTTATTCCACTTCCTGGTTTAACATCGTGAAACTGCATCTGTCACACCTTCCATTCAGGATGACTAGGCTCTTAGTTTTCCCACCATAGCAAACTAAACCCTCTGAAACTGTAAGCCAAAATAGTTCTTTCTCTCCTCAAATTGATCATAGCACACAAGGTAATGAGCACAGTGAACCACTTTTACTGAATGATCTGTTGCCTGGAACTACACTGGTAACCAAAGGCATCTGCTTTCAGTTACCTGAGGAACCTGGATAGGGAGACTGACATCCATCGTAGTGACCGTAGTTTAACCTCTATGCCAGTCAGGACTGGTGCTTAGATCTAGTTTGGAGATGAAAACTGACCTGCACAGGGCTGTCATCTCTGCCTGACCTGTCCAATGACCACTAGACGCTTAGAGGAAAATAGCAACAGCCTGGGACGCTGACAGAAGCAAGATTCAGGGATGTCTCCAGTCTTAGCATCTGAAACAAATGTATCTCTTTGGCTCTGATTAGAACTGGTGATTTCCTCAAACGCAAATGTCCCCCACAACGATTTCTTGTGCAGTGCACAACAGTCCTGAGATACTTTGTCCGAGATACTTTGTTTGGTAAATAATCTTATTGTCCTTCCTTATCTCCACTGGAAACAGTCTCCAAAGAACTCTCACTTGAGTGCAGATTATAGCGTCAAAAGAGGTTGCTACCCCAGCTGCTACCTTGGGGATGATTTAGAGAGAGAACTTAGCCAGCAAAGAGGTTCTTGTGATGTGACGTGCAGATGCTGTGAAATGACTGTAAGTGTGCCATGTTTATGTTTAGTTTATCTATCCTAAGTAGGATCAGTGTAACAGAGCCATGCATTTAAATACTGAGTCTATCCTCCTCTACCTCTTTCTTCCAGTGTGTGCATGTGCGTGTGCGTGTGCGTGCGTGCGCACCTGTGCATACACATGCAGAGATCAGAAGTCAACTTCAGGTATTTGATACCTTAGTTTTGGGAACAGAGTCTCTCAGTGGACCTGGAGAGAGCCATTTGAGCCCCAATGACTGACCAGCAAAGCTCCAGGATCCTCCTGTCTCTGCCCACCAAGTGCTGGAATGGAATTACAGGTGCCTGTCACCATAGCCAGCCTTTTTAGTGGGGGATCTGAACTTAGGTCCTTGAGTTCATGAGGGGAATACTTTACCCACTGAGCCATCTCCCTAACCCTTGGTCCTCACTCTTATACAAGCTTAATGTTTAAGCTTTATAATATATTAATAAAACATTTTATGAACAGTTTTTAATCACAGTGATCCTAAGTTCTAGAAATAGTATGTGTAATGGGAGATATTTAAAAAATCAGTGCTTGGTCTGGCTTGTTCCCAGGCAGCCACCATGTTCCCATTGTTCTCACTCAGACCTCAGCTCCAGCTAGCTAGAAGTGCCGGCCCTGGCACCCACAGGACGCCAGCATGGCAGCTAGCTCTGCTAACCCACCACGGCTGCCCCCACATAGCTCGGCTGAGCCCCTGCTGTGCTCCTGGTACCTGGTAGAATGAAGACTCTTAAGACTTAAAAATTATCCAATAGATTTATATATTTGAAAATACTCAATTAACAAGATGCCCACACAATTAGAATTGTTACCCAATATCTAACCTTTAGGTATAAATTGTTACCCTGGACTGCCTTCAACCTATCCATCTTCCTCCACTGTTGCTAGCTCTCTCTCCCTTTCTCCTCCCCTTCCTCTTTCCTTCTCCCAGCTCCACCTCCTCATCTACTACCCAAGCACCCAGCTCCACTGCAAATACAATATAGCAGAGAAATATCCTGCTACAAGTATCTGCATAATCATTGCCCCTATGATTCACATTGAACAGTATACCTCATGATTTTTCATTGCGGTTGTTGTTGATGCCTGGGGTTAAATTCATTCTCAAAATGAAATCTCTCATGAGCTAATCTAAGGACTCACATCTTCCCTTCTAAACCTGCTGCCCAAAATACACCTGACGTCCAAGTGTAGGGAACAAATCCCAGCCATGCTCCCTCACACTGCCACCTATTCCAGGTCCCCACGATTGTCATCAGCTTCAGAGCACACTCATTCCTAATCTGGGGCAGGGGATTTGTAATTCATCCATTTCTTCATCCACCAGGACCCCTAAACCCCCAAACCACACACCATCCTTGGAATACACAATGTGTATTTCTCATAAGGAGATTCATATCTCCAATTTTCTTCTCAATGAATCTGTTACAGTCTTCTCCAAAAAAAAAAAAAAAAAGACTGGCTGTCATTTTGATCAATATTGTCATTATGTGCTTGGAATAATCAGTCAGCATCCTGATTAGTCTCTCGCCTCCAGTCTCCTCTGCCAGGTCGTTCTGTACAATGATGTCATCTTGCTGTCTCCATCCAGCAGACAGAGGGCCTGACAGCCTCAGCTTCTTTCCACTCTGGCTGTCTGCTCAGTCTCTCCCTTGACACTGCCACATCCTTCTTACTCCCGTTTCTCCACTCACTGCTTTCCTACTGAAGACAGCTTCGTGGCCCTTTCTCCACAGCCAACGCTTGACCAAAGTCAAGACCAATCCAGAGATGGTAAAGATTTTAATTTCAGGAAACCAAATAATTGAATGGGGGAAGAGGGTTAAAGAAGAAAATGTCAAGGCTAGCCTGGTCTACAGTGACTTCCAAGACAGCCTGGGCTATACAGAGAAATCCTCTCTTGAAAAACAAAATAAAAACAAAAATCCAAACAACAAAGTCCAGGTGGGAAATGTCTGCCCACTACTTAGATCTTTAAAAGAATGAACTCTCCAAGGTACCCTGAGTTAGAAAGTTCTCCAAAGTAACAAAAAGCCCGAACCTATCAATAGTTCTCAACTTCTGTCCTTCCAAATCCCACTAGCTTCAGCAAACAGCAACACTTGACACTTATAGAATGAAAATAGGGGCTGGCTGTGATGGTGCATGCTTTTAGTCCCAGCACTCCAGAGGCAGAAGCAGGTAGATCTCTGAGTTCGAGGCCAGCCTAGTCTATAGAGTGAGTTCCAGAACACCAGAACGACACAGAGAAACCCTGTTTTGAAAAATCAACCAATCAACTAAGCAAGCCCAAACCAGAATGAGAACAGAACACTAAAGCCAGTAAAAGGGAAATGCTAACCCTGTAAGCCTGGTGAGCAGAGTTCCTTCCCTACAGCCCACACAAGTAAGAGAGAAACAGCACCCGGCGTTGTTGTCTGACCTCCACATGTGCTGTGTGTGTACCCCACCTTCATATAACACACACACACACACACACACACACACTCGCAATAACATTTTAAAATACTGTGAAAATAGAATTGAAAATAAAATATAAGTAGAACCTAGCTCAGAGTCTGTCACATGCCCGTAAGGACAACTATGGACAAGGGTCAAGCAGAAGACCTGAGGATAAAACATTTTAAAAGATAATTCATTTTTTAAAAGTATTACTATAGTCCTCACATCAAGACATTGTTATTGTTATTTATAAACTATGGTTGACAAGAATTAATTATGTAAAGCAAAATAGCTGGTAAGAGGATTTTGAACGCTCCTAACACAAAGAAAAACTAAATATTTAAGGTCTTAAATTTGCCAGTTACCCTGGTATGCATTACATACTTAATTTCAGATGTCACTCTGTGCTCCATAAGTAAGTACAATTATAGCAACAATTAAAAATGGTAGCCAGTGCTGGTGCACACCTTTAATCCCAGCACTCTGGAGTCTGTGAGTTCAAGTCCAGCCAGGTCTATATATCAAGTTTCAGGACAGCCAGGGATACGTGAAAAAACCCTTTCTCAAACAAAAAAACAAAGCAAACAAACAAGCAAAAGTAAATTTACTGGGGTTTGGAGAGATGACTCATCAGTTAAGAACACTGGATTTTCTTCCAGTGGTCCTGAGTTCAATTCCCAGCAACCACATGCCAGCTCACAATAGGATGGTCTCTTCTGATGTGCAGGCATACATGCAAGCAAAGCACCTATATAAATAAAAAAATAAATAAAAAGGTAAACTAGGGCCCTTGAGATGGCTCAGCACATAAAAGCACGTGATCTTACTCAGTAGAAGAAAAAATCTGACTTCCACAAGTTGTCATCTGACTTCCATAGTCTTCTGGCCTGTCATACACACACACACACACACACTAAATAAATGCGATTTTTTTTAAAAAAAAAATGCTCCAAAATAAAAATTTAAATATAAATTGTATTTTAACTGGGGAAATGACTCAGAGGTTAAGAGAATTGGTTGTTCTTGCAGAGGGCCCAGGTTCAGTTCCCGACATGGTAGTTCACAATAGTTCAAGGGGATCCAATAACACCCTCTTCTGACCTTCTCAGACACAAGACAGACACACAGTCCACATCCATACTTACAGGGATAACAATCACACATAAGAAATAAAAATGAATCTTAAAAAATAAAAATAAAATAAAAAACAAATCTTAAAAAAAAAAAAAAATATATATATATATATAAACCATAGTTGCCGAGCAGCTAAAGCACAGGGTCACATACACTTGCTCATTTCCATGAATATCTTTCACAGGATAATTAGAAAGTCAATCTAAAGTAGAAAAGAAAGAAAGAAGGCTGTCTTCCAGTGAATAATTAATTGGTAAACAATTATCTGATACCTGCTAATTACCATCACTTAAGTGACTACGCAGGGCATGAATATTTTAAAAAGGACCCATATTCTCAGTAACAAATTCTAAATCAATAATATTCGTTTCTAGGAAGTAGTGAGTCCACGGAAGTTAGCTTGGGCTTTAGTAAAATGAATAGTCTCCCAGTATCCAAGAACAAAGTTTCCTCCCAAATACGGCCCAGATATATTTTAAACTCCCCTACGACACAATCATGCTTTGTGTCCCCATGAACAAGAAGTGTTTTAAACAACAACCACCTGTGATCTCCGTGGGGCTGGAGAGATGGTACACTGAATAAGAATGCTTGCTTGCAGGTCAAGCATGAGGACCAGAGTTTAAACTTCCAACGCTCCTGTAAAAAGCCAACGTGACCATATATATCTGTAACCCCAGGGAGGTGGAGACAGGAGGCTAGCTAGAGCTTGCTGAACAGTAGGCTATCTTCAGACTCAGTGAGAAACACTGCCTCAAAAACAAACAAACAAACAAACACACACTTGGACACACACACACAGTGGAGAGTGATCCGACATCCTCTACTGGTCTTTGTATATATACACAGATATGTATGTATGTGCCCATACATCACACATAGACACACACTTGAAAAAAATTAAAATCAAAAAATGTAGGCTAGGCAGTGGTGGTGCATGCCTTTAATCCCAGCACTTGGGAGGCAGAGGCAGGCGGATTTCTGAGTTTGAGGCCAGCCTGGTCTACAGAGTGAGTTCCAGGACAGCCAGGGCTACACAGAGAAACCCTGTCTCAAAAAACAAAACAAAAAGTAAAAAATGTAAAAACACCTTTCAATTATATTCTGAAGGAAATCACTAAAGAGCTGGGATACAGCTCAGAGGCAGAGAGCTCGCCCTGCATGTGTAAGGCTGTGGGTTCAATTTCTCACACAAACCAAACAAAACAGAGAAACAAAACACTAGAAACTTGCCTCTCGGCTTCCTGTCCACAGCATTCCCTTGGCATCCAGACCATGTGACTCAGCTGTGCCTCAGACCTGGAGGAGAATTTTAAAGGAGAGCCCTCAACAATTACCACACCTTTCATTTTGATAAAAATGAAACAGTCACAGATGCCCCGAGACCTGGGCCAAACATTGGGATACTTAACAAATCAGGGTTAGCTTTTCAGGAGACACAAGCAGAGTCCTTCAGGAGCCCTGAACACCTGGGGTGATTCACTATTACTGGGAAGACATTACCAGTATGTAGCATTCTGAATTCTTTTCTCTATGATAAATTGATTTTTCTGTCCTTGCCAAATCCTTTCCATTTATTTCCTTTGTAAGTGGTAACCTTAATGGCCCGATATGGTTGCCCAGCTGTATGCTCGAGAATGCCTGCCTTTTAGACCCCTTTGTAAAGCTTAATGAACCCTGAGGAAGAATAGGAAGAAAAGGTCACAACTTCAGTATTATAAGACAGAACCAGAGACAAGACCTTGAATGGAAAAGCAACCCAGAGAGCCCAGCAGAGGAGAGACTCAAAGCTTGCGCCGCAGAACAGTTAGATTCTGCCCTTAAGAGACTAAGCTCTGGCTTGCTCCTACCAGTTCAAACCCCCTTGCCCTTTTCAAGCCTCTACACTGGTTGAGACAGATGGCCCAATTTGCCAGCAACCAAGGCAGAGACCACAGGCTGAGCCGACTCATTCACAACAGTAATGCCTCCCAGAGACCATTCCACATTCATTTAGATGCCTGAGCAATTATTTGTGGCTGACAGCCGTAATTACTTTTTACTGCAGGTGGGTAACGGTCCAAAAGCTAAGCTCATAGGACCACTGATTTCTAAAGGGCTTTGAAAAAAAAAGTAATTTTCAGGCAGCCAGCACAGCATGTTTAATAAACTTTCCTCGCAGGGCAATTGCTTTCTCTGTGGTGAAGAGCCACAGGCAAAGTGTGGATTCCTGGATGAGACACTTTGGACCAGCACAGTCATTTCCGCGACCAAGTCACGTTTGCAGGCAACTCATTAGGTCGCCCGTTGTTTGTTATGGTTTGAATATGAAGAGCCCTCCATTGCTCCTTGTCGAGTGTTTGGTCCCCAGATGCTGATTGTTATTTTTCGGAGGTTCTGGAACCTTCAAGAGACGAGACAGCCTGAGGATGTAGTTCATTCACTAGGAGTATGGCCTAGTATGTTATTTTAGACCCCTTTCTCTTGATCACACAAAGGACCTGAGTTCAAGACCCAGAATCCACATAAAAACAAAACAAGGCAGCTTGCAAGGTAGCTCAGTAGCCACTCTTCCAAAGGACCCAGGTTTAACTCCCAGCACCCACACGGAAGCTCACAACTGCCTATAACTCCTGTTCCAGGGATGCGAGACACCCTCATACAGACATACGTGCAACACCAATGCACATAAAATAAAAATAAATTAAAAAAAAAAAAACAAACAAAAAGCCAGGCACCACGGTGGGAACTTAAAATCCCAGCATGGAAATATAGAATTGAATTTATGGCACCAGAACTTTCATGTGGAAAGAGAGAAAGTAAACTAAACTTTGAAAGTAAATGGATGGCCATGAAATTAAATAGACAGCTACAACTTTACATTTTGACACGGGAAAATTGTACCATTTCAGTTCCTCCGCAAAGCTCGCCTTCAGTTATCTCAAAGTCTGCCCTTCTCCGTGAAACTTGAACGTCATGAAAGGACGCTGTTTGTGAAGTATCTTTCCTACAGTGACTTCTTTTGTGAAGAACATCTGTAACATGTGTCTTAGCACTTGGTTTGGTCCTTTGGTTTGATGATTGAATAGTTAAAGAGCAGAAGACACTTGACTGGGTATTAACATCTAATCAGCTAACGTAAGCATGGTGGAAGGACCTTTTTGGAAGTTTGCGACCCAGCGGACCCCAGACATCTGTATGTGGGAACAGGGACGGGGAAGTGGGGGGAACGTGGAGATGGAGCCCATAACAATGCCTGAGATTCAGACTGCGGAAACTAGCATCAGAGTGCAGATTTAACTTTATTGTTTTTTTACATGAGCTAATATGTAGCTTTTTAGCCAACTAGAGTATGTTTATGTATTCAAGAGCAAATCAGAGGGCAGCCTGTGTTCTTTAGCAGAGTCTGACTCGTCTGTTCATGAGCCTGTAGGAGAGGGTCCAATCCCGGTGGAGATTTCCATGAAGACAAGGGAAGCAGCCACCGCCCTGGCCGCAGGTTCTTTTTGTTGTCTCACCGGTGCATGCCCGGAAGCGAGTCAGATCAGACACAGTGTACAGTGGATCGGGGCTCTTCAAGGAGTCTTAGGCTCTTGGGGCACCTCGCTCTCTGTCTCACTCCTTCCTCCCCCAGGATTGTTTCCACATCACCTACATCCATGAATTATCAAACGCAACCACAGAATAAAGGGGGCAGGACAAAACCGAATATACATGATTTAGAAACTTTGCAACATGATCTGGGCAACTGGAAATAAAACTCCAAAAAAAAAAAAAAAAAATTCTCAAGTATGTGCAAAGAAAACTATCAGAGCTGGCATAGGAAAGAATTCCTTTTAACTTTGGCTTGAAGTTTAAAACATTTAAAATATTCACTGTCTTCTGATGGGAGAAAACACTAAGACTTTACACAGCTTCCTGAAAACAGTTAACAGGACCAGGTCAATTCAACAGAAGAGGACATTATAGAACGGCAGGTCTTAGCCTGTGGCTCGTGACCCAATCAGGGGAGTCGAGCGACCCTTTCACAGATGTTTGTATCAAGATTCATTAACAGTAGCAAAATTACAGTTATGAAGTAGCAGTGGAGTAAATTTATGGTTGAGGGTCGCCATAACATGAAGGACTGTATTACAGGGTCTCAGCATTAAGAAGGTTGAGAGCCACTGCTCTAGAAGGAGGTCTGATCATTAAATCATGAGATAAGAAAAGGCATCAGCCTTCCAGGAGATAGCAGGAACAAAGTAATCTCAACCAGGATCTCTAGTTAGCAAAAAAATAAATTTAAAAAGGAGGGATGGGGTGAGGGGAGCCCTGGGAAGCTGTCATTTTTGACAGAACTTGTCTATAGTTCCGCTCTCTATGATTGACATCCCTGCTGAGGTCTGATGCGGATGTAAGAATCCACATCAATGAAAATGAGTTATAGCAAGTGCTTACATTACCAGCCAGACCAAAGGGTATTTCTACTGTGCTGTAATTCCATTAACTCAAAGGGATTGAAACCTCCATGAATAATGAAAGGTACTGAAAGCAAACCGAAAGCCCGTGGGAACCCTGTGTGGTCTAGTAAACATCACAGAATCAGCAACCTTAAAGAGACCTACCCCATTTGTCACGGGATGAAAGGTCAGAATGTCCATCAATATCAATCCTTTGTGGGGGCGTGAGGGGCCTGGACCTGTAGCTCTGTGGTAGAGTGCTTGCTTAGCACATCTGGGATCCTAGTTATGATCCCAATCACTGGGATGAGGGGGATTAAAGACAATCTTGTGTCTCAAATTAACTGAGTGAGAAAGAGACAAATAATCATATTTAAGTTTGGATTGGGACCAAAGTATAATTGAGACAAATTTCAAAATCCATGTGAGGTTTCCTAATGGTTTGTCCTCGATTTTTTTTTTACACTTTTTAAAATTACGCTTATTTAACGTGTGGGGTGGGATGCGAGAAGGGTATACATGTTATCCGAGGACGACCAGTAAGAGTCAGTTCTCTCTTCCGTCATTTGAGTCTTAGGGATTGAACTCAGGTCATAACACCAGTCTTTATTGGCTGTGCCACCTTGCCAGCTCTCAAGTTTTGAAAGGGCTGAAAAAAAAATTTTTTTTTCTTTCTTCTTTCCTATGGCCCAATTCCATCCATGTGCAGGATGAATAAATGTCCTATATTTTTGCATCATCCAGGTGGCCAAAGGGGAGCATTCAGGTGTGTCAGTAGGGGGTGATAGAAAATTCCAGAACATACGCAGGCTAGACCTGCAGGCTGTCTGTGTTCCATCTTTTTTTCCCAACTGCATGAAAAGAATAAAGTAGACTGTTGGATTCCACAGTGGTAGCTGAGTGACTGGTTGCAGCTTTGATGGCCCGTATGAACTATCACTTACTTCAAGGCACTTCCTGGCAGTGCTCGAAACATTTCTGAAGCCAAGAGAAGCTACCTAACTGTAGTCATTTAGAAAATAAAATGTCCGGAAGATAATTATTAGAATCAATGAACAATGTGTCTGTTGGAGGGAGGGGATTTTCCAGGGGTTTTAAAATTAATAATTTTAAGGACTTGGGACTACAGAGATGGCTCTGATAGCCAAGAACATTAACTGAGTACTTGGAACCCCGGTTTCAACTCAGCATACCTCCACAAAAAGTTACAGAAGAGAATAAAATTCAAAATACTGTATAAACTTCTTTGCAGTGTCATCTTTGTGAGCAGGTGCCCTCTTGATCTGTGTAAGAATTACCTCTTAACACTAACAGATTCACTAGTCTGTGTTTCAGTAACACCGGACAGCATCCGTAGAAGGCGGGCCTAGACTCCATGGAGATGTTTGAAAGTGTAAAAATACTCGTTGTCTTAATGCAGGTACTGGAGGGTCTCTGCAGTTTATGGATAATGGTCGTTTCTGGGGCATCCATAAAGCTGCATCTGTAAGTCACGAAACGTATCACCTATGACTGCAACTTATTCATAACGAATCACAAAACAAATTAACAAAAACCAACCCAAACAAACAAACAAACTGTCACAGCCAGAGAAAATTGACATCACCTGTTTGCTTCTGCCTTCGTGCAAGGAAATTGGGGCCCAAATTTCAGCACCTGGCCCAAAGTTACAGGCAAAAGGAAGAGTGGAGAAAAGGACCAGAATTGGATTCTTCCTCTCACTGTCGACATCAGTCCCAACATCCACAGTACCTGTCTGAATCTCCATGGTGGCGCCATAGCCCAGCTACTGCGTGGTCCGACCTCAGCACCCTAGAGTCCATCTTTGTGTTTTTTCCACTGCCTTTTAATTATCAGAGAAGCCACATGTGAGTCACCTCAGTTCCTCTGTCTGGGCTGCAGGCAAGGGATCCCACAGCTCTCTAGATAAATAATCTCATGTATTTCGCAGACCAGGCTACGGGGTGATTGAGCGGGTACTAGAAGCCACAGGGAGAGTAAGTAACTTATTTTGGGGAGGGGAAGGGACTCTTTCTAATTAAAAGAAACATAAACGTGTATGAATTTTAAGCATGAAATACACAAGGGTCAAAGAACCGTGTAATTTATGAAGACTGGGTCAGGCCACTCCACAGGCCTGCCGTAGGAAGTCAGATCAGTACAAAGCACTGGTTAAAAGGCTCCCACTGTCTTCCATGACCTACACACCAAGGTCATGTTACAACTATGTGCTGGGGGGAAAAAAATCATAGGCTATCCAAATACAAGGCAGATGCTCCTAAGATACGTTTAGCTCGGACATGTGATCCATGGTAAGTTATGAAGAAGATAACGTGAATACCAACTATAATACCTGATGCATATGTAACAGAAAGCACTTCCAGCCAGTATGGTGGGGAAATCAAGCACAGGTGGACAGAATCAGTAAAACAAATCCAAGAGGCTAGTTTTAGACCCGCATGGGACTTTTTTTTGTACTAAGATTACTCAATGGATTCAAGGACAGAGGTCTTGGAGGCTGGATTGAGGAAGGACATTTTCTTCTTCAAATCTGGGTCTCTTTCCTCATCTGAGAGGACTGAATTCATATGTGGTGGGGGCATGGAGGATAAATCTAGAATTAATTCTATGTTGTTTTTCTTTCTCCCCTTGTTCTATTATTCCTTTGAACATGACTTTTTTTTTCTTCCTTTTTTGGAGACAGGATCTCCAGGCTGGCTTTAAACTCATGGCAAATGCCAACAGTGTGTGTGTGTGTGTGTGTGTGTGTGTGTGTGTGTGTGTGTGTGTTTTGCACTCATGGAAGCCTGAGGACAACTTGACAACTTGAGGGAGGCAGGTCTTTAGATCCATTGTGAGTCTCACAAGCTGTTAGGGTTGTATGGTGCTTTTGCCCATCGAGCCATCTCTCTGGCCCCCAATTGCAAATTATTTTATACAGAAAACAATTCCCAAATGACAGCTTTTGTTCTTTCTCTGTGCCCTTTAATATGCACGTTTCATAGAAAACCACAACTCACTTACATAGGAAGACCTAGAGGACACGGTCCTCCTCATCAGCCTTTCTATAAAGTCAGTAAGTGCTCACATGATTAGGAACAGCTGCAAGAAGGAGGGAGTGCAAAAAAACTCACTGGTAAAGAACTCACTACTTATTCTCTTCATAAAAAGATCTCCCAACATAGTAAGCAAACTTTGAGACACGGACAGTACTAAATTTTGTAAAAAGTATTTTATGAAAAAAAAAAATCTCACCTAAGTGCTTTAGTTCTTAACAGAATTTACAAATATCTCATGAATTTTAAAACAAATGAGACTAGAATTTAAGACTTATTTTAAATATATATATATTTGTTTATTATGTATACAATGTTCTGCCTGTGCACCAAAAGAGGGCACCAGATCTCATTAGAGATGGTTATGAGCCACTATGTGGTTGTGGGAATTGAACTCAGGACCTTAACCTCTGAGCCATCTCTCCAGCTCCCAGAACTTAAGACTTTCAAACACTAAATTTACCAATGCAGCTCCCCTTCCCTCTCATCAACATCTCTGGTTTCCTGTCAGCAACTCCCAGACCAACTACTCACAGATGTTAATAAAGATTCAAAGGCAAGGTCTGTTGTGAGGGGGCGAGGGGCCTGGGGGTGGGGGTGAACCTCAGCAAGTCACTTGTCCTCTCAAGCCTAAAGCCCCTTATTTGTGACAAGGAGCAAGCCGAGTTCAGTGAGCAATATGTGAGACAGTGGAAGTAACTGTACAGAAGCAGGGCATGGTGGTGCCCACCTTTGTTCCCAGCATGCACTTGAGAAGCAGAAGCAGGTGGATCTCTGTGAGTTTGAGGCCAGCCTGGTCTGCATGGTGAGTTCCAGAACAGGTGGTGTTATGTAGAGGGACCTTGTATATGCAGTCCCCTGGGTGTGCTCTGCAACAATGTCTTGGGGTTTGTCTGTCACTTCTCAAGCTTTTCACAGGAGTACAGGTGTTGCAGGGCCGTCTCTCACACTGGCATACACTAACAACCCTAACAATGCTAGCACAGTCTTGCCTCCTCTGATGGGCCCTCATTACAAACTCACCTTCTTCCCCTCCACTGACACTGTTCTTTCCAGCCTCTTCATCTACGTTTCCAGTGTTCCCTCCCTGTAGATGTCCTCGGGGACATCGAATTGATCCTTCAAGCCACCTCAGGTGCCACAAGGTTGTGATCCTCCCAATATAACGAGTTCTCCTTCTAGACACCTGAAGTGGTGGCCATTGTCTCCTACCTGGCAAAAATGTGTCACTTGCGTTTACTTTTCTTCCAACGAAGAAGAGTCCCTTAATATCTAAGGTCCAGGAATGTTACCCTTTTCAAGCCCTTGGTCTCCAGTCCAGAGCCACACCCCCAATAGGTATATCACAAATATTTACTGAATGAGTCATGGGCTACCCAGAAGAGATGTAGAATGTGGAGACAGGAGAAGTAAAATAAGCGTTAAGGGACCCAGTGGGGTGGGGTTGGGGGAGTATTCATGTGAGCTGACTTCACATTTGAAGGGAGCCTTTCAGGGTTTTACAACTTTGAGCAAAAGATGGTGGGAATAAAAAATTTAGACCCAGACTGAGCAAGCAGCTTGACTAAAGGATTGAAAAGGAGAAGCACAAAGATTTAAAAAAAAAAAATACAATTTACTCAGATGAAATTTTAGAGGCAAAGGATGGGTTTTAGAACTAAAAAGGGCCAGATTAATGAAGGGCCCTGAAAGAATTCTAAAAGAAATCTGGGCCTAATGAGAAACTCCCAAGTGTTTGGGCAGGGCAGTGATCCAGATAAATGTGATTGATTAACTGGGCTGTGGATTAAACCGAGGGCACGAGCTAGAACCAGGGATGGGACCGTTCCAAAGTCAGGCTGGATCCTACGCCATAAAAAGAGGAGGGAAGTGATTAGTCACAAGGGCCGTGCCCTGGTGAGTGGGTTTAACTTCCTTATAAAAGAGGCGTCAGAGCTGCCTGCATCTTTCATCTCTTCTGTCACATGAAGCAGAGAATCTGTGTCCCTCTGCCCTTCCACCTCATATCCTGTGAGGATGAAACAAAAAGGTACCATCTTAGAGGGATGAGCCTCTGTCAGACTCGAGTCTGATGGTGCCTTGATGATGGACTTCTCAGCCACAGAACCATGAGAAGTAAACGTCTGCCGTTTCTAAAAAGCACTAAACCCATGGCAATCTGCTGCAGACCAAGCAGATTACAACAAACCAACAGAGACGTGTAATACAGAAAACAGTGATGGTTTGTTGAACTAAAGGCTGGAGTGGTAAGAAAACACAGAAGGGGCAAAGTGGAGCTGGAACCACAATGGAGAAGCGGAGAGTGAACCTACCTTAACCTGGACTCCCTGGGGAAAATCCAGAGGGTCTACAAACTAGGACAGAAAATGAGCTTTGCCGTTCACTGAACTCTAAATGCAGCCTGCATGAATCATGACCCCAGCAGCAAACCCCACTAGCATTAGAGGTGTATCAGGCTAACCTAAGACAGCGGTATTCTCAAGTGACTAAAAGAAGTTGAGCATGGAGCCCATACCTGTAATCTCAGCCATTCAGAAGGATTTCAAGCCACTAATACAGAAGTATTAGTTCTGTAGGTTTTCTAATACAGAAACTTTCAGGCCAGCCTGAAAGACACTGTAATAAGCTAATTGCCTTATGAGTCCATCATACGGGCTCTGTATAAGACTATCCCAAACAACTTGCATTAAGAAAAATAATGTTGGGGCTGGAGAGATGGCTCATAGGTTAAGAACACTTGCTTTTAACTGGTCCACTTCCAGAGAATCCAGTTCGATTCCCAGCACCTAAATGGCTGCTCACAACTGTCTGAAAATTTCAGATCCAGGAGATCTGGAGCCCTCTTCTGGCCTTCATGGGTACCAGGCACACACATGGTGCACAAATAGACATGCAAACAAAACACTCACACACATAAAAAAAAAAAAAAAACATAAATCTTAACAATTATTATTTAAGGTTTATTTTAGATCTGAGGTCATCTGTTCTTTGCATGAGGTGGAGTGACAGTCTTCCTCTCCAAAGGTCAGAGAGTACAGATTTAGTACTTAGTAACTGCCTGACATTGTATTCATGGTTCTACAGTTTGCAGTCTGGACACATTCACAGATCATGCAATCCTCAGAATTGTGTGAGATAAATTTATCACAAAATCACTGAAGGAATCTAGCCTCTGAGGGCTTCTTGGCTTTACTTCTCAAAGCAAGTGAAGCCTCCTAGCACCAAACACTGAAATACTGTATGTTAGAGATATGAGTGGTTGTTGCTATATCGAGATTATGCAAAGCTCCAAGTTTCTTTTGCAACGTCTGTGAACTCAGGGCTCTGGCATTGTCTTGATAGGCACCCAATTAAGATGATGGTTTACATATTTTCAAAAGGTGTGCAAGTCAATAATTGTTCAAAACTAGTTAGATTAAGAATAGCAATAACTTGCAAATCAGAATGTGTGGCTTGTGGGGAAAAAAAAAACCAAACCTGCTTCTAGATGCATTATCTAATCGGAAAAATCTTGCGCACCGGTGTTAGTCAAAGACAACTTGACACACCCATGTAAGCAGATGTTGATCAATCCAGGAATCTTGGAGGGGTACAGGAATGGAGAAAACCTGAATACACAAACAGGGCAGTCAATTACCAAGGATTCAAGCAACAGAGAGGCCAGGCCCTGTTAGCTTTATTGGTCTCACAATTCACTGCCTCCCCACCTCTCCCTGTAGCCATGGCAACACCCACACCAAGGCGGTCCAGAATTCACCTTTGGATATCCAGGATCCACCGAACGTGCACCTACGCACCTCAAATAAAACCAAGATATCACCACCCACTGAACTAAAACAACCGTGACCTACCCCCCGCCCGTCTTCCAGATTTCTAATCCAACTAGGTAACTTTTTTTTTTTTTCATTCTTTCACCACAGAAAGGAGGCTAAATTCTGAACTACGACTTTTTTGGATAATTAAATTCTTTCTTAGCGGGAGTGGGCATCAGAGAAGGATGAAAACCGGATGCATACACACGTAAATATTTGCCTAAAAAAGGCAAATAAGCTGATACAATTAAAATCTCATTCTCGTAGCACGCCTGTCGGGCGAACCGTTTTGCCTCTATAGAATACTGTTTCTGGAGTGGAAAAAATAGTTTCCAGCACGGCCGTTTGGAGCACAGTTATAATAAAGCACAACACATTAGGAGCCCGCGGGATCGCGCACAGCGTGAGCAAAAATGACGCATTCGGGCGAGCTTTCCAGAAGGACCCTGCAGTTCGAGCAAGATACCCAAACAGCGAGTCTCATTTCTGCTTGAAAAGACAGAATCGAATCATGTCCCTAGATGTCCAGCCCAGGACGCAAACCCAGCAGCTTTATTAGGGCGTTATCAGAACCCCTCCTCAGGCGCCCTCTTTCCCCAGTGGCCAATTCTGCCTAGAGCGCCAACCCGGAGCACTTAGTTCTTTCCTTCTCCATCCACATCTCTGGGACCTGTTCAGAAACAACCCACAGCCAAGAAAACTAAAGGTGTGAGCCCAAACAAAACTTCTTTTTTCGACTGGTCAAAAGCCGTGAAAAACCGGAGTGAGACCTGGCCTGCGCGCCTTGCCCCTAGTAAAGATGGCGGCCATAGGCGGAGCCGCTCCCTCCGGAAATCCGCGGGTTGCCCCGCCAACCAGGACCATTCACGCGGAGCCCTCCACGCCCGCCGAGGCTTGACGCATTGCAGGTGCGGAGCGGCCAATCAGGCAGCTTGACTCTTTCCGGCCAACCACTGCAGGGTCCCTCTGGCCTATCAGAGAGTCCTTGTCCAACTCAACGAGGAAAGAAACCGCAGCAGCGCCAACTAAGCAACGGGCTAGCGAGCGCGTTTGGAGGGGTGTGTGGATACAGCCTTGTGCTCCTCCGCCGAGAGATATAGTACCCTCGCCCGCGCCCCGCCCCGCCCTGCCCCGCCCGGACCGCTCGTCAGAGTTGAGGGGTGTCGGCTTGTTCTTCCTCTCCACAGTGTGGGCTTTGGGCCCTCAGAAATGCATGCTTGACCTAAAAATAACATTAAGTTCCTGTGATGTGTTCTGTGTCCCCCCCTAAAGGGAAGATGTGGAGCGACCCTCGCTGATCCCCTTCCTCGCAGGTGGCGCTTCTTTGCTGTCGTCAGGCAGTTGCCAGCAAGGAAGGAGAAAAGCCCCCCACATCCTATAATCCTGGCTCGGATTGACCCCTTGTTTAGGAGCGCAGCGCTCAGCACCCCGATTCTCGGAGAAGAACCCCTATGGGCACTTGTGTTTCTAGAAGGACCAACGTCTCTTTCCACCTCCCCAAATCTGGGCTTCCCCGAGGGGCTAGAAATGAGTTTGATACAAACAGTCGGATGGCCAGCTCTTTCACCATGGTTTGCTTAGGCAGGGTGAAAAAATTGTCACGCCTTACTTAACTCCCAGCAATTTGAGAAGCGGAGCCCGGAACCAGATCTAGCTGGGTTTCAGCTATAGGTATGGCTCATTTTCTGGAGCTAGCCTTGACAGCTGTGAGGTTGCATTGGGGAGCAGTAATTTCACAGACTAGGAATCAAGAGAACCTGCAGGGAAGAAATGCTACTTGGTTATAATCACTGCAAGAGGAACCCAGCTAAGAAAATGGAATCTTGTGGATTTCTTGAAATTCCCGTTTAACCTTCAAACATCTGTGGTTTGGATGATCTGATTTTTTTTCCTACAACTGTCGTTCTTCGAAGCTTATGTTGTAATGAGCCTCTCTGACAATCCTACAGGTGTATGTATTATAGCCTTCATGCGAAACTCGATCTTTAATCTAAAAGGGTAGTTGCCAGTTGTATCACTGTTTCTTAAACTCAGATTTGCTCAGAAAGGAGAAAAGTTGTGAGAGTCTCTTTGTAGGCCTTTAGCAGCCTCTCCTAAAATGTTTACCAAGTGGGCAAATAACTTGGTACTACTGTGTGGCTATTTCACCAAAGAAATATCTGCCCTTAGAAAGAATACATCACATTTCTTTTGCGGTGTACCTGGAGCAGGAAGTGTCTTCTACTGCGACTTGTTCATATCAAGCCAGATCCTGATGTTAGAAAGAGATCCAAGAGTGCTAATAAATTCAGAATTCTTGGGTAAGTTCCTCTATGCCTGGAACCGCTGTTCTCTAGATTGCGGAATGGAAAGATGACTTCGAGATTGCCTTCCAGCTCCAATATTTGATTCTGCTATGAAGAAATTGAACCATAACCTAATTATGTCCTATTTAGAACTGTATTCAGAGCTGTTCCTGTTTATAGCACTTTCAACTTTTCAAAGTTGCTTTCAAATTCCTTTTCAAATTCAGTCTTCAAAATATTTCTCAAGGGAGGGTTTACATTTACAAAGGAGGTTGTCTTCTATAAAGCCTGCCACAGGTTTATCTGAATATGAAATATTCTTTCTAGCATGTTACTTCAGTTCTAGCACATAGGAAAGTTGTTGGGGCTTGTCCCCAGGAGCTGCGAATTATCTCCTTGACTTGTGAGCTCTTTTGGGATGAGGACCTCGTCAATGCATGCTTATATTTTCTAAACATAGTAAATTTGCTTTTCCATTCTAGCCCAGGGAAGGTCTAATGAAGGAGAAGAGGAATGGTTTTATTCCATTCCAGATCAGTGGTAGAAGAGCCTAGACTTGATCTGATGAATTTAAAAAAAAAGTAACTAACACAGAACATCTGCTGTGTAGAAGGTTAGAGCTTCTCTTCTTGAGTTATCTCTTATTTTCGATTTTTAAATTAAGCATATATCATTATGGAAGAATCATAGCTCTTAAATATCGATGCTCTCTTTGGAATGCATGATTTTGTTTTGAAGAACACCAAGATTTAGAAGAAACTTATTTTAAAAAAGACAAAACCAAACCCATATGAGTCCCTCAAACACATCGTTGGTTTTTCCTCTCCTTTCTTCTCAGGCCTTTTGTGAAGAGACAGTGACCTCTCCCAGCTTGTGACTATCTCTCTTTTACTTCCTTCCTTTTGCTAATTTGGAGGAATAAGTATCAGGTTCACTTCTCCAGTAGACATGGCCTCCTCTGGACTGAGTATTTTATACAAGTGTCCTAAGACACAGTGGCATTCTATACTCTCAGTCATAGAAAGGCCCCCTGGCCTGACTTTCCAATTTTCCTGAGAAGAAACTGAGACGCAGGGGCTGGTGCAGGCCTTAGTATCTTGCTACACTGCTGTTTCCTTTGACTTTGGACCTCTGAAACATTGTAGTCAAAGAGCCGTTGTAATAAAGAAAGTGGGGGATGTTATCATTCTCAGGGCCTCCCAGTGATTGTGGGAAAGCCTACGATGATTTGCTTTGGACTTTGTTATTTCACTTGGGGACTGGCTGTGCAGAAGTGTTCTCTCCCAGCTAGGCCTTATCTATACTGCTGGTTTAAAATCTTTGACCTTCATCTAAGTTGCTGACACCGGCTTGTGTTAAGCCTTATGGTTTCTTTGCTTCTGTCATGGTCAGGGTGGATCTATTTCCCTTCCTGAATCCCAGAAGAACACAGAGAAGTGTATTTTTTTTTTTAAGATGGTTAACAAAAGAATGTAACCACACAACATTTTGTGTGACATTCTGAAGGGTTTTTTTTTTTTTTTAAGATAATGGTAAAGTGCTAGTTAATAAGAATAATAAATGGGGTTTGGTGTCATGCATCCATATTTCCAGAGCTTAAGAAGCTGAGGCAGGAGAATGATACGTTTGGGATCAGCCTGGGCTACATAAAGATACTGAGGATGTAAGAGGAGGAAAAGGGGAATGAAAAGAAGACAAAAGAAAGGGGTGGTGGTGGTAGTGGTGTCTGTGTGCGTGCGTGCGTGTGCGTGTGTGTGTGTGTGTGTGTGTGTGTGTGTGTGTGTGTGTGTGTAGTTCAGTTGATAGAGTGCTTTCCTCACATACATGGAAGCTCTTGGTTCAAACCCAACATGGTGGTACACATCTGTGGTCCCAGCATTGGGAAGTATAGACAGGAGAGTCAAAAGTTCACTATTTTGTTTTTGTTTCTCATTATGCAACTTTTAGCTAGTGTCTTAAATTCTTTTCCAGGTGGTTCTACAGGTATGGCTGGGCTTGTTCAACATATGCTCTTTTTCCAGATCAAAGGGCTCAGTGCATGGCTTTAGCAGCACGCTGAGTTAGCAAAACTCTGGAGGGTAGGAATGGCCTGTGGTCTTGCCATCCAGAACTCGGATTGCAATTTGCATGAAAACCACAAAGTAGAGACGTGGTGCTGGCTGCTTTTGTTCAGCTTCCCGCCTTTTTTTAGAGTTTGAACATTGGAAATGCTTCTCGTAGAAGCGCTCACTAAAGCATAGGAAGGTTTTCATGTTACGGTTGAGTTCTAAATTTTTTCCCCAGTTTCTAACCTGGTGTGAAACAACCATTCCCCTGAAACGGTGTTCGGTGTTCGGCAGGCAGAGCTGGAGGACCGAAACGTGAGACGGTGAATCAGTTCTCCTGAATCACAAATCTCCTGGACTTTGGAAGACATAGATGACCCACAAGCATGCCTTAGGAGTGATGGCGTGGTGGGGAACCAGGCAGCCCAGGGCTTCTGACCCTTGGAACCTGCCTATTGAGGATGCTAATTCTTCTACTGCTGATCCCTTAGACTCCCTCCAGCTTCTGAATTTTGGTTCTCTTTGATTTTGGAACCTACTCTGCTGTATTTGGCAGACTGATCTTTCAAAGATTGAAGAAAAAAAAACCCTCTATTTGTCTCTGGAGCTTATTGTTTGCAAGCCAATTCCACACGTGTTTTCCCTCCAATGTAACCCTTGCACCAAGCCCAAGGTATATGTCATCATAGCAGTGCCACAGGTTAAATAGCTGGGACTGGGAAGTAAAGGGAGCAAGCAACCTTGTAAATTAGACAATGCTACTTTACAATCTTGTCTTCTGCTTGGGAAGTAGCTGTTTCTTTGTCAGAACTGAATGAAACAAAGCCCAGAGTAGCCTGTCATTGAGACAGGGCAGAATTTCTGCATATCATTTGGTTTATAGAGAAGAGGATGGAAAAGGAAGGGGGTGTAGCCATACTCCTTTGTACAATTGAAAGAAAGGACTTCTTTTCTTTGATCATGTAAATCAGCCATGCCATCATGATGCCTACAGTTGGTTTATTAGTCAATTGCTCAGAGTCTCTACTTAGGATAAATAAAATTCCAGAAGCCTCTTTGTTAGATTTGGGCAGAAAGATAGCTTTTTCAAGTCCAGTTCGCCGTTAGTCATGTTTCCTTCATTATTAAAAGCATGGAATGGAGCTAGTTATGTAACTTCCTGTAGAGTACTGAAGACAAAGGTGGATCAGCCATTTGATGACCATTAGGGCAGGAGAGGGCACAGGTCAGAGTCAAAGCAGAGAGGGAGAGTTGAGCGTGTTCTTGGAGCCACTGAAATTAGGAGTGCCACCAAATTAGGAGTGATTTTGTGGTAGGTCATCAATAAAGAGACTTCTTTACTTTGTTCAATTTAGTTTCTACTTCTTCTGTCCTCTACAGTTCCAGAAGTGACTACACTACATCTAATTCAATAATCTATTGACATTTGTTGAGCCAAAACTATTGTGGTGGTTTGAATATGCTTGGCCAGGGAGTGGCACTATTTGAAGGTGTGGCCTTGAAGTAGGTGTGGTCTTTTTGGAGGAAGTGTGTCACTGGATGTAGGCTTTAAGACCCTTATCTTAGCTGCCTGGAAGTCAGTCTTCTCTAGCAACCATCAGATGAAGATATAGAACTCTCAGCTCCTCCTGATTCATGCCTGCTTGGACAGTGCCATGCTCCCACCTTGATGATAATGGACTGAACCTGAACCTGTAAGCCAGCTCCAATTAAATGTTGTCCTTATAAGAGTTGCCTTTCTTTTTTTTTGGGGGGGGGGATGGTTTGAGACAGGGTTTCTCTGTATAGTCCTGGCTGTCCTGAAACTCACTCTGTAGACCAGGCTGGCCTGGAACTCAAAAATCTGCCTGCCTCTGCCTCCCAAGTGCTGGAAAGAGTTGCCTTTCTTGGTCATGGTATCTGTTCATAGCAGTAAAACCCTAGCAAAGACAACTATCTGAATTCAGAGTATAAGATGGTAACTTCTAGAGCTATGATAACTGAGGAGATTTGAGTGGAAAGAAGTCACTAAAGATGAAGAGCATGTCAACCAAACATGTTGACACGTTGAAACTAACGGACATCAGTGTGTTCAGGGATCAGCAAAGGGGTGGCTCATTGGGTTAAACAAAGAATCATGGGTGTGATATTTAGGATGTTGGGGGTCTCAGCACTACTGATATAAGCCCACATGAATCCATCTTTCTTTTTTAAAAATTTCAAGAATGATACCACCCAGTAGAACTCCAGTGATGGTTTCTTCTGCACTGTCCAATACAATAACCACCATCTTTATGGGATTATCTATTGCCAGCAGAACTGGAGAACTGTGTTTTTAATTTAACTTTTTTGCTTTAAGTAGCTACACATGGTTAGTGGCTACTGTAATGGACATCTCAGCTCTGGAAGGACAAAGGTTATTATTCACTATGAATGAAAATCCAGTCACACTATTACTTTCTAGATCCTTTTATGTTTATTATTGTTTCTGTGTGTGTGTGTGTGTGTGTATGTGTGTGTGTGTTGTAAAAGCACGTGAGGGAATCAAATGTCTTCCTTTATTCCCATCTGCTTTATTGTGTCAAAAAAGGGTCTCTCACTGAGGTGGTTTGAATATGGTTGGCCCTTGGGAAGTGGCACTATTTAGAGGTGTGGCCTTATTGGAGGAAGTGTAGCCTTGTTAGAGGAAGTGTGTCACTGTGAAGGCGGGCCTTTAGGTCTCATCTATATGATCAAGTCTGACCAGTGGGATCCAGACCCTCCTGGCTGCCTGCAAAAGAAAGTCCCCTCCTGGCTGCCTTCAGATCAAGATGTAGAACTCTCAGCTCCTTCTCCACCCTGCACACTGCCGTGTTCCCACCATGATGATGATGGACTAAACCTCTGAAACTGTAAGCCAGTCCCAATGGAATGTTTGCTTTTATAAGAGTGGCATTGGTCATAGTGTCTCTTTATAGCAATGGAATCAAAATTAAGACACTAATTGAACCGGAAGCTGGATGTTAATGGTGCCTGCCTGGTTGGTTGATTTGCTAGTGAGATCCCAGGGTCTGTCTGTCTCCCTGTCTTCCAATGCTAGGATTACAGCCATGCCTGTCTTTTTACATGGTTGCTGGAGATTCAAACTCAGGTCCTCATGTTAGTGCAACAAGTCCTTTCACCCACTCTGCCATTTCCCTGCCTCCTACTAACTGGATCTTTACTTCTGTTATTGGGGAGGCCATTTTCTTTGATATATTCTGCAGTCTGCATCAATCTGTCTAATCTAGCGTTATAGTTCGATTTTGTGCCCATCAAGGCCTTGGTGACGATCCAATTTGTGCCAATCACTAGCTCTGCTCTTTAGGCAAACTGAGTCACAAAAACCAAACCAAAACCAAAACAACAACAACAAAACCCTACCGTGCCAGTTGATTGTGGTCACACAATCCTCCCCAGACTAAACAATTGATGAAAGTGTGTTGTCATGTCCAGGCTATGGTGAGACCCCCTCCCCTAGCACATTTGGTAGAAATGGCACGTTGCTGACTTGCCGACTGCTTCAAATACTGATTAAAGGTAATTTTGCATTTGGCTTTTGAATAAGGAAAATAGTTGCTTAATTATTTCCAAAAACGATATGATTTAAAGGTTTGGCCTGAGTAGCATGCCCCTATAATTCCAGCACTCCAGAGGCAGGCCTCTGGAGTAATAAGTTCAAGAGCTGCCTGGGTTTTATAGAAAATTCTAGGCCAGCCTGAACTGCATAGCAAGACTCTCAAAAAAGCCTAAAGGAAAAAAAAAAAAAACCTACATTACACAATCTGTCAGATGCCTCTTTTTAAAGGAGCTTGAATTCAGTATGTTTGGGTTCCAAATGCGTCCATACCTTTCCCAAAGCCAACACAGTCAGGTTCTTCACAGCAAAAATCCCTCACTTAGGTACCAATTTCTGTTCTAGTTTGTTTTTTATTGTTGCAATGAACACCATGACCAAAATAAACTGGGTGAGAGGGAAGAGGGAACTTCAACTGAAGAATTGCCCAAATCAGACTGATCTGTGACCACGTCTGGGAGGCATTTTCTTACTTGATAATTGATGTAGGAGGGTTTCAGCCTACTATGGGTGGCGCCATCCCTAGGCAGGTAGGCCTGGGCCTCTAGGAACCTTAGCTGAGCACTAAGCTGGCTGGCACAAGGAAGCACACCAGTAACCAGCATTCATCCTTTGGCTTCTGCTCCAAGCTCCTGCCTTGAGCTCCTGTCTTGGCGCTTCCCTGATGGACTATATAACCAGCAAGCTAAAGTAAACCCTTTCCTTTCCCAGTTTATTTTGGTCATGGTGTTCATTGCAGCAACAGAAAACAGAGCAGAAATTGGTACCTAAGTGAGGGATTTTTGCTGTGAAGAACCTGACTGTGTTGGCTTTGGGGAAAGTGTGGAAACCTTTGGAACTTGAAGTTAGAAAAGCCATCGAACACTCAGCATTTAGTGGGCTTTTCTGTGAGAATCTGGAAGACAAGATTACTGAAACAAATGCAGATGATGGAGCCTTGACTTGTAAAGTTCCAGAGAGAAATTTGCGTCTCAGAGATGTTACCAGGGTTGGTCGTGTGATACATTTGAATCAAGAACCTATGGAAGGGCTAGAGAAATGGCTCAGCAGTTAAGAGAACTTGTTGTTCTTGCAGAGGACCTGGGTTCAATTCTCAGCACCCACATGGTGGCTCACCATCATCCATAACCTCAGTTACAGGGAACCCAACAGACAAGGACCTGGCACACATATATGCCTATAAAGAAAAAGAAATAGATCTAAAAATTTAAGAAAGAATTCTGTGGAAGTGAAATCTTTGCTTACTTGGACAATGAGTGCTGTTCATCTAGGACAGACAAATCAGCTGTGATTGTAGAAGACACCCAGCTTGCTGAGGTAAAAGTCTTCTGGAAGCATTTCCTTAGTGTCAGCACACAGAAGCTGTGGTCCAGAGGGGCCAAGGCTGCGTCTCAAGCTGGCAGCCGAGCTTGGCAGTGTTTAAGAGTCTCCCACGTGGTACCGGTTTGGGCAGCATGAGAGCTGGATTGAAGGGGTCATGGAGAGAAGCTGACGCTTGGCACAGGGTGGTTGAGATTCCTGACCTGGGGCTGCATTCTTTCTACTTCTATCTAGCATGATTTGATTTAGCTAATTTCACATAGAACTATTTTCTTGAAATATCACAGAATGTTCCATAGGCCTTTGGAGTCTTAGTATATTATGGTATTTTTATGTAGCTTTTAAAAATTGCTGACCTCTTCATAAATCACGAAGTTAATTCACTGGGATGTGAAGATTCAGTGGACCAAACACTGTCAGCCAGAGAACCTGATGCATGAAATGGGCAAGTCTCTAACATTGTATCTTTAAATTTTCAGATACTGATTTCACTAATATACAATCTAATATTAGAGCCCTGAGCAAAGACTCACGCTCTAGTTTATACCCAATCACGGCCTCACAGGAAGATCCTGGGCAAGTCACTTGACCTTCTTAGATTTCAGTGTGTGAAACTAGCCATAAAACTGTGTAAAGCATGACCTCATTACAAACCCACTACACTTGAAAGCTAAGACGTGCTTTGATATGTTAAAGAATCCCAAAAGAGCACTCATTTCTAAAATATCAACAAACAGAAGATTGTTCTATGATGATTAAAATAATTCTAAGATGAATAGCACTTAGCAACTAATGTCATGAAAAGGTTTGAAAGCACTTTATTTAGTGAAGTAGTCAAATGATACAGGGAAATGTTTGACTGGTTTTGCAAAACCATAGATTGTAATTATGTAACCAAACTAACTATAAGGGATGGAAGCCTACCAGAAACAAAAGGATCTCCAATAATTAAACATATTTTTATTTTTAGGACATCATTTCTCAACTTGTCACTGCATACCAAATGTTAAAATGCATTTAGCAAAATACCTTAGGAAGTCTGACAGAAAAAAAAAATCCAAATTCCTTTAGGAATCATTAGTTATAATAATAATGAGCGTGGCTCTGTAGACCTGTAATTCATTGGATGACTCACCATTCTTTAAACTGACTTTGTATTAGTCTCTTTTCTGTGAACATAGGGATATTATGTGTCTGTCTGTGAATGGTTTTTAAACCGTTCGCAAGAGGGATGGCAGCCCCCTTCCCAGGGCTTGCCTGCTACAGCTTCTCCGAAAACGGCAGGTTGGCCCTTTCTGTAGCATTCTAGAAAGAAGGAAATTAAGCGCAGTCCCACAGTTGCTGACATGAAGTGCTCTGGCATTTGCAATATCCAGGGGGTATTTTGAATCTTTTAAAACACCTATCTGCACACTTGGACAAAGCCAGAAAAGAAAGATAACCAGTCTTTCCAGAGGGGAGCCTGATAATCACACACTTTGCCACAATTTCTGAAAGAAGTAACAACCTGCAGCTTGTCCTGGCCTTGCAAACAAAAGATCAAATTCTGTGCTCTGTCTTGGCAAGAAAAGAAACTGCAGCATTTTGTTAAGGTTTTTTTTTTTTTTTTTTTTTTTTTTTTTTCTCCACATTAAAACCTGAAACAGTTTTTGTTTTTTGGGGTGTGTGTGTGTGTCCCCACCCCCACCCTAGTTTACAGAAGAATGAAGAATAGTAAATTTAAAAATTAAAACAGTATTTAAGGACTATAATTAAGATTGTAATTAAGATAGTCGAGCTCACTACTAGAATCAATTGGCTGTGCAGGTTTCAGCTGTAATCAGAGTGACTCTGAGCATCTTTCCCCTTCTTTGTATTTATGAATTTATAAATTTTCAGGACCAGGACAATTAGGAAAACCTCAAAGCATGGGCTTGGTCTACATAAGCTGCCCACTACTTAATTTAGAAGCAGGCCGGATAGAATTTGCCACAGGAAATAAGGAACCCAGCAAGAAACAACTCTTCAAGCATCTCTTAAAATATTAGTAGGTATGTAAAAACACGAAAACTAGACTGGTTGAGCATGTAAACATGACACAGACTCAGGAAGGGAGCTTCTAACTGTGCTTTGGACAGTTCTCCAAAATGAGAAAAGTAACGCATCTGACCAATTTCTTCCCCAAGGCCAAGCACGTTGTCTTCAACACAGTCCCCTCTCCTCTGCAGCTAAAACTGTAAGGCTGATTCCCTCTCCCCAAGGCTGTCCTCAGCCCCTAGACCTCCTGAAGGTCCTCCCCTGTGGGGACCCAGGACAGTGGCTCTGCAACCCCGAAGCCACCAGGAGTGGTGGGAGGGGGGACACACAGGTGGAGTGGGGCTGAGTGACCAACACACGGCTGGAAGCCCGAGGCGGTCCTCTAGGTCTCGCTACGCAGGCATTCCAGCTCTGGAGGACTCTTGCAGGCACAGGCCAGTCCCCTTGCTCAGGTCCCAGCCTCCCCAGTGACCCCTGCCCGCGTAATGGGCCCGCCGCGTCGGGCGCGCCTGGGGGGCGGGGCCTTGCGGTGAGGTCCGGCTGCCGCAGCGCCGCCCTGCGCGAGGCGGTACTGCCGCGGCGGAGGGATACCGCGCACCGTATATATATCGCGGCACACAGGCTCGCGCTACGGCAGTGGTGCTGGGAGTCTCGTGTCCGTGGTGCCGTTACTCGCAGTCGGGCGGCGGCTGAGGCTCAGCGCACAACGCAGGTAGCGCGTTAGCAGCAGCAGCGGAGGCACCTCGGCGGTCACAGCCCCTGCGCTGGTGCAGCCACCCTCACACCTGCTCCGCTCTTCCTTCCTTCGCTCGCACCATGGTAGGTTGGGATCGGCAGTGGCAGACGTAGCAGCTGCCCAAGCTTTCTTAAGAGATTTGTAGTTGAGTCTTGGGTCTCCCCCTTTTCCTGGCTGAGGTTATCCCCCACCCCCACCCCTTTTTGCCTGGCGTTACGCAGCAGCTGCGGTAAAGGGAGATGTATTTCGGATTTGCATCTCCGCTTTGGCTGCCGGGGAACCTCCTTTGAGTTTTGGGCGCCTTTGGGGCTGGACTCTACAGTGGGTTGTGCGCGGGCTGGAGCCGCTGTTACAGCTGCACCGGGGCCTTCCGCATCCACCCCCTCCGCCAGCCCCGCACCCACTGCATCCAGCGCGCCGCACCCGGGCTGCCTGCAGCGCAGCGCCTCGGCCCGGGCCAGCGGGGCGGGGGAGTCGGGCGGGGCAGGCCGCGACGTCCCGGTAGCCAGTCCCCGACCGCGTAGAATGAATGGGTCGGGGCGAGCCGGGGCCGTACAGGGCTTGGACCGCGGATTCCGGGATGTCCTCAGCCACCTTCAGACCCCCTGACCAACCGAGTCGGGCGTCCTCCCTCGACTGCGGTCCCCTCCTTCCTCCCGGGGGGCGCGGCGCGGGCGTGAGCTGGGAAGGAAGGAGTCGGGGAAGGGTGGGGTTGGGGGCAGGAAGGCGAAGGCTGGGGGGCGGAGAGGGCGGAAGCGGCCGCCCTGCGCCCGGGCGGGGCCCCGCAGGGTGGCCGCGCGCGTGGCTGGGCCGTGCAACCTCGGTCCCCCTCCTTGTGCCGCGCGAGACGGGCGCGATCGCTCGTGTCCGCGGGGAGGCCCCTTCCCGCGGGAGGTGCTCGGCTCGCGCTAATTGGGGCGGCAGGGCGGGGGAGGAGAGAGTTGGCGCGCTCCTCGGTTTCCATTAGAGACGCAAAGTTTCTGCTGGGGAGGAGGCGGCGACAGGCTCAGTGCCTGGGGGAGCAGGAGCGGTGGGAGGTGCTGGGGATAGGCAGCTCTACCGTCCTGGGGCCCCTTTGGGTCTTCACCATAGTGAGGCCCCTCGCCCGGCAGATCCCTTGTTTTATGCTACTCCCCGGGCCGCAGGCAGATGCCCATCTCTACGTTTCCGCTTTCTCTTCCACATCTGGCTTGCCAGATGCGACTATGCAGTTGGTCGTGTGCGTGTGCCGTGGCCCCCTTCTTCCTCGCCAGGCAGGGCTGACATCACCAGCAGCACCTTCTGCCCTGGCAAGGAGGCTAGATCGTTCCCGGCAGGTTCTGGAACGCCTTTGACCCAAGGCCAGAATGACTTGGGGGTGAGGTGGGGGAGTCGTTGTCCCGAAGGTAGATGCACTTGACAAGCCTCTAGTCAGAATTTTTCCGAGGAGGTGGAACTCCTCTCCCTGGTGAGCTGACAGTTTCTCCTACGAGGTGTGGCAGTGCTTCCTGTCGTGGAAGACTGACATGGTGAGCATTACATAAATCGTGGCTCCATTTGCCTTAAAAGTAGCTTCCAGTAATGGATAGAAGGGAAGACCCACTTACAATTTAAAAAGTAGAGGTTCTTTCTCCCCCAAATCGATATATACGGCGAGTTGCCACAGAAAAGAAATGAACTCCAGTGCCATCGGATTTCTCTTGGGGTTTATTTTGTAACTGGCTTTATTAAAATATATATTCTCGTGGTTAGAGGCACAGGTTCAGAGGCGCAGAAACTAAATAGTAGTGCAATTGGAAATCACCTTTGTGGCCGTTTAGTACCTAGAACATGGAAATACCAAGTATTGGCAATCTTAAGGTGGACAGGATTAATAGCAGGAGATGATAATAGTTACTCCTGTATACACGGAGAGGGATAACCTATCGCCTTATAATTGTTTTCTGTGTGCTTCATTTTTGCAGTTTTGTTACAGTCCTAGGATTCGGTCTTTTTCTAGCTTCAGAATCATAGGATAAATTTGACTGAAAGGCATTAGACATTGCAAACGGTAGGCTTTTAGCAAATAACTGCCTAATTTAAATGATTGGAAAGCATTTATTATACTGAAATGAAACCTGGGTGAGTAACCCATTACTGGATATTTTTTCCACGTAATTATTTCTAATAAAATGGGTATAAAAGCCTGGTAATCCAACCCAATGCCATTATGTAACGCCAGTGTGGAGATTTTGGAGGGCCCAAAGCTATGCGCAAGGTGCACTAAAAAGCCTGCCCCTGGACAGGATCCTGGTCCTGGCTGCCTTGTCCGCGCATTGGGTTGGGTCTCTTGGATGAAATCAGCAACTGCAGTGTTTATGGCGCAGTAGGTGGCGCTCTTCCTTCTCTGCCTGCTGCCGCAGATGGTGCTGTGGGTACTTTCACCACTAGAGGCGCCATTTCCCACATTGCGACTGGTTTCTTTGCAGTGCTTAGTGCAAACCGCAGGCCAAACAAGCCGCAGGCCAAAGAAATGAAGCCAGCAGAGGCTGTCACTTCTTTGTCACCCTTTATTGTTAAGCTAACTTGAACAGTTTTCCTTTATTGTAACTGCTACTAAATGCCAGTGCTAATGAGTTCAGAACACTTTCTAAAATACTGATTTGAAAAAAGCCCACAATTTTAAAGTATAATTAGGAAAGCTAGGTTATTATCAACCAAACTTGTCTACATTAAATTATGATCTTTTCTTTCTCTGCGTAGGCTGATCAGCTGACTGAAGAACAGATTGCTGGTAAGTTGAAGACTCTGGAGAGTCCCCAGGAAACTGGAACTAGGCTCTGCTTTGGTCTTGTGTCTCCTCTCTTGTCCCTCCCGTCTATGATCTGTGTGGTTTTCTAAGAACTGTTAAGCAGCAGCGGTGAGGCCAGGCATTTTAGAGATGACATGACTCGGGTGTGAATAGCTGCGCTGTAGAACGAGAGCCACGGAAGCTGCTACTCCGAAATGGACTTTATAGTTCTTAGCCTACAATTTTTTTAGTAATCTACCAGGAAAGCTTTTGCTTTCAATCCTAAAACACATGGAAAAGGTAAAGATTAGTGCTGGAATAATTAGAAAATGAGACGTCAACTTGGGTTTTGCTTTGAGATGGATGCCTTACCATGTAACTCTGGTTATTCTGGAACTTTCTATGTAGACCAGGCTAGCTTTAAACTCACAGAGATCTGTGGTTTGCCTCCAGAGTGCCACCATACCCAGCAACTTTACCCTTTTAATGTTTCCACCTTAATGTATTTAAGGTGGCTCGCTTGCTGCTCTTTGCAGAGGACTCGGGTTAGGTTCCCAGGAAATGTGGAAATTGGCAATGGTTTATAACTAGTTTCTAGTGGTCTGATGCTGCCCTCTGACCTCTGCAGACAGCAGGTACTAATGTGGTATACATAGAGTCACATATACAGGGGATGCAGGCAGACACTGAACATAAAATAAAAAAGTTTCTATTTAGGACTTGTGGAAAAATGTCTTGAATGTGGCAGAAAGTGTGGTGACTGCCTGGGAGTGGGCGTGCCCAGTAGCCATGTTGCTATGAAACGAGTTCACTGTGGTTATAAAAGTGCGACATGAAAGGACTTTCTTTGAAGGGACTTTAACTGGTAAATCGGTGGTCTCGGATTACACTTAATGACCAATTTGAGTATGTTCAAGCTAGTTTTCTTAAAAAGTAGGATATTTCGACTTTATTGTAGAGCCTGGTCACTAGGACAGTGTTTGCTTTCTGGGCTACTGTGTGTTAGCGAGACCGACAGGTCTATTGTGATCGTTATTTCGGTAGGCGGAGGCCAGGTGGTTTCTGGTCACTGGGACAGCTTGTTTGGCAGCCGCAGGGACGTGTGCACCACAACAGTGTTGGGTGAGACATCGATGCTAAAGATGAACATCTCTTTTCAGAATTCAAGGAAGCTTTCTCCCTATTCGATAAAGATGGTGACGGCACCATCACAACAAAGGAACTGGGGACTGTCATGCGGTCACTGGGTCAGAACCCAACAGAAGCTGAGCTGCAGGATATGATCAACGAAGTGGATGCTGACGGTAAGGGCTGTAGCGCTGAGTGAGCGCCAGTGTGTGTAATTCAGGTTCAGACTTGCTCCGGAATGTGTCTAAGGTGTTCAGAGTCGCTTGCTCTGGTTGCCTCAGCCTCCTGACCATAGAGTAGGGGATTGTGGGCCTGCTGCTTGGGTCACTGTGCTGCTGTCTAGAGCATTTCCTGGATTGGATCACTATTGTTCTTTTCTGCTTACTGAGACCTACAGCTCCAGTTTCTTATCAGCTGCCTGCTGAGGCTGCACCAAGTCCTGTGGGGGGAGTAAAAACAAGTAGTCAGAGAACCTGCTCCCTAAAGGAGCTGTTGTTTCTCAGAGGAGGAAGAGCCCGAGGGCAGTGGGTGGAGGGAGTACCCCTGGACATTAGCAGTGTCTGAAGACTGCGGAATTTGTGGAATCTGAGAAGGGAAGCGGCATATACGAGGCTCAGGGCCAGCAAGAGCCAGCAGTCCTCATGACAGCTACCTGTTCATCCTCTAGATGACAAGCTTATGGCTCCCTTTTGTCAGAGAACTGGTTTGGAGGCACCCTCTCCCCTAATTGAAAAGTCACATATATCTAGGAATGATAAGTTTTAGAGGAGTTAAGGAGGTACAATATGGATCTAAGCTGTACTTGTAGACAGATGTAGCTAGAGGAGACATTTGGAAAAGTATAACGCCACAAAGTGTTGTGATAGACTTGGGTTTTCTGTGCTCGCCGAAAGACTTTAAAGATTATTCTCATCCTCAGTGCTGCTCTTAGTATCTAGTTGATCAGCCGTACAGCAACGTGGGTTGGGCCCTTCCTGTTGTATGTAAATCCTGGGAGGCCAGGTTCGGTAGGGAGAGTGTATTTGACTATCATATGGTACATTTGGTATCCTTTGTATACCAAAGGATATCTTCTCATGCTTATAGGGAGCACTTAGCTGTTTATTTTGTCTTACACCAATAGGGATCTTTGATGCTGTATTCACTTATATTGGTCTGCCATTTAGAGATTGTAAGCCATCCATGTACACCAGCCTTGGAAGTTACTTGTTTTAAATGTTCCAGTGAAAATAAATTGTAAATAACTACTGATTTTTTTTCCTAATTTTATTTTCATTTATTTGAAGCTAGTGTTAATCTGGGATTTGTCTTTGGCACTGTTTCTCCCTTAGCTTTCAAAGAGTCACTGGCAATATTGGCTGTTGAGTGGACTCCTCTGACAGTTTTTTGAACATTAATGATCCTAAACTGAAAATGGCTTCTGAGCTGAAACATGAAGATGCCGAATTGGGGGTTTAGGAGTAAGAGTGAGTGCTTAGCGGATGAGAGGCCCTGGGTTCAGTCCCCAGTACTAAGAAAGGCCATGTTGGGTAGTGGCGTGGCTAGAAAGCCTATGGAATAGGACTGGAAGTACACCTGAAGAAGACTAGGGAGACTGGCCAGGGTGTAGCATGGTGTTTTCTTCCCTCATCTTTGCCCCCAAAGCATTTTGTACATCACCAGGGCATTATTAGTCAGGCCCGAGTTTGCTCCCAGACAGGCAGTTGCATGCATGCTTCCTGTTTCTTTGACCTACCTAGTCAATTTCCATAGTGGAGAATTCAGATGTGCAGCCTCCTGTGCACCTGTAAGTGCTGTGGGCACCGCCTAGTAGTGGAGTCACATGACGTTCGTTGCTTTGTGAGCTGTTGAGCATTTTGGCTACAGAAGGTCAACCTAAGGAAAACAGTAGCTTATCATTCTGGTTACCACTTGCGTCCTGCCAGATGCCTGAACATCCCATGCTGTGGCTCTGAGATGATTACTGCACAGGAGTGTCAGCGTGATGCTGATCCAACTTTTCCTTCTTTAATTACAGGGAATGGCACCATTGACTTCCCAGAGTTCTTGACTATGATGGCTAGAAAAATGAAAGACACAGATAGCGAAGAAGAAATCCGTGAGGCATTCCGAGTCTTTGACAAGGTAATCTTGCACACTTGCCTTGGAGAGGTACATATTATGGTGCCCTGTGCTGTTGCTGCTGAAAGTTGTACCTGTTGGTTGGTTAGAGTTGGCCTGAGTGTCTGACCCTCTAATATGACTCCTGTAAGTGACAGTATTTACCTGGTTGAGGTGAGGGCCAGCAGAGAGGAACACTAAATTGACTGTCCCTGTCTTTGTTATGTTCGGTGTCTGTCTGCTTTTGAAAAACCCTCTGCATTCTGTGTTTGATAACTGGTGGAGTCTGGGGACGGGGAAGGATTGATGTGTAGAGTTGGCAGTAACTCATTCAAGAGTTGCTCTCCTAAGACCCGCCCACCATTACCGTGTAACGTCACTGCCTCTTCACAGGATGGAAATGGTTACATCAGTGCAGCAGAACTGCGCCACGTCATGACAAACTTAGGAGAGAAGCTAACAGATGAAGAAGTAGATGAAATGATCAGAGAAGCAGATATTGATGGGGACGGACAAGTCAACTATGAAGGTAAGGGCTAAGTTAGTCCGAGCCTGGTTTCTGCAGCCTTGAGGTCTGTTTCCTCAGCTCAGCAGCTGCTGTGGATGGTCACCATGACTGTACACAGTAGATGTGTTCATTACAGCTTCTTTTGAAGATACTGAAACGTTACGATTATTTGTCTTTTCAGAATTCGTACAGATGATGACTGCAAAATGAAGACCTACTTTCAACTACTTTTCCCCCTCTAGAAGAATCAAATTGAAATCTTTTACTTACCTCTTACAAAAAAAAAAAAAAAAAAAGAAAAAAGATAAAAGTTCATTTCTTCATTCTGTTTGTATCTAGCAAAACTGAATGTCAAAAGTACCTTCTGTCCACACACAAAATCTGCATGTATCGGTTGGTGGTCCTGCCCCTAAAGATCAAGCCCCCTACATCAGTTTTACAGTATAAATACTCGTACTACCTTATAAGGAAGCACTTAGTGGACTCCTTAAAGTTCCATTTGCTAATGATTAATACACTGTTTGGGCTGGCCAGTTTCTCATGCATGCAGCTTGATGATTGAGCACAGTCAGGCATTTGTATTAAAACCGAAAAACGGAAAAAACAAATTCAAAATCTCAGATGGCTTCTAGTTCAATCTGTTGAGATAAATTGTCAGCAGCCAGTTTACTGCAAGCAAACATGTAAAATTGGTTTACCTCAGGATGATGTGCAGAAAATGGGTGAAGGCTAAGCTCTGAGACACAGCCCCGGAAGTAGGACAGTCCTCTTGAAGTGCCCCAATCCCATGGTGACAGTGACACCCTGGTGGCGAGCCCGAGTACGATGGTTCACTGCTGTGCGCATGCATTGGAGTGATGTGAACAACAAGGCTGTCACCAAATCACACACATTTTATTGAGAAATGTTTACTAAGGGAGCATCTTTGGACTCTCTGTTTTAAAACCTTGTGAACCATGACTCGGAGCCAGCAGAGTAGGCTGTGTCTGTGGACTTGAGCACACCATCAACATTGCTATTCAGGAAATTATAATTTACGTCCATTCCAAGTTGTAAATGCTAGTCTTTTATTTTTTTTTTTCCAATAAAAAGACCATTAACTTAAAAGTGGTGTTAAATGCTTTGTAAAGCTGAGATTGGAAGGGGACGAGGCCAAGGCCGTTGGAGGGGAGGTCAGTATCCATAGAAACACCCACCATCCAGTGCAAGCTGGATTTCCTGCCATGTTCTCTAGCATCTACTCCTGAAACCAGACAGATACGGAGTTCTTTGTCATCTATGAGCACGTAAGTCTAGTTGTTTTCTGTGTGTGTGCACACGCAAGTCACGGTTGGTTGATGTTCAGAGTAGAGCCCTAGTGAGGGAAGGCCTCTGGATGGAGCGTGCAGTTAGGATGTCTCGGCGGTGCTGTGCCGACCTGTTGTGACCACATGAGGCCATCTGTGCAGGAGACATGACTCAGTGTGTCTGTAATCCTATACTCACTGTAATGGTGGAAGCAGGCTGGTCAAAGACACTACCTTTAATTCAGTTTGTAATTTACGGTTATACTTAACTTTAGCCTTTGTACTTTATTATTATTATTTAAGTTAACTGCTTTTTTTCCCTGTAAGTAGAGTTAATGCTTAACACTGGCTTAAAAGTAAAGAAACAAAAACAAAACAATATCCCAGAAAGAATTTCCTGTCTAATTACAAACCTGTAACCAAAACGTAGATGTGCTGGTACTAGGTAGGCCCTTCCAAGGAACTGGTCTGTTTAAAAAGCCCCCCTTAGAAGTGTGTAGCATTCGAAACAAGGGCCTTGTACATTTTTCAGGGTGTTAACTGGTTGTATCTGATTAGCAAGGGGTTTTGGCTTCCAAATTCGGGAGTGGCGGGAGCTGGCAGGCTTCTGTTCTGGCAAGGCAATGAGAAGCCCTTGGCAACCACATGGGTGCACTTGGGGCTAACCTGTAGACCCCTAGTTGCTCCCTCTCCTGCTCCCTGTCTTTCTGGCATTTTGTAGCTCCTTAGAATTTTTTTTTTTTTCTGCCAGAGGGATGGGTCAGAGCTGTAGAGAGGAAGACATTGCCTGAGCGCTTCTGCTCATCCTTGGACTGGGTGGTTGGCAGACATTTTGGTGTGCTTACTGTAAGTTGACTTTAGTATCTGAGTCGTTAGGTTTTCCCTTCTGGTAGAGAGGACTGAAGGTTCCAGGTGTGAGGAAGTGAATGAATGATGGTAGATCTGTCTTGTAAGAAGATTAAATTGCCAGTCGATGACCCAGTCTCAGGCTTGTCTTTTAACCTCTTGGTAGTTTCAAAGGGGGTTGGAGGTGACTTTTTAAAAGTTTACCTCCTATCTTTTACCTTTTACCAAGTCTGTAGAAGCTGAGTAGACAATACTTTAGCAGCCCCAGAGCCTGTCCTAAAAGGTCAGGATTCTTGGTGCAGCCAGGAATCCTGCTTGTGAACGAGAAGCCCTAACCCCTGGGGAATGTGAAGCTGGGGTTTGGAACTGTAGGAGGCAGAGTCCCACCACCTCCTCAGCCTTCTGGCATCCTGGGGAACAACCAGCCCAGGGCTTGGTGTTGGCAGTCTGAGTTCGTGAGGTAGAGTGGGGTGTCAAGGCAGTACCCCTGAAGTCAGCACTTTCTGTAAACTGTCCCTCACTTATAACTACTCTATAAATATATACATATATTTATATAAATATATATATATGAAGAGACTAGTTAACTGGCATCCTGCTTTAGCCCGAGACTTGCCCTAAGAAACTGCTGAGCCCTTGGCACACCTCTACACAGTGTGTTTTCTGTCTGTTGGGGGAGCTGTTGAGGAAGGCAAACATCTTGATAGTTCAGATGGGCTTTAATGTACTGTTGCCAGGGAAGGCTTTTTCTGATTTTTTGACAAATTTTTGCACACTTTAATTGGTGTCTTTGAGCAACTTAAACACACTGAAGATGAGCTATTGTACATATTTTTATATTCTCTTTATAAGTGCATGTCCAACTTGTAACCATATTGTAAGGAATGGCTGTCCATTAGGCCTAGTGTTACTGTCACATAAGAGGGATAGCATCTATCATTTGCCCCTCAGCATCCTGGGAACTTCTTCTTGAATGAAGATTGTAAATTTGGTCAAGTCAACTCTTAGCTCAGTTAACCATTTGAATGACTTATTGTGTGTCCTATGTATATTTCTCTTTGGCAGCGACCAGAGTTAAACTGATGTGTCTCAACTGACCCACTCAGCTGGCAGTCACCTACAGTTTTTCTTTTTCAATACCCCTTGAAGTTGTCCAGTAGAAGACAGATCATTTGCTGCCTATCCCTTTTGAGTAAGAAATCAGGGATGTGTGCTCTTCCCCCAGACCCACAATGTTCATGAAACACCTATAGCAAGGATGATGGTGGTCCTGCCGTTACTGAAGTCACCCTTCACTGTGGCTGTTTGAAAAGGAGATGTACTTGGATGTTCTGTAAATCTTGAGATAAACTGTGTTGGAGATTTAACCACCTCTCTGATGGGGGACCAACTCTATGGAAATTGTAAATAAGTTTTATTTATAAACCTGGCACTGTATTCAATAAACATTTCTGCAGCCTTTCATCTCTTAACTGTGAACTGTGTAGGTTTGGCTCTCGTGGCTTCTAGTCCCCTTTGCGCTATAAGGCAGACCTTCCTGCTCTCAAGTAGAGTCCCCCGGGCTATGCAGCCGGTGAGTGTGTGGAGCTAGAGATGGCAGGGGCAACAGCGCCTAAGTAGTCTATTCCAGCATTAAGTAGTTTGGGGGTTTTCCAGACTCTTAGCAGATTAAAGTCACTTTGACTTTGAGAAATGTATTTTTAAGCTGACTGTGGAAAAGCAGAGACAAATGGATCTCTTGAGAGTTTAAGGCTAGCCTGGTCTACTAGAGTTCCAAGTCAGCTAAGGCTACGTATGGAGACTCAGAACAAACAACAACAAAAAGAAACTAAAGAAATTTTAAGATGAACATTTTAGGTGGCAGGATGGAAGTATAGTTCACTTGGTAGAGTCCTTGTTGACTATACCTGAAGTCCTGGGTTTTTTACTTGGCACCGGATATCATAAGCTGGATGTGATGACACGTGTAATCTCAACACTTTGAACATTGGAGAGGTAGAGGCAGGAGGATCAGAAAGGCAAGACCATCCGCAGCTGCACAGTGCTGCCCCAGAACCTTGTTTCTGTCCGATATCTTGAGAGAGATCTTACCCAAACTCCCACTCCTAGTTACTTTGCTGTTCTTTAAGGATGCAGGATGCAGGGAGGGCTCGAAAGGGAGGGGGACCAGAATAAGCCCCTGCTTGGCCAGAAGAAAGCTGTATCTTTAGAGCCTCTCGTGTGCACACAAACCCTGGGACTACAGGGTTGTAGATCTTGAGGACAGAGATCCACCCTGGGATGTTACGGCTCTGCTCAGACTTGTCCCAGGGTAGCCTTGGGCAGGTTCCCTGCCATCTAGGCCTGAACTTAAGATTAGCCCAGTACCTGTGTCTGTGGCTTTCTGGGATCCTGCCCAAGCTGGTTTGACATCATTGCTTGATGTCTAAATCAAAATTGAAACCTAAGGAATGAGAAGTCCCTTAGGAGTTGCTGTGTCCATTGAGATGACAATGGGACTTCAACATTCTTAGCACTCCATCTTAGTGGGTAGAATGGAGGCTAAGCTTACCGTTAGGACCATGAAAGGAAAGTGGATAAGTGGCTTCCATTATCCCAGCAGAGAAACAGCCACCACTGGGCCTATAAGAGACTGGGTCCAACTGACCCTGCATTTGGTCTGTCAGTGGCTCTAGAAGGGAAACAGCAAAAAGCCCAAGTATACACACGATACCAATCTCAACTGAACTGTCCTGGGCACCCAGTGACTCAGGATGCCTTAGAAGGGAAGAAAATAAAGCTTTTTATAGTTCCCTGCTTTTCTTTGACTGCCCTCCACTCTCTGCCTGGGGGAGTGGGAAGAGCCAGCTCAGGCTGCAGAGCCACACACCCCAAAACTGACTGCATAGTTCTAAGGCTGGCGTGGCCAGTTTCCTGTCTTGACAGTCTGAATTTGGGGCTGGGGGTGGAAGGAGGCCAGTTCCCCTCATAAAAATGACTATTGTATGTATTAGCAACCTTTCAGGGAGGATTTCAGATGTCACAAACAGAGTATTTCCAGCTTTACAAGGACCAAAGAGAAAACCTGGTCTCCTTTGATAGTTATTAACATTTTTATTTATATCCGTGTGCTTGTATATGCATGTGCATGATTGTATGTGTGTGTGTGTGTGTGTGTATGTAGATCCACATGCTACATACAGTGCATACAAGTAGAGGTCAGAGGACAGCTTGTGGAGTTGGTTTTCTCTTTCTATATGTGGGTTCCAGGGATGGAAACAGATTTCCAAGCTTGCTCAGCAAGAACCTTTACCAGCTTAGCTTTCTCGCAGCCTGCCCCCCAACCCCAGGAGTTCTTGAGGATTTTTGTTAGAATGTAGTCTGTCTTGGTTTTATAGAAACATGCAGAGTTTGCTTTTAAAGTAATTTTCTTTTGCCTCTATAAGTTTTAGTACACTCATTAAACTGCAATATTTCTCTGTAGTTACTCATTTTGTAATAAATGTAGGTTTTCATCCCCTAGACAGATTAATATCAGCATCAAGATTTAAGACAGTAGATTATTAAAAGGAGATGAGAGAAATATGTAGCATTGTGGGGCAGATGTTTAACATATATGAGGAGGCCCTAAAAAGGACCCACGCTGTATTATGGCATGGCGGCACACAGAAGGTAGAGGCAGGAGGTTCAGGAGCTGCAGGCCACACATATAGCTAGTTTGAGACAGTCTGGGCTACAGTGGGACCCTGTCAGACAAACACAAAACAATGACCAGTGGGACTGCAGGAGAAATGGCTGTTAAGAAGGTACATTGCTCTTGCAGAGGACCTGAGTTTGGTTCTCAGCATCCACAGCACCACAGATTGATGCACATACCCTCTGAAAGGAAAAGTCTCCGCTCAGGATACCCAAGACCGAGTTCTTAGCACAGAGGAGATTTCTTTGCCCTAGAGGGACAAAGGGCAGGGAATAAGAGACAAAGCCAGGAGATAGAGAACAAGGGAGAAGGGGAAGGGAATGAGACAAAAGGCTGCCTCTGGATAGAGAGGAGACTAACATGGCACATAGGTAAGTGGTTTATAAAGGAAAAGAGGGAAACCCACATTAGGTTGAGATGTTTAATGTTAATTGGGTATGTTAATTAGGTGAGCCAAAAGGGGGTTTTGATTGCTGGACCTTGGCAGCCCCAGGAGGAGGAAGTGGACAAATAAGGGGTAGAACTTGGAGTCTAGATTTAGGAATATATAAGCCAACAGTTTTTATCAAGGTAGAGGGAATTGGGGAGAAGGACAAGGCCTGCCAGAGCCACATCATGTGCTTGAGTGGGCTAGTGTTCCTTCACACTCCTCATATACACATAATTAAAAATAAAATAGAGTGGTGGTGCACTCAGGAGGTGGAAGCAGGCAGATTTCCGTGAGTTCAAGGCCCGCCTGGTCTACAGAGTGAGTTCCAGGACAACCGGGGCTAAACAGTGAAACGTTATCTCTAAAAACCAAAAAGGAAAAAAAAAAAAATCTTGAAATGAACCAAGAACTTTATAAAAGGGACTCTTAGAAAGATGGCTTAGTCCTAGCACGGGGAGCTGAGTCTGGATCTCTGACACCCATGTATAAAGCCAGGCACAGCAATGCAATTAACTATAGCCTGGAGAGGCAGAGACAAGTAGATTCCTAGAGCTTGCTGGCCAACCAGCTTAGTCAAATCAGTCACCTCAAGTGACCTCCATGATCTGTGAGAGACCCTACTTACACACACACACACACACACACAAACACACACACACACACAAGAAGGAGCCTGGTAAAATGGCTCTGGGTAAAGATTCCTGTCATGTGGAACCAGGCACACCCCAGTTTGGATTGAACACTCTGGAAATCACAGCAGAGGGATTTGACCTCTGGAGGTTATCCTCTGACTTTCACATGTGAGCCATGACACATCCATTTTCACAAATGATATTGTAGTTAAAGGTACTTATTAAGTCAGATCTCCTGCCAACACAAATATCTGTATCTGATGGTACTCAAACTTTTTGGATTGTTTCTAATGACAAGGAACTTATCCCTAGGTTTTCCTTTCTGGTTTTCTAAAAGTATTCTTCTGAGTCTAGAAGAAATTCTATTGTGTAAAACTTGTAACATCAGCTGCTTTTGATAGCACACTGACAATCATAGTTCTTGGGAGATAGAAACAAAGAGGCTTAGGAGTCCAGGGCTATCCTTGGCTTCATATTAAGTTTGAGGCCAGCTCAGGCTACAATAGACCTTATCTTCAAACTATGTGCCATCAAATCACCCACTACCTTATAAACAGTAGTTGTTACTTTGTATTTCCTTCCAGAATCTTTTTGGCCATATAGATTCAGAGGTACAGTTTACATATTGGGGAATGCCTTGGTTTCTTTCCTTGTTGCTGTGATAAAAGCACCTTGACAAAAGTAACCTAAGGGAGAAAAGGTTTATTTTGGCTCACAGTTCAAGGGTATAGTCCATCATGGTGGGGGAGCCAAGGGGTTAGGAACTCGAAACAGCTGCTCATGTGGCATTCACAATCAGGAACAGAGAGTTGTGAACATATGCTAGTGCTCAACTCCCTCTCTCTATTTACACAGTCTAAAAATTCCAGCCCAGGGAATGGCGCCAACCACAGTGGGCATGGCCTTTCAACTTAACATAAGACAATCCCCAACAGGAATGCCCAGATACCATTTCCCATGTGCTTCTAGATCCTATCAAGTTGACAGTTAACACCGTGATCATCACGAAATCTTGATGCAGTTTTAAAAAAGAATTAAGTATAATAGTCTTTAGTAGTATTACAATTATATATATATAGATATAGATATAGAGATGTACTTTTCTATTTATGTCTTGTTTTGAGATATAATTCAATAATTCATATAGCTTACATGGTTATTGATGCACTCACCACAATATCTTACCGCTACCTGGTTTTAGGGTATTTTCTTTTTTCCAGTGCTCTCCTAAGGAGTTAAACCATCCCCTAATATCCTTCTATCCCCTAATATCTGGACATTTTCGCCACCCATCTGGAAAAGCCTTCATACTACTGGCAGACACTCCCTAGCCCCAGCACGCAGCAAGTTCTAACCTCTTTTCTATCTCCATGGCTATGTCTATACTGGGTATGTAAATGAGATTCCATATTCACTGTGTTCTAGCCTCTTTTTCATATTGTAGAGTGCAGATTTTCTCTACCTACTTAACTTGTTTAGTTCTTAGGAACTGGCTGTGTTAGTTTGGTAGAGTTTGGCATCCTAATAAAGGCCATCTGGCACATGATATTTCTATTGGTTCTCACCTGGTGCTAGATTGGAGTTGGGCTTGTCCTTCATTTAAATTTAGGGGTCCTGCTGTGACTCTATGGGGTTCACCCTTGACATCTAATCCTGGTCCCAGGCCAAGCCTAGTGCTGGTCTCCACCGGGAGACCAACTTGTTTTCTTGCTCACGCACCTTAAAAAAGTTTACCGTTATGTGTGAGTGAGTGTGTGTGTGTGTGTGTGTGTGCAAGAGAGAGAGAGAGAGAGAGAGAGAGAGAGAGAGAGAGAGAGAGCACATAGAGGTGAGAGAAAAAACTTGCAGGAGTGGGTTCTTTCCCTCCACCATGTGGTTTTGAAGATCAAGGTTATACGGTGTGACAATCCATGCCTTACCCACTGAGCCTCGAACACCATTTTTCATTTTGTTTATTTATTTTCACCATGAGAGAAACAAAGAGGCAGTGACATGTATTCTGGGTTCTGCCTGCAGACAAACAGTTCTGTATTTTCGGACTGCTTTCTCCACAGATATATACTTTGCCAAGTGCCACTCCTGTGTTCTAATGTGTCCATCTGAGAAGTGGAAACACACTTACCTCACAAGATGACCATGAGAGTAAATGAGATGATAGAATTCTCTGGCACAACAGCTAGCCCATGGGAAGTGTGTGAAAATCCTCCCATCTGCACACTGGGAGTGAATCACCATAGAAGGAATGAGGCAGTTCGGCAGCTGCTCTGGTTTGATCTAGCTCCTGTCGGCTCCTTGGGGTATAATAGTGAAAGTGTGCAGAGTTTAGTATTTTGATACATACATACCCTGCCAAGCTTATGGAGAGGGCTGCAGAGCCTCCAGCACTAGGCGAGGCCTGGGAACATTCAACTCATTTTCTCAATGGGTCCATCTGTAATGTCTGCAGCATTTGGGGCATGTGAGGTTTTGGTACTGTCTGAGGATGACAGTCACCTAAGCCTGGAAGAGGTTGGAGTTTAGACTTCTCCTTACTCTGTGAACATTAACTCAGATGTCCCACCCCTGGGCAGAGACCAGCCTCTTCCTGCTCCTTCTCTTTGGTAACTCTGGTGGTTCTATCAGACATTGACTAATTCTTGAGAGATGCTCATAGCTCCGAGCCTGAAGTGATTCTCTAGTGTGGCTGGATGAATCCCAAACTCCTCTAGCACCATGGGAAGTGAAGCCATCTGCTCGTGTCTCACTGCCTGTCTTCTCTGCCAAAGTCTTGAAACTTCAGCTTTAAAAAAAAAAAAAAAAAGAATCACCTGATACCTTTCAATAGCCAAGTGCTTCAGATTCCAATTCAAGGTCACTCTCCTTGTGGGAAGCCCAGAAGCAGGCAATGAGCCAAGAGTTAGCTAAATCATAGTGAGCTGCGATGCTTTGCAGGGAGGAGAAACTTGGTTTGGGCACAGCTGTTTAAACAAGGTAAATACTCTAACTCAGCTTTCCAAATACTTCTGGGTCTTTGCAGTCAGCCTAGCACCTGCAACCATGTGAGCATTCATCATGTGCTTTCTTATCTGATTACAGAGAAGAGAGTGTGGTAGCTTGAATAAGAACGCCCTCCCCACTACCCCGTGGGCTCGTATGTTTGATAGAACCATTTGGGAAGGATCAGGGGGTGTGGCCTTGTTGGAGGAGGTGCATCACTGAGACTGACTTCAAGGTTTCAACAGACCAGGCCATTCTGAGTTAGTCTTCTCTCTACCTTGTGCTTATGGATCAAAGGTCAGGTCCCAGCAGTTAATTGCCCCATAACCACCACAGCCATGCTTGTCTGGTTGGCTGCTGCCATGTGACTTGCCCTGATATCCACAAACTCTACAACTGACCCTCTGGAACCAAGAGTAGCAATAAATGTTCTCTTTTTTAAGTTTTCTTGGTCATAGTGTTTGGTCACAAGAGAAAAGTAGCTAAGAAGTTGGTAGTAAGGAGAGGCATATTGCTGTGATAGGCTGAACCATGCTGGTTTTTTGATAAATGAGGAAGACGGGGATTTTGAATTAAGAAAGTGGTTGAAAGCTATCTATAAGTGGGGCTTAATGGGGTATCACAGTGTACTAGCTGGTTTTGTGTGTCAATTTGACACAAGCTAGAGTCACCAGAGAGGACAGAGCCTCAGTTGAGGAAATGCCCCCATGAGATCCAGCTTTAAGGCATTTCCTCGATTACTGATCAGTGTGGGAGGACTCAGCTCTTTGTGGATGGTGCTAGTCCTAGGTTGGTGGTTCTGGGTTCTATAAGGAAGCAGGTTGAATAAGCCATGGGGAGCAAGCCAGTAAGCAGCACCCCTCCATGGCCTCTGCTTCAGCTCCTGCCTCCAGGTTCCTGCCCTGTTTGAGTTCCTGTCCTGACTTCCTTCAGTGATGAACGAAAGGTCGAAGTGGAAGCTGAGTAAACCCTTTCCTCTCCAGCTTCCTTTTTGGTCATGGTGTTTCATTACAGCAATAGAAACCCTAACTAAGGTACATAGTGAGAGCCTGGCAGACAGTGCTGAGAACAACATGGACTATAGAGGCACAGCTCAAAAGTTTCCAGAGGGGAACAATATTAACAACTGGGATACAGATCATGTCTGTGCTAACTTGGCTGTTTTTGTCCTAACAATCTGCTTGAGGCTAAACTGAAAGATTTCATTGGCAGAGGAGACTCCAAGGCAGCCTAATATTGACCGAGCCACCTGGTGATTAGTGCACTCTTATGCAGATCTACAGTAAAAAAGAGCAAACAGAACAAGAAGAAATATGAAATCAGCTTGAGGAGAAAAAAAAAGAAAGACCAGCGAATGTAAGGTTGGAGCCAAGACTTGTGCTCAAAGACACAGACGTTTAAAGAAAGACCTGATGTGAAACTAAATGGAATAAAGGAAGTGTGCCCTCTGGGAAAGACCCCACCCAGCTAAGCTTTTGTTGCTGTTGTCAGAACCATAGGAATGTCTGCAGCTAGGAAGTGGAAACAGCCCATGGGGGAGAAGTGTGTTACAGTCAGCAAAGCCGGAAGGTTGAGACATCTAAGCTCTTTGATATCAGAAATGGAGTTACAGGATTTGGAGTTTGGGTTTTAGACTTCTTTTGATCCACCATTTCCTCACTGTGTCCCTGTTCCTCCTTTTTGGTATGGTGATGTATATTCAGCACCACTGTATGTTGGATGTGTAAGTTGCTTTTTTTTTTTTTTTTTTTTTTTTTTTTTTTATTTTACAGGAGGTAACAGTGAAGAGATTGCTATGAATCTCAGAAGAGACTTTGGACTTTTAAACAGTTTTGAGACTGAAAGACTGTGAGGAGTTTTGAACTTGGATTAAATTTAGTTTGCATTATGATGTGGCCGTAAGCCTGTGGAGGCCAGGAAATAGAATGTAGTTTGAATGAGAGTGGCCCCAGGCTCATATGTTTCATGGAAATATTTGGGAATGATTAGAAGGCATGATCTTGTTAGAATTGGGTGGACCTACTAGGTTTCAGAAGCCCACATCATTCCCAGTTAGTTTGCTCGTTTTCACTCTCACTTCTCTCTCTTCCTCCTTCCTTCTCTACCCCCTCCCTCCCTCCCTCCCTCCTTCCCTCCCTCCCTCTCTCCCTCCTCCCCTTCCCTTCCTCCCTCCTTCCCCCTCCCTCTTTCTCTCTCTCTCTCTTTCTCTCTGCCTGGTGCTTGTGAATCAAAGGTAAGTTCTTAGCTACTGTTCCAGAGCCATGCCTGCCCACCAGCTGCCATGTTCCCTGCCACAATGGCCAGGGATTCTAGCACCCTCTGGAGCTGTGAGCCCCAATTAAATGCTTTCTTTTGTAAGTTGTCTAAGTCATGGTGTTTTGCCGTGGCAGTAAAAAATGACTATGACAGTGAGGGAATTGAATTCTTGTGATTTGTCCTCAGGTTTGAAGTCTACAATGTTCAAAGGTCTAAATTACCAGATTTCAAAATCCTGGAAGGCACATTTTTATTGTTTGAGGAGCTTTGCAGGTCTTTGGTAGAGACAAAATTATTCAACCCAAATGGGTCAATAAAGAAATCCTAATGGAAGCCTACAAGATATTGAAGATTGAATGTAAGAAGTCTGCAGATCAAAACCCAGATGCAAATAAAAAGTCAACAAAGACAATTCAAAATGGTAAGAAACAGTGTATTGTTCTGTCAGACATTGAAAGTGGAATTACAATATTATCTAGAAATTCCTTTCCTAAGTAAATGACTCAAAGAATTGAAAGTTGGTACTTGTAGACACTTGCATACCCATGTTCATAGAAATATTATTCAAAGTAGTCAAAACCCTATTTTTATAGACCCAAGTGTCCATTGGTGTGGTATATGTGTGGTGTGCATGTATTGGGGTGTGGGGGTGGAGGTGTGGGTGGGCATGAACACACAGGGTGTTATTTAACCTTTAAAAGAAAAGAGGTCCTGTCACATGATCTGACATGGATGAGTCTTGAAAACATTATGATACATGAAACATGTCAGGAAAGGCAAATGCTGTATAATAAGTTTATACTACTTGTTCATAGTACTCGTATGACGTTCATGAGTAGTAAAAGTTATCGACACAGAAGGAAGAATGTGCTCTTTCCATACACACCACGGGCAGGTGATGGGGAGTTACCATGGAGTTGCCGTACAGCTTCAGCTTTGCAAGATGAAGGACATCTGAGGATGATTGGTGATGCCCATCAATGAGAGAATACCCACTGAGCTGTGCGCCCTCCCCCCCCTCTCTCTCCCTCTCTCTCTCTCTGAGACAGGGTCTCACTTTGTAGCTCAGGCCAGTCTGGAACTCACTATGTAGATCAGGGTGGCTTCAAATTCATGAGATCTGCTGGAATTAAAAGCCTGTACCACCATGCCTGTCTCACAGATTGGTTTTTTGTTTGTTTGTTTGTTTGTTTGTTTGTTTTTCGAGACAGGGTTTCTCTGTGTAGCCCTGGCTGTCCTGGAACTCACTCTGTAGACCAGGCTGGCCTCAAACTCAGAAATCCGCCTGCCTCTGCCTCCCACGTGCTGGGATCAAAGGCGTGCACCACCACTGTCCGGCTACAGATTGTTTTTTAAAATGTCAAGTAGGATTGGGAATTAGCTCACTGGTGGAGCTTTGTATGTGCAGGGCCCCAGGTTTAATTCCATATCCGGGAAAAAAAGCCCAAGAGGTAGAACAGATTTCACAAGGAGATATTGCTATGCTTTCATTATTACAGCTAATGTTTTCTCCTAGGTATTATGATTCCTCCTTTATTATTCCCTACTATCTTCCTATTGTTTAATTATCATCATATTGTTTAATAATTATTACCTTAAGCTCTATTTGATGTATGATATCTCATTTAACAAAAATTATTAGACAAATCTGAGTCCAGGCTGGTAAAAAAAAATGTTGAAAATCAAAAGAAGGACATAATTGCAAGTTAGACAGGAATTTAAGAAACATATACTGACTCATCCCATGTCTACTTAGCAGATAAAGGTACTTGCTGTCAAGCCTAGTGACCTGAGTTTGAATCCCAGAACCCACAACATAGGAGAGAATTGATTCTTGCAAGTTGTCCTCTGACTTCCAAATAGATGCTATGGCACACAAGGACCCATATATGTATGCAAAGGCACACACATGCACAAGTGCACACATAATAATAATTATACTACTACTAATATTAATAAATACACTCCTAATATAGTATAAGAATGTAGATGCTAGTAGCTATGGATAGTACATAAACCCCAGAGAATTGATCCAAAAAGAAATAGAAATGTTAGAACAAGCTGTCTGTGGTTGTATGAAAACCAACAGCCCCCAACAGGCTGATGTATTTGAATGCTTAGTCATGAGGAGTGGCACTGTTTGGGAGGGATTAAGAGGTGTGGCTTGTTGAAGTACATGTGGTCTTGCTGGAAGAAGTGTGTCATTAGGGGTATGTTTTGAGATTTAAAAAGGCCGCTCGAGGCCCAGTGCCTTTTTCTTATGGATCCAGATGTAGAACTCTCAGCTACTCCTCCAGCACCACATCTGCCTACATGCTACCCTGCTTCCTCCATGACAACAATGAACTCAACCTCTGAAACTGTAAGCCATGCCCAATTAAATGCTTTCTTTTATAAAACTTGCCATGGTCGTGGGGTCTCTTCTCAGCAATAAAATATGAACAAAGGCAGTGTTTAAAGAAACAAATTAGAAGTTAAACATACATCTTCTTTTTTTGGATGACAATAGAAACTCTTGTCTCCCACTGAAAGGTGGGGTCTTCATCACAGCCCCTTGGATCCATTATAAAAAGGGATGGGTCTAGGCTCCAGCCTTAAGAAGTTAGATTTTTTTCCTTTTTGGGTTCACTGAGACAGGGTTTCTCATAGCACTGGCTATTCTGGAACTCACTTTGTAGACCAGGCTGGCCAAGAACTGCCTGTCTCTACCTCCCAAGTGGTGGAATTGAAGGCATATACCACTATTCATTGCTAGCCATATTTTTCTACTATCTTTGGAAGCATCTTCATGTTTCTCAGGGTTGGGCAGCATTTGATTTTAGAATTGTCATGCTGAGAAACTCTACTATCATGTAAACACATGGCACAGAATAGAAGAAGCCTATGGAGGGTCATCTCAGAAGGTGCTGGAAACCTTGTCCTAATCCCAAGGCACGAGTCAGTTAACAGTCTTTGTAATGCCTCAAATAGCATTTTTTAAAAAAAAATCTTAAACTGAAACATCCTCACACAATAAGCTATCTGAGCCGGGCAGTGGTGGCACACATCTTTAATCCCAGCACTTGGGAGGCAGAGGCAGGCGGATTTCTGAGTTCGAGGCCAGCCTGGTCTGCAGAGTGAGTTCCCAGGACAGCCAGGACTACACAGAAAAACCCTGTCTCAAAAGACCAAAAACCAAACCAAACCAAAACAAACAAAACAAAACACAACAAAAAACAAAAAAGCTATCCGAGTATGCTGTACGCTGAGGAATAGCAGTAGGAAAATAATGTCTGTCTTTGTTTTTCATAACTAAGTCATTATGTTTCTATCAGAGCAGAAAATTTTGTGTGTGCAGTAAAAAACACTGCAATCTGTGATAGGCAAGAATCAGGACCCTAAGCTGAGGCATTCTGGGAAGTGTTGGTTTAGTGTAAGTGCACAGCATAATGGCATGCACAACATAAACTGCACATGTGGGTTGGTCAGAGCTAAGGCTGCAATGGAATCCTGCAATGCACCCAGCGGGACCTCTGCTAGGAGCACCTGACATTTGTCATATGAAAATACAAAATATTTATTTATTTTTAACCAATGAGCTTTCTCAATATCCCTCATCAAACTTTCGACTTGGAATTAATTTTCGGTGGGTGTGTGCTCACAAACCTTTTTGTTGTTGTTGTTGACATTTTTTTTCCATGTCTCTCACATTCTGTTACACAATCCACAGTGTAAGTAGCTGGGTTCTAGACTAACTCAGAAGTCTAGCTAGACTAGGTGTGAATTCTTCACCCACAAACTCATGAGATAAATAAGTCGTGATTGTTCTAAGCTACTAAACATACAGGTTCATCCTGTTTTGAAGTGATAGATGAAGCTGCCAGAGCCAAAGACATTCCCCCATTGTTTTGGCTGCATTTATACAGGGCTCGGACATAGGAGAATGTGTAATTAAGGGGCTGGAGAGATGGCTCAGCAGTTAGGAGCACTTACTGCTCTTGCAGAGGACCTAAGTTCAGTTCCCAGCACCCACACAGCAGCTCACAATCATTTGTAACTCCAGTTCCAAGATGTCTCATGCTCTCTGCCCTCTTCTGGCCTCAGTGGGCATCAGGCATGTCTTTGGTGTGTGTGTGTGTGTGTGTGTGTGTGTGTACACTAATACTCAGAAAATAAAAATAAACAACTCTTTAAAGAATGTGTGACTTGCAGGGTGTTGGTGGTAGCGGCACACTCCTTTAATCCCAGCACTTGGGAGGCAGAGACAAGAGGATCTCTGTCAGAGGAGTTCCAGGACAGTCAGGAATCCATAGAAAAGCCCTGTCCTGAAAAAACAAACAAACAAACCAGGTGTGACTCAGTGGCATTTAGTATTAGACGCTGAGCAGTCACTATCTCTGTCAAGTTCCAAACATTGTTATCAGCCGGAAGAGAACCTCGGGCTCATCAGAAGTTGATCCCCAACTCCTCTTGTGGACACTGTGATCTGCCCTTTGCTGTGGATTTACCTATTAAGAACATTTTATTGCCATAGAATATCATAGTCTGCGTGTCTGGTGCATGGATTCCTTCATCCAGCAAGGGTTGTTCAGTACTGAGCGTTACAGGTAAAGGAAACACACCAGCTTGTACCGTGAAGTTCCCCCACAAGATGGCTATGTTGAGGAGCTCCCAGCATGTATTCAAGGCTTGTGTCAGAGTAAGGACCCCAGTGTCTGGGCTCTGGAATTGAACCCCCCAAAACAAAGAAATAAGTACAGGGACCTTAGTGTACCAGATAGTGGGTTTTCCTCCCTCGGTGTGTGCATGGTTCCCATCGATCCTTGCTAAGGCGTCCATGTTTCACTGACTAAAGAATAAGGGAGACCACAGGTGGAAGCAACAGGATGATGGAAGGATGCCCACCTGATGATGGAAGGATTAAGTAAACAAGTCCATCCCTCAATGGATTATCTCTTAGCCCTGAAGAGAAACAATGTTATTTAACAATAGGCCCAACCTTGAAAACCCCACGCTGAGTGAAGAAAGCCAGACACACACACAAATACACTCTGCAGGATTCTGTTGCTGTGAAAGGTAAATCCAGAGCCATCCCGGAAGGCAGAAGTTCCCAGGAGGAGCTGTCCAACAAGGCCCTCGGACCCCTCCGACCAACCATGCAGTGAGGCCTCGAGCATCCAAGACGGACATCCCAGAAAGCAGTAGACTGCAGGAGAGAGCAACCTGTTCTCCACTCCTGCCCTGATGCCTCTTGCAGCAAGTTCACTTCAGCTTCCAGCACATCCTGCCATTCTGCAGCTCCACCGAAGCATCCACAGGCAGATGTAGGAAGGAAGGGGACTGGGACCAATGAGGGAGTTATTCAGTCTCTAGCTTATGCCCCCTTGGGATCGGAGTCCCAGAGAGCAGCTCAAGATGAGGCTTGTTTCCTCTCCAAGCCTGGGCCTTGGAACTCTGATCCAAACCTACTCAATAAGCTATCTCGGTTGCCTCAGTGTCTCCAGATAATCAAGAGAACAAAGAAGACTTGCCAGTTTCCATGGAAACCATCCAAAATTTAAAAGACTAGGAGTTTAATATCTCACACACATACCCCTGCCTCTGTCCCCCCTTCCCTCTCTCCTCCACACTCTCACACACAAATTCTATTGTGCTGCATTATTCTGATGAGACCTTAGTCCGGGCTGCCGAGAGGATTCAGGATTTGGGGCTTTCTGTAGAACACGGAGCCCTGTGAATTCATTTTATGGGTTTAAACTAAAGCATGAAGAAACATTTGGAATGCAAAATACCTAAATCCTCTATGCCACTGAAGATAAAAAATAAAAATAAAAGAGGTGAAAGCTTTTTGCTAGATTAAAAGGAAAGAAGATGCGGTGTGGGGGTGGGGTGGAGGTAGGGGTGGGACTCAATCTCTTGAGCTCAGCTATCCAGCCCGGCCCTGTGCAGTGTCTCCTTCTCCGAGGCTGCTACAGATGATGGGACTGGACCTATTATACTGCTTAGGTAGGAGACCCAATCAGAGGAGGTGACTAGTAATACGATGTTCGTTGGACTTCTGCAAGGTATGGCCTCTGCTGCTGTGGTCTGAAGTTTCTACCTGAACAGCAAGCATTACCCAACTGGGAACTGGATGGAAGTAGGGGTAAGACAGAGAGAGCAACAAACTGCACGTGAACCAAACACATATTCTTCTGTTGTTACTCCCTAAACAATCCTAACAACCGTTTAGAAAGTATTTATAGTGTATTAAAGCATCTAGAGATGGTTCAGAGCACATGCATGCTGTACAGTGACTAACGACTTTTCATAGGAGGGTGAGGGTTGAGTACTGGGGGATTTGAGCGTCTGCCCGAATTGGAGCACACGAGTGTGTGTGTGTGTGTGTGTGTGTGTGTGTGTGTGTGTGTCTGGAACCAGACTCCTGGAAACTGACTTACACTGTAAGCATATATCTGCACTATTTATTTATTTATTTATTTATTTATTTATTTATTTATTTATCTTATCTCGTATATTTGACCTAACTACCCAGGTCTTATTGTCCCTCACCTCATCAGTGACCATGTATTCCACTGATCAGCCTCTGGCTTCATTCATTTATATATATATATTTTAGATAGAGTCTCACTATGTATCCCCGAATGACCCAGAACTCACTAATCCAGCCGGCACTGAGTTCACAGAGGTCTACCTAGCTCTGCTGAGGTACCTGAGTACCATCAGACCTGGCACTATTTTTATTCCATGGAACATTTCAGCCAGGAAGCCATGCCAATGGACCCAGTCCTGCCTCACTTGTAAAGAAAATAAAATGGTCGTCATTTTTCTCATCATCCCCACAACAATCTAGCAAGGCCCAAGGCTTTATTACTATACAAACTTGAGCTTGAACCTCAGAGATTTTCAGTGATTTGCCCAAGGTCTCATGGCCCTGTATCTACTGTGTTTTCTCTATTTCTCTTGAGGAAGATGAGTCTGACTGTGTGTGTGTGTGTGTGTGTGTGTGTGTGTGTGTGTGTGTGTGTG
>JANHMN010000022.1:28536619-28550128 GCA_030674055.1 Rhabdomys pumilio | reverse complement strand
TGTGTGTGTGTGTGTGTGTGTGTGTGTGTGTGTGTGTGTGTGTGTGAGCATGCGCACTTGCCCTAAGCCCTGCAAGCCCAGGGTGGCCGTTCTTCCACTTGGTTGGCTGTTCTCCATGAGGTACCAGCAAAGCCAGTTCCCAGTTCCCAGGTGGCTAGGGATCTTAAACAGCCCATTGCAGGCCAGCCTTGTGTCCCTGACCATGTCAAACCCCAGAGACCTCTTTGAAGTGCTGTGACGCTCCAGATGAACAACATAAATTCATGGAAATGTTTCACAAGGGCGTTTTTCCTCTGCCGGTCTCCATTTCCGTGAAAAACACAGACTTGGAAGTAAACAGTCTTTGCAGCAAAAAGGGAGCGAGGACCGATTTCCCTCCACACCCCCGGCCAACAGCTCTGTTTCCTCTGCCCTTCCTCCCTGTAGCATGCAGGGTCCCCAGAGACCCAAGCTCCAAAGATGAATGATGGATGCCCCAGGGACATCTGGAGCCTCAAGAGCTTCCAGGTCTCCTCGGTGATTACCCCATCGGTCCTGGAGAAGCAAAGTTGGGGAAGGGCTTTGCTGATAGAAATGACAGCTGTTAGCCTGAAACCGAGGCTCCATCTACAATGGGAAATAGTCCGTGGGCTTGAGTACTGCTTGCTTTTTTACCTCCAGATCCTGAAATTTGCTCGTAAACAACACGTTGTCAGCTCAGTTTTTTGTGCTTCTTGAAACTAAATGCTGTTAGGACAGACTTGCAAATTTCCGACTGCAGGGAGGCGAGTCAGAGGAACGAACTTCTGCTTGTCTGCGCTTTATGTTTTATACTTGCAAAATGCTTCAAAATACATATTTTATTTTATGCCAAAGATCCACACCCCCTCTAAGATCCTACTGGAAACACTTCTTTTTTGGGGATGGGGAGGAGATAAACTGGAGGAAAGCAGAGGTAGAGTGACCTGTGTTGAGACCTGGGAGACTGAAGTTTTGGTAGTTCACAGCCATGCTCTTGCCACAACCTACAAGGCACAGAGATTTCGTGCCCCTGCCAACAACATGACCTGCCACACTATGTTGATCAATAACAACAGCATAAAAGTGATGATACGCTGGGTCTTTGCCTTCACCCTACAGCCATCTGTACTAACAGCTACTTTCTCCAGAAGTCCTGTTAATCCTGAGATTTGTGGGAGAAAAACCAACTCCACCATTTTGGGTCAAATTTAAAGCAAGCTTTATTAAGCATTAAATACTGATGAAGAGATGGACTTTGTTCAGGACCATTTTCTCGAATTTTCCAGTTGAATGGTGCTATGTGTTGTAGGGGTTTATAAGAACAAACCTATATGCCACCATACTTTCCCATGAGGCTTTGCTAATTTTCAAGAACTACAATTCCCAGCATTCCAGGTAGCTACCTTGGTCAGGTAGAAATTACAGGTTAATTTTGTGCAGTATAGTCCTTTATCCAGACCTCAGTTTGGGAGTTTGGAAAACAGACTCACTTCTGCTGATCTGTAACCCCTTGAGTATGGTGGATGGATGTTGGCTTTGTGAACTCTCTGTTTGGAGGCAGCTTGTTACACAGCACATTGTGATATTAACTGACTGATGCATATGCTTAGCTGGAGTTCGGTAGGCAGGATGATTGGTGATGGCACTATTCGTTCAATTTTATTTCTTTAGATTTTCTTCTTCTTTTGTGCCTGGCACTGTGTTGAGTTTTGTTAAGGATATAAGAAAATAACAGAAATCAGTAAAATCATTATTATCACTATTGTTGTTTTAAGCACTTTTTGGTTCATGCTTAGCTCTTCCTATCGTCCATTTATTCTCACAACATCCCCATGAAGAAACTGAGGAAAACAAGGTTTTGAGGGATATCCATAACCTGCTCCAGATCATCTGGCTCTGAAGATCCGGTTCCTGCTCTTCTCAAGAGCCTGGTGGAGTCCACGAGGTTCACGACTGCTCTGTGACTGGGCTGGTGGCGACAGCCCAGCCAGTAGTGAGCAGGCAAAGGTAGGCTGGCAGGTTTGGTAAGAGAGCCTGCCTGCTCCCGTTTGCAGGCAGCACTTTTGAATTGAGACTGTTGGGGACTCAGGGGACAATGAGGTACTGACCTGGCACTCACTGCATGGAGGTGAACATGCCAGGAACCCCACAGAGCCTTGGGAAAACTTTCCGAGTTGTACAAGCTCAAAACTGGGTTTTCTATAGTTTTGAGCCTACCCCTTGCTCCAGCAAGATATGTGGCCTTGAGTCTACCCCTTGGAAGCTGCCAAGAAGCACAGACAGAAAGGATCAGAGTCTCACTTAGACAGGTGCTAGCTCTGTCTGAGGTTACTCACTTGCTATGTGCTAGCAAGTTCCACAAACATCAAGGAGGGCTGGTGAGACGGAACAGTAGGTAAATACACTTGCAGCCAAGCCTTACAGCCTGAGTTCTATCCTTGGGACTCACATTGGTTGAAGGAGAGAACTAACTCCTGCAAGCTGTCCCTGGACTTCCACGTGTGTGTCAGGACATGGCACGGCCCCTTTCCACACTAAATAAGTGAATGTACAAAAAGAAAAAGAAAAAAAAAACATTGGCAGCATGTGAGATGGGTTCTATCTAAGGAGTAGCCTGTATCCTCTTTATACATTGAATAGATATTAATTTGCACCTTGTCACCATGCAAATTACCTGCCACTCACCTCATGGCAATTTTGTGGCTCTGGAGAGGAAGCTGGCAGGACTGACGAGAAGGAGTTTTGAGATTTGTTTTCTTTTCCTGGTCATATTCTAGACACTGTCTCTACAGCCTGTCTGCCTCAGCTTCATCTCCATTTTTATAACTACTCCAGGCTCTTCGGGGCCACCATATGGTCTCTTATGCCTCCCTGGAAACTTCATCTTTCACTGTAGATTCTGCCTCTCTGTCTGTCTGTCTGCCTGTCTGCCTGCCTGCCTGTCTATGACACTATCTCTTGCTCTTTCTCCTACCTCCTTCACTCCACTTTAATCAGGAAGAAGAGAGCTGGCTGTTCAGAATACACAGCTACTATCTCCTTGCTAATTTCATCACCTCAACCAATCAATCAAAACACGTGGGAAAGGGCCGGTCACATGTGCAAGCTGTAGGACAGTCCTTCGTCTCATTATCCTCTTTCCCCTCTCCCTCAGAACAGGAGGTGGCAGCCATCAGTGGCTGCCTCTCTCTGTGGGAAACAGCCACTGGAGGCCTTTGCATTGTCTCCATCCCTGCTGTGGACAGCAGGGCCAACACAGAAAGTCCCCCCCAGGCTACAGTAGGGCTCCTCTGTCATGAACACAGAGATGTAAAGTTGTTTCCCCCCAGTGTCCACAGACTCTTCTCAGGTGTCTGTGAGGAAGGCTGTCACCATCTCCATGGGAACCGAGGGTCTGAGGATCAGGTAAAGTGACTCACCGAAGACCACACAGGTAGATAACTGCACCAGCAAGAACGATGTGTGTGCATGCATGCTTGTGTGTCCTGGTAGAGATGCATGTGTGTGCACTTGTGTGCACCTTGAATGTAGAAGTTGGAGGACAACCTCACATTCCTCAGGCACTTCATTTTTTTTATTTTATTAAATTTATCTTTAATTATGCGTATGTCTCTGTGCAGATGTATATTCATTGACCGCAGATGCCCTTGGAGGCCAGAGGCATTGAATCCCCTGGAAATGGAGTTACAGGTGATTGTGAGCCTTCTTCCTTCTCAAGTGGGTGCTCGGAATTGAAGTCAGGTCCTTCACAAGGACAACATGTGCTCTTAAACGCTGTGCCATCTTTCCAGTTTCATCACCTTGATTTTTGAAACAAGGTTTCTCATCAGCCTGGAGCTGGGCACATAGGCTAAATGGACTAGCCCAAGAGCCCAGGCATCTGCTGGTCTCCACCCACCCAACCCTTGGATTATAAAGACATCCGCCATATTTGGGTTTCTAATATGAGTGTCAATCTCAGGTGCTTGTGCTTGCAAGGCACAGAACTTTCTCCACTAAGCCACTTCTTAGCCCAGGACTGCAGTCTTTTGACCTAAACCCTCATTTTCCTTCTCTGAGATTGAGTAAGATAGAAACTTCAGGAGAACCAGTAAATACTAGTGATAAGAGAGTAGGGGGGGCAGGAGGGTTAGAACTTAGACCCCCCCACACACAAGTAACCTTGTTTTCTTTGGAAAAAGCTGATGATGGTGCTTTCTGCTCCCTGGAGGATCCTCTCCTGTGTGGTGGGGGATCCAAAGGGTATGGACTGGGGAAGAGCTGGGAATTAATTCCTCCCACGTCTCCTTGTGGGCTGGAGACAGCCGAGGCTAGCAAGCTGGGACTATATGTTGCCCTCTTGTCACCCAGGACTTCTAATGAAGACTTGGTTTAAGAATTATAGTCTGATCTTGGACAGGCCAAAGGAACTGGAGGGAAGCAGCCACCCCTCTCTGCCCCGCAACACTACATGATGCTGTATACATGACAGTAGTGAGAATTCCCAGAGTTGACTGGGGATCCCCACGATTACAGCTCAGGGGACCAGGCACCACTCCAGGTGAAGACTTACCTTCCTGTCAGGTTTTCAGGGTTGGCTTGAGCTGGACTTGGTGGATTTGGGAGTTGAGGCCGAGTCACAAATCTCCAGCCGATTTCATTTTAATTTTGGGAACCTACCAGAGGTGTAAGGGGGAAGTTCTCAAGAACTTAGAACTTAGCTGGCTTACCTGTCTCAGCTTTCTTCATCTCATGGGGACTCGGGAGCATCCTTGTCATTGTGTAGTGTAATCAGACATCCTGGTTCAGAAAGGTGAAGCAGGGACAACAAGGGAGGGCTGTGCCTCCTTTGACTTCCATGTGCATGTATGTCTGTACATGAACATATACACACACATACATGCATACATTATACTCTCACACACATATATACATGGCAGCATTTATTGAGCACCTACTGTCTACCAGGTCTGTGACATACTTGGCATTTACTTGGTAGCTGTGTGACTTGAACCTGGCCCATAGTAGGTCCACAACTGTTTGCTGAATGAATGAATGAACAAATGAATGAATGCCTTCTCCTGGGACAGATTTCGCAGGTGTACAACCTGAACTCAGAAGGACCCGCACTTAGCAAAATGCCCTGTACTGTCTTGACGATCATGATAACTTTTGGTCAAGGCCCCCACATTTGCCCATCAGGCCCAGATGTTTTTGCATCTGGCCCTGTTTCTTCTGGTCCCAGCTTGGACTGGATCTGCCTGCACGGACAAACAATGAACCCTGGTGTCTTAGTTAGGGTTTTACTGCTGTGAACAGACACTATGACCAAGGCAACTCTTGCAAGGACAACATTAATTGGGGCTGGTTTATATGTTCAGAGGTTCAGTAATTATCATCAAGGTGAGACCATGAGAGCATCCAGGCAGGCATGGTGCAGGAAGAGCTGAGAGTTCTACATCTTCATCTGAAGGCTGCTTGCAGAATACTGGCTTCCAGGGAGCAAGGATGAGGGTCTTAAAACCCACATCCACAGTGACACACCTACTCCAACAGGGCCACTCCTCCTAACAGTGCCACTCCCTGGGCCAAGCATATGCAAACCATCACACCTGGAAAAGGGAAACAAAGTTACCCATCCTTTAAACTGCATCCAGGGCCCAGGCCTGGTCCTTCCCAAGGACCAGGATCCACCATGTTGTGGTCTCATGCCTGGGCTGGGGACATATTACAGGTCTACAAACTCCAGTGGCCTGTCCTTCAGTTCTTAAAGATAAAGGGAATGCTTGCAGTTTCTAAGAAATCTGACCACTTGGACTTCAGTCTTCCTCCTGTGATTCTTTTTTGTTCTGGAAGACAAGAGAGAGAGGGACCTGGAAAAAGGACAGAGAAGCATCATCCTCACGGAAAGCCAGCGTTCTCATTAGGCTGAGTGTGGCAAGAGGATATAGGCAGACAGCAGAGACAAGCCCCTCACCCTGGCTGCCTTGGGTCAGACAAGCTGGTTCCCTCTCCTAGAACAAAGAGAGGCTGATGTGGCTTAGTCACAACTAGTGTCTGGCAAATTACCGGCCTCAGGAACACGGCTGCTTGCAAAGTTCCTGTTGGCTCCAAGCTGGAGATGGTTTATGCAGAGGGAAATAAGGCTGCGTTTGCTGAGGGGGGGTGGGGGGGAGCAGACAAAGAGCTGTTTTTGAGCTGCACTGTCTGAGGCAGAATCTTGTCTCTCCCTGCAGCAGGTCTGTGTTCCTCCCCATCCAGTTCTTAAGGAGAGAGGCTGACAGGAGGATGCTGAGGAGCAGGGATGTGAGCTGGGGAAGGCTGCACACAGCCTTTAAAAATATCAGAAAGCCTGTACTGCTTTGAAGCTGAGCGCATCTGAATGGAGCTGTAGGCGGGAGGAAACTGCCAGTGTTCCCCTCCCCCAGCCGGAGATGGATTTGAGAAGCAGAGGAAATGGTCTGTGGGTTCTTGATTTCCCCACACAGCCTAGAAGCTGAAGGCAAGAATAGAGCCAGCCTCAGGTGCCAGAAGAACATGTGCTCACATGTGTGCGCGCGCGTGCACACACACACACACACACACACACACACGCACGCACGCACGCACGCACGCGCACACACACACACCTATACTCTGAGAAAGGAGGAAGGAAAAGAGAGATGCTATCATGATTATACACATACACATGTAGTCTGGATATATGGTTTCTCTTAACTCTTGTGCTTCAGTCTATAAAAGGGACGAGAGATGGCTTGGCAGTTAAGAACACTTACTGCTCTTGCGGTAAGAACCCCAGTTAAGTTCTCAGCACTCACACAGTTCTGTTCACAGCTGCCTATAACTCCAGATCTAAATGACTCAGCACCCTCTTCTGATGTTCGTGAGCTCAGGCACATATGTGACACATATACAAGTGCTCAGTCCCTCACACACATACAAATAAATTAAAAATATTTACAATATATATTTATTAAACCCCCAACTTTGCTTCATAAGAGAAAAATGTAAGCAATCAAAGTAGAATAGCACCGAGGAATGATCTCCGGTCCCTATACATATACATGTGTACACAGAGTTATCAGTAAATGTGGCAATCCTGGACACCATGTGACCAAACACTTAGATTCATGGGGAGTGATGGAGTGGTGCCAGCTCCCGGCCCTTCTGGTCCATACTCCCTACTAACTACTCCAGTTCTTATTTGTGTTTTTTTTTCCCCTCCATTATAGAGTTTCTCCCTGTAGACCTGGCTATACTGGAACTTACTCTGTAGACCAGGCTGGTCTCAAATTCACAGAGATCTGCCTGCTTCTGCCTTCCAAGTGCTGGGATTAAAGGCATGTGTCACCACACCCAGCTTACTCCAGGTTTTTATGAAGATAACTTTTTATTCTTTATTTTTATTTAAAATGTCAAGAAGGGGGAGTCTCACTACGTTGTCACACAGGCTGGCCTCAAATTCTTGGGCTGAAGTGATACTTCTGCTCCCACCTCTTAAGTAGCTGAGGACTTCAGGTGTGTGTTCACTGTGCTGGGTCTCATTTCCTCTCAAAAACCAAATTACACCAGTGTATAATTACCTTAAATCATAAAGACGTGGACTGTTTGTGAAGGCTCTGTCTATGAATTCCTAAAGCTTGTGTTGCTTGTGCCCAGTATCATTTATTCAAAGTCGTGGTTGTAACTCTTGCCTCTTCCCCTAGTTTAAAAAAAAAAAAAAAAAGAGTCCCAGGGAGCTTGAATGACAGACACGTCAGGAATCACGTAACTAGTTACCACAAACTGGAGTGTGAAGCTACACTCTCTCACTTCACTGCCCAGGGTGAACTGAGGTGGTGAGCTCCATTTCCAGCAGTATGGCAACCCTTGTGGGCTGAGAACAGAAGAGACAATCCATGTGGCCCAGCCAAGCTCATAGACTCCAGGGAAGCAGCTTCACCCAGGAGCCTTGAACCTATGATCACTGTAAGGCAGTTGCTATCCAACACCAAATAACACATGTCCTTCTAATCAGCTTTTCTCGAGCTAGTCAACCTTACTGTGATGAAATACCCAAGACGTTCAACTTAAAAAGAAGAAAGTCTTATTTTGGTTCATGGTTTCAGAGGTTTCAACTGGTTGCGCCGGGGACTGCAGTGAGTCAGAACTCCAAGAAAGCTTCAAAAGAGACAGGAAGGGACTGCAGTCTCAGGAACTGCTTCCAGGGTATGTCCCCAGTGAGACAGGAAGGGGCTGTAGTCCCAGGAACTGCTTCCAGGGTATGTCCCCAGTGACCTAACATTCTTTTACCAGGTCCCATTTCCTGAAAGTTCCAACTCTCAATTGGGTCAAAGCACTGGCAACAGGATTTACCACACAGACCTTTGAGGAACTTTCTACTTCAGTAGGCTAATCCTTTTCAATTTTTTTACTTAATGCTCATGTGGGCATTTGTGGCAAGACATGCTCTGGGAAATTTTATGTTATATAATTTATGTCACTGTGTAAATGTTACTGAGTATATTTACAAACTTATATGCTACCATATATCTAGGCTACATGTGTATGTGTATAATCATGATAGCACCTCTCTTTTCCTTACTCCTTTCTCAGAGTATGTGTGTGTGGGCATGCATGTGTGTGTGTGTAATAATCTATTGCTCTTAGGGCCATGATGAACAAAACAACATGAAATTAAACCAAGCCCAAGAGAGACTGATGCAATCCAGAGGAGCCATAAACCTGAGCTGCGAGAGGCTGCTGCCAGCCTAGTGCAGCAGATGGTTTGATGACGCCCTTGTTTCTTTTCAAAATTAGGATTATTTATTAATCCATTTATTGATTTGAGAGACCGTGCATGTGACGTGGTGCCCTTGTGGAGGTCGGAGGCTCTGCAAGAGGGACTCAGGTCATTGGGTCTGGAAGCAAACACTTTTACCTACTGAGTCATCTCCCCAGCCCTAATTTGCAAGAAAGTTCTCTTGCTTTCCTATTTATTTATTTATTTATTTATTTATTTATTTATTTATTTATTTATGTTTTTCCAAGACAGAGTTTCTCTGCATAGTCCTGGCTGTCCTGGAACTCACTTTGTAGACCAGGCTTGCTTTGAACTCACAGAGATTCACCTGTCTCTGCCTCCCAAGTGATGGGATAAAAGGCGAGTGCTACCTTCCCTGGCTCTCTCTCTCTCTCTCTCTCTCTCTCTCTCTCTCCCTCCCTCTCTCTCTCTAAATAACTTTAAATAACAGAATACTCTAAAATAATAACAAAGTAAAGTAAACACACAAACCAGTAACAGTGATTTATTATCACTAGTGTATACTAAGTCTTGGCTGTAACTGGATATTCTGTGCTTTTATATGACTGGTATTGTGGCAGGTCACTATAGAGTCACCAAGGACATGAACAATGTCTTGTGCTGAGACAACAGAGCACCAATGCTGCCAGGCCTAGAATTTCTCGAGCTTCCTTATAATCTCGTGGGACCACTATAGTACATGTATTCTTCCATAGATAGAAACCTCATTGTGCACATATGTCCATATGTAAGTTAGGCCATATTTGTTAAAGTCAGCCTGAAATGTAAGCAGGCAGCCTCTCCTTTCAAACATTTTTAGACTGAGCTGCTGAAAACAGTGTTCTTCTGAATTTCTTCTTTAAAGAAAAGTTGGGTTTTCTCTTCATAGGTTCTTGCTTATGAGACTGAAACAGACATCATATGAAATCTGATTTCCTGCACAAGTCCTTCACATATCAACTTTCAGTTATGGTGGGGGTGGGCTCATAAGGCCTCCACTCCTCTCTGAAGAGATACTAGCAGTTAATGGTTGCTGGGAGAGGGGGAGACATTTTCTTCAGTGGTGTAGCCACTAAATGTTGCCAGTGCTCTGGCAAATATCCTTTTCCAGTGTGCAGATAAGCAACTCCTATCCTACTCATTGGCTGACACAACAAGAGATAGAAGGGGAATAGCTTGGGAGAGGAAGGGGGTCAAGAAGAGTGGGAGTGGGAGGTAAGAGAGTAACGAAGAGTGTATATGATCAAGATACATTTTACATATACATACATATATCAAAATGAAATCCCATTGCTATATATAAAGTTAAAATATGTTAATTTTTTAAAAACTGCATAAAAATTTGGCATTTTTTGGCAGTGGGAAATCCCAGAGTAGATTCCCTGTTCCTTCCTGAAAACCTGCTCATTCATGTTATTACGACTTTATTCGGCTTCTCAACTTCAGATGCTTAAAGTCTTGGAAACACTGTAGTTTCCGACAGTGGCGTGAATTAATTTCCTCACACCATCTAAGGGATCCCTGTGAAGGAAGCCACATCCTGGCTCCTTTCTGGAGGGTGAGACTCCGGAGAGAGGAGGCGGTGCAGGGGGCGGGGACACAGTGCAGAGGGCGGGGACACGATGACCTAAATACCCAGGAAGTTGGTCTGGTAGAGGCAGGGTTGTATGTGAACAGGGAAGGCTAGACAAAAAGCAAAGAAAACCAACCAACCAACCAACCAAACAAACAAACAAACAAACTGGGCATTCTAGAAACACAGCTCAGGGGTCAGCGTGCTCGGGGAGAAGACATGGATGTGAAGTCAAGGGCCTGACATGGCCACTGTCCTGGGGAAAATCTTCTGAGGTGCTCATTATAGAAGACTCCCTTAGCCTCTTCTGGGATGGCACAGTGCTTTTCCCAGGAACACCACAGACTCCAGCAAAGAAGACAGTTAAGGACTGGAAGCTAGTGGGGCCCACGGACGTGTAGGGTACTGCCTTGAGCACCCCATGTGTTCACTCACTTGAGAAAACGTCCCCACAGTATTATTGGCACTCTTACTTTATCTCAAAATGGAACATTACTGTTTCCTCCTCACAGATGGGGAAACTGAGGCACAGTGGGGCTAAATGATAGGCTTGGAGACACTCAGTGGTTGATCTAGGATTTGAACTCTGGCTCTTTGACTCCCCTGAGCCTCTATCTCCCCGCCCCCAACCCCTGCCCCTTTAAAGATGGTTAGAAAACGGTGAGATCCAGGATCTATTCCATCAGGATGCTTGCAACTTCATTGCAGTCTGGTATCACCCAAAGCAACAGAACCAGCCTTAAAAAAAAAAAAAAAAAAATCAGCTTTGTAAAAGATGAGCCTGCCAGGCTAACCTGATTTCCTTCCTGGAGATCATGAGATTATGAGTGAACAGCCAGCCTGGGGGCACATCCTGCTGGTGGTTTCTGGAACACTGCAGTGAGCCAGGGGCCTGGAGGAGCTGCTTTGTTCTTCCTGTATCTAGGATGGAGACGGGGTACTGTGAGAGTATCCTGTGAAGTGAGCCCACCTCATCCTTTGACCACTTGCTCATCCACCATCACGATGCTGCTGGTGGCCAGAATCGCCAGGGCAGGGACTCCAAGCCTGGCCTCACTCACCCTTTCAGGCCATTGTGAATTATCATCCCATGGGCTTCACCCTAACAGGATTGAGTATTTAAGGCTTTGGCTGCATTAAATCCTGATGTCTGTTTATTCAGAAAAGCAAAGTGGCATCCCTAGGTCACCTGGCTGCTGTTAGGAACAAAGCCTGGTGTGGGGGGGCACTACTCTGAGCTTGAGCTCTGTGTGGCAGGATCACAGTTCTGGAGTAGGTGAAATCCCTTCACCAGCTTCTTCCTGTAGAGAGCGTGAAACTTAGCTTGAAGAAGCTTGCTCAAGTACACAAAGAGGATGCTTAGGCTGCATCTGCTGAAGCACAGTCTAGTATTTGGTAGGCTTCCTCAGGTTTCCTTCTTGTCCTATACCAGCTGAAGAAACCATGGCCCAGAGGTCAAAAGCTGGCACCCAGAAGACCCCAACAAATGCCAACAAACACGGACATAAGTATGTGCTTGTCCCATTCTATAAAGGACCTTCCTGAGAGGGTGGCTCACTCAGCCATCCCTTCATTCTTGGAGTACAGGAGCAAGCCTGGCTGTTTCGATGCCTCTCCAGGCCAGAAGCACACAGCCCAGCATGGGGCTTAGCTGTCTCAGCCAGCAGGGCTCCACATGGACATCTGTGCTACGTCTCTAGGGAGGCCATTGCCCTGCTATCTCGGCTCCCTTGACACTGTGACGCAAACAGAATGGCCATTGCACCTACATTGCAATGTCTGTGCTGAGAGTGAGCTCATCTCTCCAGCACAATCATCCAGCGAGGCGCTTGTGTAATGGCGTGATACAACGCTTTACCGGCGGGAACACTGAGGCACAGAAGGATGTACAGCCTTCCTTGCCTGTACAAGTAAGTGGCAAAGTCAAGATTAGAAACCCAGGTAGTCGGATTTCCCATCCACCTAACAGCAATGTATGCAGCCTCCTGAAAGAAAATGAACACTTGCTCTCCTCCTCATCCCCTTCCCCGTATACTCTTCTCCACCTTTCCCTCCTTTCTCTTTTCTGTGGTTCTGCCATTCAATATTTTAAGAGTCCTCCCCCTTAGGTCTGGGTCGATCTGCTACTTACCAAGCCCTGCCCAATGGGTGGGCACTCTGTTTCATGCTCACCCAATCAGACTCTCTAGATCTTGAATCCGAGGCTGAGTGACAAAGTTGCCTGAATCAACCTCACAGCGGTGTCCCACCAAAGCCCAGTTCACCCTTTGCTTCTTGCATTCCATGAGTCACACAGTTAGTCCCCAAATAAGGGCGTGGTTCTACACCAACAACTCAAGAACCCTCTGGAAATGACCAGCACATGAATGATTTGTCTTCTGTTTCATGTATAGTCAAATCCATGGGTGACTAGACCTAGGACCTCCCACGAATAACAAAATCTGAAGATGCTCAAATTCGGTGCATAAAATGACATCGTATTGGCACGTGACCTGTGCACATCTTCCCGTATACCTGCAAGTATTTCTAGATGATATCTGATACAATGTAAATGGATATCTGATACAATGTAAAGGGATGTGTTTTTATACAGTTTAATCACTAGTGACAGGAAAAGCTCTCTATATATCTGATACAGGCGCAACTTTCCCTGCCAACTGTTTTCAGTCCATGAGTGGGATCTATGAGTATGGAGAGAGCAGATTTGGAAGGTTGCTGTGAGATTTTAGTAAGAACTGGGCATGGGCTCAGGCAGGACTAGGTTCAAGTGTGGGCTCTACCACACACTTTCTGGTGTCATCTTGACAACGTGCCCTTGCCTCTGAGCAGTAGATCTCTCTTCTAAGACGTAAGGATACTCTTCTAGTGTATAGGATAATAGTCTAAGAAGAGAGAAGAGCAGGTACAATCGCTTGCCTTGTCACCAGGCACAGGCCACATGGATGTCCTGCTTTGTTGGCCTTTTCTGGGTCCATGATTGCACCCTGTTCCTTGGTTCATGTTTCACGGTTAGTTCCTTGGTCATCATGGAGGAGAGGTGTAGTAGTAGGTGATTAAATGCTTCTCAAATTGACCTGGTGGCAGTGGAGTGCATTTCTTGCTACCTGCCCCAATGTTCTGGATTCCCGAATGAAAGAAAGACACACACACACACACACACACACACACACACACA
>JANHMN010000022.1:28502809-28522700 GCA_030674055.1 Rhabdomys pumilio | reverse complement strand
TCAGAAATTGTTCATGATTGCATCCCAATCCCAAGGCAAAATTAATTTAGTGACTCTCTCTCTTTCTTTCTTCCTTCCTTTCTTTCTTTCTTTCTTTCTTTCTCTCTTTCTTTTATAAATTGACAGTCAACTCAGCAACCTTAACAGCAATTTTCAAAATCAGATACTTTAACAGCATACAATCCAAAGATGTACTGATTCGATGTTTACACGCTGAGGAATGACAGTAGGAAAATATTAAATGTCTCTGTTGTCTTTAATTAAACAGTCATGCTTCCACAGCAGCAGAAAACGTTACACGTGCGATCGGAACACTGCAGTTCACGGTGTGTGGCAGTCTGGGATCTGACTGAAGTGTTCCAGGCAGTGTTGGTAGGGGCTGGGATGGGTGACAGCTCCCATTGCTTCCTTCAGACCCACGGGCGGAGGGGAGTTTGGGTGAGCTCGGCTAGAAACACTGCAGGTTCCATTACACGTCTGATTTTGAACTAGATTTTGGTCATTGTGTAACTCTGAAAGCCGTGTGTGTGCATGTGCGTGTGCGCGCGCACACGCACGCGCATGAGTCCCACACTTAACTATACAACCCCATATGGGTTCCCTATGCTTAAGAGGTTGGGCTCCAGGTTATTCACCCACACACTGAGAGCAACTATTCAGTTGCTGTCCTGTTTTGTTTTAGGAGTAATGAGGAAAACATCTGTATACATTCAGTACAGATACAATTTTTTTTCCAAATATTTTCAGCCCATGGTTGGTTGACTCCACAGATGCCAACTATACAGCAATATGGGGTCAGTCAGGGAAAGCAAACATTTGAAGCCCGGAGGCGATCACCCAGTCCTATTTAGGGCAGTGCTGGGCCATCCAGATTTTAAATGATCTCTGGGATTCACTGTTTAAATGAAGCACAACACAGAAGCATGTTTTAGATGCCCTGTATCTTAAGGGGAAATCACCCATCCTTATATAAGTTTTAATAGCACTCCGATGCATCCTCTAATGTTCTCAGCAGCCCTGAGAGGAACTTTATCTCTGTTTTCTTCCTTAGGCTCAGCAGATTTAAATGTCTTATTCAAGGTCAAGGTCAGACCATCAAAATGAGAAATGGAACGCCAATCTCTCACAAGGTAGACAATTAATTTCTCTGGCAATACCAGTTCTTCCGTGGTGCCAGATGAAGGACATGCAACCCTATTGGCTTGGACAACTGCTGGCAAAAAGGAGGGCTTGTCCATGTAGCATGGTTTTCTCAGCCAGGAAGCAGTGTAAGGTACATCTCAGCACCCACATTCTACCGTACAGAGCAGGGCCCGGCTCAAGGCTTGGATGGTAGCAAAATAGATCCTCTAGCAGTCAGAGGATTTGGTGTTCACCGGTCATCTCTGCTACAAACTTGCACTGACAGGTTGCTTGTAGGCATCTACCAAGCTGTCTTCAAAGGGGAATGAATGTATTAGCACGGGGAGCCATTGTAACAGAACTCACTGACCTGAGTCCTTGCTGCTGTAGTCTGAATGTCGGCCTCTTCCAACAGACAAGCTGAAACGTAATTGTCATGGAATTGAGAGGTGGGACCTTTAAGAAATGATGGTCATGATGTCTTGTTCTCTCTCTCTCTCTCTCTCTCTCTCTCTCTCTCTCTCTCTCTCTCTCACACACACACACACACACACACACCATCTACTATGAGATGGCAGGTGCTTCCTGGGTCTTAGACTTCAGGGCCTCCAGGACTGAAAGCCAGCACCTCTCTGTATTGTGAATAGCAGTCAGTCTATGGTGCTTTGTCACGGCAGTACAAAATAGACACAGACTGCCACCATTTTAGGATAACGGATGTGAAGCACAAAGAAAGGCTTAATAATAAAGTGCCGTGCCAGCTGAAACTCCCACTCTGGCCCCTGGAGTCTAGCTGTGTCAACTCCACATAGGACTTGGTGGCTTCTCCTTTAGCTCCCAGTCTCCATCCAGAACTGCCTTTTTACGTGTCAAGTATCTCCTCTTCCCACACTTCATTCCTGGCTCCATCCTCCCTAGCCTGTGCACTTGAGCTTGTGTCTCTCTGAGCATCTCATAAATCCCTCACCACTCAGCCCAATCATGAGCCTCCACAGTGCTGTGGTGCTTCTGGAATGTTCTTCCCTTCTTTCTAGTTCCTCAAGGCAAGGCTCAGAAATCTCCCTCTGATTTCCCCAGATAGGCCACTCTTCTATGTCCCTGGGGTCTTGATCCAGTCCTAGCCTGTTCCATACTATCTTGTCAGGGTTCTCTACTTGAGTCTCTCTCTCTTCAAAACAGTATCAGCTCATTGCTGCATCCACTATCTTTTCCATGAGATCCAGAGAGGGGCTGGCACTTCACGGAGAGGGGTCATGGTTCTATGGCTGGCTCACCCTCAGCTAACTGTAGGCTTATTGGTAGTTTGTCTGTGAAGGGAGACTATATGGTCTTGAACTCTGGCAGCCTGCAAATCAATACGGTGGACAAGTGCCACTCCTGTGACCTGATGTACAATGTAATTTCTGTAGGGTCATTCTAACACAGGCAGGGCTAAGGGCAAAACCAAGCAAACCCAGTGCTCTTGACCCTTGCTGAAGTGCTGGTTCTGAGTTGATGGGGCTTGCCATTGGCTGGGCTGTCGGTTCCGGGTTCTGTCTGAATGGAAAGTCTTTGATCCCTCCCATCCCAGACCTGGCATTCAGGCTGGAAGGAGGAGGCCTACAGGCCAGAAAGGAAGTAAGGGGTAAGGAAAAGTTGTGAAGCTGTGGAGGTTGGTCAGGTTTGGGAGATGTCAGGGACCCATGAACAGGATGCAGTGATACTTGGCACCTAGTGGACCAGTGATGAGGATGCTTACATAATCACTGTCCTGTCAGGGTTCCCCAACTCCACAAATCATGTCTGCTGGCCATTGCCAAGTGACAGACACTACTCTAGACTACTTTCTAGTTACTACTTTCGTTTAGTAACTCAGTCCCTCCTCCCATTTTACAGATGACTAAAGAGAGGCATAGAAGAATCAAAGAGCCCATCCAAGGCCACACACCCAGGAGCTAGCAGAACCAGAACATGGCCCAGGTAGTGGGGGTTTCAGGCTCTGCAGGATTAACCCCTTTGTAGCGTTTCCTCTAGTTTCTGTGCTAATGGTTATTGATTTTTCTCACCAGATATTTAATGAGCTTCTGCCCTGGTCAGACTTGGGATTGCACATTGGGAGTGTAAGGGTAGAGCTGACTAGAGAAAGACCAAAGGCAAACCCTGGAGATGAATTGGGAGGAAGTTTGTTGTCCTTGGAGGGAAACCTCATCTTCTTTAAGATCTTCTATGAGGAGAAGCGCTTGACATCTGACCCAGACCCAAGCATGTGTCCCACTGACCTAGAAGCCAGAGAACAGCCAGTCACGGGGCAGCAAACAGGCAGAAGGCAGACAGTGGCCATCGCCCCTGCCTATGCATTCACAGTGTCCTTTCTCTCCTATCCAATCTCTAAGGACTTCAGTCCTTATCAGTCCCTCTGCGCCCTCTCTAGGCTCAGACTGTCATTGTTGCAGCCTGTGGACTTCACAACTACATGTCTTTTAGAAAATCAATTCCATTCTGTTATTTACTAATTGCTTAGTTATTATTTTGATGGATGGAATGGGGCACTCAGCCCTCTGGGCTTCTGTAAAATAAATTGATGTTCAGTTCACATTATTGCATAAATAATAGATCCTCATGCTGGGAGGTTGGGAGGGGATTACAGGATACCATGTCCTGTGTTCCTGATTCCAGGGACTCACAGGGTAGGTCCCCATCTGTCAGTCTCACTAGAGACATTGATTTTTTTTTTTCAGTTGAGAGGAAGGGGAGACTTGGACAGGAGCAGAATGAAACTGGAGAGAAGCAGGCAAAGCAAGGAAAGGCTACACCTGCCTGCTTTGTCCCATGCCATCTCTTGCTGGATCACTGTATGCGATGGCATCATGGCTTCCTCCATTAGGCTAGGGCTACCAGCTTTATCCATTAGCCAGGGTGAAGCAATCTGGGTAGAGGATGTCACATGCCTCTCTTAGGAGGAGAGGGGCTAAGAGCCATACCTAGCCTGGCATCAGCCATTTGTCTGTTGAATTGACTCTTGTTCCAAATAGGTTACATGTATGACTCATCCTTCCTGGGCTAAGCTATACTCTGGCATAGTTATTCATAGCCATTTTCCATCTGATCAGAGCCTGTGGGATTTTGCAATTTATATCACCAATTGAAGTACTTACTCCGAACCAAGTCCTATTTGGGTTGTTACTTACCATGGCTCTGTGAAGTAGACGTGGTTGTCTGCACATTTTATTCAAAGAGGAAGCCCAGAGCCAGGGCAACCTGTTTAAGCTGGTAAGGAAGGGGCTGGCCTTTACCCCAGATGGTTGACCCCCAGCTGAGCTGCTTCTCCATTTCCATTTTTCTTTTTCTCTTGTCTGTCACATACCTGCCTTGATCACTGTAAAATGGTCTCCACATTTCGGTCATGCATCCCTCCAGTTACAATTTTAGAGCATGGTTCTCTCCAGGGAATATCTATTGGTGTGTTGGTCCAGATTTGTTTACGTTTTTTCTTTTTTTCTTTTGTTTTACAAGCACGGCTGCAGGTGAACAGAATAGGAAGTTGAGAGATCAATTCAACCTAGCAGAAAGCAAAGAGAGGGACTGGTACACTTGTCCCCAGGGACATACTGCTTACAGTAAGGACATGCCTCCTTGTAACTTCCCCAAACAGTGCCACTAAATGAGGATGAGCCTATGGGGGATATTTTTCATTCAAACTAGCACCACATACCTTTTGTGTTTCTGTCTAATGTGCACGTGTGCATGTACACACACACACACACACACACACACACACACACACACACACACACTAGCTAACCACGCACTGTATTCTGTATTTTGATTGTCTCTTCATTTCGCTTTGAAAATTGTTCCCTAGCCTTACTTGGAGACAATCCTCATTTTAAAAATATCAATTAAACTGCATAGTATTCCATTGACTGGCTATGTATGTTATTCCTTATTGTTATTCTTATTCTTTATTGTTAAATATTGACCTAAAGGCCTTTCAGAGGCCTTCAAAACTCCATCCATCTCCTAGTTGACCATGGATGGGGTCTGTCTCTAGGTTTTCTAGATTTTCATACCGTAAGTTGGTTCAATTTTATATCACTATTATGATACATATTACAATGATGATATAATTAGAAGTAGCTGAGAGGAGTTAACAGACAACAGTTCAGATTGCCTCACATGGATAGTTGGTTTTTAAAACATCAGAAGTCCACAGAATTGACGTTACAAACATTTCTGTATTAATGTTCATTTTGATTAGAGACCTGTCTGCTCCTGACAGCTTCCTGTCTTGGATTCTAAGAAGAAATTGAGCATCTTTGGAGTTACTCCATTTGTGGTGAGACAGCCACTGGGCAAGAATTGCCTCTTTTCCTCTACAGACAAATCACTGTCCAGAAAAGGACACACTTGTGAAATAGTTTACTAATTATATCTGCCAAGACAGGGTAATCAGCCTTTAATAATTCTGCATCACTAGGTCTGTCAGATGATCAGATGATCCTGTGCCAGAAGGCTGAAGATCAGATGTTCCAACATTTTGTAGTATAGGGACTGTCCAGGTGTTCAGCAGTCTGTATAAATTGGCTAAGTTTTAGAAGCTATGCTTTGTGCTTAATTTCAGTTAACTCAGTCATTCTGGATTTCTGACGGGATTGAAGACTTATAGTCTCATAGCCAATCCTGGCTATTTACTTTGAGAGAAAAGATTTGAGAGGATGGTTTTCAGTTGACATTCATTCTAAAGCCAAGAAAAATGCCATGTCTAGCACTAAGTCTTTTAGTTAGGAGAGATGACAGAGGTTCTGGTTAGTCAACAAAATGATGGACTGGGTATTAGGTCTATCTTGTACCTTACTGACGCAAATTGGTATAGTTATGCTCTAATTGTATTTTAAGAGAAAAGTTTTATTTTAACAGGAAGAATGATATGTAGGAGGAGCTAAGGTGGGAGGAGTAAGGAGAGGAAGAGAAGTAAGAAGAGGAGGAAGAGGAGAGGAGGAGCTAGGTGATGGGGGGGGGAACATGGAGGCAGATACTTGTGTGTCTCTGCCAGTCAAAGATAGTTGGTATATCTAGGTTGGGTATTGGGTTACACTTATGATTGTATGGGCATCTTGTTATTGAACATTACCAAACTTAAAAAGCCTTTGATTAACATTAAAAAAATTGTATAAAACCAAAAAGGAGAAGGTGGGATGGGATAGGGGCTTTCTATGGAGGGGAAATGGGAAAAGGGGATGGCATCTGAAATGTAAATAAAATATCCAATAAAACCATGTTGAACAAAAAAATGATATAAATCAATTTGTAGTATTATAGAGACCTAAAGCACATCCACTATCTTACAAAATTATGGCCACATTGTTCTTTTCAGGTTTGTCTTTCTGGTTACTTTTCTACTTTTCTTCCACATGAAACTTATAATCTCTGGTCCTACAGAAAAAAAAAAAACAATGTTACTAGGGTTATTTCTCATTAAATTCATACATAAAATGTGGGGCTGGAGAGAGGGCTGTATGGTTGGTTAAGATCACTGGATGCTCTTGCAGAAGACCTAGGTTCAATTCCCAGGATCTGTATGGTATTCACAAGGATTTGTAACTCCACTTCCAGGGGATCTAGTGCCCTTTTCTGGCCTCCATGGTCACAAGGCATGAATGTAGTCTATGTACACACATGCCAACAAAGCACTCATACACATACAATAAAAACAACCTTTTAAAAAAACGCAATATAGTAATAACATCTTTATTATGTTGATTTTTTTCCATCTCAGAACACGATTTGTTCTGGTGCAAATTTGTGTCTTTCAGGAATATGGTTTTGGAATTTATGTGACTAAATTAGGAACATTCATCATTTTTGACCCATTGTCTATTTCAGGATTGTAGCTGAAGCCACCCAAATGAATACTGTGCATGCCGAGGAAGGATGCAGGATTGCTTCCTCTGTCCTCTTCTCATCCCTTGCGACCCTGCTAAAATGCTAGCTCTCTGGTGAGACCTTCAGTCTCTATAGAGAAATTAATGAGTTAGTGAGTCATTCTGCATCCTGTGCTCCTGGGACACCTATCACAGGCCCTCTCCTGATGACAAACTGAGTTGTGAAATTTTTTTGTTTATATCCCTTCCTAGCCATCAGTGGGGTGTCTGACTCATAGGTGGTGTTCAGCAAAGGGTGCGTGGGATGAATCAAGTATGTTTGTAGTATGATGCTGTGTTTTATACATCCCCCGGATGAAGACTAGTGTCTGTAAATTATCTGCATAAGGATGTGGCAGTAGCCCATTGACCATTCCCAGTCTTAAATCTCAAAACAAAACATTTGAGGAATAGCTGTAACCCTGGGTTACCTCTGAGGACATCTCTCAGTTAAGGTTCCCATTTTTGTACTGGAGCAAGTGACATGCGCCACATTTCACAGGCCCCTCATTCCTTCTGTGCTGGGTTCAAGACTTGCCTCCTTTTGGAACAGACTCTGTGGTCTTAGGCATGGGGTCTCACCTTGGCCCAGGACACTGCTATGATGAAACACCATGGGGAGGGAAGGGTTGATTCAGCTTACATTTTCGTATCACGGATCATCATCAAAGGAAGCCAGGACAGGAACTCAGGGCAGAAACCTGGAGGCAGGAACTGATGCAGAGGCCTTGACTGATGCTGCTTACTGGCTTGCTCCTCATGGCTTGCTCAGCCTGCTTTTATATAGAACCCAGGACCACCAGCCCATTGTGAGTGGTGCCCTCCTGTATCAATCACTGATTAAGAAAATGCCCTATATGGGCTTGTCTATAGCCTGATCTTCTGGAGGCATTTCCTCAATTGAGGCTCCTTCCTTGAAGATGATTTTTGCTTGTGTCAAGTTGACACCGAACTATACAGCACGGGGTGGGGGTGATCTGCGGGTGGCGGTGATCTGCGGGTGGCTTAGGGAAGCTGAACTGCAGGAAACTGAGGTCTTGCCAGAGCCCCACAACGGAGAGCCTATGTACAGTCTGTATCAGCAGGTCCCCCAACTGCCCAAGTTATGGACTTAGTAGTCGTTCAGCTCCAGCTAGTGAAGCTTTGTGAAGCTTCAGACTGGTCACAGGCACAGTACCTTTGGATTCGCTGATATTCTGTATTCTAGTAGATTTAGTGGCTCCTCCCCACATCATACAAAACCAAGATTTGGTATGGTGCTGGAGGAGCAGTGGTGAGCATAGCTGAGAAGTTGACCTGATTCTGACTCCTTGTTAATGCAGTGTGTTCATCTTCCGGGCTGTGGAAAATTGCTAATTAAGGTTGAAGTCTACCATTGACTAATAGCCTTCTGGGGCTCTGTGCGTAATGGAGGACTCCCTTCATTACCAGAGTTTCTCCTCTGATCTTTTCCAGGGGATTCTAAGCTTCCATACTCTATCTGAGGAATGTCACCTGGCCTCAGCTGGGTTTATAGGATCTGTTCAGCCAGCACCTGAGATTCCCAAAATGCTTCCCCATGCTAATGAGTCATTCCAGGTACCCTAAGCCCCCAGCCAATGACCTTTGCTCATCCTAAATGTCCCTATCCCCAGTCTCCCAAAACTTTATAAGCCTTCAATCACCCTAAGTAAAGTTGATCTGCCTACCGACTGTGGTCCCAGTGTGGTTTATTCACCATATATACTCACAGGGCTTCTGAACTCCCTGTTCAATGTCTCTGCTCCCTTTGCCCTTGTGGACCTGATCTGCCAAAGACTCACGAGGGCATGGAGACTCACAGGGGCTGAAGAGACTCAGGGGCTACAAGAAACAGACTGCTGTGCAGAGCTCCCCAGTTCAGTTCTCAGCACGCTGCTTGGTGGCTCACAACCATCTGTCACTCCAGCTCTGAGGGATCCAACCCCCTATAGCTTCTTCTGGAACTTACACTGTTGATTGCATACCCCCCTCTCCCAGCCTCACACACAAACACAAATACAGAACATCCACACTATTGGAAATCCTGCGGTTCAACTGAATTCTGACTTTCCCCCGAGTATTACCTTTACAGTATCGCACACAGAAATCTTTTAAACCATTTTTTTTTGGTTTTATTTTCCCCTCATTTTTTCCCTTCTGGTCTTGTTTGATGTCCTCATCAGTACCTGGTGTGTTTCCTGTTGTAGGATCCAGAAGGTAAGCGATTCTCATCTCAAAGCATCTTGGGAGTTTTGTATTCCTGGTCCTTGTAGGAGCTGAGCCCGGTTCCTGGATTTCTGTTCATGTGGGCAAACGCTGGAACTTTACTCACACGTGTCTGGAAGGGAGCCATGTCTCAGAGCCATAGTACCTCTACTTTGGTGCATGGAGGAGGCAGGAAGTCTTGCAGGCTGCAGAGTGTGGAGGTGACGGTGTGACAAAGGACACGGATGAGGACAGACGAGGGGTAAGGAGGCTAAACAGGGAAGAGTCTGTAGAAAATGCCATTTATGTCATCCATGGGATCTGGGTGAGGCAGAAAACATGCAATAATGCATGCTCTGGTGATTCCTACAGGAGGAGCCCCAGGTGTCAGAAGGCCTTACCTGCATGTGCTGAGAAGTTAGGGTGAAGGGAGGGAAAGTCCACACTGAAGGACAAGGAGGCCCTGGCTGGCCATAGAACCTTTTTTTTTTTTTTTTCGTGAGGTCTCAGTAGTTACAAAACATCCATTTTAAAGCTGAATTGCCCAGACCCAAATCAGCTTTGTCATGCACTATTTCCATAGCTAGAGCTGGTCCAGCCCAGAGCCATCAAAAAGGCCAACTAGTCTCTCCATCTCATAGTACAAAGATGGCTGCCAAGCTCCAGAGTTGGGAAGGGGCTCTCTAAGAGTCTCAACTGGTAGGAGGAAGAGTTGGGCCCTGAAAGAAGGGTTTCTGGTGCCTATCTGAGTACTTCATCCTAATATGACTATTAGTACCTTTCATCCACCAATTCTCCCTGAGTAACCATTCATCCCTCATCATCCGTCACTCACCCGAAAACCCATGAATCCCTCCCTTCATCTATCCATATAACCCATCCACTACCAACGGTTTCTATGCATCTGTTTCTCTTTACCAACCTGTTCGTCATCCATCTGTCTACTCCTTTATCCAATGATCACCACATCTATCCATTCAGAGAGACGACTGTTGGGATACACAACTGTGTATTCCTTAAGATGCAAGATTCTGCAGTTATTAGCCTTAAACCTTTTGCTTCCAATTCGAGTTGAAGTAACTACTGAATTACGATTGCAGTGTTGTTCTAAGTATTGTTGGGTAGGAATACAGATTCAGGGGGAAAACCCACAAAATGAGCTGTTTCCTAAAGAAATATGACAATTAGATGCATTCAAGAGTGATGATTGGACCTCGGATGGCGACTGTTCTAATGTACATCACTAGGACAACTGCTGACATTTTAATATGGGCTGTGGAAGAGATAACAGTAATTGCTGAAATGTTTAATTTCCTGATTTTGATAACTGCACTGTGGTTATATAAGAGAATGTTCTTTTTTGTAGAAAATTCTCACAGAATTATTTATGGATTAAAGGGAAAGATATCTTCAACTTACTTGCAAATGATTTCAGAGAAGAAAATTATATGCATTAAATATAAAATATGTATGGGAGAGAGAGAGAGAGAGAGAGAACGTGAACACATGCAATTGGTGAATCTGGGCCAAGGCTATAAGGGAGCCCCATGTGCTATTTTTCAAGTGTTGGCTTATTATATAAAATAAAGTAAACTCTCAAACCTACAGTCCTTTTCTCTTGGAGTTTACTGAGAAGGAGCCTCAAATGCATGTGAATGCAAAGACAGCATGTGAATCTGTGGGTTCTCCTGCTCCCTGCCTCACCCCTGCAGTGTGCAGAGTGAGAAGGGGGAGAGCAGAAGAACTGTAGGGGGGTGGCTGGAGGGGAAGAGCCACAGCTTCAGGGAGAGGCAGAAGGAGCATCATGGAAATCTGCCATGGGCTACTCATTGGATTTTTTGTGAATAGTCAAAAACAAAGTCCAAAATGTCTTCTTAGCATCAGTTTTGGTGCTGGACTGTGTCATTGAACTCACACCTTCATGCAAAGACCAACTCTCGTGGAACCTCAAGACTTATTCAGGTTATAAAAATCTATCTATCCCTATCTCTGCCAAAGAGGTCACTGGGATGTGCTAGCCAGAGAGGCTCTCCCTTTAGTAGCTTAACCAGACCAGCCTGGGCCTTAGTTGTTAGAAGACTGTTGAATATAAGTGATGGTTGGCAGGGTCAACAGATGCCCAGTGTCCAGATTGAGCAAGGAAATCATGGAAAATTCTAGTGTCTGTGGGGCACTGTCTTTGCCCTCTCACATACCTTCTGTCAATCGGTCCACGCACTATTTCTATTAATTAATTAATCATTAGCATCTTTCAGACAAAGAGACTGAGTCATAGAGAGATTATGCAAAGCATATTCTGATAAAGGACAGAGCTAGGAATTGAGTGGCTGTGAAGACCATTCCTGAATGCCACTCTGTCCCACAAATAGCATCATCTGGGGAGATGCTAGGCAGAGGCAAGGTAGAGGTGGATGGACCAGAAATGGAAGGGTAAATGCCAGAAGCAAAACACTAAACATTTCCCTAGCAGAGATCTCAATAGAAGTCTGAGCCGGGATGGTCATGATGGATAGTGGATGTTTAGAAGATGAACCGGGTGGTCCCATCCTTATCCAGCCATGACAGCAAGCATCATAATGATACCCCTCCACTGAGACTATGGGCACAGTCCTCTCATCTAGCACAAGTGGCTCCTCCTGTCAGAGGTGAGAATTGCTTCCTTCTCCATGGCACCAGCTCATTGGAATTCACCAAGAGGGATTTGTGGCTTTGTGTGGGCAGACTCCAATTGCGAACTTGCCAGCTGCTGCTTCCTGCTCCCTCCTGACACAGAATGGGAGATGCAGTGCCCTCCCGCCCAGGCTGGGTGACTATTGAGCAGGCACCAGCTGCTCCGAACCTCCATTCTCCCTCTTCTTGGTGACTTGGACTACAGCCTCACCCACCTGACCCATCTGGACTCCAGACCAGACCCTTCCTGGGCATAGGAGATGGAAAAATGGAATCTTAGGGAACATGGTAGAGCATGTAGAGCAGCTACTGAGGAGTGGTTGGTATGACTAAGCAGCAACCACATGTTGGTCAATTAGTTCAAATAATGCATCAGGCAAGGGATTCAGACAAAGGTAAACTGAGGCAAGATAAATGCTAGTCCTTCAAAATTCGAGGACTGGAGAGCTTGTCTTGGCAACAGGGTTAGCAACAGGCCATGAGCACGTGGCCTGGCTGAGTTTTGTTGTTGACCTCATGTTCTCTCGGATCCAGTGTTTGCTCTCAGCACCTCAGGCTGCATGTGGAGTTGTTCCCAGTTATACACAGGGTTTCAGGAGGAGAAGGAGGAGTCCCTCCTATGCTGTCACCCCTGGGCAGCTCATGTCATATGGGAATGATTTAGAATTATGATGCTTTAGAATAAAGTTCAGAAACCTTATTAAATAAAAGGCCACTGATAAATAGTTTAAGCTTTCTGGGCTACGTGGTCTGTGTCTAGCATTCTGCTTGACCTTGGTAGCGAAAATCAGCTATAGACAAAGATAAACAAATGGGTGTGTCTGTATTCCAGGAAACCTTTATGGACAAAAACAGATGATGGGTCAAATTTGCTCCTTAGGCTGTCACCTGTGTCAGCAAAAGGACAGACAAATGGTCAGCCCAGTGAAGGCTCTGAGGCTGAAGCATGGATGCATTGTTGACAGTCTGGCTGGGGGCATCATGTCGTTAGGCTGCCCACTCTTTGGTTCCTGAGGGAAAGCCAGTTGTGGAAAAGGTACAAGGAAGTTTGGTCTTTATTTTTTTTTTTTTTTTTTTTTTTTGGTGTCAAGGAAGACCCTATAAAAATGAATTTGGTACCACTGGAGGCTGAAGGACAAGGGAATTGACTAGATGGTCTTCAGTACCCACTTTTCTGTAACCAGAGAGCTTTTTTTCCCCTCCAAGGACCACCCTGTCTTCCTGTCTTGCCTTCCAATCCTGTCTTTCCACCTCTTTGTACCAACAGAGCTGGTTTATCTGACCCACATGCTTAGTCATGTGGGGGACACAGCAAAAAGACACTTTGATCATGAGACAGCAGGAGCCAAGAATACATATTTGACTGAGACCCAGTGGGCCCTTTGGGAAGGAGGCTCAGAATTACAGGGCTGCAGATCTCCCCCACTGGGGGTGTGATGTTTAACACCGATTACTAATAAAGCAGGATTTAGATCTAGAATTACCCAGGTGACAAGCCTCTGGACATGTTTGCAAAGGGTTTTCTGGATTAGCTTAATTAAGGTATGAAGACTCACTCTAAATGGGGACAGGACCATTCCACGGGCAGAGGTCCTGGACTTAATAAAAAAAAAAAAAAAGGAGAGAACGGGCTGATCACCAGCATCTATCTCTTTCTGGTTCCCTACTTTGGATGGAATAGAACCACTTGCCATATGAGGTGCCATGACATCTCTACTGCTGTGATTTGCTTTTATTTTATTTTATGTTTTCAACAAGAGGGAAATAACTAATCTAGCAGGGGAAAGAGGGTATCTGATTTTTCAGGAGAGGATTTAATTCAGAATGAGGCTCTTGGGGCTGACTTCACATTCTCCACCAACCAAAATGGTGGAAGGAGTTAAGGTGATCTGCTGTCTCTCATCTGTCCCATCAGCTGTCGATGTCATGAGTGGAATGACAACCACTGGCCAGTGGAAGAAGGCTGTGAATGTGTGTGGGAACTGTACTGTGAATGTTCTGGGCCTTTCACCTCAGCCCTGCGAGGTCTGAGTTTGGAGCAGCTTAGAACTCATTCAGTCTGATGTTGAATCCATGAAATGGGGGTACAACTGTGAGGCTTTGGCTATAGGTAACAGAAACCTCAATTCAAGAGGCCAAACTGAAACAGAGAAACCACAGGCTTATCCCCAGGACAGGTAGACCAACCAGATCCCTGAGGAGATGGCTTAGATAAAGCAGCCCCCGACTGCAAAGGGCTTCATTGTGAGAAAACGCAGCTGCCATCTTAGAAGCCATGTTTGGCAACCTGAGGCCCCCACCTAAGAATGGACAAGAGATTATTGTTGGACTTACAGCAGCCAGTCAGAAGCCCAGCAAACAGCTAGTGAGGTGACATGGAAGGGAATCTTTTTTCACTATAGTGCCAGTAATTACAAGGTCCACACTGGATCTTGTGGAAATTTGAGTTGGAAATTGGGAAGAAGTGACCTGTAGAGAGGCTTGGAGATGAAAATCACAGCAAAGGCACTGAGCAGAGGGAACTGAGCCCAGAGGATGAAGTAGGGAGGGAAGAGGAGAAGGCAGATATAGTTGGAAAGGAGCCATCTACTTCTAAAGCTGGTCCCCTGCCCCTAGAGGTGAGGTCACTATTTCCTGGGTCTCATTTAGTTCTAGTCCTCATACGCCTAAATGCATCCCTACCATCATGTCACACCAAGTAGCTGGCAGCCCTGTGTTGTCATCTTTGCTTCATCTGCAATATCCTACTCTATGGTCTCCTGTCATCCCCTCTCTGGTACCTTGGAGGACTTGAGTGAACACCCCCTGAAATTCTGAAGATTTTCCCAAGATCATTGTGAGGTGTGAGTCAGGTGTCCCAAGTCATGCTCTCTCCACGCAGGGAATTCCCAGAGGAGTCAGGAGGATGCTGGGAATGGAACACAGGTGTCCCAATGTCAGAGTCTCCAACACATCCCTAAGTCAGGATCTTTCTCTGAGCCTGAATAATGGGCAAGCAGGGCTAGGAGTCAGCCTAAAAGTGGAGGCAGGAGATAAGGCCAACCACCCTGCTCTCTGCCCACACTAAAGCAGGAAGATCAGTGAGGACTATGGACAGAGGGGAAGGAACTGAAAAGACCCTATCACATCCTCCCACATTCCCTGTCTGTCCTTTATGTCATTCCCCATTTTATTAGCAGCCTCAGTTTCTCAGATTGAGACTATTTAACACAACAGGGGCTGATGATGTCACCTCTGGAATGTGACTATACCCTGTGGAGGCTGAGCAAGTCACTGAACCTCCACCAGCCTCCATGTCTTCTTCATCTGTGAAGTGGGGATATCACACTGCCCAGGACTCAGGGTGGTGATGGTGGTGGAATGAATCATCTGTATAAAGCCCCAGAAATTGCATCCAGTACACAGAGTGTGTTATGAACAATGGTATCACCCAGCTTCTGAGAGCCAGAGCTCAGGAAGGGACTGAGAAGGATGGACACAAATCAGGAAACATCAAAAGAGGGAGAAGCCTTGGAGGCTTGGAGGGAAGGGAAGGAAGTGTGTCTGTGGTGTGTGTGTGTGTGTGTAAGGTGGGGTGCACCGGGTGCTGGTTTTGACTTGAAGAAGGCTGGCTCTGTGCTCAATTTCTTGTTCTCCCTTCTCCCATATAATCTCTCCAGTATTCTGAAGAATTCTGCTTCCACCCCCTAGCAGTTGCCATGGTGATGAAAAAATCTGGACCCAGTGGAAAGTTCTCTGTGCTCTTGGCAATGAGGCTGCAGCACCCTGCCTCCTGCCTGCCTGCTTGTGCGTGGGCGGCCAGCTACGGCTGCTGCCAGGATTCCAGGCCAGCACATTTCTGATGGGGGCCCAGCTCTGCTCCCACGGAATCTAGGATAGGAGCCCTCAGACAACATGTAGCCTGCCCTATTTCACAGGTGGAACACTTAGCCAGGCAAGAACAGTGACTTGTTCAAGTCTGCCCATGCTTCAAACCCTATGAGTCTCTCTCTCTCTCTCTCTCTCTCTCTCTCTCTCTCTCTCTCTCTCTCTCCCTTTTCTAGGCCAGATATGAGTTTGGTGGACATAGTAGGTCTGAGGACCTCATAGGCTAGCTGCAGAGGACTGCAGGATCCCGGGGAGATGCAGAAAACAGTAGGACCATGTTTCTGACACAAGTGTTGAGGAGCTGTGATTGAATATTTGTGTGCCCCAAACATTCATGTGTTGTAGTATAATTATTACTATATGATATTAAGAGGCATGGCCTGTGGGAGGTGGCTATGTTATTTATAGAGTCCTTGGTGCTATTAGTAATGAGACCACAAAGAACTGTTTGTCCCTTCTACCATGTGAAGACACAATAAGAATGTGCCACCTAAGAACAAGAAGGTGGGTTCCTACTAGACGCTTTATCTGTCAGAGATGTCAACCTGGACTTCCCAGACCCTAGAGATTTAAGATGTTGTCCAGCATCCCAGTCTATGCAGAACAGACTTTAGATCAACCCAAGAGTTGTCCCCTGAGCAGTCTTGGTTCAGTTTTTCACACAAAGTAGCCCACTTTTGACCACCAAAGCCTTGCAGGACCCAAACATGTGAGATACTCCTCACCTTGAGATGGCTTTATGTTAGATATTGGGATAATTCCACAAGTTAGATGCTGTTGCAGCCCAACTCTCGTCTTTCTCTATGTGCTGCAGAAGATGTTCACAGGCTTCAGGGCAGTGGAATTTTCCTCAAGTCCACAGGCTGACGAGAGGAGGAGACTTGTGCTATCTCTGTAGCTCTGGCTGGGCCACTCATACCACAGCCTCCCAACAGGATTCAGCTGTCCAGACTATGGCTCTTGCAGAATTGCAGATATGGTGGAAAAGGAATTTCCCATTCTATTTTTCTTAATATAATCCAGACACCACAAGTCCCTCATTAAGAGCACAGTGCTTTCTCTGGCACCTGGTCTGTGGTTCCTAAAGCCATTTCCCAAAGAACAGAGACTGAGTCTCCATGTCTTAATTTTCCCTGTAATCTCAGTGCTTTGTCAGCTACCTCTAGATTCACCCCAGTGCCTTCCTGAAACAATGGTATAAAGACTTGGTCTAGAGAAGAAAAATGTTGGTGTAAGTAGGAGGGGCACAAGGACAGGAGACAAAGAGTTCAGCTCACTCCTGAATTATGCAATCACAGAAGAGTCACCTCCCCTACCTGAGCCTCAGGATCACCCTCTCTGAAACAGGACTCAGGCCACCAGCCCCTGCTCATTCTAGCACTGAGTCTTGTATTCCTAAGAGGAAGGACCACGACAAGCCCTTGCTTCTCTTCCAGGCTCCTACCACAGCTTCTTGGTCCCTCCCCCAGACCATCCACCACAGACTCATGTCATTCATGAGTTGATCTACCAGAATTTATTGCCTTCACCTGTATTCTGGGCATGCAGCAATGAAGTGGACCGACCAGAAGCTTCAAAACTCCCTGTTCAGTCTGGACAGGTGACATCACACATTAGAACTTAAGATGTATAGGGTACTACCCGAGCACCCAGGAGGGGACTGCTTTTGGATTTGAAGAACCAAGAAAGATTTCTTGAGAAAGTTCCAGCTCAGTTAAGACCCCTAACAATAAGGTTATTAACTATTACTAATTAATATTGATTAATGATTGTTAATTACCACATTAGCCATCAAGAGAAGCCTGTTAGGGTTCCAGGAAGCATGTGTGGGAAGAAGAGGAGGAGGACTCTCCGGAGTCACACAAATCCTCTTCCCTTAATATTTGCTTCCCAAAGAAACCACCTCGTGCTAAGCAGGGACCACAGGGAAAATTCAGGACCACGGAGAGCTCCGGCGCCTGTGTTCCGCTGGTGTTCTGGTCTCTCTGCCCCCAAAGGGTTATCTCAGACTGAGCTGGGAGAAGGCACAGGGTAGGACAGTGCAGATGGGGAGACAGCCAGGCTTGGAGCCAGTCCAGAGGGTCTGACTGGGGTTCAGGGTACTGACTGTCGCCTCCTAACTGGAACCTAATGACACAGAAACAGGGTAATGACTGAGACATGTGGATCTCTGTCATTTAAGACCGTAAAGCCCTTTACCAATTGGATACATTGTGAATAACGCCTTTATAAGCATAACACAATGAATCAGCATATTATATATTGTATCAGGGGATTGCTGTTGTGAGCAAAAGAGACGGGTTCTTCTTGAGAGACAAAGGATCCTAAATCTTGTAAAAATCTCAGCACATGCTCTGAGTATGGCTAAGAGCCAGTCACCCTCAGAGAGCAGTGCAATCTGAGTGCATGCAGAGAGTTGATGGAGGCAGAGTCGAGCTGAGTCTGCCTGGATCCATCCCCAACCAGAGTTTGGGGTCTTCAAATCAGTTAGTGCTGTGCAATGAAAGGAAATGGCCTTGGCAAGGCAATGGGGGTTGGAGCAGCAAGGATGGGCTCAAGGATAGAAGGCCAGGTGGGGAAGCTACCATTTTAAATATAGATGTAAGGGGCTGGAGAGATGGCTCAGGGGTGCACTCATGGCACAGAGTACTCAGGTTTTATCCCCAGCACCCATATGGTGGCTCACAATCATCTATAACTCTAGTTCTAGGGACTCCCACCCTTGTCTGGCCTCCTCAGGTACCAGACATGTATGTTGTGAACATGCAGGCGAAACACTCACACACATAAAAAGATACAGAGGTCAGGGTGGGCCTCATGGAGAATGTGACCCCTGAGTAAAGACCTGAAGAAGGCGAGAGACAGGGCCATGCAGGTGTGTGGGAACAGGGACCAAAGCAGAAGGAACAGCTTGGGCAAAGGCTCTGAGCACAGGGCGTGGCTGTACAGAGGGAGAGTGACAAGGAGGCCAATGGTCTGCAAAGGAAGAACCACAGGACAGGCAGTGAGAAGGAAGTGAGAGGAGCCATGTCTGGGGAGCCATTGATGGTGCAGACGCTGCTCCGGGTTCAAGGTACCATAGCATGATTCTAAGCAGAAAGCAAAGATGATATGAGTTATATCTAGGAAGATGCTGTGTTGGACAGTGTTCTGCTGCTATAACAAGTAGTCAAGACAAAACAACTTGCAGAGAGAAAAGCTGCATTTTATTGGTTTATAGTTTCTAATGTTATAGTCCATGACTAACTGGCCTTGCTCTTTGGGCCTGCAGCAACATGGGATAGCGCTGTGAGTGCAGGTGACTGAGGGAGCCTATTTGTATCCTAATCCAGTGTAGAAGAGGAAGAGGAAAGGTACAGAGTCTCCCACAAACCCTTAAAAGTCCAATAATTTTCTAACAGATCAAGCCTTTAATATGCAGGACTTTGTGATACACTTATCCAAAGCATAGTAACCCCTGTGCTAAGAATAAACTGGGGCTAAGGGAGATACCCAGTTGACAGATGTGAGGACTGAGAGGCAAGCTAGGCTCATCAGGAACAGCACAGTCTGCAGACACCAGACATGGGGTGGAAGGCAGAGAGGGAGCCAAGGATTACTCAAGTTCTGGCCTGAGCAAGAGGAAGGATGTCAATAGAGCTGGGGACAAATACAAGAAGAGAAGGCTTAGGGTGTGTGGAGATGGTTCAGTTGATAATCTCTTTGCTTTGTAGGCATGAAGACCTGAGTTTGAATCCCCAGCAGTGAGAGAGCCTGTCTCAGTGGAATAAGACAGAGAGTAAGATGTCTGGCTTCTGCACAGGCTCATGGGAGAGAGCAGATCCCCAGGGCTCCCTGGCCATTCAGTCTTGCCTTCTTGATGAACTCCAGACCAGTAAGAGACCTTATCTATAAATGAAAAAGATAACAATTGAAGAAGAGCACCTGAGGTTAACTAACTCCTGACATCCACATGTACATATACGCACATGCATGCACACCCCCCCACACACTTATACACACATATACACATGCATGCATACCTACACACACATGCATGCAGATCTATACATACATACACACATGCATACATGCACACCTACACACACACACACACACACACACACACACACACACACACACACACA
>JANHMN010000022.1:28482470-28502799 GCA_030674055.1 Rhabdomys pumilio | reverse complement strand
ACACACACACACACACACACACACACACACACACACACACACACACAGAGCAAGCCTGAGGACAGAACCCAGCTTCAGATATGCTCTGTGCAGTGCCCTCCGATATCCCTGGAGACACATTAGAACCGTTTCTCAATTTTACAGCCTGGAGTGACTCCAGCAGGTGGGTCCTTAGAAGAGTGCTTGAGTTGAGGCTTCTATCTAAGCTGCAGCACTGTATCCCATGCTCATCCTGTCACTGTTTGGGCCCAGGGGCTGCTGCACTGTTTGCTAAGCCACTTCCTGTGTGTCTCATCGACCTTGACTGAGAGCAATTCTTCCTGCCCCAAGCAGACCTCTGTCTCAGGGGTTTCAGGTCACAGGGAGAATTGTTAAGAGATGCTGTGGCCTCAGACCATAAGCACAAGCGAGACAGCAAGGGGATGTAGAGTTGTGCGTTCCTGAGGACCGACTGCTCCTGAGCCCCTCTGTGCTTCTGCTTCTTGCTTTGTGGAAGAAGAGATGGAGTTTCTGTGGGATTAAGCAGTGTGATGTCCACCAAGTTTGGACACAGCGAGCCCTCACAAAATATAAGCAGTATCATCATGGCTAGGACGTGACTACCCTGGCTCTAGCTTCTGTCAGCCCAGCAAACCCTGACACGCCCAACGTAGCTGCCAAAGCTTGCTCCCACCCACGAGCTAGATGGAAGCATCCATTCATTTTGTGCACATGTGTATGTGCACGTCTGTGTATATAAGGTATACATGGCTGAGACTCCATGGCACATGGGTAGATCAGAGGACAACTTTCAGGACTTGTTCCTCCCCTTCACCTTGTTTTGAGGCAGGATCTCTCTTGTTTCTGCCACTGATCTGTGTCCCCGAGACTTACTGGATTCTGCTGTCTCCATCACAGTCTTGCAGGGATTACAGATGTTTGCCGTCAGTTCTGACTTTGTATGTATGTTCCATGGATTCCAGTTCAGGTGATCAGGCTTGCAAAGTGAGGGCTCTTACCCACTGAGTCCTGTTCCCCCCCCCATCCCCATCCCTCCCCCATTTTACAAAGAAGGCAATAGAGGCAACTCAGAGTTCACAATCAGAAGCCCAGGAGAAAGGCAGCTGCCTAGAGCTCAGGTGACCATGGGGTGAGGGCTCAAAGCCAGAGTAGTCAGGCAGGATTCAGCAGGGGATATGGAAGAGTAGCTCTTCAGGAAGAGAGAGAAGAAACCCAGCAGTCTCCACAAGGGCAGTGAACATTCTGGCCACAGACACCTGGCTGTCAGTCATCTTTTCAGGTCTGCCTCAGTCCCCTCCTGCCAGAGCTTTAGCAGAAGAGTCATTTGCTGAGTCACCTTGTAGCTGGCGTAGTTGCCTCAGACTCCTTGAAATCCCAGCTTAGCTGCACATCCCTGCCCCGCCACTGCTACCTGGCTGCCAGTTCACTGTGTGTCCTTGGGCAGATTGCTTCATGACTCTGGGATAATGCAGATGCTTGAGTTGTCTGGGGTGGGGGGTGTTGGAGATTACTGTCACCAGAATGAAGCCAGAGACCTTTGTCTGTTTCTGTTCTGTTTGTTATATATCCCATGGCCTGTGTTGAGCTAGACAAATATTGTTCAGGAATAGTATTTTTTCTTTTTATGCAACTCTGTGTGTGTGTGTGTGTGTGTGTGTATGTGTGTGTGTGTGTGTGTTTGCATCTGCACATGCGTGCGCCCATGCAATCCAGAGGGCAACATTAGGTGTTCTCTTCAGGCACACTGTCCATCTCCTTTGAGACTGAATCTCTCATCAGTTGGTCATTCACCAATTAAGCCAGACCGCCTGGTCAATAAACACCAGGCTTCTTCTGGTCTCTGTCTCCCCAGAACTGGGTTATAAGCAGTCCACCACACTCACCACTTTTACTTGGGTTCTGTCCACCAAACTCAGGTCTTCCTGCTTGCAAGGCAAACACTTTGCCAGCTGAGTTAACTTCCCAGTTTGGTTTATAGAGAATTTAAAAGTAAATGAAAGCTGGCTATGGTGGTACACACTATATCTTCACCACCAAAGAGGTTGAGACAGGAGGACAGCAGTGAATTCAAGGCCAACCTGAGTAGTATAGTGAGTTTAAAGACAACCTGGGATACACAGAAAAATCTTGTTTAAAAAGAAAACAAGTAAAAGAAAGCAAATGAATGAATGAATAAATGCCCACCCTTCATCCAAGAGCATCAATGGACAGATAAACTAAAAGAGAGTAGAGGATAGTTCAGTCCTCTCTTTCCAAATACCTCAAGGACTCAGACACCTATAATTCCACCTACCCTCCCACGCCAAGTCTTCTCACACTCTAGACCTCCAGTATCACTGCCTGATCAGCCATGGGGGGGGGGCTTCAGAACCACCATGCTCACCTCCTGTCCACAACCTGGTTTTTTGTCTCTTAAAATGACATTCAGTTTCTCTCACCCTCTCCAGCTGACCCATGATGTTTAGGTCAGACCACACCGTCTCTCCCTGGCTACTTACCACAGTGACCTTCCAAAATCTTCTGCCTCCAGTGACATATTCCAGCTCTGAAGCCTCCTTCCCTCCCTGCTACAATCTAGTGGATCTTTATTCCAGAGACACTTGCATTCTCAGGGGCCAGCCTGGGTTTCTCAGCAAGGCTTCTTCGGCCTTGGAAACTGAAGTTCAGCTTAGCTTGCCTGCTTCTTCCCTCCCCACAAACTGGACCCCTTGAACTCATCCCTCTAGCCTTCTAGAACCTCCCGGCTCCCTCCAGGCTTGTGTGTCTTTACCTCTCTATGTCTTCAGCCTGGAATGCCTGTGTTACCTGCATGATAAACCTCTACTCTTTAGAGCCCTCAAAGATGACCAGGGAAGCCCATTCTGACCACCCAAAGGCTGAGAGTCCCCCTTGGACAAACACCACTTCTCATGAACACATCTACTGTATTATATTTCTCAAGCAGCACCTTAGGGCTTTGGAGTCCCTTCTTCCCTCTGAGATATTTCTAGAATAGGCTTATGGTTTATTCAGATAACAAATTTAGACATGAATATAGATGTGACTATTTAAACCCAAGCAGTATCTAGCTCAAGTAGGTGTTTATAAAAATACAGCCAGTGAATGTATTGATGGGTAGAGAGGATGGGAAAATGAACCAGTGGAAAGATAAGACTGCATAAATGGAAGGATGGGTGGGTGGGAGTAGGGAGACAGGAAGGATGGAGAGAGGGAGGGATGGATAAATGGAGGGAGGGATGGAGGGAGGGAGGGATGAAGGGATGGATGGGTGGAGAAAGGGAGGGATGGATAGAGGGAAGGAGGGATAGAGGAAGGGAGGGAGGGAGGGGTGGAGGGAGAGAGGGATAGAGGGAGGGAAGGAGAGATGGAGGAAGGGATGGATGGAGGGAAGGATGGATGGAAGGAGGGAGGGATAGAGAGAGGGATCGACAGATGGATAGTAGGAAGAATGGTATAGAAGGCAAGGGGAAGGATAGAAGGATGCATGGATGATAGGCAGGATGCCTGGGTTCATGGACAGATGGGGTAGAGTTTTTGTGTTCCTGAAGCTGGTCGGTTTTCTCACAAGGCATCTAGGGCTCTGGCAGCCTCTGAAGGCATTTCAACTGCCTGGCTTTGTGCATGTATCCTGCACATTTTGCCTTAGGCAGTAATTGAACCATCTATTTCTGGTTATTAAGATAAAAGAAGAACCAGATGTGGTGACGCATACCTGCGCTCATAGCAGAAGGATCCCAAGTTAATACTTAGTGAGAACATGTTTAGCAAGATGAAACAAAAACAAATTAAAAGGATAAAGAGAAGAAGGAGGAGGAAGAGGAGAAGGAAGAGGAGGAGACAATATGAGACAAATTAAGAGCCTATCTCCCCATTTCACTATACATATTAATTCATTTTCCTTTTTCAGAAGAAGAAGAAGAAGAAGAAGAAGAAGAAGAAGAAGAAGAAGAGGAAGAGGAAGAGGAAGAGGAAGAGGAAGAGGAGGAGGAGGAGGAAGAGGAGGAGGAGGAGGAGGAGGAAGAGGAGGAGGAAGAGGAGGAGGAGGAAGAAGAAATAGACATCTGGAGATCACTTAAAATCAATAGATTCAACAAGATTTGGAGGGAAATGGAAATTAACCAGCCCGCCCAAGCCATTGCCAGTTCTTGAGCCTTCCTTTCACTTGGGACCCATACTGTCTTCCAGTTGTTCACCTCTCCCTGGAGGCTCATTCTGAGCAGTGCTTGGCTTGTTCACTGGCCTGCAGGAGAGTACCACAGAGCAGAAGCCAAGTGACCTCACCCTAGGGCTGTGGCTGGGGCTACTTGGCACAAGCAGCTGTGTTTCCACTCTGGCTGTGACCCTGGGTGTGGAAGGAAGAGACTCTGGCCTAGTGCCATCACCAAAGCCCCTGCCAGACTCATGACAGAGAGGATCTGGGAAGTCCCAGAAAGAGAGGCTTGCATACCCAGAGGACCTCTGAGAGTGGTAAGCCAGAAGGCCATCCCCTCTTGGAACCCAGCGCTGGGCATAGGAGTGGAGGGGTCTGTGACTCCTGTCACCTGCCTGAGCCCCACAGTAGAGTCAAAGTCCAAAGATGTTTCTTCCCATGGTGAACCTACTGCTTTCTCTGTTAGCTCTTCACCCATATATGGTAAAGAGTGAAGCTTTAATGAGGTTTCTGGCAGACGCTGGCACACATGTGGTACCCACTGCCTCACTTGCTTGTAGTGACTCAGGAGATTCATGGTTGGGCCTCTTGTCACTCCTCCCATCTCCTTTCTTAAGGGTCCCTTGGGAGACATTTAGTGCCACACCTTACCATGGTTATTGGCCAGCCCCACAACCAAGTGTCCCAGTAGCCTCAGGGGAAGCAGCTTGGAGTTTCTTTAACACAGACATGGATCCAGAGCCCAGAGCAAGAGAGCTTAAGCACCAAATGGTATAGACTCTGGAAGATGTCATTAGGGAGGAAAAAAAGAATTCCATCTTTCAGCCTCCTTATCTAGGCTTGTCAGACAGAGGTGTGTGTACTTGTGTGCCTGTGTACACCTGCATGTATGTGTGTGTGTGCATGCATGCAAGTGTGTGTGCACACACGTGTGTGTACATGCGTGTGTGTGTGTGTGTGTGTGTGCATGCATGTGTGTGTGCATTCATGCACATGCTTGTATGCATGCATTCTTTAAGCATGTGCTGTTGAAGCTGTCGTTTCCCTTTTCTCTCTTCACCCTGAATTTTTAGTCACTATGGTGACTAGGAAAAAAAAACAGAAAAAGAAAAAGAAGAAAAAAACCCCACCTCATCTTTAAATTCAGGGAGAGTCAAAGTTTCCTAGGAGGTGGTCTGTGGCAGCCGTTGGGTGTGGCGTTTTCCTCTCTGTGCACACACACACACATGGTTGGCCAGTCCATGCCTCCAGCCACAGATGCTCAGCCCTTTGTGGGCCTTGTGCCAGCTGTGGTTTTGAATGCTCTTGTTCTCTGGAGTTAAGGATCTGTGGTTTCTAATCACACTTCACACTACCGTGCTGTCCTGTTCCCACAGGTGTTCCCAGTTCATGCAAACACAGACGTATGCATCCGCTCACAGATACACCCTGGAAGACGGCACAGAACCTAGATCGTGAGCTCTGACTTTAAAATATGCTTGTATATGTTAATGTCTGAATTTCGGGAAAGTGTGGGCTTGCTGGACTGTGATTCTTTGTGACTGTTCTTCATCAGGCGTTCTTCCTTCTAGGCCTCTGGGCCTCCTTTTGCCGCTAGTCTCTTCTCTACCTATTAACTGAGTGTCTGTGGGGAAAGTAAAGGCACAGACACCTAGGCCTTGGCTCAGGACACTCTGTAAAGGGTCAGAGTATCTCAAACTTTGGTGGGTCATGCAGTCTTGCTTGTAGTGACTCCAGCTTGCCACTGCAGCAAAAATGCAGCCATGCTTAACAGCAAATGAGTGGCCATGACTGAGGTCTAATAAAGCTTTATAGAATCAAGTGGTGGGCTAGACTGGACTCATCGGGCCACTGTGTGCTACCCTCCGTTGAGAAAAAAAGACAGATGAGAATCGAATGACCAGCACGAAGAGTTTTCAGGAAGTGGAGACTTATGTAGCTCAATGAAAGTGTGGCTCTCTGAAGACTCAGAGTGTGGAATTCCCCCTCAAACATTACAGGACTAGGGACAGACCCACTCAGTCGGCTCAGAGGCTGGCTGCAGTGGGAGGGAGTTACAAAAGGTGTCTTCATTCATGACAAGAAAGTTCTCCCGGCTCCTCAGTGCTTGGTGCCTGACAGATGATGGGCACACAAGAAACATTTGACCGTGGCAAGTATATTGCTGTCCAGTGACAGACTCGTCATGTTTCTTATGGTTCAAGGTTAGCCTATTCCCTTTACGAGGACCAGGGCCCCTGTTTACCCAAATTGTAGCACGTCTGTGACTATGTCAGAGGTGAAATTAAATGCCAAGAGGAGGAGTCCAGGGGAGGGTGGGGGTTGACTTCAACTCCATCCACAGTGTTCCGGCTGGCAGTCCTGCCAAGGCCTGACATCTGGTTCAACCAACAGACAGGTGGAGAGGCAAGTGAGGTAATCTATGCTTCTTCAGCTTCTGATCTCCGAACCAGAGAGGGATCAGAGGCCCCAAGTCAAACCCATTTGACCCCAGAGCCGTGGTTTATATGGTGAAGTAAAAACAAAACCATCGGGTGACCTAGTCTTGAGAGCAGTAAACAGATGGTGTTTGTGATTCTCATGTTTGAAGCCCTTTGTTGCCTCTCTCTCTCCCCTGAGTCATGCAGAAATTAGTCTGTACATCTCTCAGGCTCTGTACACTTCCCATGCTTTCTGGAAGCTTCTCCTCAGTGGGGGCAGTGTGGTGTGTGAAAAATTCTCTCTCTCCTCCACAGTCTTCTGAGACTCACTCTCACTACCAGAAGCCTCTGCTGGTTCTCCTCAGGCCTCAGAAGGTCTGAAGAGCACATGCTCTCTTCAGGCAGCTCCCCTTCCTTGAGCAACCAGAACAGCTCTCTGCAGGGAGGGGTGGGGCTTCTTAGTCATGGTTCTCTACACTGCTGTCCCAGAAACCAATCACTGCTGCTACGTAACTCACATGGGAAAACAAAAAACCAAACCAAACCAACCAAACGACCAAACAAAACCACAACCGTGATCAAGATGGCTACAGAATTATGGAGGGAGACGTAAGAGTCAGGGGGATCAGGGTCTCCCTCCCTCTTATTCTCTTCCACAGACCTTCTCCTCAGGAAGACTGGCAACGCCAGTCTATCCAGAGGCAACCAGAGTCTTGCACCCAAGCCTCACTAGGGATGCAGTTAGGATGTGGCCCCGGAGCAAGCACTCTGAGGGCCTGGATCATTCAGTATTTCCATCTGGGATCACCCAGGCCACTTCTTCAGTCCAAAGCTTTTTGGCCACCAGCTGCCCCCTCCCCCCTTCCAGTTTCCTCTACTTGCCTTCTCTGGAGGATCAGTACAGGGCTGGAGCTCATGCATGGGCTTCAGAGTAAAGCACATCTATGCTTCTTCAGCTTTGTGACCCTGGCCAACTTGATGAACCTCTCTGAGCCTCTTTAAGGTATTAGTTCCTTGTGGGGCTATCACAAGGATTGATGAGGCGACATGAAGAATGTCCATGGCACGGGACAAACAACAGTTGTCCTTATTGTTACGTAACCTGTGGAAATCATACCTCCAGTCAAGACACAAGCATCACAGTGTCCCCATTCCCAAGAGCTCTGGTTGCTTCTCCTTCCACCCCTGCTTCACCTTCAGTGGTCACAGTACCCCTGATGTTTCAGCCAAAATGAGCCTGTCCCTTACAGTCACCAGAAGGACCTGGAGTACCTGGCTCCAGAGGTACTGGCTGTGATGTCCTCCTGAGCTTGCAAATACGAGCTCAGACTTGTCCCTCCACAGACTCTCCCTGGACCCCTCCCTCAGCAAAGGAGAAAGAGGTCCAGAAAAGGAGAGGGGATTGAAGTCTGACTTTTGAGTCAGGGCCTCACAGGCCTCACAGAAGCAATGTGAAACTCTAGAGGCTTGGGGACACCGTGCTCTGTCCCTTCCAAGCTCTGTGACCTTGAGTGGATCCCTTTGCTTTTGTCATCTCTACAGTGGGGACAGAAGTAGCAGTCTTGGGATATCAGGGGCTCCCTCCTGGCTCTAGGATGAACGATGGTCCCTTTTGAGGGACCTTGAGGTTGGTCTTTTCCCTTTCTGGGCATATGGGCCCCACCCCTACCCCACACAGAACACTCAGGTGGGGATGTGTGTACCAGCCAGTCTTCCCATCACTTGGAGGGATCAGCTCCCACCATGCCCCTGGTTAGTGGCTCTGTCATGGCCTGTCTCAAGGATATCTACAAAGACATCAACCTTGTGACAGCCACACTAATTAGTGACTCACATCTCCAGTCAGGACTGAAGAACCAGGAAAAAAGTTCTGACAAACACTTTTCTAAGCCACAAGGCAAAAATTCTTTGAATGCCACAGGCCTTCATTGTATGTGTGTGGGGAGATTCCTAGGCGCAATCGTTAGTCCAGCCCAGAACACTTAGGTGGCAATGACTCAGCTGATTAGCTGGTCCCACCCAGCATCCACACTCCTCCAGTCACTTCAGCTGAAAATCCCTGACTCCAGGCTTCACAGTTGCTCTATCTCTCTCTCTCTCTCTCTCTTTTTTTTTTATTTTGGACTGGGTCTTTTGAAGCCTGGGCTAACCTTGGGTTTGCTCTGTAACCGACTGGCTGTGAATTCCTGGTTCTTTTGTTTCTACCTCCTCAGTGCTAGGATTCAAGCATGTGGCCATTGTCTGTCATTTTCATATCATTGCACATAGATTTTGTTTCATCTGATGAGCTCACACAATGTGTGGTGCACCAGGCTCAATTCCCTGTATATGGTTATAGGAATGTGTATATAGTATGTGTGTATAGAAAGTATACGTATATAAAACATATATAAATAAATATTTATATGTATATATATGTGTGTGTGTATAGCATATATATATATATATATATATATATATATATATATATATACACACACACACATACACACACACATTAGATATATTGGTTTTTCAAGACAGGGTTTCTCTGTGTAGCCCTGCTGTCCTGTAACTCAGTCTGTAGAGCAGGCTGGCCTTGGGTTCAGAGATCCATCTGACTCTGCCTCCCAAGTGCTGGAATTAAAGGCATTGTCCATCACCACCTGATGTGAGTACACTTTCAATAACTCATAAGATGTTCTATTTACCGACCTGGAGGCTCAGAGAGCTTGCATACCCAATGTCACAAGGCTAGCAGACAGCAAGGTGGGATAACCTGCTGTCTTCCCAGAGGCAGCTGCTATAAATGAATTATAGAATGCAGCCTTGGGTCCATCCTAACATGTTATCCCAACAGCCCCTCCACATGCTATGGAGGGGACACATGTGCTTCAGCTTCAGTGGTAAAAGGAACAATAATGGGGACAGTGGCAAGGGGACACTTGGCTGAGAGACCTGGCATCCAGGTCTTCTCCCTGCCTGTTGCCTATCATATGTCTGGAGCAACATGCTAAAGTCTGGCGGGATTGGAACAGGGCCAGACAGGAGCCTGCAGACACCAGGATTGGCTCTACCAGAGTGACAGCCTAAGGTATGTTTTTCCCAGGTAAGGGAGGATATATGTGCCCTTGAACTTCCTGTCAGGAAGAGGGTCACAGCTGGCTGCCTTAGACAGCAGTGGGCCAGGATCCCAGAAACCCAGGGTTTGGCCCTGAGCTGTGGGCTACTTTCCAAGACAGGGTGACCCTGGGGTCAGGAGGCCTCCCCAGGATGGCCCGCCCCCACCTTTGAGGAAATTCACACTGTGGCTAGGTCTCCAAAGGATTCCCTGCAGTGGTGTGACCAGGCCAAGGTACACAGAACATTTGTTTGTGGAGTCCAGGCTTCTCGGCAGAAGGGCAGAGTGGGGCTCTAGCCAGGAGAGGCACCTGCTTGGGTCTTAGGCACACTCAACAATCGTTTCTGAGTCAGTGGAGCCTCCACACATTGCTCCTGGGTCACCAAGGTGGGACAGGGAGGACCTAGGGCATGGCTTGCCCTCTCCGTAGAGGAAGGGAGCCCCAAAGTGGTCGAAGTTGACACAAGAATGCTGGCTGCTTGCTACTCTGGGCTGGGCCAATTACTAGAGGCCTCTGTCTGGTACTGCTGAGATATCTGCGGCTAACATGGATGGTCCCCTCATCAGTTCCCTTACTAAGGTCCCTAAATCCGTCAGCTGGCTTGTGGCTACCACCAAACAACTACTGCACTTCAGAGTGGCAGTTTGTTCATTGCAAGCCTTAAGAGATGCCAGCAGGTTGCTTACTGACCTAGCCCCATCTTGGTGGCCTTTGTTAAGGAAGGTTCTGAGAACTTGGAAACTGGCATTGCTGGGCTGGTTCTCCAGCTCCAGACGCTGGCACCAGGATCTGTTGGGAGGAGGTAGGTTGAGCAAACCACTCAGTCCTTACCTGGGGGAAACACTTGGGGACTTAGCCAAACAGTCAGCAAATGAGGGACAGACAGATGGTGGCCTCCACCTCCAAATCACTCTGGGCAGAGGCCAGACTTGGGCTGCCAGGCTTATCCTAGTCTGCCTTTCAGGAGCCCGGGTCCCCCTCTTGTCTCAGTTTTACAACATAAACCTCAAGTTAAACAGAGAGGCCTTTCAGGTCTACTCTTGGTCCATCCCTGCAGGGCCCTAGGGGAAGCCTCTGGGCCCTGGGGAAGCCGCTCACGCTCATGTGGGGGAATCACCTAGCTGGGCCTGTGCTCCACAGCTCAGGAAGGAAGAGAAGGCTCTTTAAGTTGTCATAACAGAGCAGGCCTCCAGGCACCTCCTGTTTACCCAGGCTGAGCAAATACAGCCGGGGCCCTTAGCAACAGGCACAAAGGGGCCCTTGTGCCTCTGTTCCCTGGGCTCCCTCTCCAGCCCAGGCCAGCTGGGAGCTCTCTGAGAGGCAGGGGATTTAGCCTGCAGCAGCCTGGCAAGTGGGAATAGGGTGATTGCAGAACGCACTCTGGATATGGTGTGAGGAATCAGGACTTTAGACAGACACTCTGTCTTGTTCAGGAAGGGAACCAGCACTCCCATCCTTCAGATCAACAAACTGAGGCTCAGAGAGAAGCCTGGCAGGGGCTTGTCAATCAGAGATAAAGCATGTGAGTCTCAGACCAACCAGACAGTATTGTCCAAAAGACCTACTTTCAGCAGCACGTTGAGTCCCCCTCGTCTGTAATCAGGAGCTCCTGGCCATGTGGACCGCAAGTGAGGAGAGCTGTGAACTGGTAAACTCTATAAGCCCTGACCCAGACTGGAACAAACAGGAGGCAAGAGTCAAGAGCAAATTAGAAGCACCCCTATGGTGCTTCTTCAGCCTGTTTGAGAATGTGAGGAAGATGGCTCAGAAGGTTAAGGGCTAGCCTAGGCTACAAGCATGAGGACTTGAATTTGATCCCCAGCACCCATACAAGGCTAGGCATGGTAGTGTACTCTTGAAATCCTAGCTCTGGGGAGGCAAAGACTAGAGCCCTGTGGCTCTTCAGTCAGCCAGCCACACTGAATTAGTAGGGTTTGGGCCCCAGGGAGAGATCTTGCCCCTAAAAATATGGGGACTGCTTCTGAAGTTGACCTCTGACCTCTGTGTGCACTTTCATCTGCAAGGCCACATCCACACATAATACGGTTATAAAAAAATTAAAAAGCTGGGTGGCCACGCCTTTAGTCCCAGCAGAGGGACTGGCAGGAAGAGGCAGGAAGAGCTCCAGGTTCTAAGGTCTGGCAAATAAATCTACAGACTGCTGGGCCCCTATAGTGGCTTTTGACCTCCAACATAAACTGGAGACCTTATTATGTTGGTCTGTAAAATGGGCTGTGGCAGCACCTGCCTCCCTCTCCGGGGAGAAGATTAGTCATTGTGTTATTAACTTCTTACACCTGAGTGCTTGAAGATGCATGGGGCGGGGGAAGGGAATAAAGGCTTCATGCAGGTAGCTCTTCTGTTTCTTACTGTTACTGTTGTGCACAGTGCAAGTCGGGTTAATACGGTCTCGTGCACTTCAGTTTTCAGTGAGCCTGGTGAGTCCAGGGGGAAGCAATACAAGCAGACAAAGAGGGGCATAGATGGATGTGTGGTCCTTAAAACAACTGAGAAGAGGTTATGCCGGTGTCCAGGAGGAGTGAAATTCGGTTCTAATTATCTATGCAGTGGAATGCTTTCCGGCATCAGAGGAGGCAGGGTGGAAGTGCTGTCACTGACCTCGCAGTAAGGGATGAAAAAGCAGCCACCTGGGAAGGGTGCATCTCTGCAGGGTGGTGAGAGTGGTGTCTGTGTGCAGGCTGTGCTAGGGAGGGTGACCCCGAATGTGGAGAAGGCTTCCCTTTGTGAAGGGGTTTAAGGTTGTCTTATGTTTCTTTCTTACACTTCTATTTAAAAATATCTTGGCTTGCCGGGCGTGGTGGTGCACGCCTTTAATCCCAGCACTTGGGAGGTAGAGGCAGGTGGATTTCTGAGTTCGAGGCCAGCCTGGTCTACAGAGTGAGTTCCAGGACAGCCAGGGCTACACAGAGAAACCCTGTCTCGAAAACCCAAAAAAAATAAAATAAAATAAAATAAAATAAAATAAAATAAAATAAAATAAAATCTTGGTTTTGTCATTGTTTTGAAACAGGCTTTCACTATGTAGCCCTGGCTAACCTGAAACTCACTATATAGACCAGGCTGGCCTACCTCTACCTCCTTCGTGCTGGGATTAAAGGCCTATGCCACCATATCCGGCCATGATTTTTTTTTAAGTGTAGGTTGTTTTTTGTTGTTTGCTTTGTAAAGCTCCTGGAAGTTACTTCCTTTGTTTATAAAGATCAACACAGAGCTGGAGAGATAACTCCATTGGTAAAGTGTTTGCTGTACAAACACAAGGACCTGAATTCAACCTAGAGCACAAACACCCACAGCGGTCAGTGAACCCAAGCCAAAGAGGGACCGTGTTTCAAAAACTAAGGAGAATGGTACTCCTAAGAAACACCATCTGAGGTTACTTTTATGGGCAAGATCTGTGTGGGCTCCACATGCATACATACACACACACACACACACACACACACACATGCATGCACACATATACACACACATACACACATGTACACACACATACACACTGGTACACTCACACACACATGCATGCACACATATACACACATACACACTGGTACACACACATGCACACACACATACGCACATGTACACACATGCACATACACATGCACACACACATATACACACATATACACACACATACACACACATACACACACATACACACACACACACACACACACACACAAACACACGCATGTGCGCACACAGCCATACAGAACAAATTAAAGTTCAGATGTAGTAAGCACTGCCCCGGGGCCTAAGATTCTGGGTCCAGAACAGGGATGCAGCTGGGGTGTAATCTGGGGTTCTCAGTGAGAATCCAGTCAACACTAGTGGGGTGGAGGATGCTTAGCCATTAGTAGAGGACACAGGGAAGGTTCTGGTGCACAACAGAGAGGGGACATGTTGAAAAGCTGGCTGCAGCCTTGGGAACTGACAGCCCAGGTGCAGACTATCAGAAGTGCCCCGGGTTGAGATGGGCCTATTGCTCTTAGCAGCTCCCATTTGGGTACAGTCCCGGGGAGTACCTGGGAAGGGAGGGGTTGTGGGGTGACCACCTGCCTGTTTTCTCAAGGAGACAGGCCATGGAGGCAGCTGCACGACCACAGAGCAATAGTCTACCCTATTGGGACTTCCTGGGGCTGACACTGTGGGTTCAGGGCCTGGACTACCTGGGAACATGTATACCATTCTCCTGTATCTGCTAGACGTCTCTATCTGTGGCTAGAGATCATCACCCCAGAGGCAAAGACCACATGCCACTCTCCAGAGCTGTCAAGTCTTTCACACAGAGATCTGACCAGGTGGTACTGTGGACAGGGGACTCCATTCTCCTGAGCTCCAGCTACCTGTCTCTGCTGATGTCCCATTACCTGAAGGAGGAAGTGCTGACTCCCTAGGATCACACCGAAGGCCCTGAGATGTACTGCAGATGTTTGTGGCCTGTTCTTTACACTATGACAGTGGCTCCCGACCTATAGGTCTCTATCCCTTTGGAAGTTAAACATTCCTTTCACGGGGGTCGCCTAAGACCATTGGAAAATACAGATATTTACATTGTGATTCACAACAGTAGCGAAATCACAGTCACGAAGTAGCAACAAAATAATTTTATGGTTGGGGGGTCACCGCAACATGAGGGACTGGGACATGAGGGTTGTAGCTTTGGGAAGGTTGAGAACCACTAGACTATGAAATGTTTAGTTAGACGAACCCCTCTACCTACTTGATGCCTGTAGCAGCTCCTGCCATCTGTAACGACCTCAGATGCCATCAGACATTTCCAAATGACACTTGGGATGTGAATCACAATGACCCTAGGTCTGAACCTTGGATCTATGGTAATCTTTGTGATTATCAGCCCCCTTTCCAGGACAGAGTCTCCTCATTTTGATCAGGCCCTGCCCATGAAAGGAAGAGAACAGTCACAGGACATTTGGACCCTGTCCGTGTCCTCAGCTGGCTCTGAGCCAGGAAGATAAGCCGAGAGTTCATTCTCTGCCTACCTCTGCTGGCTCTTGGCTGTGGCGGGTGAAAAGCCTCAACTTTTCCAATGAAACCTTTATTTGGCTTAACAGCTGTTCCCACCCCTACATACAGGAATGACAGTCTTACCAACATGCAATAGCATGGAGGGGGCGTTAATCTCAGTGGGTCACCATTCCCATGTCCCTCACTCCTAGTCACTATACTCTCACAGGTCAGAGTCATTGGAGGGTGGCAAACTATTTGTAATGCTATTTTAAGACAGAAGTCTTATGTCACCCAGACTAGTCTTGAACTCACTATGTAGCTGGAGATGACCTTGTAGTGTCTGACCTTCCTGTCTTTACTGTCTGAATGCTAGGGACACCAGTGCTCACCACTGAAGCTGGTTTATGGAGTGCTGGGTACTGGAGCTAGCATTCTGAACATGCTAGTCAAGTGTTCTTCTAACTGGGTCACATCCTCAGGCCCCGTAAGGCACATTATTACCACCCAAATGCGCCTCGGTGGAACCCTTCTCTCAAAAGGGCAGAACCATTATGGTGTTAGCAGAAGCCGTCTGAGGTAGGCAGATGACCCATGCACAGCTGCCTGGAGGGCTGGTTTCCATGTAGCTACCTTGCTGGAGCTGTCCATGCGGGGACCCAAGGAGTTCCAGGCATCCACAGAGTCAAGGACCCCAGATTTGTAGATCTCAGAAGGGCTATGTGCAGAACTCGAAGCTTGGGTACTGGCAGATCCCAGTGGGCTCTCTAATCACACCAGAGAAGGGACACATCTCCACAAGGAAAGGTTGTTGCTGTTTCCAGGAGAGGAGATGCTGGATCACACAAGTGAGCTTCGTGCTCAGGGCCAGCCAGGTTGCTCCCACTCTGCCTTTGGTAACTGAGCAACAAGACGTTAGAATTTCCATTCTAGAAGGAGTCGACATCTGCTGTATCCAACAAATCAGCTTCCCAAAGGACTTCCTGCAGATCCGCCCTGTGAAGGGTTCCTATTGCCCTGTGAGATCCCAGGAATGAGGCCCATGCCCTGCCTGCTGTCTCTGGGAGGGGACTCAGGCTGTGCCAGGGTGGTGCATTCATCTGCAGCGTGCACAGAAGTCTGGCTCATGAGGGTCATGGAAGAGGACAACTGGGAATGCAGCCACTAGGTGTGTCACAGCACCAAGAGCTGTAAGCGCTAGGTCTTTAGGTCTGGGAGACAGTGACAGTGTGACCAACATTCAGGTTCCTGAGATGGGTACAGACCAGGAGAGTAGTTTCCCACCCACCCCCCTTTGCTTCAAGAGAGCAGTTTCAACTTTGGAGGTTCAGCTGCACTGGAATCCAGGATCCCTCCCACTTCCTTAGGAAGTTCACACTCCCGCCCTTCTTTGTCCTTTGCCTTCAGACTGCCCCCTGGAGGAGGGATGGGGGATGGCACTCTGGAGCACAAGTGGTAGACATTTTGGGACCCTTTGCTTTCCACTCCCTAACCTGCAAACTTGGACTTACTCAAGGCGATGAGAGACAGATTTTCCCTTGTTGCCAATTTGTCCCCGTCAGGACCACTCTTTTTGACAGATTCTCTGCTTGCAGGACTCCTTTGCAGCTAGGGGAAGCCATTGGCACAACATCAAGCAATGCTATATAAGGGAAGGTCTATGGGAAGACTTCCAGTCCAGAAGGTTCTGCTTCTCCATGAAGAATGAATGTGGCAAAAGAATTTTCTTAGGTCACTATACTCTTTGTTTATGATGGAGCACAGATATAATGTCTGGGGTGACAGCAGTCACCCTACAACTATGTGGTTCCAGCTTAGCCCTGAAGGCGTTGGGCAGAGATTAGAAACAAATTAGGTCATTCATGACCTTGCCAACCTTTCAAATGATCCTGAGACCACCTGTGCCAGGGTTAAGTGGATAATTGCTCTATATGTGATTTAGTTAGAGTCTCTTATTTGCACACCAGAGAAGCACTTGAATGCATGTGCTCAGTGTGAGCACCTGGCTCAGTGCCTAGCACACAGTGGGTCCTCGGGAAACAATGGCTGCTGCCACCACTATGTGTGTGCAAGTTGCTTACTCAAGTGAGTGCCTGCAGATGATAGATCTGTGGCTTACTCACACAAGGCCCTCTGGGGTCAGGAGGTTGCTTAAGTCCAGGAAGCGTCACTTGGCTCAGGCAAGTGGGTCACTCCCTTTGCCTTGCTGAGAGGCAGCTTCCATGACTATATGCTGAGAATGAGGGCAGAGTTTCTAGTTAGTACTCTGGGCCTCACACCTCAGAGACAGAGGTGAAACACTGGCTCCATATGGGGAAATTGAGACTCAAAGAGGCCCATGGAAATGCCAAAGTTGAAAGCCAGGAGTGGTGAACGTGTGAACCTCATGCAGACTCTCTATGTGGGAGTGCTGTGTATGTGCATAGTTGAGTGTGTGATTGTACAAGGACATGTGGTCAAGGGTGCATGTGTGTGTGTGTGTGTGTGTGTGTGTGTGTGTGTGTGCAAAGGTACACATGCAGGGCTGTGTATGCAGAGGTATGTGTGCAGGGATTTATACATGTGTGTATAGAGTGTGCATACATGCCAGGGTCCTGTGTATACAGAGGTATGTATGTACATAGGTGAGTGTGTGTGTGCAAGGGCACATGTGTAGAGTATGTACACCTGCAGTAACCTGTATGCAAGGACTATGCACTTATGTAGAGGAACATTCACGAGTATATGTGTAAGGTCTGTATGTGGGGTGCATGCGTGTGTCCAAGTGCATGTGTGCAATCGTGTGTGTGAGCAAGAGTGCATCTGAAGTGTGTTTACATGTGTAGGGTATGTGCATGAAGTCACTCCTCTAGTGTGTAGACAAACCCTTAATTTTGAGGGTGTCTGTCCTCAGCCCTGGTAGAGTGGAGGCGCCTTCTACATCCCAGGCTCCCAGAGTCCTGGCTCTACAGGCCACCCTTGTGCACCTCTGACTCCTCAGAGCTCAGTACTCCCCAGGGCTGTATGCTCCCTAAGGCTGTTTCCTGCTCCCTTCTTCAAAACACCACCAGCAGCAACAGCAGCACTGGCAGCAGCTGCCCCCTCCTGGCAACCAGCCTGGGCCTGACTTGTCCAGCTACTGAGGCTACCTTTAGTGGGTGTGTTTTCTGGGATCTAGACTTCCTCTTCCTCTCGGCATCTTCCAGGCTGAGTAGCTAGTCTAGAGGGCTGTAGTGTGTGTGTGTGTGTGTGTGTGTGTGTGTGTGTGTGTGTGCATGCGCAGCTGCTCCTCCCGAAGGTTTCCATTTCCTGGGAGGCCAGTCAATCAATACCCATCAAGCCATGCAGCACCCTCTAGGTTTCTCCAACTGGGCTCATCTGGGGTGTTGGGCTGGGACCTGCATGAGTAGGAAGGCAGGTGAAGGAAGTCCCAAGGCTCCTAGAATCCCGAGTCTGCCCCTCCTTACAGAGCATCCTAGATTTCCCGAGGACAGGGTCCACTGGACCTTGAACTCTGGCACATTGGTTGTCCTGTGCTGGCCAGTGCTAGGGAAGCCTGCTAGCCTCACTTACCCTGCAGGAATTCTGGTTTTGTTTGTTAGTTTGTTTTTTTTTTTTTTTTTTTTTTTTTTTTAACCTCATCCTCAGGTCACACCTGCCAGTGTGAGGCAGCTTTGACTATGGGGTCACCAGCCCTCCAGCTACCGGGCCTCCCTCACCTCCACAATCTCCTCATCTGCCCCCTCAGAAAACTCACAGTCTTGTCCTAGTATCCTCCCTACAGGGAGGCTTTGATCCAGTCTGGGCCCAGAGCCAAAAAGTCATTAAAACAAAGAGCAGCCAAGGAGAGGGGAAAATCTCCCTTCTGGCTGGAGAAAGCCAAACACTGTAACACTCCAGGCTCAAGCTCTCCCGGGAGAACAGAGAGGGTGGAGGTGGGGGCAGGGCATGTACAGCGGGAGTTAAAGCAGTGGGAGGGGTGGTTTGAGGGTAGCTCCAAGGCTGATGGGCAGAGTGCAGAGCCTGACTTAGGTCTGCTGTGGCTTGGAGAAACTCCCTGTCCTTGGGGGACCATAACCTTGCTGGGTTGGACACTAGAGGCTGGCATGGAGTTTCTGGTTCCTGATGTGTCCCATAGCTAACAGACATTGGGGAGGGAACACGATCAAGGTGTGTGTGTGTGTGTGTGTGTGTGTGTGTGTGTGTGTGTGTGTTGTAGCTGGTACTCTATAAGACACATACATAACTAACAGAGAAACCGAGGTACCATTGGCTCTTCCTGAGTTATCTGTACCTGGCCCGTAGCTGGTCTGCGGGTCACAGGACAGAAACTCGGTTTGAGACAGTGCTGGAACTAGAATCCAAACCTGGCTGCGTGCCTGCTATGAACCAAACGCAGTGCTTCTTGAGGTGTGGGGGTGGGGTTGGGGCATGGGGAGTCATGGGGAGCACGAGGGGGTGGCGTGGGAGGCTTGGGGTTTATGGGAGGCTTGGTGGGCATGGGGCAGTGGGGGGCATGTGGGGGAGGCACAAGAGCGTGAGGTGAGGTGTGGGGGTGTGGAGTACGTGGGGGTGCGGAGGGCATGGGGGCCTTTCATCATGATCTGATTTGATTTTACAGGGAGCGGCAGTAATTTCCCCTCATCCACAGTGGAGTCCGGTGGAGCCCAGAGGTGGCCTTTGCAGAGCCAAGGTCACACAAGATCCACATCGAAGCTAGGACTGACACACAGGGTCCTTGAATCTGGTGTTGAAGATCATGTGTCATGGCGAGGATGAGAGAGGCTGACAGAGTCCTCTGTTCCCTCCCCACACCTCTGAGCCTGGTGGGAAAGGGCACCAGAGTACTGCCTGCTGAGTTCTTGTGTGTTGCGCTTGGCACAAGGGCAAGTATTCAGTGGCATGGCATTTAGTTGAATGGCAGGCAGGGTCAGCATCATATTAACAGCCTGCTGGCTGAGAGCCCAAGGGAGAAACTGGTGTTCGTAGAGACCGTGTGGGATTGAATGTTCAGGATGCCATAGAGGTGATTTGAAAGGCAGCATAGCTTAAAGCTAGTCAGAAAAATGGGCTACAGGTTGTGAGAGAAGAGACCCTATTCCGGAAACCGTGTAGTCTGGTGGGTTCTGGGGCAGCGGCTTCCCGTAGATACTTGGTTCTGATTGGGTGTGGTGGAGATCAAAGGGCTGAGCTGTCCTGTCTGGACCATGGACTGGGCCTTCCTCTCTTTCCCAATTGCAGGCCTTTCTCTGGCTTCTTGAGCCTAATGCTGAAAGCCTACTCTTGTGCCTGTCCTTATGATCAGTCACCACTTGGCTGGATATTCTTGGGGAAGGCTGGGGAAGGGCAGGGTGGAGCAAAACCCTACTTCCCGTCCTTATTTAAGCCACAGCGGACTCCCCAGCACTGTTAGTGAAACCAGGTATCACCAGAGAAGCCCACTCAGCGTGGGCGCCGTGGTGTGAATGATAGAAAAGCTAGGCCTTCGGCTTCAGGCTTTGGTTGCTAGGGTAACTGCAGCCCATGGCAGGAGGCCTGGCAGCTAAGAGGAGGCGGGATACTGGAGAGCTGGGGGAGGGGGGTGGCTGTCAGCTCAGCCCCCTCCTTTTCTGCTCCAATGGGGGAATGTGTTGAGCTGGAGTTTGTGTGTGTGTGTGTGTGTGTGTGTGTGTGTGTGTGTGTGTGTGTGT
>JANHMN010000022.1:28446844-28476501 GCA_030674055.1 Rhabdomys pumilio | reverse complement strand
CTCTCTCTCTCTCTCTCTCTCTCTCTCTCTCTCTCTCTCTCTCTCTCCAGTAGTCATTTGTTCACACCCTGCTTTGCTCTGTGTCTTCCCAGCCCCCATCTCAGACACCCTGCTCCCCAGTCCAGGCCTCTGGGTCTGTCATGCAGGATGCTCCAGGTGCAAAAGCCTCACTGACACATAGATGAGGTTCATGCCAGGAAGACTTGGGGTGGGGTGGGGGGCTCCATCTCTGACAGCCATACCTCTGGAGTATAGCTGTGAGTCAGCAGGATGGGGGTGGGGCTGAGACCCAACTTGGACCCTTCTTCCTTGTATGGCCTGTGGAGATGTGTGGGTATGGGTGTGTGCGTGCCGGTCTCAGCTCGTGGCGGCTATACAACAGGCACCACTGTAGGAGAATGTTGTGTGAGACTAGTCACATACTCGGGGTTGACATTCACTCTGAATCTTAGCAGTAATCTGTTTTCCCCATCTGGTACATGAAGAAGCTGATACTCTGAGGCCTACTGAGAGGGTCCCCAGGTCTGAGGGCCAGGCCTGGGCTAAAACTCCAGCCCAGCTGACTCCTTAGGCCAAGCTTTGGGTCTCAGGGCTCTGCCTCAGGCATCTGTGCTTGAGATTCACATCATTCCTTAGACACCAGCAGCTCCCAGAGCCCCCCACCCCCCTTCTGGGGCCAAGAAAGCTGAGGAGGTTTGAGACTGGTGGACAGGATAGGCCAGGATCTGTGTCAAACACACTCTATGTCTTTACCTTGTCCCTCATCATAGCCTCTGTCTCCATGAATGCCAGGATGTTTATCTTGCCTTCCACATTTGTGAATCCATCTGTGTAGCAGGAGACTTTGGAGTAACCCTGGGAGACACTCACCTTCAGCCTAGTACGAAGGAGGAAACCCTTGACGAAATTGGCTTGCTTGGACTGGCAAGCATTGGGTAAGTGGACTAGTCTATGAATATGACCAGCAGTCCTGAGGGGAAGTCACTGTCTTCATCTTGGAGAAGAATGTTCCTTCTCCATTTAAGGTAGCATGAATAATCATAGTTGGGATGCTAGCCAGATCTGTATGACCCACTGCCCGGTGGTCACTAGGGAACCTTATTGTTCTCAGGGAATGTCAGGGGTCAAATGGCAGACAGGGAATGGGGAACCATGGTGGAGGCTGTAGATAGCCAGATGGCCAGCGGGGGCTCCTGGTGGTGGTGGTGGTGGTGGGGCAGACCTGCAGAAGGTGCCTACTTCCTTCTTGCCACATCTTGATTCCAACCCCAGTCAGGGTCTGTGTCTAGGAGTCCTGCTGGCAGGTCTAGCACCGAAGCTCTAGATGGTAGCCCTGTGAAGCGACTGAATCCTCCGTGTTCCAAGCCTTGTACCCCACAACCATAATAGCTGCCTGCTGACTCAAGTCTTAACTCAGCGGCATGCTGGGAGGGGCAACTGTTCCCATTTGGCAGTAAGTTCTGAGAGGGACAGACTCAGGGTCACCTGGGAGGTACAGAGCTGGTGGGGTTTCCCGGGGGCAAGACCTTATGGAGCAGGCCAGAGCTGGGTTATTTGAAGCTCCTGTGTCTACATGAGACGTCTGCAGGATGTCCTTTTCCTGGTTCTATCTGGTGACGGTGACGTGTGGGTGGGAATAGCAGGAAGTGAGTGACCAGTGGGGCAGCAAAATTGGCAAGAGCAGAGGCAGTGTGGAGAGGCTGCCTCCTCAGACACAGCATGGCTCCCTTGCTTCTGTGTGTGTGTGTGTGTGTGTGTGTGTGTCTGAGACCCTGTGAATCCTGTCAACTGCTGGTCTCCCCAGACAGGACTGTAGCCAGGTCTTAGGGTCTGGAGCCAAGTGTGTGAACACTTTTGGAACAGGGAGAAGATAGAGAAGAAGACTGGAAAGAGGGGAAAGCAGAGGTAGGAACAGCTACACAGGAGACCATGGTCACCTGACAATGCTCCTGGCTGCCGCTTACCATACTACAAGATCCCCTCACCTCTATCTGTGGCTTTGAGAGGTGGCTGGGAGAGAGGCACGGATGAAGCTGGCTGAGATCTTTAAAGTGGCTGATGTTGGAGGGCTTCTATCACGAGTGAAGGACATCAAGGAGAGGTGGCAGGCCACATGGCTAGCTTCTGTTAGAAAGTCCCTTCTACTGCCCCAGGCCCTCTGTGTCACCAACTCTACCCTAGCATGGCTGTGCTGGGGGCTCTTAGTGCAGAATGTTTCTGGGTTCTGACTTTTGCTTCAGCTGTTCTTGTCTCTTTAGGGGGTGGCCCTCCCTTAGGGATCCACCTAGTTTGTTCCAGCTTGTGTTGCTTTATAAGGTGTCCCTGACTACCCTCTCTGAGGGGACTGTGTGGCCCCTCACTATGACCTTGCTTTATTGTGACCCCCTCTCCCATGTCTACATTCATCTGTTTTCCCTCAAGACTTGTCTAGGTCACAGTCAGCATTACTGGAATTGGCATCTCACACATGGCCTGGTCCCCAAAGTCTCTCTGCACAGGGCAGACCCTGACATCTGGCAAAGGTAAAGCCTCAGGCTACATCTCAATGCCCTTTTATGCCAGGTAGTTTCCCCAGGTGAGTGTCTTAACCCCATGTCTCCTCACCCATGAATGAATGAATGAATGAATGAATGAATGAATGAATGAGAATGAGGTGCTAGAGGCCAGGAAGGAGAAAAGAACTCACCCAGCTCAGACTTGGAGTAAGGAGCCAGCCTAGGCCTGAGGCTCTCCTCCATAGTGGCAGCCCACAAAGCTGGTGTAGGACCCTCCCTGTGCCCAGGCAGACTGTTCAGAGCAGGCCCCGGAATAGAAGAGTCTACACCTTGTAGATGAGCCAATGGCTCTTCTCCGGTCTGCCAGCTTTGTGAAAGACGAAAGCCAGGGGTCCATTTAAAAATCATTTTTTTTTATTAACATCATCTTCCTGTTTAGCCAAGTGTCTGTCATGTATAAGGAATGTCGGTAAATATTCCATTTGAAGCTTCTTTGTACATATTTCCATCGATAAATAAACTCTGAATTCACATAAAAAAGTTAAACTTAAATAACTCATATTTCCTTCTCTTGTAACAGCCATATATTGGTAAAATATAAATATTCTTAGACTCAGGGTTTGTTCTAAGGAGGAGAACAGTAATTCACCACATGGTACAACTGTTGACAACAAAACCGAGACGGTGTCAGCTGGTGTCCTGGCATGGACGAGTACTGAGGTGGGAAACAGAAAATTCACATTTGGTTTTGGGCCAGGGGAGGGGCAGAAGAGGTGGTAGAGTGGTCAGAGGACAGGGCAGTTGCTTTCATTATAGCACTGATAAAAATAATCTGTTCTGCCACTGAATTTTAACCTGGAATATCTTCTTCTACATTCGCTGATTAAGTCCGCAATCATTTTACTTAAAACTCAGGTGTCGACTAACTGAATATGGCACATAATCCATTGGGAACATCAGTAGATTCAGAAGACAGTCATGGATCTGGCAAAAACAAGAATGAATGAATGCAGGAGCAGAGAGCGATGATTCTGGGTTGGTGAGGTTAATCCACTCTGGTCACGTATCCATCCAGGGCCTCGGTACTGCAGATGTACCCACTGGGTGACAGGATGCCCCTGGCAGCCGGCACGGAGCATCTGAGCCTGTGTGGCTGGTGAGGCAGGTGGTCCACTCAGAGCACACGGGGGATGACAGTGAAGGGCACGGCAGGGCTGCTGGCCTCCAGTTCCAAGGCTGTCAGGAAGCACTCTGTGGCCGCTGCATCGTTGCCCTGAGCTTGGAGGACCTCGCCCAACCCGTTCCAGACCTCATGGGCTGTCGAATTCACCTGCACTGCATCCCGGAGAATCTTCTCAGCGAGACTGTAGCGGCCCAGCTGGTGAAGGACCAGGGCCTGAGGAGACAGACAAGCAGACACTCAAGGAATGAAGTTCCTGCTCTGGGCACACAAGCTCTCGCCGACTCCTGAGTTTAGGAGTAACAGTTTAAGACACTGTTAGACCACATGGAACTGCTGAAATCCATTTATCTTTCAGCTACAAACAGGGCAATTGCAGCCAGATGCATGGCGTGCTGCATACAGGGGGCTGAGGAAGTATCATGTGTGAGGTCATCCTGGGCTACAGGGAGACCCTGCCTCAAAACCAAAGCAAGCAACACCGCCAACCTCCCAAAACAAAACCAAATCAGAAGAACAACCACACCACCCCCAAATTAAAAACCAAATGAAAGGCAGTTTTATACGGTTTAATCTGAAAATGTCTCAAGAATGAACAAATTGGAAAGGTCGATAGTGACTCAGTGTGGTTGACCTGTCGTGTCCTAGCCAGCACCAGCCTGTATGGGAGGACACTGACCATCTGTGGCGTCACTGAATACAACACTAAAAAAACCAAAAACCATCCTAGTCTCTCGCCTTCACCAAGTGCTTTATGCTACTGTACAGTGCTCTGTCCTGCTCAGCTGCACACAGAAGTCACCTTTCCACTTTAGTCAGGGTGTCTGTGTTGATCCCCAAATATCTGACCACAGACACGTTTCCCAGTTGTGCAGGTCAGTGAGTGCTTTTTTATCTAATGGCCACACTCTTATGTAACTAGCCTTTCCTTTGTGTGGTGACACCGAGGTCATGGCCAGCCTCTACTCTAGAATGTCACACATCCACGGTCATCTTTCCAGCAAGTGTTACTCTGTTCTTTGAAAGGGAATTTCACTGTGTAGACCATGCTGACCTATAACTTGTGACAATCCCCCTGCCTCTGCCTTCTAAAGTCAAGCACAGCCACTCTTTACTGGACTGTTAGTCTTTTATAGCTCCAGCAGCCTCTAGTGAGACGAACTTATTGACAAACCCTGTCGGCTCATAAACAGACATGGACACTGATCTGGGTGGAAGATGAAAGATGGGGGAGTCTGGTGTCCCCATTCCTCACAGTGGCCTTTGGTTATTTGGAGAGTCTCTTTAGGGTAAGTCATTGTTAGAGGCCCTGACTCACACTTTCCCACCAGGGTTAGCTTCTCTGGTCTGCTGCTATGGAGGTCCCCCTCTGTCTCTGCTCTCTTCTTTGTGCTGAGATGAGTACCTCATGGTCCTCTCTGCTGATCCTGCACTTCTGTGATAGCCCAGGCTAGCTGATCCTGCACTTCTGTGATAGCCCAGGCTAGCTGACTCCCTTTCCTTTGGACCCCCTAGAAGACTATCTTCTACCACCATCATCTTGGAGTTTTCTCTGAATCAAGATCCTCCGCCCCACCCCCACCCCACATTTATTTATTTATTTATTTATTTATTTATTTATTTATTTATTTATTTATTATTTTTGTGTGCATGAGTGTGTTCCCATGTGAGTTTATGTGCACCATGTGTGTGCAGGAGCCCACAGAAGCCAGAAGAAGGCATAGAATCTCCTGGAACTAAAGTTGCAGCTGCTTGTGCCTGCCGTGTGACGCTGGAGACTGCACCTGGGTCCTCTGCAAGAGCAATAAGCAATCTTAACTGTGGAGCCATGCTCCAGCCAGCCCCAAGTTCTCAGTTTTTAGATGGACTTCACGAATGGCTATAAATCTGGGGTGGGTGGTGTCACTCCCTAGCTTACAAAGTTAACACCTTTACAGGACCAACAATCTTTCACTGTGCACCGTGACTTGTCCTGTTGTAAGTAGCTTACTTTGCCTTAGCAGGCAGGCCTGGATTTCTGCTGCTGTGCGAGACACAAAATGGCTAATCCTGCTCGCCTCTGCTCTGTGGGGCACTGGCTCTGTCCCACAGACAGTAACCAGAAGCAGGGCCTACATACTATGCTCCAATAAGCCACACAGGCGCCCTCTGTTTCAGCATCATGCTGCTTTAATTTCTGTGAGTCATATTTTATCAGGATTCAAGTCTTTCCTCTTTACCACTTGCTTTAACATATTTCCTGATCATCTTTCCTTGAACTATTATGTGACAATCATTTGGTCAGTCCCTTTAGAAATCAAACTCTACTTACACCGAATCTCCAGGTGTGCATGGAGAAGCTGACATCTTTATGGCGGATAATTTTCCTGCCCCAGACTATGACATGGCCTGACATTGCTCAAATACGATCCCAACTGTTGTGGACTTGGTCTAATGCTGTATGTATTATGTTAATTTGGTCCACAAAATTGCATGAGAATCTGCATGTCGAAGGACCTTGCCCCAGTTGGTTTTGATTGGTAAATATAGTTGCTGGTGGCCAATGGCTGGGCAGGGAGATAGAGGCAGACCGTTAGGATTTCTGCGGCAAGAAGCAGGAAGAGGGACAGCTGTCATGCCGGGAAAGAAGTAGGAGCCATGCTTGACGTGTGCTGGACTAGAGCATATGCATTGTGTAGGTTCTGGGGAACTCAGCCCAAGAGGGCTGCAAGTAACTCAGAAATATCAGAGAGGAGTGTTAGCCATGTGACGGTTTGGAAGTGGCCCAGCCATTGAGCTGTTTAAGGCATATTAAAATATAAAGCGCTCTCTCTCTCTCTCTCTCTCTCTCTCTCTGTGTGTGTGTGTGTGTGTCAATTTGAGTAGTTATTTGGGTTCAGCAACATCCAAGTCTCCCAGAAAGCCTATTCTTCCTACACACAGCCTGTGTTTCCAAGGCAGGTCTAGTCTTCCCTCAGTCAGACTTCACCATCAGACAAGAGCAGTGGGTCAGGGTCTCAGGAGCAGCTGTGGCAGCTGTGGCCTGGGCCACATGCAAGTGACATCACCATGAGAACGGGGCAGATGGTGATCACTCAGAGCAGTTAGGAAGTCAGCACCTGCAGCAGTGGTATCTAAGCAGAGGTTAACTCCAGCTGACCTCTCCTCGGGACATCTGCCCTACACTACCAGCTCCTGAGCCACCTGCTGGGGAGAGCTGGTGGTCAGGGGGATGACAGCTAAGGAGCCTTGTGGAGGTCCTCCACTGGAGGTTCCAGAAGGGAGAATCGTAGTTCTGGGAGGACAGGGTTCAGGGAGTCTTGGTGGGTGAGGAGGAGGAAGAGGAGGAAAAGGAGGAGCAAGAGGCGATGGCGAGGGGAGGGGCAGACAGGCCATCACAGAGAGCTGGGCTCAGTGAGTATAGGTGTCTCCAGCCTCTCCATCCCTCTTAGAGAGGAAGGGAACTGGGTAGGAAGAGGGAGATGTCCAGCCCTGGGGCTGGCCTTCCTGAAGGAGGGATACAACCACTGCAGTACAGACAGCAAATGCTTGACCACTGGTTTCATTCTGCTGAGGTAGGTCCCCCCAGTCCCCAGGCTAGGAGCTTGGTTTTGATATGGCAGCTATGAATATGGTTGCGGCCTACTATGGGCTCCAGGGAAGAGCATGTCTACACTGCTAAAAGTCCTATAGCGCAAAGCCCCAGTGGGTAGGAATGATTGACATCATCGTGCTAGGTAGTTGGCTGGGGTGGTGGTGGTGAGCGGGGTCTCTGTGGTCCCCTAGTGGTTAGGTTAAGGTTGAGACAGACTGCCACTCTCAGATGACCTCAGAGCTTCCTAAACAAAGTGTTCTGTGGAATTAATTCCTAAAGCCAGTGTGGTCTTCTCATAGGATTGAAAGGCAGGCCTCTCCCTATCTCCCCAGTGAGCCAAGGCCAGCTGGGAATCAGTCACACTATAGGAACCAACACAGCATGTTCTTGCTAAGCAAAAAGTTGGCCAGAAGTGGCTGGCAGTTGGCTATGTGACACAGCCCTTCCATGCCCCAGAGGTGTTCTTTTGGCCCTGGTCTTGAAGAACAACTCTGTAACAGAGCACCAACATCCCTTCCAGGCACCCTCCAAAGACTGGGAGCCCCACGCCCGAGCTTTGCATTGAACTGTTCCCTCTGCCAGCTGGCTGTAGCCTTCTCATGGTTCAGCCAGGCTGGCTGCCACTGGATACAGTGCTGAGTCCCTTTCACTTCCCCAGCTCCCATCAGCCTGGTCCTTCCTGGTGGAACTCCAGTACCATCAAAGCCCTGGGTCTCCCGATTTCCTGAGGAGCCTAAGATCCCCTGTTCCCCTCAAGTAGGCAGGGAACACTCTCAGCCCTCCAACAAGCAAGAGAGGGGAAGCTGACGGCATACTCCATGACCCTAGACTCCCTCCCCAGCATCAAAGTGGATACAACCTATGGGGTGATGTCCAGACTCATGTGACACATGAGTAGGTGTAATTCAGGCCTGTCTTTAAAAGCCCTTATTCGGTGCTAGGTGCTGGCTCTACCCCAACATCCTCGACCGCCACCAAGGTGGATACTACTACAGATCCATGCCACAGGCCGAGCACCTACCCTCATCTTGTGGAACTGAGATTGGAAATATGCCCTTACCATCGGGGGCCCCCCTCACTCTTGCAGAATACAAGGAAGCAGGAGCTCCTTGCTAGTCCTCTTCATCAGACACAAATGCAGACAGCGTCCCAAGCTTGTAATTATTCTAATCAGGTGTTTTATACAAATAAGAGCTTGGTGATGCACCAAATTAGAAATAAAGGATTAAATTAAACCTGTTATTTCAAGTGAGATAAAATGGACTTGGCTAGTTTGAGGGCAATTAGCGTTTGCCTTTTTGTTGTGGTAATTGCTGCTCTAGACCCAACACCTTGCCACATGCCTAGGGAGTATACAGGAGCCCCAGGAAGGCTGCAGTTCACAAGTCAGAAAAGGCCAAAGCTCCTCTGGGAATCTTGGACATCTCTATGGTGCTCTGCCCAAGAGCAAGGGCAGCCATTTGCCAAGCTCAAGGCATGACAGTCTGTGCGTGTCCCAGGGTACTGGCATGGGGGGTGATATCCATGAAAGAGCATCCTTCTCAAAGAAACCATTGCTAAAAGCTCATGTTCAGCTGTAGTTGGGGCCAGGTGTCCTGTCTCCAGCTGGCTCTACTTTTCCCAGCGGTGTCTGGGGAGTGAGAACTGGGGGGTTCTCCAGGCAGGGTATGGATGATTCTTGCTCCCTCCCTGTCATTCCCACGCTGTCTCCAGCTGCCACTCACTGGACTTTTAATAGCTTTGTTCTTACTTCTAGGTCAGAAATGCCATCATTGCAACCCTGCGAGGAGCAGGGTTAGGGCAAGTGGCTCAAGGCAGCGATGTTTGGTGTCCTCAAAAACCAGAGGCGGACAAACACCCGGGGCCAGCAGCTCGGAAGAGTTTTCAGTGTACACGGAGTTGATGGTGTAGCATCAAGTGTTTGCTGAACTGTCTGTGAGAGGTGTTCTAATTGCAGAGAATGCCCTCCAGCCCCAGTACCTCACTGGGCTTTGCTGTGGGTGATGATAGGAAAGGACTGGATGAACCCCATCACCTCAGCAAGCCCTGAAAAATCTTGGACTTAAGAATATGACCTAAGCATTAAGTGAGTACAGATCCAGACCAGTGCCCTGCCCTGGCTTTTCATGTGCTGATGGTCAACTGAAGTAGTGTGAGACTGCCTGCTCCAGAGCGAGGTGGGCTCAAAGACAGAGGCTTGATAGGACAGGCACAGGCTGGCTCTGTCCTCATGGCAACTAGAGATGAGGAGCAGCACACACATTGATCAGAAAGAAGAGAAGAAGCTGTGGATATTTTAACAAATGTTCCCTTAACTCACAGACTGACAGTGAGCTAGTTCCACTCTCAGAAGCCCTCAGGGAACAATGGCTTTGTCAGGATGGTTGGTAGTGGCCCTGGAACACAGAGCCTTAGGTGGCCCTGAGCCTCTCCACAGCTGCCTGCCTCCTCTGAAGCATTAAAAGAGACGTCTGTTCTGAGCATGAGCACTCTGTGATGTAGCTCAGGGGACTGTAATCAGCCCACCCTGCTTCCCACTGCCTCCCACAGAGGATCTGAAGCAGCGGTGGTGGGGGCTGTTCTTGGTTTCTGTATCTGGATCCTAGTATCTATGGGTGAGGCCTGGTTTTCACTAGGCTGTCTTCTGTTTCCTTTGTTTGCTCAGAGCAGAGAACAGGCAAGTGTATGTGTCCAGGATAACTATGTCAGTCTGGCTCTGTGCCAGGTATCCTCGGTCCAGCCACCTGCCTACACTCTTTGTCCACACCCACCAGAGCACACTGCAGGAGGGGCTTACATACTGCCCCTTGGCTTCCTGGAGAAGGAACCCAGGAGGTCAGGTAACCCTATCTTCTTTCAGAATAGAGTGGAGCTGGCTTTGCAGCTTGAGTCTATTTAAACTGTTTTAATCCAGTTCATGCAAAGGCCTTCCTGACAACCTTGTGCCCATTTCAGATGCAGAGCAGCAGGCACCCAGTGTGTTTACATCAGCTCTCCCCCTAGCACGTGGCTTCTGCCACCATCCCTGGGTGGCCTCCAGGCACTCCAGTGAGGACAGAGCATTTATGAGGCTGCTCGGCCTCCAGAACAGCAAGGGCAGCTCAAGTTCTGCTCTGGGGACCTGGGCTGAAGGGCAGCAGCAGCAGGAAGGCTGCAGGGACAAAGGACAGCAGGGAAATGCCATCTGCCAGCTGCCAGAGCTCTGTCACACTGCAGAGAGGGACTTCTGCCAAAGGTCAGCATCGGGTTGAAGAGAGAGCTCTAGAACTACTGACTGAGGCCAAGCTTGGTGCTGTGTGGCCTTTCTCCAGGGCTGGGGTGACATTAAAGGTAACTTTCTCTAATCCTTGTGGCATCCGCCCTTCACACCACACTACAACCCCTAGCCCGACTTGAATGTCAGAACCCAAACAAGGGCTGCCTCCTCCTTCTTTCCTCCAAGCTAACTATAACTAATAATAATAATTAAAAAAAAAAAAAACAACCTTGTAGGCAGCCCCTAGTCAGACCTGGGATATGGTATGCAAGGCAGGGAGGAGGAGGAGGTGTTGGCTTGGGGCAGGGGGTGGGGTGCACTTAGCATACACCCTTGAAGTTCTTCCTTAGCTGGTGCTGTGAACACCAGGAGAAAAGGCCTGGTGCCTCTCATGAAAGGTCTCTGCTGTCCCACAGGTGTCAGGCCCATTCACAAGTGACATCTGAGGGCAGGAGGCTGCTTTCCCATGGGGCTGAGGGGCCTCCTTTTCCATGTCAATGTATTACATGAAGAAATGTGCCTTTCTGGGCCCAGGCCTTCCAGCAACAAAGTAAAGTGGGAGAGAACACACCTCTTACTTTTGTATGCCTGAGAGTCAATCAGCTACAGACACAGCAGTACTCAGCTGACAGGGGTTCTGGTCCCTGCTCTCTGCTCAGCACGTGGCCTCCTATTCTTACATCTTCCTGTGACCAGGAGCTTGCGATTCCCCCAGTATCCCTGGCATTAATAGACCTCTAATGAGCCTTTCTCGCTAATCCCCAAGCTCTGATGCTCTCCTGAAGTCACATGGGCAAGTCCCCTTCTGCTTCTACCTGGCAGCCTTTAAAGACCTGAAAGAACTTCTAGAATAGCCCCTTCCCCCTCTCTCCCTGCCTCCCTGCCTCCCTTTGGGCTTTACAGGGATGATAAATTCAAATCTCTCTCCATATAACTGCAGTCTGCAACACGTAGGTCCTCAGTGGAAGAGGTCTCACTGTGGGTTCAGAGAAAATCATGATTAAGTCTCTGGAAAACATGAAGATAGCCTTTTCTTTTTGACTACTTTTTAAAGTCATGTGACTGTCAGAAAGCAAAAGTCAGAAAAAGGGGATTTATTCAACGTGGCTTCATCGGGAAGGGGAATAAAGAGATCAATAAGGCCCCACCCAGCCCTGGTCCATCTTCAGGGTTCTGACGGAAGGCCGTTACTTCTATACCCATATTATACTCACCGCCAGGGAAATGCTATTGACAGCTGCCATACTGAAATACTTACAATGACAACAAAGTCAGTATGTGTCTTGAACAGATCTATTTCCCCCTCAACAGTCCCTATGGTGGAACTGCAGACAGAGCCACAGCACGGCATCTGTATCCCAGGACAGGCTCTGCCTGCTCTGTCTGTATCCCAGGACAGGCTCTGCCTGCTCTGCTACCACCAGAACAGTTTCTAGCTCTCTCCTCCCATCCATAAATGTACGTGGAGGGCAGTGGGTATCTCAGCACCACTGTGCCTGCACTGTGTGGCATGCTAGAGACTCAGGGGCAGACTGTCACAGGGCCATACTTCCTATCCCGGAAGAGCACAGGCCTGGGGGGTGGACCTGCTCTGAGTCTTGCCTTGGTCTAGTGTCCTGAGCAAAGCCGTGCTGTCTCTTAAGTGTGCAGAACCAATGTCTGCTTGAAGGAAGGAAGCTACAGGAAGTATCCCAGATGCCAAGATACAACTCTCCTACCCACCTGCAAAGTGGATGGGAAGGGTGAAGCTTAGGGTCTGTGACCACTTAACCATAGGGGAGGAGCTGTGACCCCAAGGTGGCTGTGAGACAGAAGCCATGCATCTAGTTCCTCCTGGTGGAGACACCAGCTGCCTGGCTCTTGAGAGGATGAGCTCATTTCATAACCAGTCAAATGCCCAACCAGGAGGTAATGAGACAGAGGAGCAGGGTGTCATTGTTACCAACAATGTCAGGACCAGGCACTCTGCCTGGGCACACTGCCTTGGCCCCAGACAACTTCACTTGCCCTTGGGATTAATGTGCGATGATTTTGTTAATCAGAGAAGAGGGAGATGTGGCTTTTATAATGGAAAGTCACTGTGTCTCAGCTCCTCTCTGAGGTCATGCTGTCTTAGAAAATCATATCTAGGCGATCTGCGTGCTGCCCCCTGGCCCCAAGACAGGGAACACTCAGTGGCCCTGGTATCTGAGCACCTGGTGCTTGGTGTTACTGCAGGCAAGGGCTGTGAGTTGGAAGTCAGGCAGGGGGCTGTGGGGAATCCCAGTACCAGAGGGGTTTCTTCCAGCAGCAGCCTGAGGCATGATGCTCACATATTCAGCCACCAGCAGCATAGAAGCAGTGTTAGCCCCCGCAGCTCGGCCTGGTGTGCTGACCCACTTGAGGAAGTGTCAGGCCAGCCAATCCTAAGCAGCATCAAAGGACATCCAGTTAGCAGGGAGCCAGGGCCACTGATGGGGTGAAGACAGTGACAAGGAAGCCTTAGGCTTCCCCAAGATGTGGGAATGGTATGCACCTGTCTCACTCTGAAACTGGAGGTAGTCCAGTCCCTGCTAATAGTCCAAACTGAACCTCCAGCTTCCCTCCCCCAACGGCCACATTAAGCTCATCCTTTGCTGCAGTGGGATGAGCTCATAGGCTGAGCCTGACTTGCTCTTAGGAGAGAAGTGCTTTGGTCCTGATGCTGTGCTAACTGCTATTCCCTAGGCAGTGTGTCCTATTCTGTGGGTGCTACCTGGCTGCCCTTACTGGTACTTTTCCATTGGCAATGGCAGGAGACTCCTGTTGACTTATTTATACATCTCCCTGGTTGACTTATTTATTTATTTATTTATTTATTTATTTATTTATTTATTTATTTTCTATCTACCTTCAACAACAAGTTAGGCAGAAAACAATGAGCCAGAACAGCCTTGAAGTCAAATGCTTCCCCATGGCCCAAGTTATCTACACAGTGGAAAGTCTGGTGCTAATTATCTCCCAGGGGGCCCTACCTGTATCCAGAAGAGACTTCTGTCCCTGCCTGTTTGGAAGGTGGTGTGCCATTGTAGGCAGGGTGCAGGAGCACAGCTGTCTGGGACCACTGTTTCCACATAAGAGGCCTAGCTTCCCTAGAGGGGACATGGATAAGTGGACATCCTCAGGGCCCTTGTTGGGGAGGGCAGAGGGCTTCCAATTATGTGCCTGTCATGATCACAACAATTTATATGTAACCAGCCAACAAAAGGGCTGTTCTGAGACTTTCCTAGAATCCCAGGGCCTGAGAGGGAGAGTCTTAGAGACCCTGACCCTGCTATGGTGGCCCAAGCCTGGATCCCTTCTCAATGGCCTGGTGGACCCCATGACTAAATTGCAGATAATCAGAAGCCTTGGGGAAGGCCTAAAGGTGCTCTTGGCTGTGGTGGCACAAGTGTGAGGCTGGTTGCGTACATCTTGATGGACTTGAAATCAGAGGGCCGAGCTAGCAGCCTTAAGCCTGATTCTCTGTGACCCACTTCCTCAAGCTAGGCTCTTTCTCAAGGTTCTACTCCTTCCTAAACAGCGCCGTCAGTTGAGAACCAAGTATCCAAACAAAGAGCCTATAGTAGGATAATATATTCAAACAGTAGCATCTGGCCCCAGTGTCAGCCTGGTCTCAGGAAAGGGAGGGAAGCCGAGCCTTTTGGGTGTTCTTTGTACTCAGTCTGACCATTTTCCACTAAGCACTGCAAGCAAAAGCCTGGCTCCAGCAAACATAGTGAGATGCTTGGGCAGAAGGCAGGGCTGAGAGTTGTAGCCCAGTGGATGGGGCATCCCATCTCCACTCTACTGTGTGATCTATGGCTGACTGCTAACCTAGACTGTGTGTTGTCTGTCTCAGTCTCACGTTTTCAGTCTGGAAAACAAAGGCACAGAGTACATGACTAGGCAAGCCTGCTATTTACTACATATTTTGGGAGCATTACTGCATACTCAGTGTGCATGCTATCCCAGGACTTGAGAAGTAGTGGCTGATGTGGCCAGAAAGGCTTCTCAAGGAAGAGGCTGGGCAGGAGAAGGCTGAGTGAGCTGCAAAACCGAGTGCCCTAGGAGAGCAGTCCTGGGGGTGCGCTCTCCACATGTGATCAGGAGGGAAGGAGCAGTTCTGCTCCCATCCTGCACGGAGAAGAAGAGAGGCTACAGGTGAGCCTAAGTGCAGTGCCAAGAACCAAGAGTTCTTGGGTGGAACAACCCTGCTTTCTGCCTTCTCAGGAGTAGGTGGATGAGCAGGTTTGGGCTGAGAGTGTCAGAGGCTCCAGGATTTATAGGAAACTTGGAAAGCCCTAAGAAGTCAACAGTGCAGAGCAGCAGCCACCAGCTGCCAGACTAGGGAACCCTAGGTCACTGAGGCAGAGGCCATGTCTACTCACCTCTCTACCTCTGGGCACTTGCAGTGTGCAGACAATGCATACTGTTGATTGTGAGCCATTTCATCCCCAGCACATTCTTGGTATACTGTAAGAACACCATTGATGATCACAGAATGGGTGCTAGGTCCTAGTTCTGCCCTTTACCCATCTTATCCAGCTTCTGTGTCAAATGTACTCCGGGCCAAGTGTAGCATGCTATGTGGGAGGCGTCGGCTTCCACACCCATCCCTGAATGTTGCCTGGAGACGTGACTTCTCTGGGCCCATCTGGACTTTAGATGGCGAATGCCAGCTGCAAGAGGACTGCCAAAATGACACAAAGCCTCAGTGCTCTCCACAGCCCACTTTCAGGAGCCAGGGAACCAAAGAGGATGGCCTCCAGGGGGTGGTCCATGTGGGCCATCTGACTCACTGGGATACAAACACAGGGTTGATTTACTACCTGCCAGGATGGATGCGGTCACTTTGGCCAGCACCTACCCCATCCCTGCCAGGGTCTGGCAAGAATTATTTTTCCATTTTTAAATAGGAACAAACAGAAATGATAAGACATTTTCCAATGGGGGGGGGAGACTGAAACTGATTAGCCTTGGAAAAATTGTCCCTAAAATAACAAGACAACTCATAATCCTCTATCTGGATGGGAAAGAGGGGTGGGTCTCACTGTCTAGCACTAGGCCCCACTCAGCCATTCCTCACCACATGTGTGCTTTGCTGGTAAACGGGCACAGGGTAAGCCCTTTATCCAGGAAAGGAAAAATAGACAGGTTGTCTGGAAGTGAGCTTTCACTGTTGTTTGTTTGAATAAGCTTGTTCCTAGTGCTCTCAACTCAGACCCAGGGCTGGAGGAAGAAAGACAGTGACCAGGCTGGGGACCTGGTGGGGACCTGGGGACAATGTGACTGTGCAAAGGGGAAGCATTCAACTTCAGAGCTCCTGGGGAGAGCAGAGACCCAGCAGGCATTTGCTTTCCCCACACACTGAGTTCTTACCATTTCCCAATTCAGTGCAGAATAAATCAGCATCAAGATCAGAGGCATCTCAAGAGTCCCCAGTCAGTGCTGAGAGGCGCGTGGGAGGCGCTGCTCACCTGCCTTTGCAGAGGGACTGAGTTCATTTGTATGTGGTCCCGGCTATGTAAGAAGCTCTGGTTGACACATGATAGGTGCCTGCAGTCTTGAACAAAGGCTTGGAGGGAGACTAGAAAATGAGAATAAGTTAAAGCATCCACCATCACTCCTGTGGAGAGGTAGTGGTCGCTTTATGCTCATTCATAGGAAAGGTTTGGTCATTCCCAGAGGTGACCTGCTACTGGCACTGGCTGATCCAGGATTAATCCTATAGCCCAGGTACAGGCAATTCGTGTTCTCTGACTGTACATTCTGCTAGAAGAAAGTCCCCTCTTTCCTAAAGAGCGAGGAAGGGGCAAGTGCTCATGCTTGTATCCTACAGGGATCCGGGGGAATCTCATATTTTCCATGTTCATGCTACCATGTTTGGGAGAAGGGCAGGTACTAAGGTGAGGTGCTTGTACTAGGCCAGGATGTTACATCCCCAAGGGCAGACCAGAGGTCGGCATGATTGCTGTAGAGGAGACATGCCATGTCCTGGTCAAACAGATCTCCAGTGCATGTCAGAGCTAGATTCTAGATGCTGTTTTTTTCTGTTCCAAATTGTGTACTCTCAGCTACTACTCTTTCTGGCCCTGGGCAGTTCTGCCGTTCTTCTTCCCCTGGTTCCTTCAGCCCTGCCTCTACTCAGAGGGCAGGTATGCTGTCTGCTCAGTGCCACAGCATCTTCTGAGCCGGGGCCTTGAGTGTTCTTCATCCATGGTCACTGCTCTGCTGTCCCTCTGCTTCCCCCTTCATAGTAATTCCCTCGCTGGCCCATGAGTGAAAGTGAGACAGTGGCCAAAATGGCTCTCTGAAAGAAACAAAAGCCCCGATGTATGGCATTTGCCATTTTCCACAGAGTAAGTCCTCCTACAAAGGCTAACTTCACACTACCCGCGTGAGCTTGCTGCTTTGGCTTGGAGTTAGAGAAGGTTATGCTTGTTGGCCTCAGCACTGGGTAACTGAGACCAGTCCCCTTCCAACTGCTGGTGTACCTATAGGTGACATAGAGCCACCAAACACCAGTATCAATGTCCAAACCATGCTGCTCTCTTGAGGGTTGAGGGGAACAACACAAAACCTAATTTTCTTCAGCACCGAGAATACAGAGGGGCACAGGACGCAGTTTCTCTAGCATGGAGCAGCTCCGGTAGGGGGCCCCAGGCTCTATGCATCTCCCCAGGAATGTATCACCCTGGAAACATGGCTAACTCTCCTCTGCAGCTTTCAGCTGGTTGCCAGCAACATGACCTCTGAGCTTGACTTCCCATAGCTACTTCTCAGCAGACAGCTGTGTTGCCTGTTATGCTTGCTGGTGGGTGTGCAGGCATCTGAGTGAGGTAGCGGTGACTGGAGGGGCTGCCAGCAGGAAGCTGGTGACTGTAGCTGGCTCTTTAATCAAAAGCAGAAGTGTATTTGTTACCTTTGTATAAAACGCGGGCGGCAGGTAAAGAATTTAACAGCTTGTGGGAGTTCTAATTAGAGAGCCAATTATAACTCGATTGACCTGCCTTGCTTTGGAAGGCCTGGAAACTCGCATGCTGTCCTTAGGAAGAAGCAAATTTTGCTTCTAGTTTGTTCTGGGAGATCTCCGCAGGGATTTTTCGCTTGAGCTTTGGTTCCAGCCCCATGCATCTGTCTAGATCCGGCAGCCCAGTGCAGAGGATGAGAGAGAACCCGCAGGGCCCTGGACTCCTGTAGGAGGGGCCGAGCTTCTTCATTTATGAAGACACAGCATACATTGTCAGAGGCTGCTCTGTGCCAGGCTAGCAGCTTCTGCTGCATTTAGAAGGACACTGGCCAGAATTTCAATTATAGATCTAATCATCTAATCAAGAGTCAACTCTTAGCTAGGCAGGGGCAGGATTGTAGGCCAAAGTGTGTGTGTGTGTGTGTGTGTGTGTGTGTGTGTGTGTGTGTGTGTGTGTGAGTGTGTGTGTACCATTCCCCTAGTCCCCTCAGCAAATCACTGTTGTTACCAGCATGGAGAACAGGTACCAGCCAGACATGAAAGGGGGAAACTTCACACTTCTAAGAGCCCAGGTGTAACGTTTGTCATTAGATACACCCGCAGTTCTCTAGGCTCACACTGTGATCATGGCTCACACGTATGATCATCTCTCACTCGTGCTAGGGCAATCACCATCATCGCCCATGGATAGAGAAGTAAAGCAGGAGCCTCAGCTCTGTTGTGTGAAAACTATGTCTAATTCAAGCCACGTTTGCCCCTGATGCGTAGCCAAGAGAGGCTGTGCTATCTGAGCTCCTCCTTCTGCATGGTGCAGAAGTAGGGCTGGCTGAGCCCCGCACGGATAGCAGAGAGGACTGAGCTCAAGGACCTGGGGTCTGGTAGAGCCACAGTCAGATCCCTTCTACAGGGACAAGCAGTGGAGTCTGCATGACTGGTCAGAGCCTAGATTTCCCACGAGTGTTATTTCTCTCCTGCTCCTTAAGTGTTGGCACACCATGGAGTGTGCTCTAGGCCTCTCTCTTGCTTTCTCTCTGTTTTTTGCCTTAGCTTCAGCTACCAACTATTGCCTTTTGCCAACCCCAAGTCACTGATCCAGCTTAGTCATGTGTGGCCTGTCATGGTTATAGGCAGTTCTTCCTGGAGCAGGTGTCTGATACTAAGGTAGCACTCTCTGGTCTCCACACCAAGCCTTATTGGGCTTCCCTGCTTAGCACTTCTCCTCTTAAACTGTCCTTAAGGATTCTGTTTCTAGGTTACCAGCCCTCGGTAGCTTCCAGAGCATGGTCTCTCTACAGTGCAAACATAATCACATTGGCTTGGCTGTTTAGATTTTATCCTGCACAATTTTAAACCTTCAGAAAAACAGAAAGGCTAATATAACAAACTAATAGCCAAAGTTAACAGCTGCTAATCCTTTTCCTTATAAAGAAAATTGTGTGTGTGTGTGTGTGTGTGTGTGTGTGTGTGCGCGCGCGCGCGCGCGCCATGATGTGCTTACATAAGACAGAGGGCAGCTTGTTGGAGTTGATTCTCTCCCTCTGGCACATGGGTCCTGAGAGTTGAACTCAGGTTGTCAGGCTTGGTGGCAGGCACCTATTGATTCATCCCACTGGTACTGGTAACTTTCTTCCATATTAGCTTAATTAATCTGTTTTTGGGGAAGGGTGAGTATTTCTTTTACCTCTCACCACCCTTGTAAAGTTAGAGATGTTTTCTAAGCACTGAGCATCTCAGACTTGCAAATGTATAGAGCCTCAGAAGTGCTACAGTCAGGACTCCTGGTACAGCTGTCACCCTCACATACCTTGTTCCTTCCTACTTGGTATCCGCTAAAAATAAAAACCTGTGATGATGTCTAAGTCTGCAGTTCACCTAACTCACTGACCAGGTAAGGTCTGAAGGCACCCACCTGCCGCGTGTCCATTTTGGACTTCCATTTGCTATTCAAAGAGAACTTCTCATGGGAGATGTCTTCCCCAAAGCTTTGGGCCTAAAAGTTTTAACTTTCTTCTGCAAGTCCAGAAATCAGGTGGAGCTGACATGGTCCAAAGGAAGCCCACAGCACTCAACTGGGAGTTCAGAACAAGCCCCAGTGCTGGGAAAGCAACTAGGCACAAGATGGTTTGGAACCAGTGGACTTCCAAAGGAAGTCCCAAAGGCCACTCTTTCATGGTGGCAGTCACACCCTTAATCCATGTTCAAGGGTAGTCATTGGGCTGGGGAGGGCTGCAGAGTGAAAGAACCTCAGGGTTAAGATGCAGGGCCAGGAATTTGTGACAGGAGTCGGAAACAGAGACCAACCCAGGTGAAAACCTCCATGTCTTTCCCAAGCCAAGAAGCGCCCTGTGTGTGGCAGGAAGGCAGAAGAGGCTGGTTGGTATGTTGTATTAGAACAACAGGACAGAATTTCTAAGAATAAATGGCATGGATAGATCAGATTTGAAAACATTTAGGTACTGAGACTGAACTTGGCTGCCAGTAGCCAGTCACCTAATGCTTCAGAGCATCAGAAGTAAGCACAGCTTTGGTATTTACTGCAGTTTAAGTAAAGAAAGACCTAATGTTACAGGGTACCACACAGTTTACATTTGGGAGTCTGTCCTGCCTGAGGTTGCTTTTGAGTCTGTGACTATGGTCCCTAGGAAGAGCCAGATCACCTGATGCCACTTTTCCTGGCCAGTGTAGGGACAAGTGTTGCTGGGTTGGAGGGCCCCCAAGCAAACAGAAACTGCCTATGGAGGAAGTCCCTGCCCCTGAGGGATGCTCTGACTATAGGGTCAGGGTGGGACAGCTGGGCTACGGCTGGAGAGGAGCCAGGTGATATCAAGCAGGTTCTCTATGCCCACGGGGCATCCCTTTTGCTTAAAGGAGGACACAGATGTCCAGCATCCAAAAACAGTTATAAACTAAACATAAGTAATTTTTTTAAAAAAAGAATGTAAGAATCTTGAAGACACAACTGACATCACTGTGATACTTGCTGCTCTGTCCCTGCACCGATCATGCCTCTGGATATTCACTGCAGCTTGCACTGGGCTGGCTGTTTGTGGAGTTGCCACATGCTCCCACACCAGACTGCAAAACCCTCATCAGGGGAGTCCACTCACAGAGCAACCCAAGGGCCCAGATGCCCTGGACAGAGCCATGGCTGCTTTCCTCAAGAGGACACATGCTACTCAGCCATGGTCATGGAGATCACAGAGCTGTAATCCACTTCTAGGGATGCTGACAGTTTGTCCTACACCGATCAGTGACACATGTGGGTCCTCCAACTACTCCATCTGCCACGAGAAGACGGAGGACGACAAGTGATTGCTCCTCATTTGCACAGCACACTCAAGGTCCTAGGTTCAATCCTAAAAAACATTCAGTACAAACAAAATCCAACCCAACCCAACCCAACCCAACTCAAAACAACCCAACCCAACCCAACCCAACCCAACCCAACCCAACCCAACCCAACCCAACCCCAAACCAAACCAAACCAAACCAAACCAAACCAAACCAAACCAAACCAAACCAAACCCTCAAGTAACACAACAACAAAGAAGGCAACAGAGCTGGGGCCTGGCAGCTCTTCTGAGGCAGGTGCCTCTGAGGCTCCGATTGCTGAGAACAGCTCAGTTTTGTCCTGGTTTGTGCTGACTTACAGCGTGACCAGATCACCTAGAGCCCCTCTCCTCTCCAGTAACAAGAGGTTCTCTATTTCACTAAATATTGTAACAATGGATATGACATGTAACCTTCCAAATTACACTGTAACAATGGGTATGACATGTAACCTTCCAAATTATACTGTAACGAAGAAGTGAGATTTAGGGCTAAGTACTACTTCCTAGTTGAAAAGGCCTTAAACTGTCCGTGAGGCTAAAATGCCACATGGAGCATTAGAAAGCGAAGACAGAACACGCTGCAAAGATGACCCATCAGCTAGAAGGTAGCACTTTCCCTCTTTGGACCAGGAGCTTAAACCCAGACATGCTGAGTAGAGAGAGTAGGCAAAGACGACTGCAGACTTATTAGGGACTCAGCAAGTACACAGACAGATGGCTGGGGAGGCATCTAAACAGCTCCCAGGCCTTCGGAGAAGTTGCTCTTTCTAGTTTTCAAAGCAGTTTTCTAGTTCTAAGAGAACACAGAAGACAATTACTAGATGAAAGAGCCTTCATAGCAGACTACGGGGCGGGTTTGCTGTGTCAGTCATTCTTTCTATGCATGGGAAGAAAGCTGACACTGGATGAAAGAGACTGGCTTCTGAAAGGAGGAGGGCCTTTGAGCTCTATTCCATGAGAACCTGTGCCTTAGCCAGACCAATGGAAGGAGCAGAGCCTTCTCCCAACAGAAACAGAAGGTAAACCTGGACTGTTAGTGTCACAGGACTCTTATTGGGCTGATGGCCAATCAGACGATGCAGGACATAGGCTGCCAGACCCGACAGTTCTAGTCTCTCTCTGCCCACCAGGAATATGTTGGGAGACAGACTCCTGATAATAAACCATAAGACACAGCAACCTTCTCTATCTCGGGGGACAGACGGATACCTCCAAGGATGGGAGACAGCAAAACACCAAGTTTCATGATGCCAAAGTCAGCTCCCTTATACACTAAAAGTTTTGACACAGTAAACAGGCCTGAAAGCTTTAAGACAGTTTAAGACAGCTCTAACATCAGGTCTCCATTTGAAACTTCAGAAGAGAGGCCACTGTGGCAGAACAGTGTGTGTGGACAGCTTTGTTTTGACTGGACACCTTAAGAGCTGTTCAAAGAACTGAAAATGTAGGCATAATACAGGTGACAGGTCCCAGCAAACTTCGGGTTGTAAAGCCTGCTATCTACATAGGGCAGTGTGGGGGCATCGCTACCGCCGTAGGCTCTTCCTGCCATTAATGCCTTCCTTCTGGAGTTTATGCACATGTTGCCAGCCCAGAGCCTATGCTTCAGAGAACAGGAGACCCAGGAAAGCTCTCAGACAGTCTGTGTTTGCGTCCTTTTGTTTGACGCTATCCTAGTCCAACTAGAGAGGATTTCTTATCTCACAGTTTATCCCCAGAAGACAAATATGGAGTACCACATCCTAGACAAAAGCTTGTTATCACCCCCCCCCACACCCCCAGGGAACCCTGGTCTGTGCTCTTCACTGAGCAGTGACCTCCTGCAAACAGCTGCAGGTAGCAGGCTCCCATCCATTACCCCACACAGACCATTACCATGTCTTCCTCCAGGGAACTCTGAAGCCTATCACCTTCCTAATCTCACTGTCCTCTATGAATTGTCATTGAATAACAATGGCTTCTGTCCCTTTTCTGTCCCTGGCATGTTTTGGAGTGTCAACATTCATGAGTAGATCTCTTTATGCTTCTGGTTTGTTGTTCTCGGCATCACCTGACAGTAGTCTCTGCCTTGTCTCAGAGGACTGCTCATTCTTTTGGGCATACACTGATTCTCCCTGGCTGCTTTTTGTGCTGGAGGTGAGTGGTGGGAGAAGTTTTGATTAAACTATCCTAGGGCAGGGACCCTGAAAGTTGGCACCTCCAGTTTCTCTGGTCAGAAACTGGAAATGGTCTTATTTCTGTCTTGGCCAGGGGGACTTGGGTTCCTGATCAGGTTTTCTGCCATCTTTCTTCCTGTTCACACAACCTAAATGAGCGCCCTTGCCTGGAGACTGTAAGTGAAGATGTGGGCTGAGTGAACTGACCAGCTCATCTCCCCATGCCTCACTCTGCTTTCTTCCAGAAGATCCCTGCAGTAAGCATCTTTATGGCAGTCCATTTTCTAGGGCTCAGTCCTGCTGGATGGAAGCTCTGCCTCCTTCTATTAAGTTCCCAACTACAATCTTAGGAAATTCCTTGTCAAGCTTGCCCTCCTGTTTCCTGTGAATGTTATTAAGTTCCAGAGACAGGGACCTGCAAGCCACTGGTCCCAAGTTGTTCTGGTGGCTGTTGGTCAGTCTATGACTCTAGCACTGTTATGCTCCTCTGGGATGGGAGAGAAAGGTTTCATGTTTCTTGAACCCTACATTTCCTGCACCAGTGTCAGCTGCTGGCTCCTACTGTGGTTCTCTGTGCACTGCCCTCTCCAGCTTCCTATCATCTCCTATGCTCTAGGCATCTTTGCTCCCTGCCCCCTCCTCCCAGTTGTCCACTCCAACAGACCTTGAATGAGCCCCACATCTGCTCCTGTTACCTACTTCTTTCTCACCCTGTCAAACAAGCACTGCGGAGTCAGGCCCAAGCCTCCTGCTGACACCCATGGTCCCAGCAAGAAGACCTTCCCTTCTTACTGACTCTCCTCCTCCCAGGCTTCCTGGCTCCCCTCCACCTTTGCTTCAGAAAGCCCTTATTCCTTTCTTAACTGTCCATCTTACACATTGCCCTCAAAAGCCCAGACTGATGTGATCAGAGGGCAGCCAGATGTCCCTGTTTGTAGAATTTGTTCCTGTCCTGGTAACTATGTCCTTGGCTGCACCAAGTCTCCATGCCTGTCCTTGGCCTGCAAAGTCTGGCCCTGGCAGACAATCTTCTCCCTGAGGCCACCCCTAGCTACTGCTGTGTACCTTCCTCTCCTTTCCTTCTACTTAAGACACAGAATGACTGCTTTGGGAAAAGTCTGCCCATGTTTCATTAATGCATTGCAGGTACGGTGAGCTAGACTTTTAACATAGCAAATAAATGCAAATTTAAACATTTATGCAAACTAACATTAGAAAATATTCCTTTGGGTTTTCTGGGCAAAAGTCTAATCACTCTGAGAATACCTCCACAGCTTTCGATTCCTTGTCTCATAAACTTATTACTTGCTTAATAACTGGCCACACTCAGCCCCTGATGCCTGGTCTGGGCTAACTAATTACTGCTGGCCAACACCTTTGTTTTTCTACCTTTTCACCATCTGTGACAGCAGTAACTGTTAGAAGATTATCCATTTCCCTTGGGTTTCATTTCCATTTATCTCTCCAGTCTGACTTTCCACTCACTTTCATCAACGCTATCTGCCTCACCTTCGCTCTTGAACAAAGCAAACACATTTGCACTCGGCATAATGCGGCACATGTCAGCCCAGGCTCCCGCCTGCGTCCTGCAGCACCCTGTGCCCTCCTCTATCAGCTGCCAGTGTGCACTTGTAACAGACAACATGGCTTTCTGCCTTCCAGACAACTCCTGGAGACCACTCCTGCAGCTACTCGGTTCTGTTCTTCTCTCTGAGCACTGGGGCTGCCATGGACAAATTTTCTGTCCTCAGGTTTTCTCTGTGTCATGGTCTGCCTCCTACGGTTCCTTAGCCTGGGACCGTCTTGGTTTTATGGTGGTTCTGCTCCACGTTCTTCCAACTGATACTCCTGACCTTTACGGGCTCTGGCGTGGCCCAGTGTGCTGTGGCCTGGCTTCGAGGCAGCTCTCACTTGTCTTCTAGGTACCAGGAAACTCAGTGCTTATCACTGTTTCTGCCTCTTGCTGCCTCCATAGACCTGGCTGCCCATCTCCTCCCTGGACTTCTGCTCTCTGTTTTGAAGGAGTTCAGGGACTCACAGAATAGCCTGGTTCCTGTGAGGTGTAAGAGTCTTGTGAGCTAATGAGAAGGCTTCACTCTCTTGTGTTCTTAGCCTCTAAGAGCGACTGGTGGCACTGGGAAAAGCTGCTGAGCAGGAGAAGCTGAACTGCCCCAAGTCTGCCTTCCATAGCAACATTCTCTATCATTGTATAGATGAAGAAACTAAGGTACAAGGAGAGGAGTCACTTGCCTCAAGGCTCCAAAGGCAATGAGTAACAGCACTGGGGTTCTAGCCCAGTCCTGTCCAGAACCTACAGCCCTGCAATAAATTGTGAGCCACCGTCTTATCTCTCAGACACTGAAACCCTGCTCTGCTTTAAGTAGCTGGGGCAAGGTCTCTTGATGTTTCAAGGCTAAAGAGCCTGTGGGTTCCAGGATGTTCTGCATCCCAGAAGGAAGACTCTGTCCTTGGCTGGGGATGGGCTGTCCTCAGCTGTGGTTAGCTGAGGCTAAGGAGGAAACAGGCAGTGAATATCATGTACAAGAACACCAGGAAGGAGTCTTGCAAGCTCTCTGGGAGTTCCTGACCACGGGCACCGGGAAAATCTGCTAAGTAGGAGAAGCTGAACTGCCCCAAGTCTGCCTTCCATCTAATGAAGATATTGAGATACACAGAAAAAAGGTCTTGTGGGTCTGTGATTAGATGTCCCCATTGGCAAGACCACCAAGTGTCCTGGATAGTGTCTTTAGGCCTGGTGAGGCGCAGAGGCCCTCCCTGTCTCACTTCCTCTATGTTGGCCACCTGGCTGGCTCCTCAGAAAGGAAAGCATTTGCCAGGAGCTGGAGGCTTGAGGAGCTCTAAGGGGGAAACCCAAAACCTCTCCTGAGATGACTTTCCTATTGATCTTTTGTCTCAAGTGTTTCCCTTGGGGATGAACAAGAAACACTTCTCTGAATAATTCATCATTGGCCTTGAGGTAGAGACACGCTTCTTCTTTTTAATAAGGACTGGGCACTTTGTGTTGATTTTAATTCTTCTGCAATGTTCTAGCAAAAGCTGGAAGAATGGAAAAGCTCTTAACACATCCCTCTTTCAACAGTGAGACAAAAATTAAAAGCCAGGTAATATCTTTAATCAAACAGAGTGATGTTTAGATAATATGTAAAAGTATTTATAAAGCTGTGTCAAGTTCTCATGGAAGGAAGTGAAAAAAGTGACTGACTGTAAGGATTACAAGGCTTGGTTTATTTTTGAGACTAAAGATTTTCTATTTAGTGAATATCTACTAGGTACCAGGGACTTGCGAGGCTTTGTGCTCGGCCATTTTGTTTAGTTTTCATGCAGCCCACGAGGGTCAGTAACCACCCCAGTCACAGAAATGCCATGGATGCTGGAGGTTAAGCAACAAATCCAGGTTCAGGTTCAGACCTAACCCTCAGGTGCACACGCCCCTCAAAAACAGCTCAGGTCTCTGTCTGCCACAGCTCAGGTCTCTGTCAGTCTGTCACAGCTCAGTCCTCAGCGCTATACAGTGCCAATTAGAAATGGCGGGATGGTGAGGGCTATGGGATCCTTTGGAGCACATTTTACCATTAGTTACAAAACCACATCCTCTCGGTCCTAAACGCACAGCCAGTAGAACAGAAGGACTGCTTCCTTTAAAAGGGGATGGGACAGAGAGAGTCTGGGCTCTTCTTGGGGCTAAAGACAGTGCGAGGCTCCACTGGGACCTGATATCTGTCCCAGGATTGTGTGCAGCCCTCCCTTCCTATAATGGGATGTAGCCTACTGGCCAGTACCTTGGAGACAAACCTGAGTCTCTGGCTCCCTCAGGAGGCTCTGGTATGGACTCTCCCTTAAGGTGGCTACTGCAGGCACGGCAGATGTCCACATGACGATGATGATGACCAACCATAGGGTGATACTGATTGCTAATTGACCCATTGCACCTAACAGCACCTTAGGTAAGACACTGGCTATTTACTGTCACCTCCCAGGGCATCACAGGAACTGCCTGTTGGTTTTGTGCCATGTTATGTTTCAACAGGCTAAGGTACTTGGCCTTGGGAACCAGTGGGTATGAGGGTGGTAGGCTACCTGCTGCTTCCAAGAAGAGCTCCAATCCAAGAAATAGAAACCCTGGCCTGGGTCTCAGACTCACCAGTCGCTGCATGCTCTTCACATGAGTAGGGCTGATGGATAAGGCTTCCTCGTACCACCGCCGGGCCTCATCAAAGTTTCCTCGAAGCTCAGCAACCTGGCCCCGCATGTATAGAACATTGTGCGACATTGGGAAGAGGTTGGCAGCTTCTTGGGTACAGGCTGTAGCTTCAGCAGGCTTTCCAATGCCAATGTAGACCTCAGCTGTGGGAGTAGAGCAGAAAACAGATGCTGTCCTGGATCACTGCCCTCAGAGACCCTGTGAGCGGTTGGTACTCAGCTTTGGGACCTTCATATTCCCCTATGGGAGTTTGGCACAGCTCAGAGCCAGCTGTCCCCTACAACCCTGGACATGGCCATAGGCCAACAGTCTTTTGTGACCACTTGTGCACAGGTCATTTGTGCTTTGGTCCTTGAAGGGCAGACATATGTCACTACCAAACTGAAGGCAATAAGAGCTGCCTGGGCTCTGCCCCAACCTCTGAGGACAGTTGTCCCAGGGTCCACTTAAAGCCCTTCAGCATGAGGACAAACGCTACCTTTAGCTGAAATGAGTGGTGGGACAAGTGAACCAGAGGCACACAGCTGAGCGTAGAAAAGGGCTCTGTCCTCTGGAGCTTGCTGTTCTAGGCTAAGCATGTCAAAGGGGCTTTCTGGGGCTCAGTACATCCAGAAGGTGTATCCTTTGTGAAACTCAAAGGAGCAGTCTGTTAGAGACACTGTGAGAACTGAACTTGGTTTAGTTGCTGGCAGATATATCTTCAAGTCACCTGTGTGCAGCAGCAGAGCTGGCTAAGAGAGTACAGCACTAGCTAGTCTCTGTCACTCAGGACAAGCCAGCAGGCAGACAGACACCTCCAGCAGACAGACAGACCCTCCAGCAGGCAGACAGATCCTCCCTGTCCTTCTTTTTCCACCTCAGACTGCCTGGAGAGACACCATACAGGGAGGGATATCCTAGCAGGATGCACACCGGGGGTTTGGGGTAGAGAAGGTGTTGAGAACATGCCTGCTGTGTTCCCTGGAACATTTTCTTTCATGCACAATTTAAGAAGAGCCAAGCACTGGAGTGGTTTCCTGTCATCTTTCCAAGTCTTCAGGGCCCGGGATGGCCCCCTCCTCCTCAGCCCTCACTTGTCCAGTTGCTGTGCTCTGTCTGGGGGGGGTTGGCAGTGAGAAGAGGTGGGGACTCTGTGTTGTATTGCCTCCCTCTGAAACTTTCTGGAAGATGATGGGCCTTACAGTCCCCACGCTGAACACACTTGTGCCTGCTCTCATTGACGGCTTATCCAAATGTCTTTGCCGGGCCCTTAGCCACACAGCTTCTACTTGTCTTTGGATCTGTGCCTGGTTGTTCCAGTCTGTCAAGAGTGATTCCTTTCCAGTGGCTCAGTGGGAGAGTGAGACACACTCCTCATCCCACCAGTGAGACACCTCAGCCCTTCCAGGTCATGACCCAGCTGTTCTGACTCAGGAGTTTTCTTGGGCGGAGTCTCAGTGACCTTGACTCATCAGTGTGAGGAGCCAAAAGCCTGCCAGGCAGAGCACTGCCACCACACTGACAAGCTAGGTTTTTCACACTCTATGCTGGGCTATCCCCCCCACCCCCCGTTACTGTCTAAAGAATTCTGTACCTCCATACAATTCTTGTGTTTGGGCGCTGACTGGTCTTTACTGGGCTATCTGAACTGCCATCAGCATCTCTGCCAGCCATTTTGCACACCCAGGCTTCTTATCCCATACGCCTCCCCAGATCCCTTATGTCGATCCATCCACAGGGACTTTTCTTGCAGGCATCGTGCACTCTCTGCCTGCAGCTCCTGTCACTCACTCTGCACCCCTGGCAGATGGTTTCTAGTTTACCCCTCCTTTGTGGACTGATCTTGTCTGGGCCCCCAGAAACATCTTCCCTTCAGATCCACTGGATAATTTGTCTTTATCACGCCATACAGCCGTCCACAGAAGAGTTCTTTCCCAGCCTGGGTAGATGGCTCAGTGGGTGAGCTTGCTGTACAAACATGATAAACCCAGTTCAGATCCTCAGACCATGTAAAAAGCCAGGTGTCCATAACCCGAGCTCTGTGGTGTGTCAGAGCCAAGAAGACCACTGGGGCTTGCTCGCTTGCCAGCCTAAACAAAAGTGGCGGAATCTAGGTTCAGTGAGACTCTGTCTCAAGAAAAGAGAATTGACAGCTGTAGAAAAGCCACCCAGAACCCTCCTCTGGTTTCTAAACACCAATGTACATACGCATATAACACACATAGACATACCCCTCTCTCAGACGTATACACACTCAGATTTCCCTAGTGATTAGTGTCTGTTGCATACTGAGCATGTCACTGTGTGATCTAGTGTGACTGTTCCATTTTCCTTATTTTGCTCAGTGGGATGAGAAGTAACTTGCCTGTGTCCTACCTGCAAGAGATAGGAGCCAGAATTATGTGTGTGCTGTACACACATCAGAGCTGTACACGCTCTATCATGGAACTACATGTGTGTGTTGGCAATCAGAGCTGTACACTCTCTATCATG
>JANHMN010000022.1:28407817-28446834 GCA_030674055.1 Rhabdomys pumilio | reverse complement strand
AACTACATGTGTGTGTTGGCAATCAGAGCTGTACACGCTCTATCATGGAACTACATCCTCAGTCCTTATCTTACTTTTGATTTAAGGTCTCACTAAATCGCCTGGCTGGTTTTGAACCAACTTTGCAGTCCAGAGAGGCATGGATTTGCTTTTGTCTCAACAGTGAGATAAATAGCAAACACACACTCTCGACTCTCTTCCGCGGCCCCCACCTTCGCTGTCTTCTGTCATTCCACACTTAGTGGGAGGGAGCTTTTAAAGTCCCATTCAGACCTTTCCCACTTGAGTAGCTTCTCAGGGCCTCTAGGACTGAGTTCAAAGATTCCAATGTGGCTGCTTGAAACAGCCTAACGTGGATGATCTGACCCTGGCCACAGGACTCACTGCCTCCCCTTGGGTTCCCTCTCAGAGTTCTGCCACCTGCAGGGCTCTTTGGCTTTGTGCAGTGCAGGGTGGTGCTGCACCTCTCCCCATTGTTCCTGTCCAGTGCTAACCAAACTTCGATTGCTTCCTGCTTCTTGCTTTGGCAAGACTTTTTGTTCCCAAGGGTTACAGGAGCTGCACTGTTTGTTCCTGGTACTTGGCACATGAAGTTACAGGCTTCTGCAACTGTTGTTCTGCATCTGCAGACCCTAGGAAGGCAGGGACTGAGTGTCTGTCTCCATGAGCACTGTGCTGCAGAGGCTGGCACACAACCAGACACTCGACAAAAATTACACAGAACAACTGAAGGCAGAGCTGTGGGCTACACAGTTGGTTCTGAATTTAGGCCTCTCAGCACGTGAGCCTTGCAACCTGAGATGAGTGACCCGGCAGCTCTAAAGCAGTTATGACAGGGACTAAGCAAGTCACAGAGCTATTGGCACAGTGTCTGAACCACACCTTGTGCTTGGTAAGTGCCAGCTATACCAAAGTTAAAGAGTATTTAACCCAGACCCCACAGATTAAGAGGCTAGTGGGGCAGGGCTGGTCCCCAAGACTCTATGTTCAGCACACCCCTGTGTATTAGCCCATATACCACGTGTCTAGGAACTATCTTTCTTTCCTCATGGTGGCCAACCACAGTTGTCTCTAGATTCTGCAGATGAACCACATGGTGGCTGGGAGAAGCTGAGGAGGGGAAAGGGTCAGGCCAAGGCTGAGGAAATTGTGACAGTATCACAGCTTCAAATTCCCAGCAGAAATCAGAAAATCTGATCTTGCACATCTAAGAATAGCTGCTGGTTTCGGCTATGAGAGTGCCAAAGTGAAAGCTATAATTATTAGTAAGTAACAAGCAGGAATTAGCCACCTACCGCAAAGGCCCTTTTAGATGCCATCCCAATGTGGGTACCCAGAAGCTGCCTGGCTTGGAAGGGGTCTGGTTGGGTGCTGAATCCCTGAAGCTGTCTAACTTTCCAATGAACACAGGGAGGCCGGCTGTGTCTGGGAGACAGGGGCTCACTCAGCTGCAGCGGGTCTGTGCTGACGTGTACACTGTGCTCTGCTCTAGCTTTCCTGCCTTCTGTCCTGGAAGACTGTGCCATGTTCACAGTTGTTTAGTGGGGTTCCCCTGATATGAGGCAGGGGTGCCCTCCTCCTGCCCTTCTCTGTGGGAGACCGAGTACAAATGCTAAATGATTCCTGGCACTTTCAGGAAAAAAGACTGAAAGCTGGGAAGTCAATTTCTAAGTGTCATGGGAAGCTTAGATGCTGTAAAAAACAATCCTGGGTCGGGGGACAAAGAAAACGGAAGGACCGGGGAGGTGGCTCAGCTGGTAAAGTGTTAGTCTTCTAGTATGAATATCTGAGTTTAATCCTCAGAACACAAATAAAAAAGCCAGACATGAGGGCATGCTGGTAGCATCCCAGCACTAAGAGGCAGAGAAAGGTGGATTCCTGGGATTCACTGGCCAGTCAGCCTAACTCACTTGGTGAGTTCCAGGCTTGTGAGAGACCCTGCCTCAAACAAACAAACAAACAAACAAACAAGCAAACAAGGTAGGCATTTTACATGGAATGATAGCCAAGATTGTCCTCTGGCTTCTATGTGCACACATACACGTGCACCATTGTGTACACACACACACACACACACACACACACACACACACACGAATTTCTTCAACACATAGTAAGTGGCTTGAGTGAAAAGTTGATGCTTGACATCTAAGAAAATATGTGGGTAAAAGCCTTGAGCCGTCAATGAAAACACCATCTTTCGTGCATCCAATTGGGGCTTTGAAATGCATGGTATTGGCAAGGAGATAAGAAAATACAGTCATATGCTGTTTACTGGAATAGGAATCAGTCCAGCTCTGTGGGAGGTCATATGACTTCATTTATCCAAATTGAAGAGTATGCACCGTTTGACCCATCAGATCCACTCTGTGGAGTTGATCTTAGACAGAATAATGCGTATCAGTATACTTACTGAAATGCTGTCTGCAAGGGCAAAGTATGAGAAATGACGCAGACAATAATCTACAGTGCACTGCTGACATCATAATGCTTCCTGTCGTGGAATTACACCGTGCAGCTGTAAGAAGTGTACGTCAGCACCACACAGGCTGACTTGCAATGATCTCCCAGATGCTGGAAGAGGACATGAGGAGAGGGCAGCAGAGACACAGCACAGAACGGGTAGAACGTCTGGATGGTACCAGAGCTGCCACCAGGGTCTGCAGCAGGTGACTGAGGCACAGGGACAAGGGAGCCTTTTCACTTCACATCTTTCCTACATGTTCATTTGTGTGCCAGGAAAGTAAGTTATCTGAAGAATTATTTAAATGAATTTGTGACACTTGTCTAAACAAACCAAAACACAAACATGTACAGCCCAGGCTATGTTGGCTACCAGGCATCCTAGGGAAAGACTGTGGTCTTAGGGTCAGAGGCTTCCAAGATGAATGTGGAGGTGGTAAGGGGAGGAAGTAAAGGGCCCCTATAATCAAGTGTCCCATCCCTGTGCCCCAGCTGGCCTGTTCTTAAGGTTCATGTGTCATATTCAGTTTTCTTGCCATCACAGATATAGCCCAGAAACCCCAATACAGATGGCTGGAACCTGACATTGTCTCAGAGACCTTTCTTTCCCAAGAGACTCAAATCCAGGGCTACGTCCACCACAGGCTCCTGTCACAAGGTCTACTACTGTCAGTAGCTGTCATGAACTGTCAAAAAGGGAGGTGATGTATTGTACTTCTTAGAGCAGTCAAGTACAGGCTGCACAGGGCGAACCCCCCGTTCAGTAGGAGCCACCTGTTTTCTTCTACTGTCACCCCTTTAAATACTATGCAAACGTGTATGTTATTGGCTGGAAAGAGTCAACAGGAAGCAAATGCTGAGAAGACTCTACCTGGCCTCATCCACACACAGGACACAGCATGCTCACTGCACGTACTCATGTACGGCTGCCCAGAGGCTGGAAGGCAAGATTGGCATCTGCTTCCCATAGTTCCATCCCAGTAAAGCCACACATGTTAACTCGTATCGAGACCATTATTTTGAGCCTCAGTGATACAACTGGGAAGTCACTCTGCATGCAATCACTCTGCATGCAATCTTTGTCACTGAGTTCTTCATTGTATACAAAGAAGTATAACAGCCCTGGACAACCAAGTGGTGATGGGGGTGGGGTGGAGTATCAGTACCCTCTAGGCCAGTGGCTCTCAAGTTCAGTTCCTCATGCTATAGTGACACCAACCACAACATTATTTTTATTACTACTTCCTAACTGTAATTTTGCTACTATTAGTAATTGTAATGTAAATATCTTTGGAGACAGGTTTGCTTAAAGGGTTACAACCCATAGGTTGAGAGCTGCTCTGTTAGACTAACTTCGTGGTATTCTATAGTGCCCAGTTTTAAGTGTTCTGAGAAGGGGCTAGAGATGGTTCAGTAGGCAAAAGAACTTCCCATAAAGGCCTGACTATGTGTTTTTCAAAAACTAGACTTCAAGTCCACTGTGAACAACAGTTCTGCCCTGTGTGTTCAGCCTGGCTTTCCTGGTCTGGTCATTAAACAACACTTAGTCCCTTTGTATCCTCTGAGGTCACTGTCTATACAGAAGACTGAGCAAGATGATATCAGACTCCTGTGCAGGGTATGGGATGTTCTTGAGAAAGCTGGGTAGTGGCCTTCCTGCTGGGGCTACTCTCTCAGAGGCAGCCTGTCTTGACCTCTTTGGAGAGTGTGTGGAGGAGAAGGAACAATCATATACACATGCACGAATCAGCTCTCTTGTGTACTGAGAAAAAGATAATTTGTTAATCTATGGCAGCTGTTATGGGTTAGTCAAGGATGCCAACGCTGAGAACGTAGATGAGCTAGTTCTGTAGCTGGCCGCACCTTCACACATGCATATCTGTTAAAGGAACACACGAGGTAGGACATCACACAACTGGCCCAGAGAATGAAGGCAGATTAGATGGATAGCTTGTGTTGACAGGCACCCTTCCTAGTGTCAGCTGTACTCCAAGCATGTCCCTGGTGGTGGTGAGCCTGAGAAGGGGCCACCAAGGTCACGCAGACAAGGTGGTTAAACTTGAGAGATAGGTTACCGTTCTCAGAAATAGAAATGTGCATATACACTAATAACCATCACCTTCTTGGGAGCTCGCCACGTAAAATGAGGTTGCTTAAATTTCACACGCTATGCTCAATTCTGGGATTTGCAGCTGTGGGTAACCATGCACAGACACCTGACTGCTGCATGAAACCAGGGCACAGGGGATCATACTTCTTCTGGGATGTTTTCCTGAACAGGGGCTTCTGCTACTGCTTCCCTCTCTGCAGGTTACCAGGCATACTTGTGGAGGGAGGCGGAGACACCAAGAGCACTGCCCTGCCCTGCTCTAGATAAAGGCATCTGTGCCATCAACGCCTCTGTCCCACTGCCCAGGGACTTGGAGACTGAACGCTGAGAAGTGCTAAGCATTGTGCTCCTTGACCTAGGAGACAGGTGCTTTTCTAACACTGTCACGTAGATGAATAAACTGAGGCTGAGAGGTAAGGCAGAGCTAGAGTTTACCCAGCTGGGAAATAGTTCAGGTGGAATTCACTCTGTCACCTACAGAAGCAGCATGGGTGTAACACTGGACCTCTCTCTAGTACAAGAATCCCTTGCTCTGCAAATCCCTCAGGGGTCTGTCCCAAGTCCAATTTTCTACTGACTGCCTGGGTTAAGTATAGTTATTGAGGAGGGATGAGGAGATGAAGGATAGGACACGGTCCCTGTACAGAAGCAATATCAGTTTGGCGCCTGGCCACAAAAACTTTGAGTTCTCCCAAAAGCTGAGGAGTTCTGGGCTAAACAGTAGAATGGGCACCTGCAGAAACTGGCAGTCTCAGGACCTGTTGATTATGGGAAAGGATGGGTAAAGGAAGAGGCCTATGGGGTCAAGAGTGGGAGCAGTACCTGCATGGAGCCAGATCTGAGCCAGCGTCATCCAGGGATGCAGTGGACCCTGCTTGGGAGCACTGCTCTGCAGAGATGAGGCCACTTCTGACAGTGCTTGCTCCACTCTTGAGGCTGCTACTGATGTGGCATGGACGGAGCCTGTGGGAGGTTTCAAGACTGTGTTAGGGGTTAAAGGGGGGAGGGGACTACGAACCTCACACCTGACCAATGACACCCCTCCCAAACAAAGACATGGGCACAAACATACACATACCCCTTCCCCAAGATGTGAGTTACTCTTAAAGAAATGGGGACCAACCATGATGGCCTAAAATTTTAGTTTCACCTTCTGCCTAGCTGGTCCTTTAGTCAACACAAAGAGCCCATGCTACGCTAAGCACTCTCCAGGAGCTCAGCCTAGCATGATGTGAGTGCTGGGGCCAGAAGGGAGTACAGCTCGACACAGCAGGAACTCAAGGTTAACAAACAGCATCAGGGATGACTACAGAGGGATGTTCCAAAGCACCCTGTTGTTAGGGACTAAACCAAGTAACTGCATGGGGAACAGCAGGGGACGGCCATGCTTGCTTGCAGTAGACAGCTGGACAACCCAGCAACTTCCCACTAATTACTACATCCTTCCCTTCAAGAGATGAGCAACACCATGGATGGAGAAGCAAGCTCTATGACCTGACTTAGCTAAACTGGAGAAAACGTACACGTCTTCTTTGTATACAGCAGCTGCCTGTTCTTCAGGCTGACAATGAGGTAGAGGACAATACTTGGGCTTTGAACATACTCCTGTCTGTTTTCTAAAAGCTGCTCTCTTGAAAGGCCATTGGGCACATGTACCAGGCAAAGGCACAGGTCTGGTGCATGACTCAAACCTGGGATGGGGGCCTGATGACTGGAGCCCACATCCCTAACCAAGAGCTTGCTCCTCACCTCTCCCCCACATTCACTCTTAGACGCATGGCTCAGAACTGAGAGGAAGGTTCTCTATTATTTCAAATTTACAATTACTCAGACACATTTACCTACAATTTTTTTTTTCTTTTTTGGTTTTGGTTTTTCAAGACAGGGTTTCTCTGTGTAGCCCTGGCTGTCCTAGAACTCTCTCTGTAGGCCAGAATGACCTTGAACTCATAGAGATCTGCCTGCCTTTACTTCCTGAGTGCTGAGAGGAAAGGCACGTGCCACTATGCCTGACTCACCTGTAACATTCTTATCTTATCATTTATCAGAAAGTTCAGCATGGAGACAAACATTGCAATGTTGTTAGTGGTAACAACTATCAACTTATAAAATTTACAACAGTGACGACATGTAAAGATAAATGCTCACTATGCAAATAAATTATATATAGGGTAATACAAAATTGTAAACATAAGAAGTATCTCAAATGATCTTTGGAATGTGCCATTATTATTGTTATTGTTATTATTATTAATGGTAAACTGGGCATGCTATTTTTTGCCTCTAATCCCAGCACTCAGGAAGCTGGGGCAAGATTGTGAATTTAAGTCTAGCCTGGGCTACACAGTAAGACTGTCTCAAAAAAACAAAAACAAAAACAAAAACAAAACCAAAACAAATAGAATAACAACTGGCCACTCATTGTGAAAATGTGTCAACAAGGTCAAAAGATGTGCTCAGATCTTTGATGGGGGCTCGATGAATAGAACCCAAAATCTATAGATGGGAAGTCATTCTGTCTTCCATGGATAAACCATAGGCACACAGGCCTTGGAGGACCCTAGAGAAGACAGCAGCCCCAGGAGGAGTCTTGGGGTTCTCCAGAGAAAGCTGCTGCCCAAGAATAAGGCATGGGACACTGCATAGGAGAAACCTACAAAGCCTGGCTGTGAGTCTACCCTGCTTTAGAAAAGCATGTCTAGAGTTATTATTTTTTAAAAATAGCAAATGGCTCAGGCGTCATCAATATTTTGCTTGCATTTTGCTGTAACCTTTTGTGTGTGTGTGTGTGTGTACATGCTTATGAGTGTGCTGGTACATATGCCCGTGTGTGAGTTTGCAGAGCCAGGGGACAACCTTGGCTGTTACTCTTAGAGCTGTCCACCTTGTTTTTTGAGACAGTGTCTCTCACTGGCTTAGAGGTCTCTGGAAGAGGTTTCTGGGTTTTTTGGTCTTAGATTCCTTTTGGATGTTAGAAAATCATGAAGACTCTAAAGAGCTATATTGGGCCTTGTCTAATGGTACTGCCATATTAGGAACTAAAATATGCTTAATACATTCATTTATTTGATTATTTAAAAATAATAGTGCACTACAGTCACAGCAGAGCCACGTGAACTCTGTCCCACAATCTACAGATCCCTTGCTAAGGGCCTGTGGTTTTGGAAAAGCTAATGTTGCTTTTGGGATTAGCTGTTTGGTCTTTTGCCCAACAAAAGAGCTACAAGATCCTCACTGAACTCCTGACCAAATTATTTTTCTTTGCAATATCTAGAATATGACAGAATCAATTCAAGTTGAGTATAATAATAAATTTCACTTTGAATAAGGCCTGGCACATGATGATGATAGAGGTACTGACTAGTTTTAGAGACCATCTTACATTTGGACACCACTGTATTCTGTTTACATTACAGAACTGACACTTGAGGGGTCACACAGCCACCCAAAGCTATACAGCCAGTTGGCGGTAAAGCCAGGATGCAAACACTGTTTGGTTCTAACCCCAATCTAACCATAAAGGCCACCTCCTGCAGGAAGGCTGCAGTGAGCCTCCTGTTGTCCCTTCAGAGCACGAGGCCTTGGGTCCTTCCACATGAGTGTCATTACTACCATGCAGTCTACAGGCCGCAAAGTAGATGCACCAGCCTTCCTTATTTGATTGTGTGGTTCTATAAGACAGCAAGGTGTCTTCTGTTTAGGCTTTTTCAAAGTCATTTCAGCAATGCTAAGCCCATCCAAGGCATTGGGTAGGTGTTTGTAGAATAAATAAAGGAGTAGTTGTGAACAGATATCTTTTTATGGCGTTCGGATGAGATTGGGGGAAGGGTGCTAAGAGTGGTATGGCCATAGACTATGATATTCAAGAGATACAGTCAGTGTGCTTTGTTCTAGTAATGGGAGAAGGCTCTGACCTTCATGACTTCCAAGGGCCTTTTCAGCATATCTGTCACACTGCTGGAAATTGCAGGAACAGAATTAAACACTGATGTCATTTAGTGACTTTCTCTAATACAATTAAACCATTAAATAGAGAGGATGAGGAGGATGGTCGGGAATCCTTTCCTGTTCTCGGTCAATTCCTTGTTACATGTATCACAAGGGCAGACAGCCTTGCTGTGATGAACCTGGGACAGATATTAGAGGAGTCAGAGTTTTGATAGCAGTAACAACAGTGGCCAGCAGGATGATCGTTAGCATCCACTGTTCTCTGCACTAACATAGCAAGTGAGTCTTCCTCTGGGTGAGTTCGGAGGCATCACTAACAGCCCAACAGAACGGCAGCTCCTTTACTGTGGAGCAGGACATCTACTGTGGCTGTGACTCATGTGGGCACAGTTGGAAATGCTGCTTCTCCATCTGTCTTTAAGGAACTCCTTTTTTTATTTATTTTTTCTTCCCCTCACCACAGCAAAAGCACATTGTGCATGACCCAGAGGAAAAGTGGAGACAGAGTCTTGGAAAAGAATCCGAAGGAAGACTAAAGGACATATTTCCAGCTTGAAATCCAAGACTCTGGAGAGATGTTTCCAAATTATCAGGTTCGACAGATGAGCCAGGCACTGTGCCCAGGCTGCTCTGCATCTCTTATTTATCACACTAACTTGAGAAGCGCTTATCAGTGCTGTAACCCAGGGAGCACAGTGCTGTGCGCTGCACCTGCCATGCCCTTCCCTTATGACACAGCTGGGAAAAGCCACTGCAGGATCAGACCGGAGCTGACGGAGGCAGGTGAGACTATACCCTTAAAAGCTGGTCCAAGGTTTGTGAGCTAAATGCTCAAATGGTTCAAAGGGATAAGATGCCCTGAAACTGAGCAACGTGAATTTCCTTGGCTCACAGATTTTGTTATCCTCCTGCTCCAAAGAGAAAAGGCTGTCTGGGACACCTGATAAAAAGGTGAAGTGATGTTTGAAGAGCTGTTCTGATTCCCAATCCAGAGTCTCTTCTACGTTCTGCTGGGCTGCCTTGGGGTAGCGAATACCAGGAACAAGGTTGGGAAGACCTTTCTCCGTGGGTGGAGAACCAAGGCCTCAGATCCCAGGCTCTGCAGATCGAGGCTCTGAATGCCCCTGAGGTTTCCTCTCACACACAGAGCTGTCAGAAACCCTGTCAGAAGTAGGCCACTAGCAACGGCTCCAATGGCTTTTCAGCTGAAGCCTTGGCCAAGCTCATTGGTATGGAAAGACATGCCTGTGGTTGATTTCATACAGATCTCAACACGACTATATATGAGCTCTACTTAGCCACCAGAGTTCATCATTCAAAGGGACCCCAGAGGCAACAATTTTGTTGGGTGAAATTAGGAGGCTTCATTAGGTGTGGCCACCCTGCACTTTCACAAATAGGGACCCTGAATGAAGGGCACACATTCTATTCTGGCTCCCCATTTAATTGTCTGGTAGGACTAGACAAGCGGCTGTGGTTGGAAGACCCCTGCAGTTCCTTTCACTTTTCCTGTCTTCTCAGCACGGAGTACAAGCACCAGATGAGCTGGTGCTTATTCCAGAGCTAGGAGCAATGGACAGTTGTCATGCTAAGAAACATCCTTTACCAAAAGGGAGACAGCAGTTGACACACAGGACACATACTTGGCAGGAGCCTGGCCCTGGAGATTGACTGGATTACCTCATGTGATGAACATGGGAGAGTGATGGAACACGTGGCTGCCACACCCTATTCCTCACCCACGCTCTCTCCGACTCCTGCTGCTGCAGCCCATACCTGCCTTCCTCACATCTTTTCTGAGAAGAAACCAAGGCACTCTGGCATCAGGCATGTAGCAATCACTTGTTAGTGGAGCTTGGAGCTCATTTCCCTGTCCCCTCACAATTCAGTGTTATCTGACACCAGACTTTATGCAGTGTCCACCATCTAGAAGTTGTGCCCCCAAAACAATTAGAGCAAGGAGAGAAAGCAGTAATTTCCCTCCTAAAGATGCTGAGTTCTTAGCAATCTGAATGACTAAGGATCCTGCCAGCCAGCTTCCTTAAAACATTCTCATGTTAGTAGGAGAAGACTGTCTCTTAAGCAAGGCTTAGAAATGTCATCTGTCCAACACTGCAGCCTGCTGGCAGCTGTGACTGTCTTGTTTCCATACCTGCTTTCTCCACACCAGCATGTCCGGATGAGATCAGCAACAGCTCTCAAGGTTTGGAGGAAGAAATGAGAGAGGCCACTCTCAATTCAGCCACCAATTAGGCATATTATCTGTACCTTTTGGTTACATTAAAAGTTTAGTTCTGTCCCCGTAGTCCCTAAGGGGTTAGATTTGATCTGTCTATCTTTCCTACAAGGCCATCCAGCTTGCTGAGGCAGTGGCTCTCCACTGTGTTATCATATATCTTCCTTATCTGTGAGCATTGCTGTCTCTTTCCTCTCTGTGCATGTCCATCACTGTGACAGCAAGGCGAGGGCCACAGCAGCTTAGCACACAACTGCCGCCTCCCACTAATCCCCACAGCCCACACTGCCTCCCACTGGATTCTCTAATAAATGCTGGACATCATTCTCCACAGAACTTCCATTTTACCCCAGTGAAGAATAGACTAAGATGTCCATGCCCACAGCTCCAAGATGAATCTGTTTCCCAGCCACTTTAACAGATTTTCAATCAGTTAACACAGACAAAATGTCTTCTCCCGAGGAGAAGCTCTTTCTAGGAGAAAGTTTTGGGACAGGAGTCTACGAAGCACAGAGAGACCAGGCTATGTCATCTCCAGGGGCCATGCGAGGCTGAAGCAGTAATGCCAAGGCTGGTGGGCCAAGTGGTCACACACAAGCATGAAGGGAAGCCATTCGGAAGCATGCAAGGAGAAGCCAGCTGTCAGGGCGTTCCACACTGGTGGTTCTGGGTTGGAGACAGTACCTTCTGGAGGACTACAGTGGGTAGACGTTTCCTTGGCGGCTCACCCGCCCCACGGCACGTTCACTCTGGAGCTACTAAGTGCCCTCTGCCTGGTGAGGCTGCTCTAAGCCTGCCATGGTTACCCATGCTTGTCGTCTATGGGGGAACATCTACTTAGTGCTACCCCATGTGGACTCCCACATCTATACTGACTTACCAACTGCTGATAATTCCATTTGGCCTTGTTTAAAGGAAGGCACCCCAGAACTAATTAAGGGAAATTATTTTAAATTAATATTGACTAAATGTAAAGAGCAAAGAAAGATTATATTTGAAGAAGATTATCTTAATCAGGATTTTTTTCATTGTAAATTCAAAAATAGGGGGAATGTAAATAAATAAAATAATAAAAATTGAAAAAATTTCAAAAATAGTGTTGACGATCACTGTTATTAATGAGGAACAGAGGGTGAAATATGCAATTTGACCATTTACTTTCAGACTGCAATACTCATTAATGTGTGGGGATATAAAATCATCATTTGTCATGACAGAAAGCGGAACCACACTTCTATGTGACGCTCTTCTGCATCGGACCTAGACTGCTTGGTCTCGTTACCGCCTGCCCTCTTAGGGGAGTTACTCCTAAACAGGGCGTGGCCTTCACCTCCACTGGAAGGTGGGTTTCCTATATCTTTTTCTTCCCAATAGGAATTGCTAGAGTAGCTGAGAACAGGGCCTCTGGGCTTTGGGTGTGGGAGAGGCAGTGTGGAGAGACCCTGTACTCTGGACCCACCCAGAAGAGATAGAAAGTCAGACTTTCTGTTTGGAGAGGCCCTTCCTTAAGAGTCTCGCTTCCAGGGCTACATCTCAAGTTGGCATATGGCTGGGCCCTTAAACGCAGGTCAAATCCCTGTCAAACTACACAGGTGCATGCAGCTATAATGCTTCATTTACATTTTTACAGACGAGGAATCAATCACATTCTACAGAACTGGCCCCTCTCAGAGACTTGGACCTGTTTTATGAAAAATATTTAAATCTTTTATATAAATGTAGCAAGCTTCAAATGAAGCAATAGATACTTAAAGGCTTTAATATCGTTTAGTTTTTGGAATTTTTTTTTTTTTTTTTTTTTTTTTTTTAATTTTCTCAGAGGACCTTGGTGTTAAAGGGGCTTGGTGAATTTTTTTTTTTTTTTGTGATGAGCTTTAACATAATTTAAATGCATCTCTTTACTAATATGGCTTACTGTTTATTTGTGTGTGTGTGTGTGTGTGTGTGTGTGTGTGTGTGTGTGTGTGTGTGTGTGCCACATGTTACATGACTGCTGAGGCCACAGGAGGGCGTCAGAGCATCTGGAGCTGGTGTTCCAGGCCATTATGAGCCACTGATGTGGGCGCTGAGTCTTCTGGAAGAGCAGGAAGCACTGTGCAGTGCTGGAGCCATCTCCCCACATCCCCTTCAGAGGGCTGGGAGCCACACACTCCCTTGTGTCAGGGGCTGTCTGCTCTCTGAGCACCCTAACAAAGCTCTTCCCTGCCTTTTCCTCTGTAGTCCTCAGAGCAGCACTGCCTCAGTTGTTCATACCCTGGGGTCTCAGGCAGTGTGCCCCAGGAGGTGGAGTGGACAAGCAGGTGGCAGCGAAAGGATCATCTCATCCCAACATTCCCAACACTCGAAAACCACAGCACACATTCAACAGTGGAGGAGGCGTGACTCCAGAGACCCTCGGAGGGTTAATAGATTGGAAGACTACTTACTAACTGAAAAGAGGGAGGGAAAACCATGAAAGTGTGCTTCTGGAGAGTTGCCTTGGGACAACAGATCAAACCAAAAATTAAAACCAAGGAACAAAACAGTTGAAAACTCAAAATTAAAGCTAAAATAGCAAAGAAGGTTCTAGTAACCTTCCAACTGTAAGCCTGGCTGGCTGGAATCAGATTTTATTTTTCCACTAACAATGACTTTTGTTTCAAGTAAAGAAAGGCAATCAGGCATACCCTCCGTGGCAACATGCTCGCCCAGCACATGGAAACTGACCAGTTTAGGCCATGTGGAATTTCCAAAGCAGGAAATTCCAAAAGGAAGAGACAAACAATGAAGCCAGCAGGTTTTGGATCTCCCCACATGTGACCGTAATCCTAGGTCCTTCGGGTGCAGGGCTGGGCCAGTTTTCATTGTTAGGCAAGGGGGTTGAACTTCTTTACAATTAGATCTAGAAACTCTCTTACCAGTGGCTTTCCTTCCCAGATTAACAAGTGTATTTATGAGGACAAAAGATTCTTGCGAACAGCTGGTTACCAGCCAGGCACTGCCCGAGGATGGGGCAATGGCTCATGGCTTCTGAGAATAACCACAGAGCATGGTTGGTCGGGGGCATGCCACATTTAGCAGGGAGCCCAGTGGGTCCTCACTGCTCCAACGATTTACTAATTAGATTGCTCTGAAGGCCCCTGTAAGAGCCAGAATTTCAGAAGAAACATAGGACTCCTAGGATGATAAAACCTGGCAGGGTGCTGAGATTGGTGGGTTTGCTGTGCAAACAGTGGGCAGTGGAACGGATAACATTATTCTAGAACCACAGGATCTCATTTAAGATAATAAACTCAACAAAAGCCAGTGTAACAGAAAAAAAAACAACTTTTTTTTTCTTGAAAAAAATTAACGTTGGCAATTGCCCCTAGGCACTGTATTAAGAGAAAATGCTGGTCTGAGGTGGATAAAAAGATAACATAAACAGTTTATAAATATCACCGTTATCTTCCGTTTCATAGAACTGGGGCTGCCATAAAGCAAAGCTTGGAATCCGCCATGTGCAGATGAGTAAGGCCAAGAGGGACTGTCGGTGTGAATATGCCCTTTGGTTGACCTCTGCTCCTGACCTGTATGAAGGCTTACATAACAGCACCAGCCACCCTAAAGAGCACACTAGATCGAGTGCTTCCTCCTGGCAGAAGCCTGCTATGGGCTTTTGTTCAGCATGTAACTGCATTTGGAACAAAGATGAGCCCTTATAAATCACAGATGCAGATGAAATCTGCTGGCGCTGCTGGCAGGGGCACATTAAATATCCGAGGGAAGGAAAGCAAGCACGGCTCTCTCGCACGGGGAGAACCATATTTAGGTCCCTTTTAAGGACTTTACCAACCAGCATGCTTCATTTTAATATGGGGATTTAAAAAACCAACTGATTGAGTCCTGGTACTTCCTGAAGTAGACTTTCAAAATTTCTGTATTATTTAAAATCAAGATTAGGCAAAGGTGCTATTTAGTCACTCCATACTTTCTGACAGAAACCCTACCTTTGCAAGTAAAAACCAGTTTCCAACACATTTCTCCAATGTGCTCTGTAACCTGCTGGCACTGGCTCAGAGTGGAAGGTTCTGGGAGCAGGGCTCTGAGAGTCTTCCATTCAGGCTTGGCAGGCAGGTGAATGTCATCTTAGAATATGGCTTTCAGTGATATATGAGGTTGGGATTAATTAACTTCCAAACTGAAATGCAGACATTTTTAGGATTGTTTGCAAAATATTATAGCTTGCTTGTTCTTCTGTGTGTGCCTATGCACGTGTGAGAGGGTACACATGTGAGTGCATGTGCATGTGTTTGTGGGGGAGGAGCAGAGATAACCTCAGGTAAGATGTCTATTTTGGTTTGTTTTCAGACAGGGTCTCACTAAGTAGCTCTGGCTGGCCCGGAACTTGCTACATAGACCAGGCTGGCTTCAAACTCAAGAGATCTGCCTGCCTCTGCCTCCTAAGGCTTAAAGTGTGTGGTGCCACACCCTGTGTGCCCACTTTGTTTTTAAAGGCAGACTCTCTCTCACTGGAAGGTAGGCTGGCTGGCCAGTGAACCTCCGCAGTCTGCTCTGTCTGTCCCTCCAGCACTGGGGCTAGAGCTGCAGTGCTGTGTCCTGCTTTTAAGTGGGTGCTGGGAACCAAACTAGGTCTCTTTGCTTGTGTCTCAAGCCCTTTGTCAACAGCCATCTCCTGAGCCCTTAACTTTGCTGTAGGCACCCTGTTTTCATACTTATGTTATATGCCTGCTCCAGGAGTGCTCAGAAGGACCCAGGCACCAGAAGCCACTCTGGAAAGGCTTCACTTGTTCTGCTCTCCATTCCAACTCCTTTTCTTTCCAGGGGAGGTTAGAATGTGGTCACTGTCTGCAGTCTTAGCGTTCCTTCTGTTCCCAACAATTTTGGATTTTCAAATAAGCAAGATCTTTCCCTGACAGGGACTTCCTAGCCAGCTTATCAGTTGGATGATTATCAGAAAATAATACAACAGGCAAATGAAGGGGGGTCTAAGAAGGAAGGAAAAAACCATGTTTACAGAGTGAAGGTTCCCGGTGGGGACCTGGGTCACTGAATGAATGAGCAGCAGGGGGCCACACAAAGATGTCAGGTTTGGGATGAGAATGAAGAGGAGAAGACACAAACAGGTGGAGAGGAGACTCGGTTCTTGAGAGAGAAGAGGAGGAGGAGGAGTCTGACACTAAAAAGTGAAAGAGAAAAAAAAGAATGAAAGCAAAAAAAAACCTTTAGAAACACAAAGAAAAAACAAACTAGCTTTTAATATACTCACATACGCTGCAAAGAAAATGAGGTCATGTAATACAGTCACTCCTCTGCTTGAATAGGGTACAAGCGCTTTTCAAAGAAAACAAATCTGTTTTCCACTGGTTATTTAATTGCTCTGCAACATCATGGAGTAAAAATAACTCTGGTTTACCTGGGCACAGATTCAGCAGTTTGATCCCCTGAAAATAATCCATCTCTAACCTGCAGCATGCAGGGCCTTCTGCAGAACACGCTTCCCTTCTTATTCCCACAGATTTGTTTTTTTTCTAAGAAGCACTTACATAGATTCAATTGAAAACTCAAGTTTCCAAAGGTGCGGTGGGCTGAGTACAATGACATGTCCCATGGTCCCAGTGTTGTGACAATGGAATGCTAAGCTATTTGGGTAGTCTCCTGTTGTGTGCACTGGCTGGCCCTTTGGAAAGAAAACTTGTAATGCAGCTCTCAGGCCTGACAGCTGCAAGGCATGGTCACCTGCAAAGACCACCACAGCTGCAGCCAGAAACCTTCCCAAACAAAATGCATCAGACTTTCAGGTGAAAAGCTATTTTGCTTTGGATAGGTGTCTGGTGATAGCCACCAATGATTACAGATAAGCCCTCTTGACCCATATCCTGTTTTGAAGGTAAAAGAAAGAAAAATAATCCCTCTCCCTTTATTTCAGGAACTACTGACTTATTCCAAAAAGACAAAGACTCAGCTTTAAAACTGTCACTCCATTGATTCCTGCTTTTCACTGGCTGGGACCTATTAGGGGAAGAAGTGAAGCCAGCCAGGGACAACAGAAGGAATGTCATGTTCTGTAATGGGGCCTTTGTAGTACCTGTCTGCTTAATAAAACTGAATCAGGGTTTATGCATTATACTTTCAAAAGTTCTTATCATATATATATATATATATATATATATATATATATGATATATATGATATTCTTATCATTTATATATATATATATTTATATATATAAAACTTAGTGATGAAGAATTCATTATAATAGAATCTCTATTCTGATACATTCAAATTCTAGAGAAAAACCAAATGTACACCAAAATAATCTACAGTTTCTCAAGAGACTGTGTGCAGTGGGGGCTTTTGTCCCTGAGCCCCAGAATGGTAGGATCAAGACAATGGAAAGTTGCTATTGCTTTAGCCATGGTCTCTTTCTGATGTCAGCACTGTGTGACTCTGCTTGTGTCAGATGCCCTAGGGTTTAGGAAAATAAGCATCAGGCATGGCTATCAGTGAAAACACACTGCCACCTGTCAGCTTGGTTCTCCCTGACAGAACCTGATCCCAGAGCCACTCCTGCTAGACCACAGCTGGGATGACCTTCCTTTTGTCTTCTGCTATGTGGCCCAGGCTTTACCAAATGAGCAAGGCTGCAGCAGATGTGCAAGATTAGCTAGCTGCTGCCAGCACCACAGGAGCCAAACGCTGCGGCAAAGGAAGAACAATGCCCGAGACAGTGCTGCTGAGTGAGGATCCCGAGTGGAAAGCTTGGGGTCCTACAGCACTTCACAGTTCTGAGACATAATGAGGGCACTGTCGAGGGATGTGTGGGAAGCGACGATCAGGACTGTGGAGCGCACAGCACTGACTGCTCCTGGAAAGGGCGTGCTTATTCAGAAGGGCACAGAAAGCTGCCGGAGATGCTCTCCAGGAAGAGGAGGATGCTGATGGAGGCAAGCCATGGAGCCAACACGTCTCCTCCACAGCACCCCACTAGTTAGCTTTGTGATTGAACTGGAAGTTGTGTTTTCTCTTGAAATGCAGCTGAGGTAGATGGACTATCCACAAAGGTGCGAATCTAAGGTAACTGTGCCCCCAGATACCTCACAAAGAACCAAAGAAAATTGGCTTTTATTAATCAATATGGAGGCATTGTTTCCACTTCTAGGTAAACCAGCCTACCTCTTCTTGACTTACACTGTCATTTCAGAGTGTTTTAGGCTCAATGACAAGACTTGCCTTGAATAGGCCTCCTAGCTCCTGATCCCTGGTCTACCTGTTAAAGGATACTGTGTAAACAGCCCTGATTCGCAGCAAGTCAGACAAAGGGGTCTTGGAGGGTTCATTTACATCGTGAAACGGACTGTCGGTGGCCTATGTCTGGGAGGGGGTGGTCTCCACTGCTGTTTGGTAGGGATACAGGAACCAAGGCCCAAACTCCAGATACTTGGATTTCCTTGGAATAAGGGATCTTTCCAAGGGATCAGCCATATGAGAGGCATTATGATGGAGGGGGAGAAGAAACAGCAGGTGGTTATTCTAGCCAGAGCCATGCAGCCCATGTGGACAACATGGCACCTGAGAAGGTTTATTCCGTGGAGGGCATCCCTGACAGCCATAGGGAAGATGTTCCCACAGACACAGGCAGCAAGAAAAAGGGCCTCATTCCTTTCCTGCTCTGTTATTGATAAACAGCATCCATTCAAGTCTTAGGACCTCAAGCCAGCTAAAGGGAAACAGGTTGAGATTTAGTATGGCTGTTCTCATGGGATACTGAGGAAGAGGCAGAGGGGCTGACAGCCCTCAGCAGCCACAGCAGCTCTTTGGAATCAGCTTGAATTTCAACAGTGGCAATAGTCCCAGCCTCATTTTATTTTGCCTAGTCTGACCTTTCCTTTCTACAAGGGCCTTAAAGGCCTGCTGGGATGACAATATCCACAAAGCAGGATATTGGCATCTGTGTCCACCCACAAATGCTGATCAACCTGGGGTGAGCTACTCCCAGAGCTGCCTGTGGTTACACCAGTCTGCCTGTGACCAGTACCGGCTGGTCTGGCTAAACTCTATTAAACCACAACTTATGTCATTTCTTGTAACCAGCACTCACTGGAACAGGGGGGCACAGGATCTTTGGATGGAATGTCTTAGCTGATTTTGAATCTAGTGAAAGAAAGCCTTGGCAGGGATGAGTCAGGAGGACTATGAGATGGGTTCTGGGAACACCACCATGCTCCCAGAGCCCACTCCTACCGGCCATCCAGGTTTGGGGATGTGTCACAAGGACAGGAAAGTGACCCTGAGGCTCCTTCTCTAAAGTCAGCCCATAAAGGATAAAGTGAGCCACATAAAGACTAAGGCTTGCAGCGTCCCTTGTTGGTTGTTGGGGGGTGGGGGGGGAGTGGCAGAGCTGGTTCTAATGGTGTCCTAGAACTACCTCTAAAGCTCGAAGCTGAGTGAATTTCATTATGTGTTGTGGGCCTGTGGAGTCCCCAGGTTGTCAGTGATGACCCAGCATTACTGCTGGACTGTTTGCTTACAGCTATGAAAATTAGGGAGGTGTGCTTCCTTCCCTGCATCCAGGGAGCTGTGGACACATGAACATGGAGCACACTACCCCCAGAGGTCTTTAGCAGCCAAGTAGAAACATTTGCTCAGAGGCAGTAAAGCGCTATGGGCCACCACATGAGGACACTAGAACTAGCAGCTCAAAAGCCCCTGTCACTCGACAGGTCCTACTGGAAGCGTGTGTTTATGTATGCAACTGATTAGAACTCAGAATGTTTGATTTCAACAGTGGCAGAAGTCTATAGGTGACAGAGCAGAGAGGAAACTTGCTGCACACAGAAGCCACCAAATTGTAGTTTCAAAGTTTAAGTTCCCAGAACAAGGGGAACTAGATTTAAGAGTAGACCTGGGCTCATGATATTACTTTCCTCACTGTGAGCCAATACTGGAAAATGAAGCTGGAGCCTCTCAGGTAAGTGTCCAGTTATTTTTGCCTGATATCTCTCCCCACACTCTACTCCAACCCCTCTCACTCTGCACCTTACTCCTGGGGTCTGTCAATCTCAAATACCAACCCAGCATCTGGTCCCACCTTCTGTTCCCCCCACCTCACCCCCCTCTGGCCCTTGATTCTCACCTGTCTCAGGATCGCTGAAGTCTGGCAAAGTGATTGTATTAAGCTGTCGTCTGTCAGCGATGGTTCTATCCAAGAGGCTGCTCCCACGTCCAGAGTCACTGCAAAACACACTGTAAATGTCAGTCACTTGAAAGACCAAGGTCAAGCTGGCACAGAGTGCAGAAGCACAGGGATAGCTATGTATGTCGGGACGGCCATCTGTGCACACCTGAAGGTGTCCTGTACCAGGGCTTCAGTGATGTATATAGTGATGTATATTACAAACACAGCTTCAGTGATGCCCACAGATCCTTGCTGCTCTTACTCTTCTGTCATAACATGTAAGAGCAGACTAGGCTGGTGAGACAGCTGAGTGGACTCTTCTGTCATTATAACATATAAGAGCAGACTAGGCTGGTGAGACAGCTGAGTGGGCACAGCACTTGCCGACTGTGCCTCACATGTGACTTTGATCCCCACGACAATGACGGAAGGAGAGAAGCAACTCGTGAAAATTGCCTCTGATCAGCACAGATGCGCTGGGGTGTGTCTGCACCTGCACACATACTTGCAATTTTGTACACAGAGAAAGGAAGGGAGGGAGGAAGGGAGGGAGGAGGGGGAAGTAAACTCTTCTACTCAGTTTCTTTGTCCTCTCAACAAGGAGAGAATGACTGGCTTGCTGTGCCTTGAAGCTTTGAAGAAATTTATCCAGTTCCTAAATGCACTCCAAGATGTCTTTATCAACCACAGCAGGGCTATGAACTCTGTGGCATGAGAAGAATTACCCAGAATATTTCCAGAATTGTACAGTGCAAAGGCTTCATCCAAACCAAGTATTCTAGAATGTCCAGGACAACCACTTCTCAAAACTTCTGCAGCTCTCAGGGCAGCTGCTGGATTTGAGGTTTCCAGGGTGATGAACAGTCAGGAACTTGAGTGTGTCCCCAGATCAATCTGAAGTCCCTTACATGGATAATATTAGCATTTACTACATGAGGAAAGGATGGTCAGTGAAGAGTCACAGCAAAACTGGGGCTGTGGCCCTCTGGCTCTCCAGGGCTTCAAAGGCTGGCTAGAGGGGACCTAGGGAAAACACAGCAGTCTTTGGTGCCTGCCTCCAGACCACAACTCTACCAGCTTCCTGCACTGCCCATCTTTCTGACTACCCTTTCTCCCAGCTTGGCCTAAAAAACAGGCCTGGCATCACTAACTGTCACTGACACATGGAAGCCACTGCAGGCTGAACAGGGGTGAAGCAGTTAAAGGACCTTAGACCATATAGATCCCAAATGAATAAAGTAGGTAAAAATTATAATTATTATTCCTATCATGATAATGTCTGGGGTTCTAGGATTTTTTTTTTAAAGACATTTGAAATCTACAATTTCAAGGGACACAATTTCCTTCCTGTGTGCAGCTGCTGCTGTTTGAAAGTGGCAAACAAGATTCGTTATGAACCTTAACCCAGTTTACAGGCTACAATTTCCATGTCCAGAGATGCAGTTAGAGAAACACAGGAAGCCGAGGAAACTTTGCTTGCTGCAGACTGTCAGCCTACATTTACCACATCATCCGTACAGACTTGCTGGAAGCTGCACTATTCATTATTTCCACACTGGGAAACAAAAAAAAATCTCTCTTAGTAGAAGACAATGCAAAATCCTGAGCAAATAATCATACAACATGCACTGAATGCTTCTAATACTGGCCCGGTCATGTGATGGTTTTAATGTAAACAATCACAAAGGGTTAGTGATCGAACACTGCAATGGCTCCTCATCCAGGGAGCTTTCAGAAGGCTTTGTCTCAATATAAAATGATTCTGGAACACACGAGGCATTCATAGTGGGAAGGAAGGACCTGCCTGGGCACCCACTGGACCACACTGGGGTGCTGCAGCCGTAGTCCACCTCACACGTTTCAGAGCATGAGCTTGGCTGCCATGTGTGATGTCTGAGGGGACCCAAAAGCTGGGGTCTGGAGCCTGGATGGGGACCTGGGCTCTGCTCTATGTCTGTCACTGAGGAGTCATCACTTTGAGAAAGCCATTGTGCCTGGGTGACTTCGGGCCAGATGATGGAAGGAAAGATTATCCTCCTACACAGAACTGGGTCACAATGGAAAGAGTGTACAGATAGAGCATTCTGGCAAGTTAAAACTTCCAGGCACATGCCGAGGGTCAGAAACACAGTTCCCTTTAAACACTTGTCTTGGTCACTTGCCTGGTGAGTTTCCAAAGACAGCTTATCTCTGGCCTTCCAGCACAACTATGAGAGATGTGGGAATTTAAGGGCTTCCCATGTCAAACATTAGAAATCAACTGCAACCATACTTATTAATAATGATACAAGACCCAGCTCCTGCCACTGGCAGAGCAACTACATTTGGGTCTATCCTGCAGTTTGTCTTCCACTGCCCCCTTAAAAACAGCATACAAGCAACTATGCATCATTCAAAACTGGGGTATCTTTTCTTTCATACTGGATGTTTTCCTTCTAGATCCACCTCTCTCACTGATTTAGATGCCACCTCCCTTCTTCCACTCTGTCTACTTGGGTGCCTCTCATGAAGTATTTACCACTGCACCTCCTCTCTTCTCATCCTGGTCCTCAGGCTGTCAGGAATCTCCCAAGGGGAATAGCAGGAAGGATAGGAAACCAGAACTGGTCAGTGGTGCTAGGAGGTAATTTCAGGAGAGAAAATCAGGAAGACCCCAAGTCCACAGTGTATGAGCTGGAAACATCTACATATATATGTGTGCACCTCCAGGGAATTACTGTTCCCTATTATGACTGAGAATTCAGAGTATATATAGTAAATACTGGTTAAAATCGGAACGGTAGTTTCTCTTAGAGACTCTTCCTGTCTTCCACAGAAGCTAAACACAAGACACAAGGTGTGGTGATGATGGACCAGGAGTCAAAACACTGGAATTCTTACCACAGTCTTGTCTCTTTCCAGCTCCTAGGATACTGTGTGACACACAATATATATTTCTTCTAAGAGAGGGGCTGCAGACAGAAACCCTAACAGAGGCTGAAAGGAGAGGTGTGGGTCTTTGTTTGGTCCAGTATTTCCCCACTGTCTTGAGTAGGATTTTACTGTTGTGAAGAGACACCATGACCAAGGCAACTCTTATGAGGACAACATTTAATTGGGGTTGGCTTATAGGTTCAGAGGTTCAGACCATTATCATCAAGGCAGGAACATGGCAGCATCCAGGCAGGCATGGTGCAGGAGGAGCTGAGAGTTCTACATCTTCATCTGAAGGCCGCTAGCAGAATAGTGACTTCCTAGTGACACACTTATTCCAACAAGGCCACACCTCCAAACAGTGCCACTCCTGGGCCAACGATGACACCCACTCTGCTCCTTTGTTCCCTTTTATATAACTTAGGAATGCTAATGTATATTCTATGCCACTGTAGGCTGGAAGTTGTTATTGCTTTTTGATTTGGATTTCATGGGGGGTAACAGTTAGGAGATTTCCTTGACTCTCAAAAGAGACTTTGAACTTTGGACTTTTAGAGAGTGCTGAGACTGTGATAGACCATGGGACTTTTGAAGTTAGACTTTATGCATTTTTTTGCATTATGATATGGTTACAAGACTACAGAGGTCAGGCAGTAGAATGTGGTAGTTTGAATAAGAATGACTCTCATAAGCTCACAGATTTAAATGCTTGGTCATTAGAAAATGGCCCCACTAGAGAGGGATTAAGAGGTGTGGGCTTTGGGGAGTAGGTGTGCCCTTAATGGAAGAAGTGTGTCACAGAGGCTGGGCTTTGGGGTTTCAAAAGCCCAAGCCAGTGCTGAGGTGCCGCTCTTCCTGCTGCCTGTAGATCTGGATGCAGAACTCTCAGCTCCTTCTCCTGCGCCATGTCTGCCTGCAGGCTGCCATGCTCCCTGCCGTGATAATGGACTGAACCTCTAAAACTGGAAGCCAGCCCCAATTAAATGCTCTTTTATAAGAACTGCTGTGGTCACGGTGTCTCTTTGCAGCAGTAGAACACTGACTAAGACTGGACCCTACTTGTCTAAGCTCTGAGGGCTGGGTCCTAATCACACAAGTTCTTGTGTGTCTGAGCCTCACATCTCGCAGTGGTAAGAAGAGTGTGATCCAACATGGCACTTGCCCATTCATTCAGCTTTTCGGAAGGCAGAATGAGAAATAAAAAGAGCCCTACCAAAATGCTGGTGATTATTAGGAGGCCTAAAGTAAAAAAGACATGCAACGGTGTGTGTCAACTTTAAATGCTGTTTGTTAATAAGTGACTGGCACAGGTGTTAGGAAGAAAACAAGTTTCTTCCAATCATGAAGATGTCACTTTAGGGCTAATGACAGAGAAGGTTCAGGTGGCAGTGATCGGAGGTGGGAAAGAAGTGACTGACAATTTAAAAAGAAGGAAAAAAGAAATTGGCTGTCACCAACAGAAGCAGCATGCTGTCACAGAGAGAGCTTTGGTGTCAGACAGCCTCGTGTTTGATGGTAACTCCACTCATATCAAAGTTGGAAAACTTGGGGTATGTTACATAGTTTCCTTTAGCTTCAACTTTATTTCCTCTAAAGTTGGAGTGACAGTAGTTATCTTTGCAAGGCTGATGCAGGGATTGAAGGTAATACATAATGGCCCAGTTTGGTGCTGGCACAGGGGAAATTCTCAGTGAAAGTAATCACTACCATCTCTGGCTGAAATGCTGTGATTTGGAATTCTGGGAGCCCACAGGGACCTTTCTGGTGAGAGTCTGTTCAGATTCATGCTGTTCTGAGTGGCTAAGCCGTTATGGAGAAGGATTGAGGGGGCTTTATTCTTTACTCAGGGAGAGAAGACAGGACATGTCAGACCCCTATCCTAAATGCAGGAAAAAATTCAGACCCAGGAAAAGAGAATCTGAAACAACAGCACTTCCCCAAATGTACCCTGGAGAGAACGTCCACCCACTGCTCAGGGTAGAAACTGCGCCCTCAAGCACTGGTGGAGCCCCATTGGTACAAGCTGTTCAAGACTCAGCTCAGCAGCCGCTTCTACTGTGAGTTCCCTCAAGCAAAAATAAAGATGGAAAGAGCTGCCGAGACATACAGTCAGGGGCTGTTCCACTGGACACTCTGGGTCTGGCCCATGTAGTCCTCCACCTCCTCTTAGAGCCCTGAGGGCCTGTGCCGAGCCTCAGGATGATTCGTACGGGCCTTGGAGAAGACAGGAAACCAGACAGATGAAGCGAAGGGGCCATGACTGAGCACATGGAGGCAAGGGCAGTGAGTCAGGCGGTTGGCATAGATCTACTCCCTCTGGACTCCAACTGCTTCCTGTAAAAATCTTCCTGCTCAGTTTTCAGCTTATTTTATTTTTAGTAAAGGATGTTTCTCACGTATCATGATTCTGTCTTGTGCAAAAGTCCATATGACCTAAAGAGCCTGGAGGCTGTTGGTCCTATGCTATTGCATCTGGGGGCTTTGAAGTATGCCGGCTGTAGAGATAGCCTTGTCTGTGCATGCTGCATCCCCTAGCCAGGGTCACTGCTCACCCCAGCTGCCCAAGCATGCCTAAATCTGTGCAATGGTAAAGGCCTCGGAGAAACATTTATTTATATCCTGAGAAAATGAAGTTGAAACAGACAGGGAGCTCTGTCAATGGCTGTCCTGCCTCCACCCCATGCCCAGTGCTTTGGGAGGGGTCATTTTCACCCCAGAGCAGGAACACCCTGCTCTGTCCCTAAAAGATCTTTCAAGGAAAGAAGAATACGGTCACGGGCATTTGGTTAGGTATTTTTAAAGGCTTTCCAATTCTGCTAATTTTTTTTTTTCTCTGCACATTCAATATTCTTGGTTGCTAAGTGGGAGGAAATGTGGGGAGGTGGGAGAGGTGTGGAGAACAGAGGGAAATTGGCAAAGAGAAAGCTGATGGTTTATTTTCTCCCTTCTAAAGGGGGTACAGGCAAAAGATGGGCTCCAGCATGGAGGCAACCAGCCGAGGCAGTGTCTGCTGCAAGCTAGGTTATAGGGCAAATTGATGGGCCAGGAGAGGGGGCCTTTGAGGGAGATAAAAACAGGAATTTCCCAGCTCTGCTTATAGACATAGATATGTAGGATTTTTTTTAAGTAAAAATGATTTTTATTTTCAGATCAAACTGTGACAGGGAAAAAGTGAGATTCAGCATGGCTTACCGTTCGCCAGAAAGGGAGTGTGGCACAGCATGAGGGGCTTACTACATCCCAGAAATCCTGGAAGACCCTGTGAGCGGAGCTAGCTTACCCAGCTGCAGCCCCATACCTCCAAGCTGCTCTGCCACAGCCGAATCATCGTCTAGCTGAGGTCAGTTCACCAGGGCACACCCACTTTCACAGACCTACAGCTTGAATACCTGCTTCTCAACAGAAAAAGCCTTTTGATTTGTTTGTTTGTTGGAACAGGGTCTCTCTGTAGCCTAGACTAGTCTAGAACTCATTATGTAGTCTAATTTGGCCTGAGACTCTCAGCAATCCCCTCACCTAGTCTTCCTCAGATTTGGAATTAGAGCGGGAGCCACCACATTTTGTTCAACTGAAGACATTTTTGTTAAACAATCAAAATTCCCATTTCCCAGTGCCACAGCCCAACTCACCCACCTCTCCTCTCTGTAGGCCTCTGCAGACCATGGCCACCAGTGCACTTGGCTGCCACCAACGAATGACAGATACCTGTTTGCCTCCTGACTCTTCAGAGCATACTATAAGTCACCCATACACCTTGCCATGAATTTGAAAAACCTTCTGAATATCTGAGTTGCAGGAAGTCAATTGAATCATCGGATAGCACTTTGCTAAATTACTTGGGCAGTATGCCCTAAACTTGGGGCAAATGGATTATAGGGTGTTTGTTGGCGACCTGCTGGGGAGTTGAATGGCTGTTCTTCCTTGGATCTGCTGACTCAAAAGGTTAACATTTTGACTTTCTGTTAACTAAGGTACTATATAGTTCTGGAGGGGCAGAAGGAGAGAACCTGTAGAAAGCCATTAAGAAAAATAAATTTTATCAGTGGGAATACAATTGATTTCTATCCTGTGGAAAAGGTAGCCCCATGAAATATAGTCTGCCATCTTATAAGATACTATTTCTTCATCTATTTGTAAATTCATTTCAGCATTTCTGCCTATACACAGTACAAATTCCTCTCTGAATGGACCATAACCTTGTACTGGTTTCTTCACAAGTGAGTGAAGTAAATAAAATCTTTAATATGTCTTAATTTTATATTTGTATGAATCATGAATTTAACTTGTTCAAAATTATTTTTAGTGGTGCTCACAGGGACTTTCCTTCTTAACGGGACGTGACCTGCTAGAGACACAGATCCCTCTAGTATTACTGTAGGAAACTCATTTGGACTATGCCACTGGCCATTTTCTAAAAAGATGGTAAGACTTGTCACAGGCTGGAGCTGGGAGGAGAGGGGAATAAAAGAAACCCATGACTTAGAGCCCTTGCCAGCCACAGGGAAGCATGACGCTCCATCATCCTTATCTCATGGAGAACTGGGACACGGGGGAGTGACAGAGTTTATTCCAGAGTCATGCACATAGGAGAAAGCTCTGATTTGCAGATACCCATGCAAACACAACACAAAACAAGCACCACTGGCCTCTTACCTGGGATTGGTAAGGTTGTAGCACGATTTCCATATTTGTAACATGTGCTTACAGGTGAGCAGCGCCTCATCCGGGCCCCGGCAGAGCGACTCCAACTTCACTTTGGAAAACAGTAGTCTATAGTGGGAGGCAAGGGAGAAAGCACCAGCTCAGGCCAGAGGCCCACCTTGCAAATTAGATAAGTGGCTCAGCCTGCAGCAGGGGCAACTGTACTCATTTTATTTTAATTTTTATTGTAAATAAGTGTTTTTCTATATAATATATTCTGATCACAGTTTCCCCTCCCTCAGCTCCTCCCAGATTCCACCTACCCATCCAAATCCATTCCCTTGCTTTCTCTCAATCTCATTAGAACAACAAACAGGCATCTAAAGAATTAATAATAAAATAAAACCCAACGAACCAGAATAGGACAGAACAAACAGGAAAAAAGACTGAATGAAAAGTACAAGAAAAACATACAGATGTGGAGAACACAGAGTCACACATACAGAAATCCCATTAAAAACACAAAATTGAAAACCATAATATATAAGCAAAAGACCTGTTAAGGTTAAAAAAAAAAAAAACCCAAAAAAACAAAAACCAAATCAAAACGCCAAGACAAAGCATTATAAGAAAAAAAAAGAACCTTCCAAAAATACCATTGATCTCATTTTCTGTTGGCCATCTACTGCTGGGTACGGGGCCTGCCCTTAAGTGTGGTTTGCACACACAGCAAGACTTCCTTGGAGAAACTAAGTTTTCCTTTGTGTGCAGCAATCAGCTGGAGATAGCTTCAGGGTTAGGACAGACTATGTCCATTCCCCCTCTCAGCGCTGGGACCCTCTCTGGCCTACACACCTGCAGGGTCTAGGGGAGGCAGCGGCTGTGGGGCCAAGGGTTCCTAAGCTTGCTGCTCAGTCGTGGCTTTGTGTAAGTCTCACCATGGAAGCACAAGCAAGCACAGGATGACGAACTGTGCTGGGGCTAAAAGCACTGGACTGGCAATTTTATTCAAAACACAGAGATTTTATTAAAAGCATACTTTTTAAAAATTAAGCCAATTTATTTATGAAATTTCAAAAATTCATTAAAAGCGAACCTTGGTTTATTAATAAGATTACATAGGAGATGCGACTTAGTTGATATACATATCTGCAGAGAGCCCTCCAGGAGAAGGCTAACCTTCTCGGAAGATTTGAAAGCTTACAGAGCTGGGGCAATGGTAACCCATGCATGTGGAAGTTGGAGGCAAGAGGATTACCGTTAGTGGCTATACATTGAATTGCAGGCCAATCTGAGCTATGAAATACCCTGTTTAAAAAGAAAGACTGTCTGAAGTCCCATGAGGCAAGAGGAGCACGGGACAGGCCTCCTCCTAATCTGCCTAACCCTGCTCTTTAGTGCTTAGAATTTGAAATTTGGCCCCTTCACAATCATCAGAATAGTTCCTCATTCTCAACATCACCCATGGCTTTAGGCTCCATCTAGACTTGAGTGCCAAGCAAACTGTCCTTCTCCTAGTAGACATCAGACAAATGACTGCTGACTACAGCTCTTTTAGTCCCTGCACTCATATCCAATGTCTTGAGAGGGTTTGAGTACAGACCGGATTTCCTCTTGTCCACTCCTTGCTCAGCTCTCAGAAACCTTCCTACAGGTCTGTCTAATGATTATGTCCCACTAGAGAAACAGCACGGCTCCTCATCACCTCAACAGCACATCAAGATCCCTTCCCCTGTCCTGTGAAGCTGTCATCTCCCTATCTCACCACGCGTCCCACACTCTGCTGGAACCTTACTCCGACCCTTCACTTCTATGGTCTGACCAGATGCTTCTCCAGCTCTGTACGCTGGAGCCTGGATCTTAACCTCTGGCACCTAACCTCTCTAATTGTTCTACAGTTCAGCTAAACCTACCATGTCGAGTAAGTCTTCCTTTGCTACCTTTTTACTCCATCTTCTTTAATCGGGGTATACCCTACCAGCTGGGGTTTGTTATAATAAAGACAGGAGAGGGGACAGCTGCAGATTACTGGTGTCCTCCTATGTACATATGGCACTCACAGACATTAGTAGTGCCATCTCTGTAATTACCTTTATGGGTAGGTAGTATTTATTTCTCTCCAACAGATGGGGACGTGGATGCCTGTTCCCTCTGGCCAGTTGCTTTTTGAAAGTGATTTGTGAGTGCATGAGCCCTCCCCCCCTCCCCCCCAATCTCTGGCCTTCTCTCCATGGTGCCCATGACTGTTCTTCAACAGATTCTTCATCACACCCACTCACCAATGGCTTTCTCCGTAGCCCATGGAAGAGGAAGACATAGATTTCAAGTGTTATAAATGAGACATAGGAGAGTTCTTCACATGTGATGTAATAGCCAACTTTATGGTACCTAGAGTAGCAACGTCACTGCTGGTGAAAGATAGGACAGGAGTAGCTTGCCCCAGCACATTCCAAACTTGGCTCTGCCTCTCTCCCAGTAGACCACAGGAAACCTAAAGATGCTTGCTTGTGCTCCCAGAGACATGTCAGGGCTGCAGCCTTCTCCTCAGACCTTGGTTTGCAGTGCAGAATGTGGGCCGAGATAGTAATGGGCCAGGTAATGGGAAAGCTGTGGTCCCTGACCTATAAGCAGCAGAACCAAGAGGAAGGCCAAATACAAGCATGGGGTTAGGCTCTGACCCATGACATCTGAAGAGATGAAGATTCCCTTGAAGCCTACTGGGGCCTCTACAGCATCTGACAGCCATTGGGGGTGTCAGGGGTGAGGTCTCAAGAGTGTTTGAAAGGAATCAGAAGCTAACTCTTGCTGAAGCCTACGTGAGTCCAGAACATGCTAGGAGTAATTTTGTACCTAAATCCAGCACGTTAGAAGGGAGAAGCTTCTGATTGGTCCCTGTCAGTCTTTAGTGGAGACCATTTGGAGGCCCAGAGGATCTCCTAAGTGAAGGTTGCTGCCAAGCAGTTGTGTCTAGGAGAGTGGTCTAGGACTGTGGGGCCACAGGCCTCCTTAGCACTGTAGGTGGCTGGGCTCTTGGGTAAGGGCAAACCAAGGTTTTATGGCTTGGCCAGGCTCAGAGGAAAGTCCAGGGAGTGGGTGAGAATGTTTCCTTGTTCAGCAGCTATTAGCCATGGTCCCTTTCACTGTCCCCAAGTACAAAGGCCAGAGTGCATCTTGAAGCCTTGGCTTGAGGGAAAAGTTCTGTGAAGGATTCCTGGCTGGGAAAAGAACTTCTAATTAACATGAAATAACAGCTTTCAAACACTTGACTCATGATATAGAGCTGAAAAGGTGTGGGCTGGATCTAAGAGAGCTACTCAGGAAGAGCAACAGTGGACCTGCTAAGCACACGTGATGGGAAGGCATTGGAAGAGAGGCACTGGCAGCAGCACGAAAGAACTTAGCAGAGGGACGAGCTGGGGAGGCAAGAACAGTCAGCCAGGCCCTGTGCTAGGCCCTGTGCTGGCCCCTGCGTACCCCGAGCACACTTGAAGGCTGAGAGCACATGTCGGGGGCAGGGAGAGATGGCACTGCCTCTTCACCCACTTCCTGAACTTCAGTGGCTTAATAAGGCAGGGAAGAGTGTTGGAAACAGAACTGATGCTTCTCATCTCTCCAGAAACCTGCTCAAATGTCTTAAGGCAGCTGAAAATATCTGGTGGGAAATAAGTAATGTTGGCGCCGAAATGCTGAATACACAATGACTGGCATTAGTCTGCTGCTGCTGCTGGATTTAAAGATATTATAAATTCAACCCAATGAGAAAATCCCAAGGCAAGAAAAACAAAGCAAGTGATGAGACAGCTGAGGACACTCCCGTGCTGGCCATGGGCCATGTCTGCAGCCTGAGGCGGTGAGCACAAGAGCCACCACAGATAAGATCAGGGTGGCTGTGCCACCAAGAACAGCCATGACTTAGGTCAGAAGTCATGTATTTTGTAGACCTGGTTCAAAGTTCAGTAATCTCATTTAAAACAAATTTTGTTCAGAGACCCATTGAAAACTTACATAAAATCAATGAAGAAGAGGGGAACACACTAAAGCACGAATCCAACTCTGTGATGGTTAATTTCATTGGCCAACTTAACGGGTTTTAGAATTACCTAGAAGACAAATCTTGGCAAGTCTGTGAGGGTGTTTCTGAATTGGTTTAACTGGGGTGTGAAGACCCACCCTAAACTTGGGGTACCATTCCATAAGCTGGGGTTCTTACCTGAATAAAACTGGGAAAGCAAGTATAGAATGTTTATCCCTCAAGGCACACAAACCAACCAGTACTTCCTGCTCCTACCACCATGCTTTCTCTGAGTAATCTCTGTCTCTCCCTAAGCTGCTTCCTGTTAGGTAGTTTGGCTACAGCAAGGAGAGAGGTAACTAACAGAGACTTCATTACTGATAATCAAGATTTAGCAACTTCTACAACTCGTGCTGTGACCTAGCTCTTGCTACCGTAGTTTGTTCCTAGTACATAATCTTCAGCCCAACTCAAGCCAAGGGCAACTCCTCCCTCGCTCAGCAGTCTTCATGGCCCGTGGGTCTCTGCAGAGGGTGCTCTGTGGTCTGATGCCTTTTCAGGCCACGCATTTGATCTCTCGAGCACTTGCTCATCCTTAAGAGTGCTCGTCGAGAAGTACCTCTTTAGTTTCCAAGAATGGGAGCAACACCCATCCAATGACAACACAATTGTCAAAAGCCACCAGAGCTTACAACTACAAGATAACAAATTAAAAGCCAAGAAGTGTATGCTTCCAAGACAAGTAAAATAATAACAACAGCAGCAGCTGTGAGAACTTGGAATATTTAATCACTGATTCCACAACAACCCTGCAAATTAGGCAGAGTTAATCCAGCCAGACTCACAGCACAGATACTGAACTAAATCTATCTGACTCCAAAGCACTGAACAGGAAGCAGAGAACGATTTCGAATCTTACAGTAACACATGGAGAGGGAGGCACCGCGCTGTCTAGTCCACTGCCAAATACTTAAACCCCCAAATGTAAGACTGTGGAACACAATGTAGCATAAAGTGTAGTCAGCCCCCAGCCTCTCAGAGCTTCCAGCCCAGTGAGGATCACACTGTGGCCTTGAGTCTGAGGAGTTGGGGTTGGGGTTGGGGCTCTGATCTTAGAATGTCACATACAAGACTTACAAGAGAATAGGCACTCACATTTGTGCATGAGTGTTTGTGATCTGCCTGCCACCCCAAAGTCTGATACATATAAAATTCCAGGTATTTGAATGACCCAGTTACTCAAATTTTTACTTTTCATTATAATTCATTAAATAATAGTTTACTCTATTTTGGAAATTTTCAAAGAACCCTAAGATAATTTCTGAAATAAAGACTGTGTTTGGCTTAGGGAAGGGCTTAGAACGGACATATCATGTCCCAGTGAGGATCTAGACCATGTCGTAATGGAAATTTCAATGTTCTTCATAGGAGAGGAGTCTAAGAGACACCTCTCAGGGCAAGCTGGGCATCTAACAACCATTTCCAGGATGACTTTCCGACCCTGTCAAACCTGTCCCACTCTTGTTCAGCTTTCTCCAGGGTCTACTCCCATAAGTCCTGACTTGGGCTGGGGAAGGAGAAAGCTAAAAGGCGCGAATTTTAAAATTCTGAAACTTAATATGCACAAAAGTTTCCAATCAAGAATGCCCAGTGAGGGCTGAGGAGACGGCTCAGTGGGCTAAGTGCTTATTGTGCAAACATGAGGACCTGAGTTTGGATCCCCAGAAGCCATCTGAAGGCAGAGGAAGACCTGTAACCCCAGGGCTCCTGGAGTGAGATGAGAGGCAGAGACAGGAAGATCTCAGAAGACCATTGTCAGTATGCAAGAGGCCTGTTCTCATACAAGAGAGAGCAACGACTGGCATCTAAAGTAGTCCTCCAACACCCACACATGTACTGACACACAGCCTACACACACACATCGCAGTGCATGTACATTAAAGGTTTTTTTTTTTTTTTAAAAAAATGTAAAGTCTGTGGCTCTGATTTCCTCAAGCTTATTAAATGCCCCAAGGAGGAAACACGCATAGTAATCCTGCAAACCTGCGCTACCTCGCTGTGAGGGCTGCAGTCACGGCAGCTGACTTAGAAATAAAATCCTAGGAACCCGAACACTTGGGATCTTGTGATGATCTGTGAACTCAACTCTCAGACTCCGTGCGCCAGGAACCTTCCTTTGCTTATCTACTGAACGTGGGCAGGATGCAAAAGCAGCTGTGCAGAACAGCCTAGGAAATTTGCTCCTGTGTGGCACAGGTCCTCAGAGCCCTGGATATCTTCCCTGACCCCCACTTCAGAGCTGGGCAGCCCACCTGATGAGACAAAGCCACTGCCAAGGACTTGAAAGAAAGTATGCACGTGACACTGGGCAAAGGAAGGACTACATCAGCAGAGGAGGGGGTGTAGGGTGGGTGGGGCGAGTACGCTCAAAAGACATTTTTAACTAGAGAAGACGGTTTGGCAGCAGACCCAACCAAGGCAAGCATTATGAAAAACGAAGAGCAGTGGGGGGTGGGGGGGAGGTGAGGGATTAAAGCCAGATGAGTCATTTGGGAACAGGTGTTCTGAAGAAGGAAGGCGAAGTGGGCCATGTGCAGCCAGCCCTGTCCAGAAGTGTCTTCAGATCCAACCAGCCGACTCTTCTGAAGGTTCCAGTCGAACCCAGAGGAACTCTGCCTGTTTATTGTCTTCAACCTACTATGTGCTGGTTGGAGCCATGGTTGTGCTGGCTGGGCTGTCTTAATGGATCAATGCCAGAAACACACACACACACACACACACACACACACACACACACACACACACACACCCCTAGCCTGTGGCCTTGAGTTTGGCCACGGTGACTGATACCCACCAGGAGTGACTGTGATGCTGGCTTGTAGCTGGGTAGGGGCCAGAGCTGAGACACAGCCCTTTCATTCCCCTTTGTCAACATTTGGGAGGAACGAGTGTCAGCCAGGTCAGGTGGCTGTTAATACGTATCAACTATTGCTTGAGGCCTTACTAACTGCAGATCAATCAAATTATCTAATTCTTCATCTGTTACCAAGGAAACAATTTCAAAGATTATCTGGCTTACCCAACTGCATATTGACATGTTATTCATTACCTCATTAGAAAAAGAAGTTACAAGTTTTCCCAATCAATGCAAAGCTAGAAAAGGCTGTAAGAGATCTTTGAATACTTTGTTACCTCAGGTATATGGTAGATCCCAAGACATGTAGCTGCAGAATCTACTAGAAGATTCTTGTGAGAAACAGAATCTCTTTCTTCCCTCTACCTGTCACCCCCGTCAGAATCCGCACACAGCTAGGTTCCCAGGGACTGTGGATGCAGAGTTAGAAACACTGCAGTCCACAGCTGTCCACCCTAATGGCGGACGGACCTTCAGTGCTGTGTTTTGAAACAAAAGAAAAACAACTTCCCAGGAAAGAGCTCCCATGGTCCTTGCACTTCGGAAATTCTTCCTGTGCTTATTCATTCCCAGGGGAAATTAATTTATTTATTTAGAATTGAGAGCTTGTTATGTTGCCTAGTCTGGTCCCAAACTCTTGGGTTCTCGAGAAGATGGGACTATTCGTATGTACTACACTCGCCTCCAATGCCACTCTTGGGAGTATGCCTTCAGTTTCCAAGCTAGAATTCTGCACACCCAATCATACTAAGCTCAGAACTGCAGGCGCCCTACCTATGGTATGGAACACATGGTATCTGTCCTTCCAGGGAGACTCCTTGAGCACTTTCTGAGGGCTGATCTAGAACTCTGTCCAATGTTGTCCACATAGCTACAGCGAAGGTATGCAGGGTGACCAGTCTCTCAGGGGCATCAATCACAGTGGCCTCCTCATGGTCTTCCCTTGAGTCTGTAGGGCACTGAGCAACTGTCCCGGAAGCATACAGACACGGCGGAGTCAAGAATGGACACAGTAAGGCCTTTCCCAGGGATGAAGAAGCAAATGCTTTTCCAGAACAGGCAGGTACATAAAAGGCAGGTTTAACGAACAGTGGGGAGTTTTGCATCATGCCTACCCGAATATGTCTCAAACTTGAATGTTTTTGAAATGTATTCTAGTCCAAAAATCTCTGCTGATAAACAAAACCTCACAGGCTTTCAATAACAAACCCTTATTCTCAGGCTTTCAAGAGGTCCTTCTGGGCATCTGATCCTATTACACACCCAAATGCATTCTGCCTCCTGGTCAGCTGTCAGCAGAGGGGAGGAGGGTCTGAGGGCTAGGCTCTCCACACTGTATCAGCTTCTCTGGTGAGGAGCCCACCCAGTGGCTCACTGCCAGATGTGAGCTATTGAACTGCTGAGGAAGTTCTAAACACATGGCCATTTTAAGACCCTCAGCTGCTCCGGGAGACAGTGCAATGTGCCAGCACATCTGGAATCTCATTGGCATTTCTCCCTCTCTGGTCTGAGGTGTCAGTGGGTGATAGGGCCGCACTGTCTCCCCACACTCTCATATCAGCTGCCCCAGAAAACCTAGAGCACACTGATTTGGTAAAACAAAGATTCTTAGTGCCAAAGACTATGTAAGTATCTGGTTTTTGTTTGTTTTGTTTTGTGTTTGTTTGTTTTAAGGGTTTAGCTCTCTCTTATCCTGCCCTGGGAAGAACAAAGCTGGGTACAGACCCAAGCCTAATGATGTGACTGCCCCCTTGTGATCCTAAGCTGGGCCATATTCCTTACATTTTGCCTCTCAGTTCAAAGAGTCAATAAACTGAAATATACCTTAGCTGTCCAAAAGTATGTTTAGAACAAACAACTGGCACATGTCACCTCATGGTCCTGCACTCTCCCTCATTCTTGGCTCCTGTTTCAGTAGTTGATCCCAGTTTGAATTAGTATTTTGGAGCCACGGCACCTAAGCTGGAAATGACCTGAAAACACTACAGCCATCTTTCTAATCATCTTCAATTTCTGCTTTAATGAAGGGAGCCATTGCATACCATGCTGCCCTCAAAGGAACAAGCTCTACATGCTGAGGCAGGACTCCTAAGAGCTCTCTGACTGGATGGCATGAGGCATCAAACAAAGACAACATGAGAGGGAGGCAGAGAAGCTGCCCTCAGGTCTTGTAAAGGGCTGGCAGGCAATGCCACTGGTCCAGAGAACAGAGTGCCGAGTGCCAGGAAAAGTGGGTGACAGGAGAAACAGGCCTGCTTAACTTCCTCAAGGGTCCCCGGCTGCTGTGCGGGGCTGTAAGACCCCACTGCTTGTGGCACACGATGGTCAGGTGTGTGGTATGCTAGTGTGTGGTGTGCTAGGTACTCTGGGCAAGACACTGCAGACTCACAGTTTCTAGAAAGCACGTTGTGTAAATTCTGAAGGCGATTATTAGAATTACTGAATGACACTAGGAGAGTTTGGAGATCTTGAAACAACAACAACACTTAAATTAATCACTTTCTGGGTGAAGACTAGAAAGGGATACTTTTGGGTGGGCCTTGTCTCAGCCCGACTTCTCCCAGATCTACCAAACGTATGCTCTCTTGAGCTGACAGGGAGACTGGTCCATTTTGAAGAATACAAAATTTAACCCAAAGAGAGGGGTTCTTTTGGAAAGGGCACAAGAGACTTGAGGAATTAAACCCGAATCGCCTGGCTAGGTGAACGTGGGAAAAGAGGCGTAGGGAGACCCACCCACCCGTAGGGAGACCCACCCACCCACCCACCCACCTTGGGCTGCCTGCTTCTGGTGCTGCAGGATGGAGTCTCCTCCTCAAACAAATGCATCTGTAAATACTCTCCAGTTCTCCCAGTCTTCTGTTGGAAACAAGTGTTGGTCTCCAAGCCACTGGCCTATTTCCTAACACACTTCCATATTTACCAAAGATCTCACCACTGCCGAATCTCATAGAAAGGTAACGAGTGTGGGATATGTCACCCTGGCTCAGTGCGTCTATGCTGAAGGAATGCTGATCCAGACTCTAAGGGTCCCTAGTCATCTAACTTTGAAGAATACTTACTGGAAACCATTCTATAATCAAACACATCAACATACGTAACATGCGACTTGCCATTGTAGCTCTTTTTAAGCATATGGTTCAGAGGCATTCAAGTACATTCACTGTGCCACCAACTACCATCCATCCCCAGAAATTGTGTGTGTGCATAAGATGCTGGAAATCAACCCCAGGGGTCATTCCTTAGGTGTTACATACCTTGCTTTTGAGACAAGGTTTAACATAGGCCTAGAACTCACTGAGTAGGCTGACTGGCCAGTGGGAGCTGCCTGTCTCTACCTTTTCAGTGCTGGGATTACAAAGACATATCATTAAATATGGCCTTGTAAAGTATTTTATTTTATGTGTATGGGTGTTTTGTCTGCATGTGTCTATGCCCCATGTGCGGCATATGGTAGTGCCTGCAGAGGCCAGAAATGATTTTAGATCCTCTGGAACTGGAGTTACAGACAGTTGTGAGTCATTATGTAGATGCTGCAAATTAAACCCTGGTCCACTAGGCTAGCAGCTAGTACTCTTACCCACTACGTCATCTCTCCAGCCCCTGCACGTGTCTTTTTACATGGGCTCTCGAAATCAAACTCAAGTGTTTTGTTTCTGCAGCAAGCACTTTACTAACGGACCTATCTCTCTGGTCCCCAGAACTCTTCATTTTGCAAAACTTTCTGTATCCTTTAAACAGTAACTGCCCATGCTCCCTGTTCCTCTCCTGGTGTCCCTGGGTTTGTACTGTGCTCTCAGCCCACCCAGACATCCTTTGAGTATCTACAGATCAAGATTCATGACATGGGCAGCCTTCTTCCTTAGGTCCAACTTCTTACCAAAGGCACATCCATAGGTCATTACTCAGCTCAGATACAATGATAGCCCCTTTGGAATCAGTAATCCAAAGCACTACTCGAGAGGAGGCTTCAGCTCAAGCTGAGTTCCCTTGAGAGTATGTACGACAACGACAGGACACACTGTGCCTCAGCTTCCTTGTCTGTAAAGGCCGGGGAAAGCATACAGCCCATCTCAGATGCGCTCTTGAGAAATAATTTTTGTTAAGTTTTTATTTTATTTTATGTGTGTGAGCATTTGCTGGCATGTATGTAAATGAACCGTGTGCATGCCTGGTACTCACAGAGGCCGGAAGAGAGTGTCAGGTCCCTAGAATTGAACTTAGAGGTGGTTGTAAGCCCCGTGTGGGTGTTGGGAACTGGACTCAGGTTCTCTGAAGAACAGCAAGTACTCTCAACCACTGAGCTGTCTCTCCAGATCCATTTATTTTTTTTATCATGCTTATTATAGCAGTGTGAATGTTAGCCGTCATTCCTGTTAAGTAAGTGTCCAGGTCTTTTCACATAGTTTCCACGAATGTGAAAGGAGAGTTGATAAAATGTCCCCAGGTGTGCCAGTTAGGGATCCTTGTAGAGGAAGAGCTTTTAGAAGAGTGAGATTGATGTTTGTAGTCGAAAATATACCCGAAAGTGTTCACACATAAAGACCCAGATGTGTGTGTGTGTGTGTGTGTGTGTGAAAAGTCACTTTCTTGTGCTTTGCTAAGCATCTGATTGTTACATAA
>JANHMN010000022.1:28381541-28407807 GCA_030674055.1 Rhabdomys pumilio | reverse complement strand
AAGCTATTACTATTTAAAGATCCAAGGTACCTCCTCAAAACACCACCTTGGGCACTAAGCCTCCACACATGGGTCTTTGGAGGATACACCTTCAAACCAAAGCATATGGCGTGTGTTTCGGGCATGGTTTGAGTGTACCACAAGGGTTTAAATATTGGAAGCTTGGTCTTCAGTGTGGTGATGTTGGGGAGTGGTAGAACCTTTAAGAGGTGGGGTTTAGATCAAAGCCATCATGGGGATACTGCTCTGATTTTTATCACATGCTCTGATTTTTCCTTGGAAATAATTGATGTAATTCTTCTCTTCCTCCTCCTCCTCCCCCATCGCCTACTCTTCTTCTTTCCTCTTCCTTCTCCTTCTTCTTCAAGACAGTTTTTCTGTGTAGTCATGGCTGTCCTAGAACTGGCTCTGTAGACCAGGCTGGCCTCCTCAAACTCAGAGATCCACCTGCCTCCCAAGTGCTGGGATTAAAGGTGTGTGGCACCACTGCCAGGCAGCTGGTGTAACTTCTGAGAGCCTCCAGCCCCCCCGTTAATCTTCTTGTGAATAGACTGCTATAAAAGTGCAAGGCTGAACCATTCCTGTTCTCTCGATCTCTGTTCACTCCGTGACTTCTCTTTTGTGCATGTGCTCCCTCCATGTACATCTACCATGGTATAACAGATACAGCCAAGGAGATCCTCACCAACATGAAAGGAGACGCTCATCAACACTGAGCAGAATTGAACACCAAGCCCTCGGACCTCTAGATAAATATACAGATAAATCAATCTCTCTCTCTCTCTCTCTCTCTCTCTCTTCAAATGTTAACTCAGCTTCAGACTTTTTGTTATAGTAATGGAAAAGGGACTAATTCAGACGGGGCAATGCTGGAGGACCAGCGTTTCTATGAGAACCTTCAGTTATCTTATCTGGCAACTGTTCAACAAGACAAACAGGGCTGACCCTAATGGAAAATTTTTCATTCCTAGGGAACAAGTTGGAACATAATTTTAACTATGAGTTTGTTGTTATCTGTGGCTTAGGAATAAAAGAAACTAGAGGCAACCCTAGGCTTCATTCAGGGTCTAAAGTTCTGCTGTGGACAAATTCATCAGAAAGAAACATAACTCCCTGAAGCTGGGACAAGACTACCTGTCATTCTTGCTTCGGTTGGTGCTAACAGGTTTTACTCAGATAATCTGGTAATCATGGGATCCACAAACTACAGCTGCTCTCAACTTTTAGTAGGTATTCTTGTAAAGAAGTTTCCTATCACAAAGGAAGAAATAAAAATATTTGAAAAGCAGGCAAGTCTTGAGCTGATCTCAGACCTGATGCCACATGTTCTGATTTTTCCAGTTTGCAGCTTAACATTAAAATAACAGGTTTACATTGCTGACATATCTCCACTGCTGCTCCTTATTCCTCCTGCTTGAAAAGGCTGTCAGCTGCTGTCATTGGAGGCATTACCCATCAGCCATCACTGCTGACTGCTTACTGTGCAGTGTGGCTGTTAGTCTAGGGTGCTACTGTGGGCTACTGAAGCAGGAACCACATGCTGGAGAGTAGTATCTAATGAGGGAGTGGCTGTGCACACATGCATGGGCACACGTGTGCTGGAGGGAGGAGTCATAGAAAGGCACTTTATAAATACTGGTGAGAGAGATCGAGTTCAATTGTATCATATTGCTGCCACTTTATCAAAACAGAGAAAGGACCAAATACTTTAAAACGTAGTCTAATCACCGTGATTCTACAGGGCTGAACATCATGGGATAAAATACAGAAATTCGCAGGTGTCACAGGAGAAAGTTTGAGACATGCATGAAGCAAAACTGCAGCAAAGCTCTTTAGTTCACTCTGCAAACGGCTGAGCCTACAAAAGACCTCTCCAGTCACAGGTTTCCCAGATTATAGGGAGATGGGGAGAAGAGAAGTGCCCTTTCCTTGAAGACAAAGAAATGTTTGTAGTGGAAATATGTGAACCAATTTTCCAAGGAGAGCTGCTGAAAAAGCCCTGATTAAAACCACCAGGAGGGGATGAGGCCTGGAGATCAAGCCAGAGGTGACCCATTTAACCGCAACTGCTACACTTCTGAAAACAGAGAAAGCAAGGCCACCTTCCACATTCCTTCCCACTCCCACCCATCCCTACCCTGTTACTGGATCTGCAGCCATGCAGACAATTAGAACCTTCCAGCCCGCAGGAGTGTTTACTATTTCTGGCTACTGTGTACTGGTAACCAAGTGCTGCAGATGATAAAATGGTAACCCGGTAGCCCAGAAGACAATGTTCTCCACAAGGCCTAACTGCCAGGCACGGAGTCAATGAATCTCACATTCATGGGTCAGTAAAAAATGTGACTCAGAGTACAGACGTGATGACGGCTATGCAGGCTCAAGCCTGTGGCTGCTTATGATGATAATTCTTACAGTATGTATAAATATTGATTAACTTATTCAAGAAATTGTATCTCTTAGATATTAAACCTAGACTCAGAGAGATAAACATCCTAATCCGAGTTACAGTTAACAGTTTTGTCACAGCCAAGTGTATGGGAATTAGTATTTGCTTACTACTTTTCTTGATAACTATCAAAATATTCACGATCACCTTAGTACAATCATGTGTGCCTCAGGGAACACAGTGGAGAAGAACAGGTGGGGACCGGAGCTGTGTTAGGACAGCTAGGAAACAGCTTGGTTTTTAAGCCCCAGGGGAAAAACCAGGAGCAATAGTTTGTCTGTCCTCCTTGAGTGTCCATGAAGGTCTCATACTTGACAGACCAGAAAGGAGGAGAGTGAGGTTTATTCAGTAATTCCAGAGTAAGGGAAGATCAATGGTGGGATTACTTACATAAAATTTTCTGGGTATTCACTCAGGGCCATGTCAATGATGTTGAGAGCATCGTGGTAATGCTTCTGGGCTGACAGCAAGAGAGCAAGGAGGTGCAGGGAGTTGGCATCGTCGCCTTGGAGTTGAAGAGCTTGGCGAACGTATCCTAGAGCTTCTGGTATCTGGTTTAAAACAAAACCCAAAAGCTTGTTTAAGCACAGTCACACAAAGAGGCCATGGTTACATCAAGTTCACTGTGAGCTGTTTTATATCATGCTGCACCCACAGAGGAGTTCTCATGACAGGATACTGGTCAAACGAGAACACATCCTCTTCAGCAGAAATAGGACCAGCGAGGGAACAAGAGAGACCCCACTTCTCTGTCTTTGCTATCTATCTAAATAAACTTTGTTCCCCACAAAACAGACGCACTTTTGATTATGTCTAAGATGATGTCACTGTGACTGGAGACACAGACAAGCTCCTAGGGATTCTTAATGGAACTAAACTGCCTTAGCTGGACCATTCTCCCTTTCAGAGCATTATTGAAATTAAAATACCTCATAAACCATGAAGCCTTTGGCAGAGCTTTCTAAGGGCCAGATGTTTGGATCTCCACTGGACATGAAGGAAATATGCAAACAAACAAACAAAACCCCACACCTTTCCAAACTACAGCCCGAAATAACTGGCTGCAAGAAACAAATCATAGGACCACTTGCAAAGCAGATGTATCCAAATTCAAGCAGGCCCAGATGCAACCTCGAACACAGTGCAACAGCTGCTCAGCATGTTCTTGTGTGTGTGGTGTACACATGTGTGTTGCCTGTGCCTGTGCATGCTGAGGCCAGGGGCTGGCATGGGGTGTCTTCTCTATCACACTCCACCTTTGTTTTTTGAGGCTGAGTCTCTCACTGAACCTAGAGCTCCCAGGATCCACTTGTGTCTGCCTCACAGTGTTGTGGTTACAGATGTTACTGTGTCTGGCTGTTACTGAGTACTGGGGAGCAGCACCTTACCCACCAAACCATCTCCCCAGCCTCACAACATGTTCTTTAAAAGCATGAAGCCCAGGGTTACATGCTCAGTAGCTATTTGAATACATAGATCTCACAGGTTCAATAGAAAGGAGAGTCTGAAGCCGGATTCCAAAACAGAGCTGGGGACAGAGGCAAACCTGCCAATGGGACTCATGTGTGGCCTCCAACTTTATCCTTTGACTCTCCTACCTCTTCCCAAATCTTCAGGAACCTTGGCCCTTAGGAGATTCCATGGTTTCCTTTCCCAAAGCCTCCTGGTTTTCCACTCTGAGCTCAGTTCTACACCTTAAGTGCTGGCTATGAGCCTTTCTTTGGAACCCTGCAGTCATGGCCGTTACAGCAGCCACATGATTCACTGGCCGGGAGAAAGCTCAGAGAGCTGAGATGACTTGAGCATGTCACCTCACTGAGGGCTGAAAACGGGGTGACTCTGGCTGTTCTAATTCCTCTCCAGGAGTGTCACGACTTCTGTCCCAGTCAACAAGGAGACACTCACTTAGAGCCCTGGTGCTTCCACATTACATGCATACAATCCTTGTGGATAGGCTGTACCCAGAAGACTCCATCTACTTATCTACTTTCTAGGGTGCCAACCTCCTCTGTGACTGTCCCTCAGCCTAAGTAGGGAGAAAAGGCAGCCATCCTCATTGTGATGGTTTACAGGGATGGTCAAATATTTAGGGACAGAGATAGGGCTCAAAATGATGTCTTTAGAAGAGAGTGGATTGAGGGGTTCAGAGCTGGATCCTTTTTTCAAAAAGTCTTTCTGGGTGTCAAACACATACCAAGCAGTGTTCCAAGTGTCAAGGCAAGGAAATAACAATGGCAGGCATGGGTCCTCCCCTCCTGCAACCTCAAGTGAAAAAGACTGATACTCTATAGAGAAGGTGGTTTCATTAGGAGGCTCAAGGAAAACAGATGGTCAGTGTTCAGCACACCTCTGCTCCAGCAGTGGTTCCTTGCCAGTCCAGCTGTGAGCCATACTCCATCAATGACAGACCTTTCTAGGTCGGTGTCTTGGCCTCTGTTCCCAGGTTGCCATGGGAGACACTTAACACTGCTCCATGGCAACTGGGAAGTGTAATGCATATCTCCAGAGCCAGAATCAGAGTCACTCTTCCAATCTGCACTCAGGAATGTGCTGGGGTCACCACCAGCATCTTGCACCTGGTGGGCTGGCAAGCATATGGCTGCATTTCAAGAACAGGTAGGAGGAAGTAGGGGGAGGGGTACTAGAATGTGAAAGGCAGCTCAAGATGCCTCTGGGAAGATGAGGGCCAGCAAGACTTGGCCTTCTAGCAAGAACATGCAACAGTGTGAGTGTTCACATCATCTACACATTTTTAAAGGATCTAGTGCTCTTGTTGATGCCTTCTGGCATTTTCCAGTTATGCATAAATACCCTGTGACAATCAGGCTCCAACCAGTGACTAATTCCCCATCATGAAGCTCAGCACCAGGTTCCACTACTCTGTTCCTATTAGCAAAGGCCAAAAGGCTCTTTGGTGACCCCTGGAGTCAGGGTACATGCTCTGTCCTGCATTCATGTTGATATCTGACCCCAGGCTGGATCCTCTAGATTTGTGTACTTACTCTCAAGAGTGCAGCCTAGGCCTTCTGATTCATAGCACATATGCAAACTGACTTGAACCCAGAGTCTTTTCTGGGAGGAGTTAGCTTCCTCTGAGAGCAGTGCCCAGCTTCCCAGCGAGCCTCAGTTAAAGAATGACGGTATGATGCCTCTAGCTGAAAGAGCTGGAAGGGGACATTGCACACCAGGCTAAGGGCACATTATAAACACTGACCTGTCTGGAGATGGCGAGTTGCAGAGCCAGGTAGAAAGCTGCTTGGTGATCTGTAGGTGACAGGCTATGGGCCCTGAAAAAGGATTCACTGCTATTAGAACATTAGGCCACATTTGCTTGCCCTATCATAAACTGTCTTCATGTCTGCATTCTGGCATCAAAGCCACATTTTCATCTGAACTGGGTATCACTTCCTTAACCCTTTCTCCACACCAGTGAAATGTTACACATTCTGACCACCATACACAGAATATATTTTTGGCTTTTGTCCAGCACCGAAAATGGCCGTGGAGGTTTCCAGACTGTGGAGGAACCTAGAGACAAGGAATCCACAGGCCCCAAGGTCTGGCTTCTCCAACAGATGCATCCCCTTAGCTGAACAGAGGAAGCCCCCTGGGTCATGGTAAAATCAAGTGTGCAGGTAAAATCAACTGAGAAAGTATTCACCCCTTTTCAGGGTAAACTCTTGGCCATACAATAGCTATTTTGGCTAAGTTTGGTGTGACCTTAATGCTACTTCATCCAAATTTCTAGATTTTAGGAAAACTATATGAAAATCAAAAACCAGCTTTGCTTATAAAATGAGGTTTGGGTTTTTGTGAACCAGGAGAAAAGAAAGACACCCATTCATTCTGAGAACTCTACTAAGTCCCATGCAGTTTCCTATGTGTTCCTATAACCGTGTTGTGTGAGAGTACGATAGGACATTAGGCTTGGCAGCATTAGCTGGCCTTGCAGTGGGATGCAAAGAGGCTGCTTTGCCTCTTTGCAACAGACTGCAAATATCATCTTTTTTTTTGGCTTTTATGTGGAAATTAATTGTATTTCATCAGAAGTATTTCAGAATGTGATAGTTTATAGGACCTACTTCTGTGTTTAACAGACTGGTAGAAAGAAAAAAACCAAACTTACTTAGGTAAAAGGGGCCATGGAACAGACTAATTACAAACTGTGGGTCCTGGATAGCAAACAACCATCTCTGCTCTGACAACATTCAGTGATCAAAGGAGGCACTTCTACCAGGAGAAAGCAAATTCAAGATGAAACAGACAGCTAAAGCACTACAGAGTCATCTGCGGCCAACTTGCAGACTTTTCTATAGACACAAGGCCTTTTAATTAACTGTTAGTCTTCCATGAGAAAAGAAGAAAAAACTATTAACAGTACAATCCAGAAAACATGCGAAATCCATGACTGTGCCCTGTTTGGGCAACCGCTGTATGTGCAGGGCTGGGGTCTGCCCTTTCCTAAACCTCTTAATTTATGTCACTATTAACAGTGTTACTATTATTTGTGCACGTGTATAGGTAAGCTTGCCTGTGTGTGTGCATCTGGAGAACAGAAGTACTTGTTTGATTGTTCTTTACATTTTCTTCCCCCCTCTCTCTTCCTCTCTCCCTCCTAAGATTGACTGGCCAGTGAACCACAGGTATTCCCCTTTCTCCACTTCCTCAACACTGGAATTAGACCCACATCATCATACCCAGCTTTTATGTGGGTGCTAGGACTCAAACTCAGGACCACATGCTTGCACAGTGAACATTTGACCCACTGAGCCCATCAGCTTCTTTTGTTAATATTGAGCAAAGCAAACTCACTCCTGGGGAATCCTTACTAGCAGCCCAGCTCCAAGCCACAACCTCTGGACTTTTCTGCCCTGGGTTTAAGAGATGGAGGCTGCGAATCCATTACTACATTCTAGCTTGCTTGACTTACTAGCACTGGCTCTCCATGCATTTACACATGAAAAGGTTTTTCCTTGGTGTTGATAAGGGAGGTGAACATGTCATGGTTTCTGCCTATCTCAATTATCCAATGAAAATGACTATAAAATCGATTATGTAGAAACATTTTATTATGTAAAGTAATTTATTTTATCTCATCTTCTTTCAAAAATAATAAAGCCAAGTTTCTACAGCCATCAAAAATAATTATCAGAACTATAATTTTTCTCAGCTCAGTTTGTATTTTTCTACAAATTAAGTTAAATCATGGTTGCTTCTGTCCATTGCCAATGAAGTGAGAAGCTGGCAGCTGATCTGGTGAATTCAGAGTGTGGATATTTTTTTTAGTTAAGCCCAAAGGCCCCACCCTGGTCTCAACAAAGGATTATGAATCACTAACCACAGGCCTGTAAAAAAAACAAATTAGAAGTGCTAGCAATTTTGGTGTTTCCAGGGTGCCTTATGGTGACTTCTAAAGAATTTCCAATGAGGCAAATAACAAAAATGCAACTGCTGATTTCTAATAGAGTGTACCTTAAAACACACATAGTTTAAGCGCCTTGTTTTCAAAATGAATTAAGTTGACTATTTTAGCAAAAGAAAGGGGGTAGGTGGGAAATGACAAACAAAACAAGAAAAAGTAAGTGGGAGTTTGTTCCCTGCAGGTACCACGTGCTCTGTGTAGTTGTGTGGGACAGCTCGAGCAGCTAAGTTTCCTGGGACAAGGGCCTTTGGTATGCTTACTGCTAACTTGCTCAATGCCCATGTAACTGCAAGCCTACATGGGCCTAGCAGCTCTACAACTCATCCTTATGTAGGAGCACTGACCAGGTTGCTAAAGGAAATTCAGACAACTAAAAATTCCATCATAAGATGCTCACTGTGCTTCTATTGGCAAAGTGCCTATACCTGAACTAACTCAGTTCCTCTCCCATGAAAGAGAGGCTACCCATATATCCATCCATCCTCCCACCGGCCTACCCATCTTCCTACCCACCCATCCACACTCTTCCACCTACCTCACCATCTACCTACTCTCCCTTTTACACATCCACCCATCTGTCCATCCATCCATCCATCCATCCATCCATCCATCTGTCCGTCCATCAACCCACTTGCTTATCGACCCTCCCTTTCATCCATCTACTAGTGCACCTATCATTGACCTATGCATGCATCTCTGCCCATTATCTGTCCCCTATATCATGTAGTACTTATAGTACGTAATCTGAAGAGTAAGTACTTCCCTACCTCACAAAGAGAAACCCCAAATGATCATCACAGTGTAATGGGTGATCATAGCACCCAGACAGGCATCCTGGGCTGCTGTTGGAACATGGATGACTCAGATCACCTAGCTAGACCTCAGCACATCCAATGGACTCCTAAATTCTGGGTCTGACAGGGTCTGGAGCTGAGGGGAGAATAGAGGCAATGCTGATCACTGTTGATTCTGGCTTATAAAGCACAGAGCTTATGACGATGATGACTGTCATTTATGGCGTGTCTATTATAAGCACCTTACCTAAGGACACCTAGAAAAGGAGACAGAAGCAGAAATGGCATGGAGGGATGTGTGATGCCAAGGCTTGGCCTTTATACCATCACCCTGCTGCCCTGGTTGGCTAATTTCTCTCAAAGTCCTCTTCATTTCTGATTACGATGGACACAGAACTCGTGAATTCACATATAGTTCAATTAGAGCTCTTTCACTAGTTACACACCTTAAGCTTGTCCAGGTGGTTTTCACTGAAAGTCCTACAGTCTAGGGACAGCTCAGCCCCAATCTCCATCCTGTACACGTCATAAACACATTCTATGTGTGTGTACACCAACATACATTCACCTATGCATACACACACACACACACACACACACACACACACACACACACACACACAAGCTAGGGGAAGGAGCCACAGTAAAGTGAGGCTGCATATCCCATGCCACCCTGAATGGCAAACCCAGATGATGTAATGTCACTACTTCCCCCAGGAGCAGTGTTTCCTAGTATACCCATGACACTTGCTGTCACCATCTTTGGGACTGCTTTTCTCAATACGATGAGAAAGTTCAGTGAAGCAATAGCTTGCAACACAGCACACAATGGCATTTTCTTCACCATACTTTTGTTCAACATGGATGAACTGGCTGAGGTGACAAGGTTATGGGTAAGAACAGCTGATATCTCAATATCTGGATATAGCTTCACCACTTTGATATATTCAGACATTGCCCCTTCGAGTGCCTCGGAGAACAACTCTTTCCAAACCCTGGCTCTAGTTATGATTAAGACTTCATTCCCACAGGCTATATCTGCAACCCTATCCCTCTTTTAAATGTACCACTTTTTTTTGTCAAACAAAACAAATAACAGAATCAGAAACAAAATAACAATATTAAATTTGGGGGAAACTTATATAAAATGCATAGTAGAAAAATACTTCTCACCCAAGTGGTTTAAAATGATCTATTTGTGTTTAAGAAGTAACACAATCTTTCTTACTTACTTTAAGTCTGTTCTTTAAAAAAGCCAATGTCTACTTGAATCAAAATCACTATACGCATTTGAAGACCATTCTGCACTTCACACCAACAGTAACTTGGGTTAGCCTTCTGCAATGTACTCAGTTAGGTGAGGGAGGTTTACTGCTCCTTAGTTGCCTTATGAACAAACAGGTTAAACCTCTTTGAATTCAAATCTAAGTAGAAAAGGAACAGAAAAGAATACAGGCTGACAGAACAGCTGTTACATAACCCTCAGTTACACAGGCTGCCCCAGGCAGACCACCACTGTGGCTGTTTTTAGAGAACCAGTAAGATGTGCTGATTTAAGGAAAATGAAACAGATGTGGTGGCCACTTCTGAAGCATCCACGTGTGGGTTTGACAAATGAGAACTGGAGAAAGTAAAGCCTGGAATCGTCTGAAATGGGAATGCTTTCATGCTCTGGGCTGAGAAATACAAACAATAAAAGCTGAGCCCAGAGACAGGGGTCTGTGCAGATATGGACTGGGGCTTCTCGTCACTCGTCAAGAATAGGAGTGGCAAAGGAAAGGAGTAATAGACAGGCCTGCTTGGAAACAGAAAGAAATGAGGCACAGGCACTTTCAAGTATCAAAACCAAGCAATAATGACTGCATGAAAAAGGCACATGACGACAGGAAAGACCTATACTACGCAACTCTGAGGAAATGATCTAACGGAGCAGCTGGTACAGGGAAGGCTCATGAGGGTTTCAAAGAAGTAACTAAGTAACATGGTTTTAAGAAATCAATGTAACTCGATGTATTTAAAACAGGATCAATTCCAATTCAACATTTCACCTTATAAGGCTGTGTTTTCAGGGACCAATTTAATATGGATGATTTATTATTCCTGCAACGAGTAAAAACCAAGTGCAAGTAAACCGAATACAGCGTCAGTAGATCCTGGCTCTATACTGGGTCCACCCACGTCCACGGTGACTCCTTTCCCTCCCGGACCTCATCCCCGTACTCTGATGGCATTATTCCTGGGCCTGACTGCCCAGGTATATCCAGGAGCATGGGACACTCAGCATTGATAATGATAACGCATTGTTCTGTGCTCAGGAAAGGCATAAGGACAGAGACAAATGCCGGGTATTGTAGAGAGTTTGAGATGGCTGCTAAGATGCTGTTTTAGAGACTGTCAAATCTCTAGCTTCTTCAGCTTTTAATGTAAAAGCCTGCAGCTTGACGTGCACAAAAAGCCAGGAAAAAAAAAAAAAGAACCTCTTTTCAAGATGATGACAAATGTCTTTAATAAAGGAACGATCTCCCTAGACAATGTGTCTATCTTTCTTGAGCTGAAATCACTTTATCAGGAATGAATAAAAAGTACCCAAATGAATAAACAGATTAAAAGTGTAGCCAAACAGGACATCGAGTGATACCCTGCTTCTAGCTTTGCTGTTCCGTGTTTGCTGCTCAAGACGACATCCTCCCGGAGGCAAAACACTGTTTACATAATCTTTAAAAATACTCTGCCTCTCATGCTCATCAGGCTCGGTTGTCACTACATACAGCAAGTGAAAAGATGAACTCCCACTCACCTCTGAAATGCAAGAAGTGCCTTCCTCTGCAGGACCTCCTGCATCCCTCGCAAAGAAGCTGAGAAAAGGGTTCTGTTAGTAGGTGTCAGGAGAAGTTGGGGTGGGGTGTGACAATACTAAACCCACTACAAAAGCCATGCTGTATGTACCAAGCTATGAGTGCCTACTGCAGTAGGCACTGTTAGGACAGGAAGCCCAGTCCCATCCCTAAGGCCCTGTCTATGACCAGTGGACATCACTGTGGAATAACTAGTGTGAGCTTTGGGGCCTTCTCAGTCCTACGCGTCACACACACAGTGAGCTGCATTGCTCTGAGCATGAATCTGATCGATCGTTATCACTACTTTCAGGAACATTTCTGTTAAAAAGGAAACCTGGAGTGGGGTGGGGTGGGCTGGGCTGGGAGATTAGACCATTTGGAACTCCAGGAAGAACACACTGGTTTCCCAGGTAGACATGTAGAACCATCTCTGCCAGGATGGGTTCAGTCAGGGCTCCAGCACCGTGAAGGGATGAATGGCTGTCAGAGAGTCTTTGGTACTGGGCAGCTATGACTTTGGGCCAAGGACTCTGGCTTGATGCTGGTTTAATTCATGCTGACTAACAACCAGGATTCTGAGACCTTGATGTCAACATAAAAGATGGAGCTGCCAAAACCCAACATGGATGTAAGAATATCAGTTCACGGGAGTGAGGCCTCCTGGCTGTGAGCAAACACTTCCCTGTGTAAAACAAGAAAAATGGCTCCCTTATAGTCTGCCTAAGAACGAAAACGGCATTTTTTACTGGAGTAAGGAAGAGTCCTGAACCATCTGTCTGCAACTGCACTGCAGGAGACCCTGATCTAATGGCTGCATGGGGCAGCTCCTGCCAGCCAAGAAGTTAACAGTGGGAGGCTGCCCACAGGGCTACTCAGAACCTCAGTGGATCTATAGAGAACCTCTACTTGACCCAACAGAACTTTCAATGCTGTAAGAGGCTCAGCAGGGGGCACTGGCTCTAAAAGCTGTTAAAAGGTAGACTCCGAATCATGAATTTATGTGGGTAAGTCTATGGCATTCAGACTTCGTCCTGAAAGTTAATATTTGAAGATAGGCTGAGTATGGCTGATACATTGTATGTGCATGGAAAAGTAGGCAGAAATCTAGTACTGAAAAGCAACCGACATGCCAAACATGCAGTATTTTAGGGTAGAGAAGAGAAAGATTTGGGCTAATTTGTAGGAGTCACAGTAGTACTCTGTCCTGCTATGACTGATAGGGCAGTAGGCTCTCTGGGAGGCCGGTGAGATCTTGCCTCTTGCTCTGGGTGGCTCTTTAGAGCAGTCTGCCTTGTTCTTGTCATTAATGTGTGTGTGTGTGTGTGTGTGTGTGTGTGTGTGTGTGTGTGTGTGTTTATTTGTCTTTAAGGGGTTTTTTTTTGTATTCATGTTATATTTTATAAAATGTTAAAAAAAATTAGTCAGAAAATAACATCAACATACTTTCTGCAAAAGTTTACTAAGTATGTAAAACATAATTAAGGTTTATTTTAAAGTTATTAAGATTTAAAGTTAAAAATCCATCAACCAAAACTTTTTAGCATATCTAAAATATATAAATCATCACACTCAAGAGCCATAGGTTAGCTACACTGTATGTGTAAAATTTGTGAGTTAAAATGTGTGAATGAAGTCTACAGTCCCTGGCCAGCAAAGGGTTGGTTGCTGGTAAGGTTTGGCCCTAAAGTTTTCTATATTACTGTACCTAAGACCCAATATCCATCCTTTTTCTTAGGAGCTGGCCAGGTGCAGGGCTAGGGCCAGGTGGGAGTGTGGTTGTGTGGGCTGTCTTGATAGATTCTAAGATAGATTCCTAGCACCTGCTGGCTAGGAACCTGGGCACCACTAGCCCCAAGTACCTATGACCACCGCTCAGGGCTTTAACATTCTCCATCACCACTGAGACAAAGAAGACAGGAGCATTGGGGCCCACAGCCAGGATCCCAGGATGGCCTGGCTTCTGTACCCTCAGACAGAGGAGATTAGGAGACACTGCAGGTCTTGGGCTCTGGGGGTGGGGGGCTTCTCTCACCATCAGTGGCTTGCAGACTATAAGTGAGCCCCAGAGCTAGGTAGCCTTTGGCCTTGAATTCTGACGTTTTCTCTCCCACATCAACAACAGTTTTGGCAAACTTCTCAGCCTCTTCCAACTGAAAGATAAGTTTAAACAACCTGTCAAACTCGTAACATCACTTCCCATAAGCACCTGCTGTTAAAACTGGGTTTCTGATGGTGTGCTTTGAAAATAACTTCTAAACCTTCCGACTTTACCCTGGCAATTAATAATCTTTTCTTTACTGATCCTTTCAACAGTCCACGGGATGCCTAGTTATCCTTCTTTGAATGTTCCCTTTCTGGTTATTTGCCTTCCTTTCCAAAGCTGCTTTCCTATTTGCTGGGCTTCTTCTTTTTTTTTTTTTTTCCATCATCATTGTTCACTCCTTGGTTCTACAATGGGAATGGTCTCAGGGGTCAGAGGTCAAATGAAGTATGTTTAAAAAGAAAACAGTTCTTGAAATGTCTTGTGTTTGGATCTTTCCCTTTATTCATGGCATAAAGAATGCATTTAGACTTGAATTCTCTTTGCCACAAGCTGTAAAAAATTTCACAACTCGACCTATTTTGTAGAGCATGGCACATGGACCTTGCACCAGCAGATTCCTGTGGGAAATATGTACCTGTAAAGTGCACTCTCAATGAGACCTCTTCACAACTCACTAGAAAAGGAAGGAGACTGGTTTCTTTACAAGAAATGGCAATGGCGGGGCTGAGCTGGATGGAGTGCATGGGAGTTCACTATACTCTTGCTTGCTGAGGTCTTTGAAAATGTGAATAATAAAATGGTAAGAAATGACATACAGAAAAGATTTGTTATTCCCATCTCTAACCAAGGTTTGTTTGGGTGTTAAGGGACCTGTCTGTCATAGTAATAAATAAAGCCACCATTGGAAGGAGGGCAGCAGCCACTGTGTTTCAAGACAAGGTTACAGGCTGATGTTCCCTTCCAGGCCCACAGCACTGTCTCCTCTGCGCACAGCCCCAAACTATCAATCCACAGAAACTCATCATACCACAGCATGGCTGTGAGCCTATACCCACTTGCTTCAAGGGGAATCAAACAATGGCTCACTTTCTTGACAAGGCTTGCTTTTCTCCTGTTAGGTGAGAACACATGGGGAAAACAGGCAGCAAGGCTATGAGGGAAGAAACCACAAGTTAGCAGGGAGTCTTGGGCCTTGGGGCAAATTACTCTTCATCTACAAAACTAACTGGATATGAAGTTAAATCAAAGAAACGAAAAACTCCACTGTAGGAGACAGTCATGTATGCCTCCAGCTCGGCAAGCTGATCAGCCTTCTGCTTTCTAATGCTGTATCTGCTGAGGTTCTAGAACTGTGATAAATTAGACTACCACCACACGCAAGTCTGAGGAAGCCAATCTGAAGGGTGCCTGTGGAGGAAGACGCATGAGGGAAGCTGTGTTATGAATATGGTGAGGCAGAGAGCAGACTTTTAAGTCAAAGGTAACTAGACAGCTTCGGGACCTTCTCAGTCCTACATGTCCACACAGTGAGCTGTATCTCTTGGAGTGAGAATCCAATCTAGCCTCTTGTCACTACGTTTCAAGCACATTTCTGTTAAAAAGAAAACCTGAAGCATGCTGGAAACCACGATAGGGTGGGTGGAGCTGGACATGGGAGCATGGAGGAAGTGTGTCCTAGGCTGGAGCCCCTGTGGAGAAGGGAGAGGCTCCCCACTTACCCAGTGAAGGGAACCCACACAAAGCTTGGCTGCCAGGAGCGGGATGGTGGCATCATCAGGCTTTAGCCGAATACATTCCTTCAGTACCTTCACAGCGCGGGCAGACTGTACAGGGACAGAGAAGTTGTGTAAAACTCACAAAGTCTGACAGAAGGAAACATTCTAACCTTCTCAGAGGGACCAGGGTCTGTGAGAGCCAGAGCCCAGCCTCAGCACGACAGGGAGTGAACTGCTATCAAGAGCAAGTTAAGATGTACCCTCTGCGCCCTCCCCCACCTGCCTAACTCACTCTCTGCTTCTGTAGCCATTGCAACAACAAGAAAAAAATAGACTTCAGTAGCTTACACTGTAATAAAAAACAAACACCTCATTAAAAGCATACTAAACTATATTTCTGAGCTCAGCATAGTATTCTATGTGAGACACACAATTCACTGAACACCAGACTTACTAATGGTTGCACCTTTATCAAGTGTGCATATGGCAGGGCTGACACCCTAAATATTTGTGCATGTTTCTGCATGCTTGTCTGGTAACTCTTGAAGTAAGCACACCATTCTATTTTACTAAAAAGGAAACTGAGGCACTAAGTGACATGTCCTCTGTCACTCAGATATGAAAGCACCCCAGGCTTCTACCAAATAGCAGCAATAAGCCATGCTTTTGGCTAGTATCTTCTGCTATTTCTATATCTACAGACTGTTGGAGAGAACCCAAAGACTCGCCCCCATTCAACCTGACCCCCTACCAATGCACAGCCTCCTGGGATGTATTTATACTTTCAAAAGGAGTTCAAGACTTAAGTTTAACCGTGTACATTTCACATGAGTGAGTCATAGTAGGTTTTAAAAAAGGCAAATTAAGAATTCCTCATCTTAGTCCTATGTCCATCGTAGACCCTAAATACGTGTGGTGGTCCATTATGAAAAGGCCATAGGACAGTTTGAAATGGTGCCTTAGCCTTTCATGAGGTAGTAGGTAAGGTGCATCCTTCATGAGATTCAACAGCATGAATCTTGAGAGCATAGCAAGCATGAAGAGACTTACCTTTCCAGCAGCCATCAGCGACAGAGCAAATTGGTACCAGAGGTGGAACTCCTCAAAGGCAAACTTCATGGCTCTTTCTAAGCACTGGTTGGAAAGAAAAAAACGGTGCTTACACACCGAGAACTGCTACAAGCAGAGCTGAGTGAGTCTGCATCCACAACATTTAATTCTGCCAACTCCATTAACCTGGAGTGTCTAGAACTCTCTACCTTCTGAGACGTTCTCTCACCATGCTGAGTGTGGTGCCAAAGCTGACTCACAAATAAGAGGAGTTTTGTTCTGGGAAGAGATAGAGGCTAGCACAGCAGCACCCCAAACACAAGGCCCAAACTGACAAGTATCTAGGGGCAGGAAAAAGGAGCTCTGTGGGAAGTGGCCATAGTTTTCAGGAGTGGCATTTACAAGAACAACCACTGAGCCATGCTGCTGAGAAAAGAACGTACGGGGAGGAGGAAGAGGAGCGGACTGTACTTCAGTGTGTCCACCAAAAGTCCAGTGAATCCTATTCGGACAAACAGATCCATATGAGGTAGGGCTGGAACCATGTCATCTTTGAGGTGGCAGCTGCTTTCCTAAGTTACTTTTTCTCTTCTGTACCCTGAGGTCTCCTGCTACTATAACTGCGTTACTGAGCTGCCTTCCCTCTCCTACCGCAGTCAGCTCTAGAGAAAGGCATGCTTATGCTTCTTGGCTTCTCCAGTGGTGGTCAGCCTGCTGTGGCACACAGTTCACAAAATGCCCTCTTAGGCAGCCAAGTCCCTGCAGAAGAATGACATAATCACCTCAGAGATATAAGAGGGCCACTAGAGACAGGTGAGGTAGAGCCCACAAAGGAGGATAGAGAATGGAATGTTCTAGGAGCTTCGAAACTCACAAATATGTCCAAGTTAGAGCCAGAAAGGGCAAGCTACAGGAGGATGATGGGCAACATTTCTCTTGAAGGAGAAGGAAACTGAAGTGGAGACCCTGGGGGAGGCTATGGAAGCATGTCCCATTCACAAAGGGGCCCAGGAAGGGAGCAATAGGCTGGAAACAAACCAAGCAGGTGCTGGAGCTAATGAGGACTTGGCTCTTCAAGGACTCTGTAGCACACTGGAGAACAGCAGGCCTTAGGACCAGAGGTAAGAGGGCAGGTGAGGAGAAGGAAGGCTCTGGAGAGCCAAGGCTGGAGGATGAAGACAGGCCCCTCATCATGTCCTCATTTCCTTGTGCTGGCGACTAGAACAATCTTCAACAAGGAGGGGTGAGCAGACACGGAGAACACTGCGGGAACACCCCAGGCCCCAGAAGACACAGAGCTCCAGACTCCTGGAACAAATGTGCCCAGCATCAGGCCAACCTGTGATGAGGCAGGGGCTTCAAGTGAAAGGGAGGACCGAGGGGGCCGTCCACCCAGACCACTGCTTTCTTTATCAAGGTGGAGGGAGGTGGCTGCTAAGATAAAATGAAATAACAGAGCCAAGAGAGGTACAGCAGGGCAAAGGAAAGGCTTGGACAACCAGGCCCCTCCAACTGCTCATGTCAGGTCACCTTACACCAGGTCAGGCATGCAGCTAGAGCACCTCATGCTGGCTTTCCCCACAGCACTCTGGAGCCAGGTCAGGAACAGAGCATGATAGATTTCTCATGGCTAATGGACAGAGGGAAGGGTAGGAAGCAGGAACTGAGTCTCATGGAGGGGGTGACACACAACAGGACATATAAACACAAGAGGAAACACATAATAAAAGCAAAATGGCGGGGCATGGAGAGGAGAGGACAATTCCAGTATTACTAGGGACTGGGGGATGGCTCAGTTGGTAAAGTGCTTGTGGTGCAAGCACCATGTAAAGAAAGCCAGGCATGGCAGTGTGTTCCTATGAGGCAAACTGGAAGGATCCCTGTAGCTCTCTGCCAGATAACCTAAGCTAGTCCACATCAGTAGCTTCTTGGTTTAGCAAGAGGCCCTGTCTCAAAAATAAGGTGGAGAACCACTGAAGATGACTGACATTAACCTCTGGCCTCCTCACATGCTGCATACCTTTATAGAGAGAATAAGGACGCACGTGTGTGCACATGCGCACACACACGCACACTTGCTTGCACAGACTCAGGCCCTAAGGCTAGATGGCTAGTGTTTTTACTCACTGAGCAATTTGGCCAGCTCCTTTTTGTTATTTATTTTTTTAATGACCAAAGGTAGAGTCATCTTGGCTTTTCTAAGACCCTTTTCTGTAGTTGTAGTAATTAGTATTAAATAATAGTGCTACAAGATCAGGCAAACTGGCCACTGAATAGACAGAAACGTGAAGCCCACGATTATACAAAACTGAATTTATGAAAGAGCATGGCCAGGCATGGTGGCGCGCAACTTTAATCCCAGCACTCATGCGTCAGAGGCAGGTGGATCTCTGTGAGATAGAGGCCAGCCTGGCCTATATAATGAACTCTGGGCCAGCCAAGACTATAAAATGAGACCCTGATCAGAAAGTGGGAGGACAAAGGAGGAAAGACAGGCTAACATCATAGGTTAGCATGAGAAAAAGAAACTTTATATCAAACAATACTATGACTACTTACTCATAAAGAAAATGTTTTCAATTGAATTTTACTTCAGTGTTTCATAAAACTCTGTTCAGGGCAGACTAAAGACAAAGTCAAAAGCAACACCATAAAGCAAAGAGCAAGACAGACACACTCTCCACCTGCACGGATTATGTAATACCCATCATCTTACCCCAAATTCAGATTTACAGTAAGTAGTAACTACCGTCTTCATTGTAGAAACGAAGTCCATCTGAGGCCCCCGCACACCACAAACTGGGCTAGCGTGTGGACCTGCTTACTTGTGCAGCAAGCTCTTGGTAGCACTTGCTGTGCAGCTGGGCACGATTTTGAGCATTGCCCCCTCTGATCATACTTACAACCCTACAAAGCACAGGAAGGTGCAATTGCCATGTTCCTTGAAGGAACAGGATGGCACACAGGAAGCACACAGATTTAAGTGACACATGGCATCTCAGCGAGCTGATGATAAAGCCAGCTGTGAATCAGCATCCTGGTTCCAGCATCTAAGCTCATAATCATGGCAGCAGTGGATGGCCCGAGACGCCAGTGATAGTCATGTCCCTCACGCGTCACCCAGCGCGTCATCCTTTCTGTGTCCAGCACTGTGTACGAAGCAGGGGGCGGGGCTCATGATCCCTACGGAGTTCAGGCTCCAGCAGTACTCTTTCAGCTAATGAGGTGTCTGCTCCCCAAGCCTCTTTGGGACGGATCCCTGAAGCTATTCAGGACTGAGACCTTTACAGTTTGCAGAATTTTCAGGAAACTTCACTGATTCCATGACAGCTAGCCAAATGGACCATTTCCAGCCTATCTTTAAAAAGCACTCAGCTTGACAAAGATCAAGGCAAACTATGCATTCTCTCTACAATGTCTTTCACATTCTTCTAGCTCGGATCTCTCTCTCGAGATTATAGCAACCCCTATCCCATTAGCAACCCTTATCCCATGATAAGCCATTGTGAAACCATAAAGAGAGTCAGAAAAGCTAGGCTCTAAACACACACACACACACACACACACACACACACACACACACACACACACCCCGAGAGCTTCAGCCAAGTGTGCAGGTACATGCCTGTAATCTTAGTACTCGGAGGCTGAGGTGGGAGGCCAGCATACATACATAACGTACATAATGAGACTCTGTCTCAGAAAGCAGTGAGAGCAGCTGGAAAGACGACTTGGAAGTTAAGAGGCTAAGGCTACTCTTCCAGATTTGATCCCCAGCAACCTGCACGGCAGCTCACAACCATCTCTAACTCCAGCTCCATGGGCTCTGATGACCTCTTTTGGTCTCCTTGGGCACCAGAGCCCCTCTCCCCCCAAAAAAGCAGGCAGAGCGAGCGAGAGAGCAAAAGAGAGAGAGAGAGAAAGAGAGAGAATGAATAAATGAATATGAAAACCAACAATGATAAACTAAGCTCCCTCTAGATCACAGGCGTGTGTGTTCTGTGTCACAGCTGATAGTCCTATCTTCCTGTGGGCTCTTGGCATTTTTGCTACACAGTTCCAGCTCTGAACATGTGGAAACAGCACCAGATGCTCTAAATTCCTGATGCCATCCATGCCCAGTGTTGGGATATCTAACAAGTCCTCCCTTATGTTTTCAGAAACATCCAGAAATACACCTCGAAGAATTCAGGTTGCCCCAAGCTCCATTAGACTTGTGTCGTGACTGGAGACTTGATACCCATAATCTTCTTACATGGGGAGGGGGATGCTCACCCCACTTGTCTGATGAACCCTTTCAAGAAACCGCAAACACATCTATATGTGACACAGTAAAAATGGTCAGTTTTAATGTTTGTAAGGAGGTTGGTGAGGACGTATGCCAATGAGATACAATAAAGAACACTCATATTTAGCGGCATTTCTAGTGAGAGAAGTCCTGATGCAAGAGACTTCTCAGAAGGCAGCAGGTGCAAGTGCACAGGAGTGGGAGGAAGGGACATTGATGAGAAGTTGTTGGAGCACAGACCCAGCATGGCAGGAGAGAAGATGCTAGCTCTGAGGACAGATGGCTCAGGCTAATCAACTCCCCTCTCCAGCCACAGAGCTACCAGTAGGGCAGAAGCTGCGTGGATGTGCACCCAAAAGTGTCTGGCAGAGCGAGCACTGCAACCCTGCAACCGTTGACAGCTGCTGCGGCTGCTCTTGTGACACGATGTGGCAGTGATCTGTGGCTTCTGATCTGAAGTAGGAGAGAATTCCTGGGACTGGGAGAGTGACAGGAGCCTGAGTGGAAATATGGCTCCTTACTTGTGGTGTCACAGGAAGGTGATGAGCCTGCGGGTCAGGGAATGTGGCTCAGAGACACTGCATTATGGACACCTCTGAATCATCTCCATCACTAGAAGAGAAGAAGAACTTAGCACCAGTGTGCTGGCTTTCCAGGAAGTACAGGTACTCTGACATCCTTAAGGCCCAGGTGACACTTGCCAGATGCCATGGATATGTAGCAATACATCCCTTGGAGGCTAAAGGGCTTTATCATACTGGTAGTAGTCAGTTTGTCACTTGCAAACTTATTTCCTGCTGGAATAAGGGCTTTACGTTTCTCTTACTTTGGCTTTTCATGGGAAGCCATGTTTGAAGGGTTCCGGGAACGGGCTGCTCTTTCTGGCATGAGAAAGGGATTTAGCAATTACCTTCCTTGTACATGAAGCTCAGTCACATCAACTAGTGTGTGGCAGTGACAGCTGCACAATACCACAGGCAGGGAGAAGCCAGGGCCTATTCTGGGAATTCAAGAACAAGACTCAGCATCCAAAACCCACGGGGAGAAAGGGCAGAAATAAATAATCAGGTACCTTGTACACTTGGCTTGATGCTCGAAGCTGAAGCCATTTCGCTAAGACAACAGTATCAGCCTGAGCTCTTTCCTTTTCCTGGACAGTTTTCACTGCAGAGACCCTCAGGGCCCTTCACCTAGGAAGACTATCTTTCTTGTATTATTTATTGAGTATGTTATTAAATGTGATTAATGTAATTCTTTGTAGTTGTGTAATAACACATTAAAAATTAACAAGGTAGATGACTAACATGCTGCTTCTTTTAGCAATGAAAACTTACTTAAGCTATTTAGCCGTTTGCGACCACTGTTTTGTACACACAGATACCCTAATCCTAGGGTGTGTGGAGATCAAGACAACCTGACTCTACCCTTACTTCACAAATATGGGGATGAAGATTCAGAGAGCCAACAAGATCTGCCTAGGGTCACATAGTGTCGAGCTGAAATCAGAATCCAGGTCTCATGATGCTATTATTTCTAATTTAATTAAACTGAAAGTACAAATTAAAATGGAGTTTGAACAATCTGCTTCAGAGAAGAATGGGTCCAGGAAAAAGGCTGCTAACAGTCATGCTCTCAGGACTCAAACAACAAACAAAGCCTCCCTTCCCATCTGTGGGAAAACACATACAATGTCAAAGCTTGCTCAAGTTTCCTCCTCTTTATTTTAGAAATAAAATACAGGATCTTCTGTATCCTTGCCCCACCCCTCCCTATTTCTCCTTTTGCTTTCAAACAGTGAGGCTACTCCAGTGAGGATCTCCAAGTCTTATTGCTTTGGAAAAATGCTTAAATTAAAATATATTATTTCTTCTGGCCACAGTGAGAATAGAAAATGTTTTTTTTTCTTTGCTTTTTTTGGGGAGTGGGGAGGGGTGAGTGTGGTGAAGAATGAGTGCTGGAGACAGGGTCTCTCTGTATAGCCCTGGCTATCCTGCAACTAGCTCTGTAGACCAGGCTGGCCTCAAATTTAGAGATCTGCTTATCTCTGGTTCCTGAGCGCTGAGTCATGTGCCACCATACCTGGCTGAAAGTGGGTTATTTTCAGTGGTCCCAGGTGTCATTCTCTGGCAGTCAACCTTCTCAGCTCTGATCAGCTTGGCTAAGTGTGCACAGTGTAGGAGCCCTGGTTCTGACTCGGATCCGATAGCCTGTGCCACGTTGCCAATGCGCCTGTTCTCTGCTGGCCTTACAGAAAGCACTAAACTCAGTTCCTTTCCTCTGTCTCCTCCTCCTCAGCTGCCTTTCCCTGTTTGATCTTTGTGATTAGCCTCTCTGACCTGGCTTGGAACACCGGGTTCTAACCTGTAGACAGTGATGCAGCTTCACCTTGTGTATGGATGCAAGGGCTGCAGAGGGAAGTGAGAAGCCAGAGGTGGCACAAGGACAGTGGCACACTGTATACAAAGTAAATGTGCAGCAAAAGCTTAAGTGAGGAACAAGGACAAAGACAGCCAGGTCTGTTCTATTTGCTATATTTTTAGGAGAGCCACAGAAAGGAAAGAAAGGACCAGAAGGAGTGCAGCAAACTCTGAAGACTCTAGAGACGGCAGCAACTGACAAGAGTGAAGGCGAGGTGATTAAACCACAGCTCGAGGACCCAGGCTGACTTGATGCTTATTACATATAGACCTGTGGAATAAACTGACGACCATAGACATGGCCAGTATGGCTTTTGCAAGAGTGGTGAGTCTATTCAACAAGGAAAAGAGCAGTCTATTCAACAATTAGTGTTGGATTATGTGATTTCCACACATAGTCTTTGTGATGTTTGTCAATTGATTGTCAACTTGACACAACCCAGAATCACCTGAAAGAAGGGCCTCTGAGACTGTCTGTGAGGGGTTACCTTGATTGTATTGAGAAGGGAAGATCCGCCTGGGTGGCATCATTCCCTGAGCTTTTGGGTCATGGACTGTATTGGAGAAAGGGAGATGAGTACTAGCATGCATACATTACTGCATTGCTCTCTGATCTTCACTGTGGATATGATGTAGGGAGTTCTCCCAGGCTCCTGCTGCTATGTTTTCCCTGTTTGATGGACTAGAACTTGTAATTATAGGCCATATAAATCTTTTCTCCCTTGAATTGTTTTTGTCAGGTATTTTATCACAGCAACCAAAAAACCAACCAACCAACCAACCAACCAAAACCAGGATTTGGTATTGAAAGTACTTTGCTGTGGAAGACTTGACCATGTATGTGGCCTTTAAGCCTCTGAATTGTTTTATGGCTAGAAAGTGGCAGCTTTTGATACATTAGAGTACAAAGCAATTAGGAAGGAAGCAAAGCTTATTGGGTCATTCTGGTAAGAGCTTGGAAAGACAAGAATGTTGAGAGAAATCCAGACAGTAGAGGGAGGCCTAGATCATGAGATTTCAGAGGATAACAGGCACTCTACTGGGAACTGGGCTAGGGGCCATTTGTATAGTACTTTGGCTAAGTATCTAATTTCAATCTGACCATGTCCTGAGAACCTGAGTGTTGAGCTTAATGCCAATGGACTAACTATCTGGGCAGAGAAACAGGCAGTATGGTATTCAGAGCAGTGACATAACTGATAGAGAAGAGATCAGCACCATCACAGAGAAAGCTCCTTCACTGCACTGGGACACAAGGAAAAGTATTCTGAGGGCAATACCTTACATCAGAGGCAACATCTTGAACCTGCAGGAGAACTGGGAAATGCAATCACATGACACTGGTTTTGAAGGTGCAAAAGATGCAAGATTGAGGGGGTCATGGAAGAGCTGTTGTGTGGTAGGGCTGTTGTCCCTGTGTAAAGGCCCTGAGAGGCCTCTGTGTGAACTTGTGGAAGTGAAGCCCAAACTGCACTGGAGACCTGAGAATACTGGAGATGCAGGGCCATGGGACATCTGCCATGGAAAGATACAGGTGTAGACTGAAGCTTGGCTACGCCTGGCAAAAGGCTGTGTATGCTGCTGCTGGGCTGAGTGGGATGAGAGGGGCTGCTCTGGCCTTTGGGAACCAGATGGACATATTACAAACTCCAGATGCCAGACATGAGGCAACATTAATTTGTTTTTGTTTTTCAAATTTTCCTCCGTGTGTGTGTGTGTGTGTGTGTGTGTGATTAATATATGCATAGGTGAATGTATGTGGGTGTACACACGTATAGAGGTCTGAGGTTGGGAATCATCAATACTAGAACTCACCAATATAGCTAGTCTTGCTAGCCAGCTTACTCTGGGAATCTCATCTTCACCTTCCAAGGCTGAAATTATAGGTGGGCTGCCACACCCACCTGGCGTTTATGCAGATTTCTGGGGCTCTGAACTCTGATCCTTACATTTATTCAGCAAGTGTTAACTGCTAAGCCATCTCCCTGGCCTCTGCATTACTTCACCGCCCCCAAGCTCCTGCTTCTGTGACATTGCCACTAAGATGGACTATACAGGAAAATTTGACCTGAAAACTCCATCTCCTGTTAGCTGCTTTTCTTAGTGTATTTTATTCCAGCAACAGAAAGACAAACGAAGACATATATCACATATATAGAGAGCTCATCCAGAGAGGCTCATCAGCTCCAAGTACAGGAGACAAACCCAAAACCCAATTAGGAGAAGACTTGGGGGTACACTGCCATGTTTTCGAATTTGTCATTGAAACAGTGGCTCCTCAGAAAGACACCAAGGGAATAAGCAACCGAAGAAAATATACCGGGTTTAGTTAGAATCAAAACTTCTTTACATTAAATGGAATAATTAAGAAAGTAAGGAGAAAACACATAGAATAGAGAAAGATCTGTGGACTATATATCTGATAAGAGTTTCTTATGTATTTAAATAAAAACTATAACAATTCAAAATTAACAATTTAAAAAGGGGCACAGGTCTTGAATAATCATCTTTTCAGAGAAGGCATACAAATTAACGAAGGATGTGGAAAGATGCTCTGTGGATTAGGAAAATGCAAGTCGGACCCACAGTGAAACACCCCTCAGGACCTGCAGGCTGGCTGCAATGGAGTAATAGACGCTGGGCAGCAAAGGGGAACTGGAGACGTGTGAGATGGGTAGGCTACTGTGGGAAACAATTAGCACTTCCTCAAAACGTCCAACAAGAATTTCCATGTGACTTACCAGCTCCACATCTAGAGAACTAAGAAGAGGAACTCAGGAATGCTGGAGTTCTGTTCTTACAGTGTCAGAGACACTATTACAAAAGGCTGACCTACAGAGACTAGCTAAGTGAACAAGCCAAGCATGAAGGGGTATGGATTACATCATCTGTTTTATGCCAAAGGTTAGGCTGTGGTAGTACTGCTCATGGCATATTCACCATAGCTAAGGGTGAAGACAATTCATCCATCCATCCATAAATGAGTGGATAAACACAATGTGACAGTTATGTACAGTGGAACATTATTCGACAAAAAGGGATGTAGCCCTGATAACATGCTGTCAGATCTACTATCATAACAAGGCTGAATCTTAAAAACATTAGCTCAGTCAGGCAGTCGGGCATGTGCCACATGACTTGTTTTATACTAGGTACCTGAAATAGACAAATTCACAGGAAGAAAGATTAGAGTTGCCAGGGTGGTGTGTGTGTGTGTGTGTGTGTGTGTGTGTGTGTGTGTGTGTGTGTG
>JANHMN010000022.1:28331951-28381531 GCA_030674055.1 Rhabdomys pumilio | reverse complement strand
GTGTGTGTGTGTGTGTGTGTGTGTGTGTGTGTGTGTGTGTGTGTGTGTGCGCGCGTGCGCGCGCGCGCGCGTGTGTAGGAGATAGGGAACTACTGCTAACTATGTACAGTTCTATTTGAGGTAGGGGAACATTTGGAATAATGATGACATTGTACAACAGTGTGAATGTCATTAAATATTTATAAACTGTATTTTTCAAAGATCAAGGCAGCATACTAATTTTTTTAAAGAAAAAAATGTAAATAAGACACAAGGCAGTGAGTGAACACCTGGAAAAGTGTTTCCCTGGCTATACCACATAGGGGTTTCAACTGCTTCTGCTCGTCACTGAAGAGAGGAAAGGTGTGCTTCACAAAGAAGGTTTCCATAGTGTGGAGACAGAGAACCCAGCGACTGCACCAGAGGCTGACAGTCTTTGGGATAGGCCATCATGCAGAAGTAGCATTAATGGTTCTACCAGGCTGGTTCAGAATGCTGGCCCATGGCTGAGATCCACCTAGCAGCTCTGCCCCGAGCACGATCCATCTCTCCTACAGCTTCTTAAATAAACGCCGCTTACAGCCTTGGTAACAGTCTGGGAACGACGCACTCACCGTTCTTCCAGGAGAGTTTCTCTCCAGAACCTAAGAAGGGCAAGGGAACACTGGCTGTGGAGCCTGGGACGTATGTCTCTGCAGCCTCTGCTCCGGCACCCTCACACATCACTGCCACTGTGGTACCCAGGGCAAGGTAAGATGCTCAGTGAGGTGAGGCATCCTAGCTGATCATGACCCTCTAAGCAGGGCTAGAGGTGAGCAGTGTTTTCACAGTGCCTCCTGATAAGAGAAGAGCTTAGACTGGGAGGTACAGATGCCCCTTCGGTACAATCATTAGCCACACTACCCACAGCTCTACAGATTTACCATAAACAAATGAATATGAGTTCAATGGAAAGATAAAAATATCCCTTCTGTTGTTAAAGCTGCCATGTGTATGTAGGGGGAGCACACAGCATCTCCAAAAAGACCCTATAATATTCTCTGCAAATGGAATTGTTAATAGTCAGACTTGAGAAACAAACCTCCTTAGCAGCTTGGGTTCATTCTGAAAAACAGAGGAAGCAGGGCTCCTGGCCTTACTTTTAATAGAGGGGTTGTCATGCCAACGAGGGCTGCTGTTTAAATTGAAGGGGAAGAAAAAAGTGTTCCTTCCTACACAAACTTTTCAGCAGGGCTCACAATTAGTCCTTAAAAAAAACCACGAAAACTCATAGCCCTGGAGTGATGGGAAACACTGTGCTCATATCATTTGTCAGAAAAAAGGCCATGCACGCGAAACCTCGGGTTTCTTTCTTCATGCCCATGAGTAGGGTAAACAGGGCACTGGAGAAAAGAAATGTTGATGTGGGCACATGCCAAGGCAAACTAATGCTGAGCTCAGAGAGTGGCCCTCCATCTTGAATAAGCATTGGGAAAGAACGGGGCACAGAGAGAACAATGTCCCTTGCCCTGCTATTGAATTTTCAAAGACTGGGTCTCTACCATGCCTTCATAACACACCTGCTGCCTGAGGGTGCCAGTGACAGGAGAGGAATGTGCTGGCACACACAGCAGGGATACTTCCTTTTCTTTTCCTGCTGCCTGTGGGCTGAGATTGGCCAAAGAAAGAAGCCAGAGGGAAGGAAACCTGCTCTGTGGACATGAGGCTGGTTGAGGACAAGAGAAGGAGGGAAGGCCCAAGGACAAAGCCTCTTTCTATCCAAAAGCCTGGTGCAGCGGTACTCTATGCACACAAAAGGCCTCGCACACACATGGAAAGATGCCACAGTGTTTCTGAGGCACGCATGGCCAGATCAGAGATCAGTCAGGACATGTGACTAGATCCATTAGAGAGGCCCAACACCAAACCCTACATAACGGTCTCCTTCTATATGCCCTACAACGTTGCCATGACGTGTGGGAGTCAGTACTGAACAGAACACTGTCATACCTGACAGTCAGTCTGATAAATGAGATGGCTACTGACAAGCAGGCAGAGGGATGAGGCACCCTTGGCCCTCTTTGCCTTCTCCTTTTAGAGGAGGATGGAGCAAGATTTCATAAAGCTATTCAGAATGGCAAGCAACCAAACCTCTGAACTGTTTATTTTAAAAAGTTTCCATTTAATATTTTTAGATCAAGGTTGACTACAGAAAACTGAAACTGCAGGGCAAAACTGCCAGTGAGGAGGAGGCCTACTGTATTTAATTCCCATCAAGCCTTGATGATCCCATTCAGATATCAGTGCCTCATTACCTCTAACCAGCACAGCCAAAGCCCTCGTCTAGAACTGGCCTATTCCTAGCCAGGAACACATAGCTTTGCTCTGCTGTCTCCTCTAATTTCATCATCTTTATGTTTCTATGTGAGCTTTATAGTCAGGCAACACGTTTGTTTCTCTTGCATCTCATAGGCTTTGTCACTGCCCTGCCCCGGCAGTTGCTGCATGCAGTGAGAGAGTCTGTAACACCCAAGCACTCAGTTGTTGTTTAATGAACTCTGTGCACTGGTCTTTGTTCACGAGATTAACAACTATCAGAGGAAATGTCTCAGTGGGTAGCGGCACTTGCTTTCCAAGGAGGATCTAGGTTCGACTGCCCAGAAACCACGTAAAAAGCCACGCATGGCAGTGTGTACCTGTAACTTTAACACTGTGTGGTAGAGAAAGGAGAATCCCAAGATCTGACTGTCCAGCCAGTCTAGCTGAAACAGTGATTTCTGTGCTCGCTGAGAGTCTTCTTATGGCAAGAAGGCACAGCAGAAGAAAGCACCTGGTTTTGGTGTCTGCATGAGGGTGCGCCTGTGTACTCACATGCATGCATTGCACACATAGCTACACACCACACACACACACACACACTTACACCTCTGTCAGAGATATACATAAGCATTGTCTTCATTTTAGAGAAAAGAAATAGAGACAAAGGTTAATGATTGCTGAGGATGACACAACTGTGAAGTGACAGGTTCAGAGCTCAAACCAACATCTTCTCTGACTGCTGACAGTGTGCACAGGGCATGCTGGCCTGGGTTTCAGGGTAAAAGACAGATATGCAGCATGCCAGTAGGAACGTATCCACCATAAAATATAGACGATATGGTTCCAGTGCATGTCCACACACAGACAGTTTCTGGACTCTAGGCAACTACTATTTTCTTTATTTATATGTATTGTTTGATTCTTCAAGGAGCATGCAGAGCTGCTGCTCCTGACAGAAAGAGAAACAGTGAAGTGAAGTTTACTGTAGGAAGAAAGGAGAAAGAAGAAGGGGCGAGGGGCTCTGACGGTTTCCAAACAGAAGAGAGGAAATGGTTTTGTGTATATTAGGAGCAGGTCCGCCCCACGTAGCGACAGCACTCACGTTAGCCAACAGAAGGCAGAACCAACCAAGCACTTAGCTCCAAAGTCTCCAAACGTCATGGGCTATTACTCATCCATCAGACAGTGAAATGGTAAAATCACGTATGATATGTGCAACCTTTAGAACAGCTGTGAGCCACCAGATGTAGGTGCTAGGAAGGGAACTCTGGTTCTCTGCAAGGACAGCAAGCATGCTGAGCCATCTCTACACCTGGCTTTCATTTTAGGATGAAAATGGTTAGGAATCAAAGGTGATAGATGCTCCTGTGACTTTGGTGTCTGTAAGGGTTCCGTGCAGTGAAAGGCTTAGTGTCTAGGATGGCAACTTGGGTAGAAGCTGTGACTGAGTAGGTGTGGGCCTCAAGGTATGGGGCCATGATGTAGTTCTCATGTACCTTGTGAGTTATCAAAAGAGACTTGCAATAAAAGAAGCAGTTTGGGCCTTTCCCACTCTTTCCTTCCCTGATTTGAGATGCATCTTCTTACCTGTTCTCAAAGGTGCCCTTACAGTTGCTAGCTGGTGGATGACAAAGCCAGCAGTGGGTCTCTCCACAGAGACTATACCATATGGACTGTGAACCTCCAAGACTGAGGAACCAATAGCCCTCTTCTTCATGGGTAGCCTGTGCCAGAAATCTCATTATGGCGCTACAGAGCTGACTATACAGTCATACAGTGTTTAAGATGTACCAAACAATACTAAATTATATACTTCATACTTCTAAGTTTGATATGTGAACTTTACCTCAACTTAAAAAATGTTCTGTTCCTGTTTTAACTAAAAATCTTGAAAAAACAGAATGGTAAATGAGAACAGCAAAGCAAGCCAAATGGATTCAAGAAAATCCCCACTACATGAAGAAATGGGTCAGCAGGCCACTTTAAGGTGTGTCTGAGACGGAGGGACGGTTCTTGCTTAGCAGAGGGCATCCTGGCTCCATCCTCAAGCACCATGGAGCCTTCATTATTCTGGTATGGCATCATTCTGTGTTCATTAGAAGATTTGACACAGTACAGCTATTACATCTGTGGAGAAAGTCCCAGCCACCTGGAAAAGGTAGGAAAGGCTGAGGCCATGTGTCCAAGGCCTTTCTCACAGGATGTGGGCTATGTTGGGTCTTCCCAGGTCAGCCACATGTACACGCTGCTGGTTGTTTACCTCTAGACTGGAGGCCGCAGTGTGCAGAGGACATACCTCTCTCATAGCTGTATTCCCAAAGAACACAGCCCTCGGTACTGAACTGGTGATAATACACATATACACTGAAAAACTAAAATTGGTAATTCTATTAATTGATTTGTATATTTAAGGAAAAACACGGAGATGATACCAAGTCCAAAAGTCTCCAAGGGATGTACAGGACCAGGAAAGTAAGAGCCCACAGAGGTGACTGGAAGAGTTAGTGACAACAGCCTAGCCCAGCCTAGGCTGAAACTGAGTCCCAGCAGGGCAGGCTACGCATGTTTGGGCACTGGACGCACGTCATTGTTTCACTGCATTGTGGGGCATTTGGCTTTTCAGAAGGCTGCATAACCATTGCCCTGTATAGTCACCAAAGCAAAGACTAAAAACAGAATTAAGCCACGCAGGCTCATCTGTTCCCCGGGGCTCCTGCCTAATGTGGTGAGGCCCCCAAGGCTGGAGGGCGAGTCAAGCTCTGATCTGATTTCAGCCGATCTGTTACTGTATTTCACTCCCTGTCCTCATGCCCAGAGGCTGTTGCAATGGGTATAAATTTAGAACGAGAAAGATAAATAACACAGAAAAGTTTATTTTAACAAAATAGGTTGTTTCTGTCCCTCTTTCTCTATGTTGCTAAAGGAAAGATAAGTTGGTCTTGCTTATTTAGCCTCACCAACATGAAATTTGGTATTCTGGTCAGGAGCTTAATAATTCATAGCCCTGGCTCAGATGAACTAACCCCACATGAAACCAAAACATCACATGTCTGTCCTAAGAGCTTCCTAGTAGAAAGGGGGAGAACATCATGGCCCCTTCCCAAGCTCTGGAATCTACCAGTCTACTTCTGGGCAGGCACAGCACTCTAACAAAGACAGTGCCTTTCTGACATGCAATGGTTTCTACCAGCCAACCTCAAGTTACTTGTGACCCAAACTGCATTTAGCAGGAGTTACAGTCATAGTTTAAAAGAAACTGTTTTCTGAAGAAAGCAGCATCAGAGACGCTTTGGTTATGATAGAAATTATCTGGGAAAGAGACTACTTTGGGAACTGCCGTCCTCCTACACACAGCCTGGAGGGTACGGTCCACTGAGAGAAAGAAGCTTGCCATCACAGACTAACCACTTAGCTCAGTCACACAGGAGAGCAAAGATTAATAACTAGTCCAATGACACATGCCACTGGCAGAAGGGAACAAAGGACCAGGTTCCTCTTCAAGTCATCTTGCCTCCCTCCCGCCTCCCCCTACACTTGGAAAGCAGCCAGACTTAGCAGCTGTACCTCTGACAGCATCTCATACTGGCCTCTTCTTCCAAGAGCAATGGTCAGTAAATCATAGACCACAGACGCACTTTGCAGACTGATGAGACGGTCACTCTTGTGTTCAGGAATCCTGCTCAGCACAGCATCGCGGTTGGCCTGAAGGTGACACAAAAAACAGAAGCAGATGGTAAGCCAGCCTACACTCCACCACTGTCATGTGGCAAAGAGGCCACCTAGGCTCTCCTGCCTCACAGGGCAGGAGTAAATAACAAACCTGTCACCTCAAGTCATACATCCAAAATCCCCAGAGTACCTCAGGCATAGACTATGGTTTGACTCAACACTGGAGGCCAAGTGTAAGCTTCTCAGCAGGGCTGCACAGCCACAAGTGAGCCCCCACCCCACCCCCATGTCTTTCTGTGATCTGGCTTCCACCCTATGCTGAGGAGAGCATCCCTAGCCTGACAGTTCCCATCCTGCAGAGGTGATCAAACCTTTCTCAGTCACTGACACTCAGATCCCTGCATGACACCTCCACAGGAGCAGACCGCAAAGACTAATTCAGTCTTCTAAATGGAAGCACAGAACAGACTTATAAGACAAGAAGTGAGCAATTTTCACTTTGCCACAGAGGACTCAAGAGAACACTGGCCAGTTTCATGTGTCTACTGCTTAGTACAGAGATCCATCAGAACAGCTGAGCTTTCCCATGCCGTCCATCCAAAAAGCTCTTTACACCAACGTGTGTTCAGTGCTTCTAAAACTTAATTTCTCCATGGATTCCTCCAGATACACCAACAGATAGCATCTTGATAGCTATCTCATTTTCTCTTTCTTCCCCTAATAGGCAGCTCTAAATCACTAAAGTCAGACCTCTGCCTGCTTCTCCCACCTGCAGCTCTGCTTATGAATAGTCTCCACTCGTGCCTGTCTGGGAAGTATTCCATTTGCGAATAGTGTTGAGGTTCTGCGGCCACTTGGCCCCCAGGCTGATGTTTATCTTCCAGCCTGGCATTCAGAAAGGCCACACACACACACCTTCCCTCTTGCTAATGAGGCAAAATGCCTTATTTCTGTGTGTCCAAGGCATTTAGTTTCAGCCACCCATCAGAACTTACTCACTTGAAAACTCCTGGCTCTTAAATGTCAAAGCCAAAAGAGACTATATAGAACAGGCCACTTCCTACAAAGTGAGTCATCTCTTAGGAAAACAAGCCTGCTTTTGAAGAGCTCATTCTAAGTTTTCTTTACGCAGCTCCTTTTGAGCCAGCAAAAGATACTCTGAAGGAAGGAGGGCCTGCTGTAAATGGTCTCTGCTTATTCATTTTCTATAAATTTTCTCTACTCAGACCAATGCCTGGAAGAAAACAAAACAAACTGCACAGTTACTATGTAGGAGAGGTTTTCAAGTTATTTTTAATGTGTCTTCTTTCCAGACAGCATGGGAAAGCTATAACCTAGAACCTTAGGCAGATACCCAGAGTCCTGACCTGGATGAGGTTATGCAGACACACTGCTAATAACCTCTGCCTCTAGGAGAAAAGTAATTTGCTATGCAGTGAGAAGTGGTGTACCTTCAAATGACTCCTGGTAGGTGGAAAGATGGTAGAGAAATTGATGCCTCTAAGTTAAAATCATAACTAAGAAAGAATATCATTTTCCCAGACATCCAAAGAACAGGGTAGTTCCTGTTTTGGTTTTGAAATTGAGCACATGAATTATCTATCCCCCAAATGAAAGAAATCAAAGTTCCAAAGGACACTGAAAGGGAAAGCCCCCTAGGGCAACTTCATGTAGAAGAGGTTTATAGTCAGTTGGGCGGTTGTGACATCACAGGATTTCATTGTCCCTGAAAAGATGGTTCCAGAAACTGAATACCATGGAGGCAAACCTGACTGCCTCAAAGGGTCTCAACACCGAATATCATTGTGTCTACCACCACTTCTGTGAAGGAGCAGCTTAGCTGAAGACGTCACTCTACAACATCTGTACCACACTAGATGCACATGCTGCAGACATGAGGCAATGCTTTCCAAATTCCAAATCGGAGCATCTGATCTCACAGTTATTCAGTAGCCCACCAAAGGGATAACACCATGACCAATCACATCTGCATGGGAGAAGTTAACGGCCAGGTTATAAAGTGTCCACTACAGTGGGGAGGCTGACAGGAGCTGCCCTCACAAACCAGTGACACAGCAGTAAGTAAGCAGTAAGTCAGTCTTGCTCACTTGAGAAAAAAATGGCTATTGAGCCACTGCCAGCATTCTCCCGTATGTGCCTTCTCTGACACTGCCAAGGCAGAGCAGGGAATATACATGACACCATCCTGAGTTACAAGCTGATGGTCAAGGAAAGATGAACCCAGGGCAACCAGCTTCCCAGAGAGGAAGTGAGCCCAATGACGTCAGCAGTGGCCCAGTCGAAAGCAGTGGTAACTCAAGCAGTCTGCCCCGGTAAACACCTTTGGGCCAGTTTGCAGAACAAGAAAACCCCAAGCTTTAACCCGAGGCAAGAGGGTTGCGCATGCTGAAGCCCTAGCCTGTGCTAGCCACCTCTTCCTAGCATTCCTCTTCTGGCCCTCTGTCCACAGTCACGTAGCATATTTCTCGCCTCCACTTCAGCACCACACTGAGGGTGGGTACTTCTCTTGCTTTCCTGATGATTATTTCTCTCTCTATGGTCTGCCTGATGGGCTGAAATCTCTGAGGAGGGAGCCATACAATTTACACACAGGGGCAGCAAACCAACACAATAGGTGTTCCCTTGCTTACTCTGGCCTCAAGTCTTCATCTATAAAAAGAGGGAATTAGACCGAAAACCCCTGGGACTTCTAGCAACCTGTGCTTCTGCTCAAGTGCTGGGCACACACCCTTGGCCTGTGGTAGTTCTAATTACTTCACTACAGCGTCCCCAAGGCTCCAAGCCAGGGCTGGGATCCTCATGCTATACAGAACAGAAGCCCAAGAGATAAGTATGTAGTTTAGACCAAAGGTCAGTATCTTGGCCAGACACTGAAAGTGAATTTCAAAGGATGCTAATGGTCTGGCCAGAACATCCCTGACAAAAGCAAGGCAAGGGCATCCCCACAGCCTGAGATTCTGTAGGGTTAGGATCAGGAGGAGGTGAGAGAGCAGGGTGAGAACACTAGAAAGTTCCATCTAGCTCCTGCCAGGAAAGTAGGGGTGGATGTGCTCACAAGTGATCCACTTAGGTGCTGTCTTCACACCCTGCACACTGAGGCGATGATGCAGTGTGCTCTCCCTGGACAGTTTTCCTCTGGGGACCATTTTTACCACGGTTTCCTTATACGTGAGAGTGCTGGTACCCAATCATACTTGGCAGATGAATGATAAACCAAAAGCCTTTCCTACTGTTGTAGAACTCAAGGTGGCCAAGGAACGTGCCAGCTGTCTGGGGATTCAGAGACATTTTTCTTTTTAAGCCCCTGCTGCTTTTCCCTCCACGTAGGCATTCCTTCTGGAAATTTTTCTCGAGACCAAAAATCATCATCATGAGGGAATAGCCACAACAAGAAAGGGATTCTTGGGACTGGGAAAAGCAATGAAAATCACATTCCACTTACCATGGATTCACTAATGAGCAGCAACAGCAGCGCCTCTTCAGTATTTTCTTGAGGACAAAAAATGCTGCATAAAGAAAACCAACTTTGGTAGACGGCACTTTTGAAATAACAAGAGACACACTACTAAAAGCAAAGCACAATGCTAAAAGCATCTCCACTTTTATACAGAGTCCATGACAAACACTGAGTAATTTGGGCACTTGAGTTAGTTCGCTCATTTCTATGGCAATCTGTGGAATTAATACATCTCAGCTACACATTTTAATGGCAAGCAGACGGGTGAGATCAAACAATAAAAACTCAAGTTAAAAGCCCAAATAACATGTGTACTATTACAGAGGCAGAAAGTGAAATCAGTACAGAATGACAACGACAACGTACGTGATAGGGCGTCCTTCACAAAGGCTCTTGTCTTACCTGCCTCCTGCTAACTACTGCATCTTATTTTGCCATTCTGATGAAACAGGAGGCTAGGAGCGGATTCAGGGACTGAACACACTTCCTAATACTGAAGGAATTTGTGAGCTATCTTAACTTAAACACCCGTCTCGTTCTGGGGCAGTGTGCACGAGCAGTCTCTGTTAACCTATCTCATGGTATTTGGCTGAACTCTAAAATCTTAGACAAAAAGAAAAAGCTCACTGTTGCTGAGGATTAGGAGACAATAAAAACCCAAACCCACCCCAGCCCTCACCCTCATATCCTAGGCCTTGGCTCTGTAGGCACAGGCAGCACCCCCGCCCCTCTAGAGCTCTAGACTCTGGAGTACAATTCTGCATACATGTTCTGGGCCAAACAACTTTTTCCCTGAGAAATGAAAATAAGTTTATAATAAATAAAAATAAACGTGGCCAAAACCAAAACAAGCCACTGCTTATTTTGACGATAACTAAATAAGGACTAAATTTATACCTTCCTAAAGACAACCTAACAATCATTTAATTGAGATTTCCTTTCCTCAAATTTAAAAAGAAAAAGGTAAAATCCCACATTTTCCGGATAATTATAAATCCTTGTTCTCTTTCTGCTGCAGCAGAGAACACTGGAAGTAATCCGGGAAGTCCAGTGCCTGGTCCTCCTGCACAATTCTGTCTGTGGGCATTGCTAGGACCAAGCAGGACTTCAGCAAGGCTGGCCATGGAATGGACAGTGGGATTCTAGGCCTGGAGCCAAAGCTTCTTTGAGGAGTCAGCTTATGGTATTCTGGGTTTTCAGAAAACAGAACACTTTTTATTATTCCCTGATCTCCTGGCCATGCTTACATGCAATTGGGACCTTGTAAATAAACGAGCAGGCCTGAATCATTTTTCTAATGGCTAGCGAGTCCTGTATTGTTCAGACTAATTGAAAAGAGAGAGCCCAAGCCGTGCTAATTATGACTTAACACCAGCCAATTCAGTCCATGGATAATCTCCAAATTCCATTTGAGCCATCCAGTCTACTTAAATGCTAGGTTGTGTTATTTTTACCAGAGTTGCTAACAAGCAGCGCATTAACTGCATCTAATTCCACTTCCTGGGCCTTCCCTGTATGACAGATGGATGGACTCTGGGAAGCTCCAGGGCTGGGGACAAAAAGTGGAAGATACAGAGAAACAAGCTTGAAAAACATGCTGGAATGTTCCCTTAGAACAGTTGAGCCTTCCTGAGAGCCATTTCTGGTCAGTTCTTTTCTTCCTTGCTCATACAAGGTAGAGCTCAGGGTGGGTAGTCAAAACTATCGGGGCCTTCCTTTTGTGACATTTTCTTCTCTGAGGTCCAAATACTTCAGGGGGAGATCCTGTTGTGCCCTGGCCTCAGTTCTGGAGAGTAAGAAGATGGAGGGCTAGATCCACAGGGAGCTGTATGAAGGACAGGTTAAGTGACAAAGGGAACCATTAGACCATTAGACTAGCTCCCAAGATCCAGCAGGTACAGGGAGAGGCTGAGGGTGAGAGGTTTGCAGGCTCAGCCTAGCCATGACCTTCCAGGGATAACCTTCAGGCAAACTGCCCATTTCTTTAGTTTGGATAAACTTATCAGTGTATCTTGTAGTTTTGTAGGACTCAGGGAAGGAGGTCCCTCAAGGCACTGGCAGTTACCTTTTTTTCTAAGGCTGCCAGGTAATTTTATTTTAAATGTTCCCCTGCTATATACAGTTGTTAGAACAAGCAAAACCAAACAAATAAGAACGAGAAAACGAGTCAAGCTATCCGACTGTATTTTAGCTATCTTGTCACCTGAGGTGGAAGTGGCTGTGTAAAGTAGTGGTCCCTGGGGAGTCACTGTGACTCGGTGTGGCTGTCAGAGCGGCACTGAGCAGACAACCCACTGGACGCTGGTTCAATCATGATCCAGCTGACGACCCCAGAGAAGGAAAGGGGATTTCAATTAGTAATCGAGAGCAACTTGAGCAGGGGTAGCAGGTTCAGCCTGAAGACTACATGGACCTCCCCACAGCTCTCTCCTTTTTGTCAATTCATATGGATCAGCAACTCCCTATGACACACACACACACACACACACACACACACACACACACACACACACACACACAAAAGGGACGTCCTCAGATCAGTCCAGGTCTGTTAAGTGTTCCTCAGTGCAGGGACCAGATAGGCTTGTCTCTAACTCTCCCACCTCAGCCTCCTGATGACACCTTGTCATCTCACATCCCTAGAAATGCATCCCTGGGGAGGGGGCAGGTCTCTCTGCATAATGATTTTAAAGGGGAACGTGTGGAGAACAAAGAGTTCTGCCAGCAAAAGTCACCCTGACCTTGTGATGTTCGTTGTCTTTCCAAACCTCTGCACAGCCCACTAGAAGGTCCAGACCCAAGGCATTACCCAAGGGAGATTGCCTCCTTCTCCTTTATCTCCCAGGGAGGACACCCCAAGACCTCCATTCAAGAGTGCTCATTCAATACCTTCTCATTAGTCACTTGTAGGCATGATGGTGGTGTTTAATCTCCTGCTTTGTTTGTGGTAATTTTCTAGTCTAATATGCATGTAAGTACCCAAGCCATCAAACATGCTTTTACAAGAATGAAAGGAAAAACACACTTAGTTGAAACACACATGACTATATATTGAGGGACATACACCACAGATTCTATTAGTCCCAAACAGAATAGGTAAATAACTCCATTGGCCATAAGGGCACACTGACATTTATAAAACAGAATAGCATACAACACTGAAAATAAACTACTGAGACATGGAAAACTCTTGTGTGAACTGTTCACACGGAACATCGGACAAGAGTTTCCATAAAGGAACAAAACGATCCACCATTGTGGAAGAGGACATGATGGCTTGTTTATTTTGAAATGGAGTCTCACTATGCTGCTGTCCAGGCTGGTCTTACAGATGTGTCACCATGCCAGACACACAGCTTGACAAAACCGGACAAAAGGCTGGGGACATGATTCAGTAGGTGAAGGCATGTGCCACCACACCGGAGGACCTGAGTGTTCCCTAGAATCCACATGGGAGAAGGCGAAAACTGACTCCTCAAGGTGTGCTCTGGCCTCAGCAGGCACACACACACACTTGCACACATAATAAGCAAAAGTAAAGCAAAACAAAAACCACAGCCGGACTAATCACTGGTAATCAAAATTAGTCATCGGGACAGGGTTCTTGTGAACAGGAGCAGTCGGTCCCTGGGAGGGTTCTGCTAATGTCTGCTTGTTGAGCAGCATGCTGTCATATATACACTCACCTCGACAAAAGCCACTGCTTGCTTTTCATCCACATAGCATCCCAGCAGTTAAGCTTATCCTAAAACTAAATATGCCAAAGCAGGCACCCTCACAAAAAGACCCAGAGGGCAAAGGCCTACAGCAGACCACCATTCCCATCTCTTGACAGGATTTTCAGCCTTATCTTCTTTCAAATGTCAAGTGACCAGGCAGAAAGGAACCTCCCCTTCACATTTGGGTACAGTGAGGGCAGAGCTTTTGGGGAGCTTGGTTTTTAGGGAAGCCTATTTTGGCCACCACTCGGAATGGTCATTTTGGTTTGCTGGAGCTAGAAGAATCTGAGACACCTAAACTACAGCTTTTTAGGCTATGAGGTGTAACCTTATAGACTCATAAAACTGAATTTGAGGGTCATAGAAAATCTGGCAACAGTAAAATGTTTGAGTGCAGTGACCAAAGTTAATTCAAAATCAAACACAAAAAAACACAACGTTCCAGGCACCAAGAACCTTACTGCGGCCTTTGTTATGAACACAACACACATATACACTGTTAACATACATTATAAATTACAGTATCTGTACCATACATACAAAGCTCTATGCTCTTCTAGAAACATAACGGTTTAATTACAAAAATAAAGACTTTTAATGTTTTTTAACTGTCATTCCTCAGCATGTAAGCACAAAATTAGTCTATATTGCTATATTAGAGGGTTTGGTTTTTAAAACTACTGTTTGAGTTTCTGATTTGAGTAGCAAAAAAACCTGTTCTATGAATTTTGGTTTGAGATGAGGACAGAATTTCCAATAATTCCTGAGGTAGCCCCAGACATACTGCATCCACTTTATACTATGTGTTTATACCAAGTGGCAGTCTCAGAATCAACAATTATGAAGCCAAAATACTGATAGACTCTGAAAAATGCTAAAGAGGCTCTCTGTCCTACAGAATCAAAAGACTCAATTAAGATTTTATTCTTCATGTAAAAACATTAGTACATCCATCTGATTAAGACACCAATTTGCTCTCAACTTTCAATGAAGGGTAAATTATATACACCCTAAACAATCATTTTAAAATCAATTTCTTGATAATTTGTTGTCAGTAAATGTTTTATTTGTATACCACTTCACATATCTAAATGCCCAAGGTTGCATAAAAATGTCTCGAGGGAGACGGAGTTTACAAATGAAAGAGTTAACAAGTTATAACCTCAACTATAAGTCTGAACAGAGAAGGAGAGTTTGGGGCTGTTGACCAAATTAAAGTTTGAACATCTTATGCGGATCCCCTCTTTGAACACCTAATGAGCCAGCTAGAAGACGGTGGCACCCTGCCTCAACTGCCACTGGGTTAGACAGTCAGCCTCGCTGTGGTAGTAAAGGAACACCACACAAGTAGAAGCCCAGTGTGTTTCTATCTCTACTAAAATGCCAACTAAGAAAGAGGGTGTGCACATACAAATTCAGAATGCTGAAAGTTGGTTAGTGTGGAAATTAATGAAACACAGAACAGACTAACAACAGATTAAATAAATAAAACAGAAGGTTGGTTCTTCAAAGAGATAAACAAATGACAGGTTTTCAGCAGACAAGTAGTCTGCTCCCATCCCCCAAAGGCAGAAAGAAGCCAAAGAAAAGACAGAATGTAACAAGTAACTCCACAGGAAAAAGAAACATGGCTGACTAGGAAGGTATATGGTGAAAAATTATGGCTCTGACGAGAGAGCCAAACTTATACAAGGATAAAAATCACTAAGGCAGACTCACTAAGACACACAACAAGGAGCTCCAAGAAAAGCCACACACAAGAAAAGCCAGGACAGATGCTCTGCAGCAAATCCTACATATTTCAAGACAATTAATACCAATTCCTCAAGTTCTTTTTTAAAAGAAAAGGGAAAGAAATAATCCCCGACTCTTTTTATATGATTAAGATTATCCAGATGCCCCAAAAGACAAAGGTTTTATAAGAAAACTATAGGACAATATCTTTTAGGAATGCAGGTGTAAAAATTTCCAATAAAGATACAGAACCCCAAAACAAATTTTAAAACATTGTACACTATGATCTAATGGAATTTATCCCAAGGATGCAAGGCTGGTTCAACATCTGAAAATCAATGAGTGAAAGGCACTGTAATCAGGGACAAACTCCCACAATTAGCTAACAAATACAGAAAAGGCACCTGATAAAATTCAATAGTTCATGATAAAGACAACAGCCTAGGAGCCAGAGGGATTGTTTTCAATCCTCGTAGAGCATCTACAAAAGCCTACAGCAAACACTGGAATCAACCTGAAAGGCACTGACTACTTTCCTTGTCTTAAGATCAACTGGAAAAGGAAAAGGATGTTTTCTCTTATCACTTCTATCTACACTGTAATGGAGGAAGAAAGAAATACATCTAAGAAAGAAAATGAAATCAAAAATACCTAGCTTTGAAAGGAATGAGTAAAATTATCTATTTACAGATGACAGAATAGCCTAAGAAAACTAAAAAAAAAAAAAAAGAATTAGCAAATTCAGCAAGGTTGTAATATATAATATCGAAACACAACATCAATGCTCCTTCCATATTCTTGCAGTGACTAGTTATAAAATGTAGTTAAGAATGAACAGAAGAGGCCATACTGATGACTAGTTGATGTGTGAGGGCCGACATCAACTTTACCACCTTTATGTTAAGAGGATAACATAACATGTTAACATATTAACATAACATGTGTAAGTACTGAGTTCCTTGCTCAAGGAGCTAACGGCAATTGGTAGCTGCTGGGGAAAAGACAGTTTTCTTTAAGGGTGTGGGCCCTGGTATGTTAACCACGCCCCAGTGGAAGGCCACATATCCAAGAGCATATGGGTAACACAAGCTGGACTTGATTCACTAGACAGTTCTACACTACTGCTCTGGGTTCTGCCCCCAGCACCCTTTCTAGTTTACTTCTCTGCTGCTGTCAAAAAAACCATGATCAAAAGCAACTTAAGGAAGAAAGGGTTGACTTCATCTTACAGCTCCTAGGCCACACTCCAGCTCTATGGGAAGTCAAGGCAAGAACCCATGGAAGGAATCTGGAGACAAGAACCATGGAGGAATGCTGCTTGCTGGCTACTCTCAGCTCACTCTCTCATATGGTCATGCCTAACTAACTTTCTTCCACAGCTAGCTGCGTAAGGACGGCACTGCCCACAGTGGACTGAGCCCTCCTATATAAATTAGCTTTCAAGACAATGACCCGTAGATATGCCCACAGACCAGGATGATTTAGGTAGTTCCTCAATTAAGGTTCTCTCTTCCCAAATAATTCTAGATTGTATCCTTTACAATAAAAACTAAAAACAGCACACACCCACTTTCAAAGTAAAGGAAAAAAGACTTGTGCATGCATATAACCAAAAATTTAGGAATATGTTTAACAAAAGAAACACAAACCTTAAACCCTGAAAACTAAGAGCCATTTTTGAAGTGATTTTAAAAGCATAAATAAATAACCATCTGTTGCTCACAAACCAGGTTTAACACTGTATTTTAATGTGATTAAAATGCAGTATTATTTGCACTGTTTCACAAGTTGTGAGTTCATGGCAATTCCTATCAAAATTCCAGTGCTTTTTTTCCCCCAGTGTTTTTAAAAATGTATTTCCGGCATAAATGAGCAAACAGATCCACAAATGCATAGGAATTTAAGGACTGGGAGGAGTGACAGCTAAGAGTACTGGGTATTACTTTTAGAGTAGTGAGATACTTTCAACCGGACTTTGGTGATGCATTCATAACTATGCATGTACTGAAAGCCAATGAAATCCATACTCTAAGTCAGAGAGCTGAACTTAGTGCTTTACATGTGAGTTACAGGCAGAAATTAAACAGATCGTGTGTATCTGTATGAAATTCAACTTGTAAAATAGTGTAGGACCACCTCCCAGAATCCTCCTAACACCAACAGAAAGCTGACATCAGTGGTGTCAAAGGAGTGACAGGACAACTTAGGAAACACCAAAGAGACCAGTGAAATGTGAGTGTTTCTGTCTTTGAGGTAAGGCTGTGCTGGGACAGAGCTCCACCCAGGTGTCACTAGATGAGAAAGATAGAGATGACAGAGATCCTCTGTGCACTTGGTAAAACTGTGTACATTCAGAAGCCTCTAAAGTGGGAAATGAGCCTGGACTTTATTTTAACGATGTAAAAATCACTTAAAACTTGAATCTTCAATCTGCTTCTGGATAGCCCCTCACGGGGGAGTCCGTGCTCCATAGTGAGCTAGGGGACTGCCAGAACAGGTGTTTCATGAACAAGGGCTGAGGGGATGCATAGCTTGTAACTCAGGCAGTTGTTTAGCATGGCAGGAAAAGGGAAGATCAAAACTAAATTAGAGAAGTCACAGGGAAAATTCAGGAATGTAGCTCCTTGTTCAAATCTGCATAAGAAATGCAAACTGTGTAAGGTGACTATGAGGGGAAGAGACACTTGGGTCAGAGTAGGAACAAGAAGCTGCTGACCCAAGAAAACTGGGCTCTCAGAAGAGGTGACATGATTTCGGATGACACATAAGGAGCCAGAAGCCAGGCAGCCTATCCCATGGTGTGCTCCCAGGGCTTCCAAAGCAGCTACTGGCAGCTGCCCTTAGCACCCTGGCTGTGTGACAACCCTACAGAAGTCCCCCAACAAGTCACTTTTCTCTTTGTAGAGATTTAGAAAGGCCACCAGGCCTTGTCCTTGAACAACAGGTAGGGAAGGAACTCAAGGGCTCTGAGGAGTAGTGTGGAAATGAATGAGTTCCTCCCAGCCCTCCCTCTCCAGCCTCCATCCTCCTGACAGGGAGGACTTAGACCTAACAAGGCAGTAGCCCTCAACTCCTTTTCCTCTAAGGAAGCCAGGTCCCAAATTCAAATCTTACAAAAATAAGTAAGTTCTAAAGAGACATCTCCTCCCAACTGCTGGCAAATTATTCATTGTCCTAATACATGGTTTGGCTTAGAACAGACTTTTTTAAATGATGGAGGGATTACTGAGGAAGTGAATGCCTACTGCCTCTGGTCATAAACAGTAGCTGCTGACTGCTGCATGGCTGGGGCTCCTGTGATGAGTAGAGAGAGAATCCCATGAAGTGACACAGCAGCTGACAGCTGAGGAAGGACACAGCACTGAGAGAGTGGCTGCTCACGCATGTAGAACCTGCTGGAGTGACAGTGCTGAGGTCCGTGCAGAACCGTCAGGTATGCTCATCTGATTTACATGGGCAAAACCCAGCCTGTGCTTCTCTCCTGCCCTTAAACATTCCCACTTTCCCTTCCCATCCCAGGGTCCCATCCCAGCTAAGGCCATAAAGTCCCATACTTCTCTCCTGAGTAGACACGGGCTCTGCGAGGGAGGGTGTAGGTTTTAGTGTTTGCTCCTTTCCGGAGAGGGTCATCCAGAGGTGACTGGCAGGGAGGCTCCTCCAGAGGGTTCCAGTAGCTCTGCTCACACATGCCCCGTAACAAGATTTCTGCCAATTGCCTGGCTATTGTCTGGGAACAGAGAAGAGGAATGGCATGATTATTAATCTGTTTTCTATCACCTACTCCATCATTATTATCTATCAGTTATCACTATGTTTGAGACGTTATTGCAATACTCAGAATTTAAAAGACTCAGAATTGTTTACTTCTATATGAAAATCATACCCATTTATGGCAAAAGAAAATATAATATGGTAAGACATGTGAGCACTTTTTAAGAGGATTTATTTTTATTTTAATTATTAATAAGTGTGTTGGGGGACATGCATACATGAGTGCAGGTGAAGCCAGGAAGTTTGATCCCCATGGAGCTGTAATTTACAGGGGTTGTAGGCCACATAACATGGGTGGGTGCTGGGAATTGAATTCCAAGCCTCTGCAAGAGCACTACCTACATTTACCCACTGAGCCATCTCTGCTCAGTCTACATACACACCGAACAGGTTTTAGACTCCAAATAACAAAACAAGTAGCTAAGCCTTTTCTAAGAGCTCTTGGGTGAACTGCAGGTGTTTTCATCACCCTGCAGCAGATACTCGCTATAGTTCAAACCCAGAGGAAAGCCAGGACTCAACTTCAATGACAGTATCTCTGAAGGAAAAAAAAAAAAAACAAAAAAAACCAAAACTCAACAGAGCCATATGTACACTGCAGACACTCAAAGGACCAGCATCCTTAGTCACACGACACCACCACAGGATGCAGCACTTGGGGAGTGGGGTGCCCTACTTTCTGTCCATCCAGACCTCCCAGCTCAGAAGCTCAGAAGCTAACTTTGTATAGCAGGAAGGCAAAATGTGGGCTGCAGCTCCTGACAAGAAAGAGCTTTCTTCAAAGCTAGTGGGCATCTTCCACCTCCTTGTGAAAATCCAGAAATACTCAGACCTTTTCCTTCTAGTCAGTGCAGGTTAAAATGTTCCCTGAATCCTCTGCAATACCACTGCCTAGAACATTATCCAAGTGACATGCAAGAGCTACGGATATACAAAGAAGGGTCTTGTTGATAAAGGAATATTGATATCACTTCCCCACCTCCTTCTGTCCATGCGTGTGCATGTGTGCATGTGTGCATGTGCGTGTGTGCACATGCACTCATGTCTCCCTATCCCCCATTTTCAAACAGAGTCTCTGCATCCCAGGAATTCAATCCACAATCACTCAGAGCTGCAAAATAAAACTCCAAGCATTGGGGCTTTCCATTAGGTTTTGTGTTCTTTAGAAGATACAGAGTGCTGCCGCTCCCTGAGAATGAGCTTTTAAAAGAAATATGTTCAGAAGAGAACTTCCTTAGGCTTCATCCATATGAAGCTTCCTAAAACTCTCCAAGGAAACTTAAATGCAAGCAAATCATTAGCTTGGTAGCTTCTAAGAACCACCGGGTAAAGGCAAATTTTCTTGATTATCCCCATGTAGAACCCACTGCCTTTAAATGTCTACAAGAATGTGAAAATAAATGCATCTAGAGCATTCCCAACTGAGCTATCTGTAAAGATCTCATAAGAACACAATTTCCAGGACCTAAGCAGTACCTGAGCTGCCTCCCTGGGCCCCCCAGTTCTGTGTCATTTGATCTCACTGCAGTCATATGAGCGAATGACTTCTGCTGAAAGCCTCAGCTGGCAAAATCACCCTCCTCTTACTATGGCCGTGATATAAACGTTAAAAAAGAAAACTGAATAAAGAACCCCGCCCCCACATCCACTCTGAGACTGTCTTAAAGGGCAGGGTCCAATGGCATTTGGTACATCACAGGGTTGTGACTCTTCCTAACTATCTACTTCCAGGACATTTTGTCACCCCAAATGAGACTCTATACCTTTTAAAGCTCCAGCTTCTCGTGTGCCAGTCTCAAACCCTGAGAACAACCAATGCACTTTCTGCCTTTATGGATTTGCCGGTTTAGAAGATCTCACAGAAATGGGTACAATATGGGTCTTCTGTTCTGCTTCTATTGCGTGGTGCAGAATTTACAGGACTCCTCCATGTTGTTGCTCTTTCTTTACTAGCATCCACCCCTTTTATTGCTGAACAAGATGGATGTACCCCATTTTGTTCATTCATTCAGTCAGTTTGTTTCCAGTTTTTGTTAGAAATGGTGTTATTATTGTGAACCTTCATGTTCAAGTTTGTGTTTAAAACTTGTTTAAACTCTTCATTAAAGTCTAGGAGTGGAGTGCTATAAATTTGCTTTTAAATCCCTTTCTGCTATGCTTTCACATAAAATCACAAAACAGCTTTAACGTCTTGCAATCGTTACTGACAGTAAAAAGAATCATACAGTTATCAAATTCCTTGGCGCTGCTGCAGACCTGCTCCATTGGAACTGCGGATCCTGCAGGTGAGCGAGGACACGGATTAGCTCAGCATCCCTCAACGGAGCTAGAGATGTACATCATTGGCAAAGCACTTGACTAAAACCCAAACCACAGATAATTCTCATGCACTGCTTCAGGTCAGCACACAACAGATTAGAAATGGTTTAAGTGACTTCAACATCCCATAGTGAGAGCAAAGGGATACTTTGATTCAGAATGACATAAAGTGAGAAATGTCTCCCTTCATGTTATCAATACCAGCTCATGGCTGAAATGTCCAAGTGTAATTCCAGATACCACATAGACTCAAGGACGCTCCTCCCTAGTCATCTTAAGAAAACAATGGAAGACATCTATCTATCTATCTATCTATCTATCTATCTATCTATCTATCTACCAATCTTCCATCTTTCTTTTCTCTTCCTTTCTCTCTTTCTTCCTCTTTCTCTCTTCTCTCTTTCCCCTCCCCTCTTTCTTGGTCAACAGAAATGTTCCACTTTGAAACACTGCTCTCCTCAGTGTGCTTCTAAAGCAATTCAAATTGAAATTTGAATTAAAAAGCCTTATGGGAGTCTGAGAATAAGTAAACTTGAGACAAAAGATATCCGGCAAAAATGTTCATGTAATCATTTGTAGGTACTTGTGCCTTGAAGGACCTTTGGAAAATCAAAATATTTTCCCTGAATACAAGACAAATAAGTAAATCAATATAAAATGTTTAAGTTTTGATTGTGTGAGTGTGTGTAACATTACTTATGTAGTTCAACAACATATTCTAGAAATCCTTCTATTTAGCTGCCCAGCCCCATATATATATATCTCTACATCCTAAAACCTTGAAGATTCCCAAATGAAGCTCTCTATGCATTGCCCATGATATGAATTTCTCAGCCTTGTCCAAACGAACATTGTCGACAACAATTAAGGACAAAGATGGCTAATAAAAGATAAAAGAAACTGCAGGTTTATATAGGGTTGCTATATTAATTGTGACACAGGACATTTATTAGTACAGTGAGCACTAGGCCTTCGCGGGTTGATGATTAAGTGCTCTAGTTTATATGAGACAGACTATCTTTTGTAAGTCTCTTTTAAGTTTTGTCATCACATTATCCAAACAACCAGCACTCGGGGATCTCACTGCACGTCCTACCAGGGACTAACTAGGTGCTCACTAAGATGTGTACACACACAAAGATAACAACGAGTGCTAGTTAGGGTGTGAGAAAGCAGAATTGTTAACAGTGCTGGTTGCAATGTAAAATGGGGTATCTGCTTTGGGAAACAAAATCTCCTCAGACTGTTCAAAAACAGTTTTCACATGGCCCAGTAGTTCTACTCCTCAGCACAGAGAAAGAAAGAAGACATGCTCACTCAAAAGCCTGTACACAATGTCCCCACTGAAGCATTAATCATAACAACCCAAATACCCATCATCTGAAAAGGAACTGGGTGAATAAAATGTGGCAGACTCAAAAAATAGAATATTATTTGGCAATGTAAAGAAAATACCGAGGCAATGTGGAAGAAGAATCTTAAACAAATTGATGCTAAATGAAGGGGGCCGGTCACAGAAGACAGTACTGTGTAACTCTACTTATAGGAAATGTCCAAAATAGGCAAATCCACAGAAAAGAAATGCAAGTAGTGATTGTGCAGAACCAGGGGAATGAGAGTGGGAATAGACGACTCATGAGTTTGGGGTTTCCTTGAGGAGTGATTAGTGTTCTGAAACTAAGTATTAAATATTAAAGCACTGAAATGCACCCTTACAGCAGGTGACTTACCCACGTACAGAGTCTATGTGGACACATGTCGTGTAAACATACATGGAAGCCAGATGCCCTGGGAGCCTCAGATCAGACTCACCATTCGCAGGTTTTGTGTTGTTCTCGTCTCCACAGCTCTGAGAAGCTCTCTAAATCTCCCGACTCCTCTTGTCAAGTTCCTGGGTACACACAGAATTGGACAAGGTTTCCATCTGGCATGGTATTAATATCAAGTATTTTATACACAGATTTCAGTGCATTTTATCTACATAAAAGCTGTTGGCTAGAATTCAAGCAAATGATTATTCTACATATACCAGTCTGTCTTTGTAAAACTGACCTAACACACACACACACTTGTGTGTGTGTTTTAGACCTAATTTAATTTCCTCAAGGAGACAAAAATCTAAAAATCAGTTCTGAGGAGAAAAGAAAAAGGTATGCTACACCTCACAAGAGTCTGTTTTCATACTCACAGTGCCCCACCCCCACTAGAGTGGTACTGGAATCTGTATTTTCATTAAAAAGGGATATGATGACGCTCGGCAGTTAAGGACTCAACTCAGCAAGGCACGGAATGCAATGTAGATAAAGCTTCTTGCTGGAAATTCATGAGTAGAAGGAGAAAAGGTATGAAAAGGGAGGGCCTTATTTAATTACTTCTCATCTTTCAGAACAGAAATCACTGCTTAGTAAGTCCATCACATGAACCCCACAACCCTGAACTGACAAAAAGAAGCAAAGAGCCAAAGGCCGTCTGCGTCATTGTGTGCTGACTAGTGCCTGGGCTTCCTGCGTTGGATCAGAACACGTCCAGTCATCATCCTACATGCTCCACCAAGACAAGCTGGCAAAGCATTCCTCTGAGGACAAACCATTCTTTAGAACATCCTGGCCAATATATCCAGGCCGCACTTGCTCTCTGGGAATGCTGGGTCTGGCCTCTTTGGGAGCTGTTCCCAGCCATTTCCTTTACATTGAGCACTGCCACCGTCTATGACAGAACTCAGTGATATTTATAACACACTCATTAGAACACATCATCTTTCCAAAAAGCCATAGAACGGGTCAGCAGGTGTAAGACTGTCAGCCAGCTTCCAGAGGCTGTGACAGATGATCAAGGTATCTGGCTCATGTCTGGGTTGCATTTCAAATCATGCAAAGGTTTGAGATAAAAATGTATTTCAGTAAGATGCAAGCACCACAGGGGTGAAGGCTTTTCTTAGTTCTCATTTGCAATAAGCCCAGAACTTTTCAGATACTGGCTGATTGGCTCAGTATGTAAATACTACCCCAGCACTCTCACCCACACAGATGAGATGCTATCAGGCCATAAGCTTTGTGGTGGCATAAAAAGAGAAGCCTGTGCCTAGGACTCTAAGCAGCACTAAGGAAGTCCATTGGAGACACAAACACAAATTAGGGAGTAGGCTGGGGGACATGCAATCTAATCTGCCTGTCCCTTCACCCATTTGTATGGGATTCACGTTCACGGGCAACAACCCACACTGCTCTGGGCGGAAGCTCAGCGCTCTGGAGTAACATGAGGGGAGAAAAAAAAAAATCACAGCTAAAACGGGGTGGGGATGACTGTGACAACTAATGTTATTTCCATATCACCAATTAAATGCCCACTGTGTACATAAAGGGCAGCATTCTGAACTCATGAAACAAGGGCATGCCTGAGGTGATGTCACTACAGACTCTGGTAGGCCACAGAAAGAACTGCTTTGCCTTTGTGGAAATTAGACCTTGAATAGCACATCGAAGCTAAATATTGTAACTGTGGGAAGGCCACAAATAGGACCTGGTCATTTGGGGCGTCTCCCATGTCCTCTTTGCAGAATGAACTATTTATAGAGTTATAGAAGCACAGAATTTTCTAGCCAGAAATGATCCAATACAGTCGAGCTTACACAGAAGTGAAAGGGTTTGCTCAGGCTCTAAGCCTGGCAAGAGAGCAAGCTGGGAGCTTTCCACCATGCTGTCACCTCCTTAGACAAAAGAAAAATAAGCTCTACAAGGCAGAAATGGCTTGAGAGGAAAGAACAAATACAAATCCAAGAGCTCAGATGTGTATTTTGTGCACTGATATTCAAATTACCTCACACACACGAATAGCATAAATTCTGTGCTCTGGTGATGACAGCTAGTGAGATGCTCCTTAGGTACCGGTTCAAACTGGAAAGCAAATCCATTAAGCCAGGTGAATAAGCCCTGTGCCTGATGTTCTGCCCTCAGCTACCTGATACATGGTGAGGAGAGAAACCCAATTCCCTTTTCTGGCTGGCTGTGGTTTTTCCCATGCAGGACGGAGGCCCTCTGCTGGAAGAATGTACACATCTTCAGGTAGAAGGAGGCTGAGCTTGGTGAGGGGAAGCCTTCCTAAGGAAGATTCTGGAGTGCGTGTGAGCTGTCTCCAGGCCTTCCCAGCTTGTTTCTGGACTGTGTTCAGAATTCAGAATCAAGCTCTCCTCAGCTTAGAAGAATTCTGCTCATACACAGTGTTCAGAGCAGCTGCAGAGTGCAGCAGGCCTTAGGCTGTGGGCTGGTCAGATGAGTGTGGCATCCCAGGACAGCAGGGAAGGGGTGGTACATTTTAAATACTAGAAATTGTCACAGGCACCCTAAATACCAAGTTCTTTAATTCTCACCAAGTAGTCTATAACAAACAGATATCTTAAAGTCACATACTCCTTAATCACTTCCTATTTGCCACTGAACAGGAAAAAAAAAAAAAACCTAAATGTTTAATCATGATAGCAAAGAAGAAAAAAGGAAATTAACATGTAAGAATTACATTCTAAATGCCATGAAATTCTCCAGTACGAGGAAGATGAACTAAACCCACATAATTGCTTTTATATTTCTAAACTATTAGTTTATCACTAAAATGCTGAGGCCCATTAAATATCTAGAACAAACTTGCTTAGAGTTTCCACTCTAAGCTGAAAATCAGAGCGGCAAGGAATTCCCCTGGTTCTGAGGGTTTCCACAGACTCCTGACAGGAGGTCATTTACTCCACTTAAACATCCTTGACTGAGATGGTGCAATGATGTCAGAATTCATTATGGTAAGGTTCTTGCCAGCATCAAGCAGCACAGGCTCTGACAAGGCGTCAGAACTTGGGTCGTCTCCTATATTTCGCCTTCTGTGCTGGGTGTGTTTCTCTAGGGTTGGGGCAGCTTCAACAACTCAGCTAAGACCAGGGAGGAAAGAGCCCGCAGTGTTCAGGGCCTGCTGTATGCTCGGCCTGGCAGGCAACATCACCTCTGCTCCCTGCACCACTGCTATGCCCAGTCCAATAGCAGAGCTGGCAGTGTTCCTCGGCCTCCACTTGGTCACACTTACCTCTTTTCATAATGGGATCAGTCTCCTCTACCCTCCACCCACTCCCATGCCTTCTCTCATCCCTTCTCTATCTGCTTTTGTTGTTCTCTATAATCTTACCCTTCTGGGGCTCTCTCTGTGGCCTTCCTATGAGTCAGTGCTAGCCTCACAGCTGTTTGTACAACCGAGAAGGTTCCAGCTCTCCACCACTTGGCCCTCCCTCTTTTTATTTTCAATTTTTTAAATTAGATTTCAAGTTAACATATAAATAATGTGTTTGTTATGGCATTTTCATATATATATAAATGAAAGTCACATACCCTAACCCTAACCCTAACTCTAACCCTAGCTCCGGAAGGCACGGATGGAGATATATATATATACCTTTGCTGTAAAGCTTTTTTTAACTTATGCAACCCTAAGAAATTTGTCAATTCCTTAAAATTATCTCCTATGCTATGGGAGGGTTTTTTGTTTGTTTGTTTGTTTGTTTGTTCTCTTCAGAATGTTCCATGTCAGTATCTAGAAGTTTTCCCCCAGCAGTCTTGATGCTTTGGTTCTGATATTAAGATCTCCCTCTTGAAGCTCCATCACAGCCACAGGCCCCAGCTCCCTCTGTAGCTCTAAAGCAGCTTTTTCCAGTGCTGAGCTCCAAATTCACAGTTAGCATAGGCATGCAATGGCATCAATTTTTTTTTTTTTACAACTCTGAACAGTTACAGCTGTTTGATATTATCTCCTGGGTCCTATCCAACAAGAGGAAGATATATTCAGAAAAGTGCCAGAGCTCCAACATCAGCTCTTAACAGAACAGGATGAAAGGGACTTGAGAACCTTTCAGACTCGGATGGCTTAACAATGTCAAATTCAACATGTCTTTCTTTTGTCCTTTCATTTCTTAGAAGACAAGTAGAAAAAGACAAATTCTCTCCTTTACCATGTAGTATGTATGTATGTATATATTTATTTATAGTTTATGTATGTGAGTGTTTTGCCTGCATGTATATAAGTGTACCCCATGCATGCAGTGCCCACAGAGGTCAGAAGAAGGCATCAGATACCCTGGAACAGTGAGCTGTCATGTGGGTTCTGGGAACAGAACCCAGGTCCTCTGCAAGAGCAACCAGTGTTCTTAACCCCTTACCATTTACTTCTAAATTATCTACTGACTTCCAAGTTTGGCTCAGGACATATAAATATAAATTCAGTTGTCATGAAAACTCAAAGCTGGGTTGCAAACAGGAGTCTTCATATTCAATATGAAGCCTGTGAATGATAAGGAAAAGGGAGCCAGACCTTTCAGAGTAAACTCAAACTCAATTTCAATTTCTCTCTGGTCAAGAATTTCTATGCAAAAACAATTATAAGATGAGTCAACACAACAGATCTCTTGAGTAAAGAAGCTGTTTGATTTTTTTCAGTTTCCTTCTTACTGATAGGCATTGAGCTGCATAAGAAATAGGTTGTTTTACCAACTAAGCATTTTCCTATTGAGCATTTTCCTGTCAGGTTCCAGCAGATTCCTGAGAATGCTCTAGTGAACAGGGTATGCCATCCCTGCTTTGTGGCACACACTATAAGAACAGAAGTGTTTCCATGACACAGATCTCCGTTTGGCTTTACTATATGCCAAGTTCCTCAAACAGCAGCTGGCTAGGTATCTGTTTAACCACCAGGAGCCAAACGACCAAATCCATGGAAGATGTGCTTCTGCCTTCCTCTTTGCTCTTCAACCTCACTAAGTCTAGGCTGGCAGACAGTGCACTGACATAGCCTCTTAACACCCTAGACAGTGCTCTGTGTCCCATGGAGGCCAAGCAGGCTTTCCTCCTACGCCACAACACACACCTGTCATGATTCTAAAGCAACAAGTTTCAGAGGCATGGACATGGATATGTCAAGGTTTGGAGGAGGGGAAAACTTGCAGTCTAGAAAACCCCTTCTGTCCTTGTACCTCCACAGGTTTCTCTTGGTGTCCAGAGTGTGAGGGACCAAAGCCAAGGTTTCACTTGGATGTTTCCTAGCTTCCTTTTGTAGAGGCAAATGCTTCTTCCTGGGGGTTCCCAGCACAGCTGCAAATGTACCTAGCAGCACTAGCCAATGTCAGCTCACCAGACAAACTCAACACCTTGAGAGGAAAGTCTGGTTTTTTGTTTGTTTTGATTTGTGTGTGTGTGTGTGTGTGTGTGTGTGTGTGTGTGTGTGTGTGTGTGTGTTTTGTTTGTTTTAGTACCTATCTCTCCTGGTCTCAACAGTCTCACAGAGCTGGAAGGACACCAGGTGATAGCCAGCAAGCCAGGAGACCCTCAAGAAAGAAAAGAGTGAACAGAAGCCTGCTTTCTGAAATCTCTTTCCTTGTCAATTTTTGTGACTACCAGGGAATAGTTAAAGCAGATTCCCCAGTATAGAAAGATATACTTAGCCCCCACTGTGGACACTGTCAACATTTAAAATGATAGAAACATAAAAATATACCATTTATCTTCTGAAGGTCAATAGCCCTTAGTTCTCAGCTTGAGAATCTTGCTTCTCCTTTATGTCTATAACCCTTGGTATCATCTGTTCTGAAAATGTGTGACATCAGAAGTAGATCTCCAGATAGGGAATGAAAACTGCATGCTTCCTGGTACCAAAGGACACTCAGGTTTCCCAGAGCAAAGCCTGGCTTCTCCCTCTGAACACGCTCTTTGACTCAGATCCAGTGACATGCATTTGTGAAGACAGATGGCTTCTGTAGTCAGGGGCTAGGGATCAAACCCACAACCTTGGCCTCATTAGCAAAGGACTCTACAGAGTAAGCCAGCTGCAGCCTAGATATAGCAATGGAGGGTGTGACAGCCATGACAAACTGGGATGTGAACAAGCATGCCAGGCTTCTGGATGTCTCATCTCAACCTAATGAGAGCTGTAGTAGGCTTAACAACATTTTTTGGATGACTTCACCCACGGAGGCTTCCTCATGACAAATGTGAAGTAAAGTGCATAACTGGTCAGCTGGCCAGGCCGAGTGAGGTAAAATGAACACATCAAACGAGGCACAGAGGGTGACTTCTAGTTCACATCACATGGGCCATGTACATATCACATATCACAGAGACATAAAGGAATCCATTCAACAGATATGCAAAAGAAAGCCCACAGTGAAAAAGTGAGCCCAGTGAGCAAACAGCTAAGGAGCCAGAGAGCTACAGACAGCTCATCCCTCCCCAAGCTCCTCCTTACACCCCAGACCCCAAACCTCTGAGGAACAAGAAAGACAAGAAGATGCATCCTAGCTTAAATCCTCCTTCCTTCCAACCTTTGAGAATAGTCAAAGGACATCAACATTCATCAAAACCTGCCTCCACAGGAAACTCATCAAGGAGCCAAAAAAACAAACCTTTCTCTCATGAACATAATTGTATCTTAACGATGTTGTACAATTTTCTCAAGGATTTATTTGTATTTTATAAGTGTTTTGTCTGAATGTATGAAAATGTACTTTTTTTGCATGCCTTGTGCCCACAGAGGCCAGAAAAGGGTCCTTGATTCTCTGGATGTGGATGTTGGGAATTGAGCCTGGGTACTTTGCAAAAGTATCTTATCCACTAAGCAATCTTGCCAGCCCCTTAATGAGCTTCAGTTTAATCCCAGAAGCCAAAAAGAATCCAATAAACTCTTGGATTCCTTAGTGTAATAATACTGTTAACAAACTAACCACGTGGATCTATCACAGGGGAAACTGCTTTCCATGAATTTGTTTAGAATCCTTGTATTTATCTGTAAACTTAAATTATGAGAGATGAAACAGTACTAAGACTCTGGAGCCAAACCTCACGGTTTAAATCTTCTGTAAGGGGAACCTCTGTCTCAATTTTCTTATCTTTTTTACAGCTCACTGATTTTCCATAAAAAGAGAAAGTGAGTTAAATGCATGAAGGGATTGTTTTTTAAATGCCACCCATCACTAAGGCTATAATCCTCCGTGATGGCTAGCTGTACGTCAGCGTCAGCTACAGTCATGTTGGAGGAGGAAGCCTCGTTGAGAAAATGCCCCCACCACACTGGCTTGTGGGTGACCCTGTGGGGGCATCTTCTTGACTGATGATTGATGATGAATGATTGATGTAGGGGGTCCAGGTCACTGTGGACAGTGAAACCCTTGAGCTGGTGGTCCTAGGTGTTCTAAGTAAACAGTCCGGGCAAGCCATAAAGAATGCGCAGTACAAAGAACTTCCCCATGGCCTCTGCATCAATTCCCGCCTCCAGGTTCCTGCTTTTAGTTCCTACCCTGACTTCCTTGAAAGATGGACAAAAAACTGTGAGGTATAACCAAGCTTTTCCTCCTCAAGTTTCTCTTCATCATGGTTTTTAATCACAGGAAAACCCTAATTAAAACATCTTCAAAAGTATACCATTGGAGGAGGGGTGAATACTAGAATCTACCTTCCAATTTATAACACAGGAAAATCTTTATTTCTTCAGAATCATTTAACTTTGAAGAAAAAAAAATGTCATTCCCTAGTTGACTCCCTCACTCCCTTTGTTAAGGTTTCAAAAGTCAACAAGGCAATGAATAGCCCATGAAGATTCTAATTCACAGGTCAGGCCTACGATGATAAAAGACAACAGCCAGGGCCAGTGAGATGGCTGAGGGGGTAGAGGCCACGGCACACACATGCCTAGACGCACACACGCACGTACGCACGCACGCACACACACATGCAAGCAAAAGTAAGTAAAAGATAACTGATGTCATGTGAGACAAATAAGAAACTTTCTGGTCTATGTGCTCACTCTCCAGGGAAGGTAATGGTGACATCTCCTGAGAGACTGGTGCTGGGGGGTGGGGGGGGAAGAGGGTGAGTTCCAGATAATCTTAACCCTGAACACGAGGGGAATCACAGTGTTCAGGAAGTGACTCTTTACTATGCTATCTCACCATAGGCATCTGGGGACTGTTCTGAACTGATGAAGAAGGACCAGAGCAAACCAAAGACTGGAGTTGGCAATGGAATTTTATAAGGTTTTATAAGCCTGTAATACACAAATGCAAAGAGCAGAGTAAATCCCAGAACATTATATTTACTCTACCACAGCAAGTGCCTGCTCAGACCCATCTAAGTGGAACACAGGCTGGACCTCCACAGTCTGCGCTGTGAGGTGAGCCCAGTCAACCACAGAGCATCTCTGAGCACCAAGCCAACTGAGTGTTTACTTTAGAAGACAACACTAGTGAAGAAGCAAGCCAGTCCAGAGGGCAGGAATCCTAACAATTCTAAATACTCATCAACTCTGGGCAGCAAAGGCACAAAAAGGTACTTGTTACCATCCTATTCTCCCAGTGCCTTGAACCATGGGGACGGAGAGAAGAAAAGGGTCCTTCCACGCGAAGCATGTGTACTCATGCTCAAAGTTCAGGTCAAGGACAAGAGCACTTCAGTGAGCGGAAAATACACACTGCATTTCCAGGTTAACACAGGACAATACTCCAAAGCTAAGACAAATGAATAAAAGAAATCTAAGAGAACATCTGAAGGAATATTAAGACCTTTAGGCACTGAGGAATCATGGTCCAACAGCCCGAAGGATTTGAGCAGTAGCAGAAGGGGTAGGTAACAAAGGACCTTGGGATGGGAAGCCGTGGAAAGCTGACGGTGCCCTTGGGTCCTAAGCCAAACTCTACCCACAGGCAGCCTACAAACACTCAATTACTAACAGTAGAAAAGGAAGGACTGTGACATTAAACTGTTGAGTAAAGCGCCCTGTGTTCTCCGTGGGGAAAGAATGAAGCTGCATGTGGGCTGAGGAAGTGTGGTGCCTGTGGGCTCCCAAGTACCCTTGTTGTCCCAGATAGAAGCTGGGAAAGGTGAGTAATTTAAAATTAGAGAGAAAGAAAAGGGCAAACTTGAGGTGGTCATGAAAAAGGGGAGGACAGGAAGGGAGACGTGAGGCCTGAGGAGACATAGACCAGGAGGAAAAGGCCAGACAGCAGACAGACAGAGAGGAAGGAGCGGCACTATCAGATCTCTCCTGCTTTTCCTCACCTGAGAAAAGGAACAAGTGCCTCCCCTGATAGGGGAGGGTAAAGCACCCCAAAGTCCTGACCTGCTACTCAAAACCATCATCCTCGCCTCTCCCTACCATTTGCCAACTCCCACCACCTACCAGCTGGCCCTCCGCTGCACACAAAAACATTTACTGGGTGAAAGCCAAAAGTAGGCACTATGATGCTTGGTTTAATAATAAACACTGCAAAATCAATGCTGATTTCCCTTATATGCTACATCAAAAATCTTCTCATGTGTACTTTTAGACGTGAGGATGGAGAAATATGTCCATGGCCACTGAGTCAATAAACAGAAAATTTGGGATTGAACCCAAGCCCAGTATAGTTTCAGTAACTAGAAAGTTGAAAGATGGCCCTGTTGTGATGACAGACCAGACATACACTTGAGAACACAGCTAATTCCCAGAAGACAAAGCCAAGCTCACCCAGAGGCAGGAGAGCATATAGAAGACTGTGCTTGGACTACACCTTGAGGCTAGGAGACCAGGGGAGAGCTGAGAGTTCTGTAGAATGGTCTCTGCCTCCAGCAGAAACACTGCTCAGAATGGTCAGCTGATGAAAGATATGCTGTTCTGACTAGCTAGTGGAGAAGTGGGTCTGCAGGTACATCACCAGGATAAGCTTCTAAAGAGTGTTCTCTACCACACGGTGCTTTGGCCATGTGACTCTTCCTAGACAGAGGACAGAGGACATAATCAGCCTAGAAGGTGGTGGGCACGTTCCCCTGCGCATTATAGAAAAAGACCCACTACATGCTATCATTCATGCCACTCTTGCATCATGAGAGGGCAGATGACTCACTCTTCTGGGCACATCTTGGTCCTTGTAAGCTGGGACAGAAGCAGACCAAGACACCCTGAGATAATGTCACCAAGGTCACAATCATCTTCTGCTGAGATGACTCTGTGCATCCTTCCAAGTGGCTTCCCACCCACCTGCTAAGGCAGGTGGGAACTTGTTTCCTCCACAAACTTAGGAAAGAGTTCCAAAGAGAAAGGTGAGCCCAGCCTAACAGCTCAGCAAGCTGAGCGTAACCTGGGAGCCAACCCTTTCTGGATACTGCTCTGTTCTACCTTTTTCTTTCCTCCATTAATTATTTACTTTACATTCTGATGGCTGTCCCCCTTCTAGTGCCCCTCTCACAGAGTCCATCCCCCATCCCTCTCCCCTTATCCTTTTGAGAGGGTGCCACCTGGGTATTCCCCACCCCCTGCCCTGACTCATCAAATCTCTGCAGGTAGGCACATCCTCTCCCACTGAGGCCAGGCCAGGCAGGTCAGTTGGAGAATTGACACCACAGACAGGTAACAGCTTTAGGGACAGCTCCTGCTTCAGTTGTTGGACCCACATGGAGACTGAGTCGAATATCTGCTTCATATGTGCCGGGGCCTCACTACAGCCTGTGTACACACGTTGGTGGGTGGCTCAGTCTCTGAGAGTCCCCAAGGGTCCAGGTTTGTTGACTCTGTTGGTCTTCCTGTGGAGTTCCTATCCCCTTCAGAGTCTTCAATCCTTCGCCAAACTCTTCCATAAGACTCCCGGCCTCTCTCTGTTCAATGTTTGGCTATGGGTCTCTGTACCCGTTTCAGTCAGCTGCTGGGTGGAGTCTCTCAGAGGATAGTTATGCTAGGCTCCTGTCATGCATGCCCTTTTGGATCTGGGTTACCTCACTCAGGGTGGTATTTTCTATAGACTGGGGAAAAAAATCTTTATTAACCCTACATCCAACAGAGGGCTAATATTGAAAAAATAAGAACTCAAGAAGTTAGACTCCAACAAACCAAATAACCCAATTAAAAATGGGGTACAGAGCTAAACAGAAAATTCTTAACAGAGGAATCTCAAATGGCTGAGAAGCACTTAAAGAAATGTTCAACATCCTTAGTCATCAGGGAAATGCGAATCAAATTGACTCTGAAAGTCCGCTTTACACCCATCAGAATGGCTCAGATCAAACACTCAAGCAACAGCACATGCTGGTGAGGATGTGGAGAAAGAGCAGCACTCCTCCACTGCTGGTGGGGCTGTAAACTTGTACAACCACTGTGGAAATCATTCTGGCAGTCTCTTAGAAAATCGGAAATAGTTCTACCTGAAGATGCAACTATACCTTTCCTGGGCAAATACCCAAAAGATGCTCCACCATCCCACAAGGACATGTGCTCCACTATGTTCAGAGCAGCCTTATGAGTCATAGCCAGAAACTGGAAACAACCCAGATGTCCCTCAACTGAAGAACTGATACAGAAAAGTGGTTCATTTACACAATAGAAAGCTGTTCTACCTTAACTGGCACCTCATTTATTTTTAAAGGCTATTTATTGTATAAAATATACAAACAGAAAGCCACAAGAAGCAAATTTATCATTTATTATAAGGCAGGTATCCTTGTAACTACTGTGCAAGTATATAATAAGAGAAAAAAAGACTATTACCACTCACCCTATCCCAATATACAGGCCTTTAACACCCAAAAGCGACACAAAAGGTGTATATGAAAGCAAGTGACAAGCTAGGAAGCTGCGTCCTCCATGTTACTGCCGTGAGTTCCTGCCCTGGCTTCACTTGATGATAGACTATGATGTGGAAATATAAACCAAATAAACCCACTTCTCACCAAGTTGCTTTTTGTCATGGTGCTTGTCACAGCAACAGAAATCCTAATTAACATAAGAATTTAATTTCCTAGATACTGAGTGAGAGTTTATGAATTTAAACACATAAACTTGTTGCAGTTTTTTAATCCTTCTAAAATTCGAATTACTCCATATTTGGCACAAGTCCTTGTCACATGACCTAGAAGACTTTGCTTGCTGCCTTGTTGTCACATGATCTAGAAGACATCAATAGTTCCCTTGATATCTGAACCCATGTAAAAGTATACAAGGCTCATTGTATATATTCCTGTCCTTGATATAGAATGAAATTTCTATTTTACTGGAATATAGATTTCAAGATTACTATCTGGGAATCACGGATGTTCACTGCTAATGGGCCAGTCCCCTTGGCCAGCACCTCTCACCCATACTCACAGAAACCTCTTGGCTTTCTACTGACATTTCCAATTCAATCACTCAGATTTATAACTATGGTTTTCCTTTGGATATTCCTATGTTAAATCATATGCTAAGAACTCTAGTTCTCAAGGACACAGGGATGATAAGATTAGAGATTCGATATCTAATTGCTTTTTTCTGTTACTTGAAGAAGATTTAGGCTAGCAATACCACTAATAATAATTGTGAGTGCTAGATGGTTTTAAATTACTTCTATTTTCTGCATATGATGCAACATTCTCTTTGCATTTCTAGTTTATGTACTATATGCATTCCTAGATCAAATTGTATTAGCTATGAGACATGCAAAAAATAGAAAACCATAACCAAGCACAGAAAAAAAAAGACAAATTCATTCCAAACTGGCCAACATGCAGACTTCTACACAGGATTCGTATGATCAAAGAATTTATGGAAATGATCATTTTTAAAGATATTTTGAGACAGTATCTACTTACTTTATTTTTATGTATATTGACGTTTCACCTGCATGTGTTTGCTGGGGGGCAGGGGGTGCCAGATCCCCTGGAACTGGAGTTACAGAAGGTTAGGAGCTGCCATGTGAAACTGCATACTCTAGAACGGCAGTCACAGCTCTGAACCATGGAGGCATCTCTCTAGCCCCAGAAATGATTATTTAAAGTTTTAAAACACAGCTAATGTGGTGCAGATACTGGTAAGAAGCATTAAAGAGAGAAAAGCAGGAAGACTAAGTTCAAGTCCAGCCTGGGCTACATGAAACCTTGTCTATAAATAAGTAAATGACTAAATAAACAGGAATTCTCAGTCAGTACATGGAAATTGTAAGCAGACTTAATAGGAGCAGTCAGATGACAGAATAAATAAATAGAAATTCACTAATACACAGAATGGAGACTGAAGAAAACTGAACAGCAACGTACAATATAAAGCCCCAAAAGATAAAGGCATGGCAAAATCTTTAAAGGCACAGCACCCAAATAATGACTCCCATACAGGGAACAGCAGGGAGACACTGGGGAAGAGATGCTCAAAGTACTGAAAGAAAAAAGCACCAACCGAGACTTCTATGCCCAGTGAAACTATCTTTCTGAAATCAGCACAGAATAAAGGCACTCTCAGAAAAAAAAAAAAAATCCAAAAACCAAGAAACAAGAAGTGACAGAATTCATAAAGTACAAACTTGCAATATAAAATTTTAAGAAAGTCCTTCAGACTACAAGGAAATGTCACCAGATGGTAATACAAATCCCCAGGAATAAACTAATAACAGCAGCTAAATGTCAATATATGGGTAAATATAAACGACTACATCATTTCCTCATTATTTTTCTTTTTAAAAGTTCTACTTTAAAAAGAGAGCATAAAGAGAAACTAATACTGAATTGCTGTGCTTATAGCATAAAGACATTACTAGTATCATGAGAAGGGAAATGCTCAGCAGTTGAGAGCACCGGCTGCTCTTCCAGAGGACCCAGGTTTGATTCCCAGCATCTACTTGGCTGCTCACAATCTTCTCCCATTTCAGGGGATATGACAACCTCTTCTGGTCTCTGCAGGCTCTGCCTAGGCATGGTGTGCATACATACATGCAGGCTAAACACTCATACACATAAAATAAGTTCTGAAAAACTGAATTTTTAAAAGGAGAAAATGACACTATGTTGGAGTAAATTAAATCATTATTAATATGGAATATGGTTGGTGAGACGGCTTAGCAGGGAAGGCTATTTACCACCCAGTCTGACAGCCTGAGTTGGTTACCTGGGACCTTACATGATAGGCAGGAGGAGAGAAACAATTCTCATAAGTTGTCCTCTAACTCTCCTGGCTCACTTGGAGGGGGGAATAAAAATTATAACAAATTAAAAAAAATACTGTGATAATTAATATGCATATTGTAATCCATAGAGAATTCATTTTTTTAAAAAGCTCCCAAAACTAACAAAGGAGCAGGGCATGCGGTACACAACCGTGGTCCTAACACCCAGGTGGCTGAGGCAAGAGGATCGTGAGTTTGAAGTCACCTTGGTCAACATGGTGAGACAAAAAAAAACAAAAAACAAAAAACAAAACCCAGAAACACAGAACATAAAAATCAGTGTAAAACCAACGGTCAGTGTAAAGCCAACATTTCAATAGTTATATCAGGTTAATATGAGGAAATATTCACTGAAAAAGCAAATACATTTATGGGATTAAGAAACAACATCAAGCTGGGCAGTGGTGGCGCACGCCTTTAATCCCAGCACTTGGGAGGCAGAGGCAGGCAGATTTCTGAGTTCGAGGCCAGCCTGGTCTACAGAGTGAGTTCCAGGACAGCCAGGACTACACAGAGAAACCCTGTCTCAAAAAACCAAAAAAAAAAAAAAAAGAAGAAGCAACATCAAATATGCTTCATGTTGGAGATACAGTGAGACAATTTCATTCAAAGGCCGAAAAGACATCAAACAACACAGCACTGAAAACTGCAATTGTAAGGGAGGTGGAACAGCTTTATTAATAGTAGATAAGACAGACTTCAAATCAAAAATATGAAAGTCATCTTTTGAAATCCAGATAACAGCACAGTGAACGAGAAAGACTAAAGGCTGCTCTCTAGACCAGGAGTAAGATAGGGATGTCTGCTTCTCTGAACTGAACGGAGGACTCTTGTCAGTGTGATAAGGCAAGAAATAAAGGTATCCAGATTCTGAAAGACTAACCAAAACTGTTTACTTCCCAGATGGCCTAATCCTCTATGTAAACAACCTAAGCCATGTTTTAAACTATTAACAGGAGCCGGTGATGTGGCTCAGAGGACAGAGGCTCTTGCCGACAAGCCCAGCAACCCACGTGGATCTCCAGGACTCACATGATAGCATTAGAGAACCGACTCCCACAAGTTGTTCTCTGACAATTCGCCTACACATAAACACACACAATAAATATATTTGAAAAAGAACTATTAATGAGATTATCACGTTTGCAGACTACAACATCTATATATAAAAACTCAATATTTTATTAAATAAAAAGGACAATCTGAAAATGAAACTAATGAAACAATTCCGTTCACAGTGGCTTAAAAGTGAACCAAAGAAACTCAGGAATAAAGTTATAAAAATGTAAAGCCGTACCCTGGGTACTATAAAACACCATTTGCTTGTAGTGGGGCACCCATGCATGCCCTGGTGTGCACATATACAAAAGTCAGAGGGTGTGAGCTCCTCAGAAGCTGTCACACCTTAATTTTTTTAGGCAAAGTCTCTCATTTTGACCTGTGCTGGTAGATTCAGCTAGGTTGACAGTACAGCAATTTCCATGGATCCACCCGTCTCCATCTCTCCAGCACTGAGATTACAAACACACGCCACATACCTGACTTTTAAAATATGGGTTCTGCATCCAACCCCTTGCATGTACATTAGAGATTATGCTGTCTCCCCAGCCACTTACGAAGTATATATTTTTTAATTATTTGTTTATTTTGTGTATGTGTATGTACACGTGTGTGCAAGTACATGTGGAGGACAGAGGCCACTGTTGAGTGTTGTCCTCAATGGCTAACTTTTTAAAGATTTCTTTTCATTCTTTTTAATTTATGTGTATGTGTAAGTTGCTACATGTGTGCTGATGTCTATGGAAGCTGAAGATAGCATCAGATTGCTTGAAGTTGGAGTTGCAGGCCACTGTGAGCTGCCTGATGTGGATGCTGGGATGAACACAGTTGTTCTGGAAGAGCAGCAAGAGCTCTTAAGCACTGATCTCTCTACTCCTCTACCGTGTTTTTTTAAAGATAGAATCACTTACTAAACTTGAGCTCACTGACTAGACTGGCTGGCCAGTGAGCCCCAGAAACGCTCTTGTCCCCACCTTCCCAGGGCTGCAGATACAGACACGGGCTGCAGTGCCAACTTTCTATAAAACATTTTAGAGAAATCCAAACTATTCTAATTGGAGAGTCATGGGATTGGACCATCTGCTACAATAAACTTAGGTTTTATTGTGAGCATGTAAAGCCCACATTGATCTAGACAGTCACTGTAGTCCTTACCAAAATGCTGGCAGGCTTTGTTGAGGTAGAAAGATGACAAGCCTAAAACTTTTATGAAAATGTCAAAAACTGAAAACAAGCCAAGTGTGGTGACACATGCCTTTAATTCCAGCTCGAGAGTCAGAGGGAGGCAGACAAATCTCTGAGTTCTAGGCCAGCCTGATCTACATAGTAGGTTCCAGGACAGTCAAGGCTATGTAACAAAAAGATCCTGTCTCAAAACGATAATAAAACAACAATGACCTCCCCCCCAAAAAACTGGAAATAGCTAAAATAATTTTGAGAAAGAATAAATTTAGAGGATCTATCGTACTAAATCTTAAAGTTTGTAATACAACTGCAATATTTCAGACAATGTGGCTTAGCTTAAGTATAACAACACATCGTAATGACAGGAGAAACCCCAGAAATGAATAATGAGCATCGGTTAGCTGGGTTATTTCCCACTAAAGGGTCACAGCAATTCAATAGGAAAAGAGTGTACCTCTCAACAGATGTACAGGACTACTGGACGGCCACATGCAAAACATCATTAGGACGCACCTTACACCATACACAACTATTATCTCTAAGCAGACTAGAGACCTGAAATAAAGGCCAAACCAGCAGAGCTTCTGGAATAAGACATATTGTTTAGACTTAGACATACTAATAAAAGGGTGAGCTACAAAATAAAAATTGATTAAATGGACTTTATCAAAATGAAACCTTTGTTCTCTCCACCTGACACCATTAAAAAGAAGGTATAAGTCACAGGCAGACAACACTCATAAAATATCGATCTGATATCCAGACTGTAAAAAGAATTCTTGCCACTCAATAAGAAAACCGAATGGAAAACAGAGCAAAACTCTAAGTAGATGCTTCACCTGTGAATTTATACTGAATTTATTTGTCTGTAGAAGACAAAGGGATAGCCAAGAGGCAGGTGAAAGCTGCTCATGTTGTTGCTCTCTAGGTAAACAAACACACATTAAAGGCAGTAAGACGACAAATGCAATACAAGAAATCTAATTAAAAGACCTGACACCATCAGGTGTTAAAGGGAATATTAAAAAGTTGGAACCCTTGTTAACTGCTGGTGGAAATGTAAAACGGAATTGCTGCTTTGGCAAAGAGTTGATCAATTTCCTAAACAAACTTACCAACTCCTGACCTAGGAATCAACACAAAGGAATGGAAACATTCTCCAAGGTTTGTACACGGTGTTCACAGAGCATTTTCTATAGTGGCTCATAGATGGCAAGAGAAACGCCCACCAGTTGGTGAATGGATAGTGACATGTAGCTCAAGGTGCAATGGAATGAGCACTTGCATCCGATGGCTGGAGATACTTGGTTAGCAAAGTGCTTGCTTCACAAGTATGAGTTCAGATCCTCCCACCCCCGGCCCCAAACCATAAAACATGCCAGGGATGGTGGCATTCATCTGTAACCTAGCAATGGTAAGATGGGAAAGAGATCGGCAGACCCTAGAAGCTTGCAGGCCAGGTAGCCTAGCCTACATGGCGAAGCTCCATGGCCACTGAGAGACCTTCTGAGGAAAGGTTCCTAAGGAATGATAGTCAAGGTTGTCCTCTGACCTCTACTTGTATGCACAACCATATGTACACATACAAACCCATTCACACGAGTGCACACGTAACAAACACACACAGCCATGCACAAATATATGAGCAACACACACACACACAGGAATGCCCTTCACATATATGCTACAATATAGGTAAATTTCAAAACCATACTAAAAGAAGTGGAACACACCAGACTATACATACTGTGATTACATTTATATGAAATTTCTTTTTCTCTTTCTTTTTCTCTTTCTTTCTTTCTTTCTTTCTTTCTTTCTTTCTTTCTTTCTTTCTTCCTTCCTTCCTTTTTTCCTTCCTTTCTTTTCTTTTCTTTTTTTTTTTTTGGTTTTTCAAGACAGGGTTTCTCTGTGTAGCCCTGGCTGTCCTGGAACTCACTCTGTAGACCAGGCTGGCCTTGAACTCAGAAATCTGCCTGCCTCTGCCTCCCAAGTGCTGGGACTAAAGGCATGTGCTACCACTGCCCAGCTGAAATTTCTACTAAAAGAAAAGTCGTAGAGACAGAACATCTGCAGTCGCCCAGGGCTAGGAGTAGACTGGAGATTAAAATCAGTGAAGTCATTTCAAGATTCAAAGTAACCATCGACAAGGGCCCATCAACCAGCCACTCAGAGACAGCCAGGATACAAATGATGCCAAAGAGAGGCAGAAGGAAAAGGATCGGGAAGAAAGGTACAGTGCGTTCGTGCCAACTCAGAGAACTACTAAGCACACTGTGTATAACCTAAAATAGAGAGGAAGGTGAAACAGCAAATGTCAACTGGAAACACTAATTCGTCATCTTTAAATCTTCTCATCAGATACAGGGCTTTTCGAGAACACACAGACACAGGTTTCCATCTTGGTGGCAGAGCTACAGTAGCCATCGTCATATCAATAAAAATGCAGGTACCTGTGAGACAATGGGCCATTCTTTCTCTTATTTTAACACAAAGTTCTAATAATACCTAAGAATTATGTTGCAGTCATCTTCTGGCCCTTAGCTCAGCTTTTCTTTCTATAATTTTAACTGTTGGCTAAAAATATTTCTGCAAAACAAGAATGGAGAGAAAAATGGCAATGTAAAAAGGAAAGAACAAGGAGCCATCTCTGGAGGAGGCTGGGGCCTCTTCTGTCTTCTCATAAAGAAAAAGGAGCCATCTCTGGAGGAGCCTGGGGCCTTTGGTGTCTTCTCATAAAATATACTTTTACTTGACATGTGAGCTAGGGAAGGCAGAAGCGGGCTAACGCAATGCCCATTCTGTATACATCCCTAAATCACCTCGACAGCTCCCTACAGGCTCAGTGAGGTCAAGCTTGCCTTTCTTCTTCCCCAGACAGGTTGTGAATCCTTCATTACCAGCAACTTATGTCAGTTACCTCAAAGGTCTACTCTTGAGACATGGCTATAAAGACCATGCTAAATGCTTGTGTGCCTCCACATCCAACTTCACCCCATGAGGTTTCAACTGTATGTTTAAGGTCTTCAAAAAATTAGGGTGTGGGAAGCTGTGGAAGCAAGTACCTTAAGGCACTAAAGCTACAAAAATCCTTTCCCACTGTGGGAGGTCCACATAGTCCAGAAAGAACAGGTGGTATTGGAGCCTGCTTGAGGCACTCTAAGGATGCCAGTATTACCATAGACATCCTCCAAGATCAGAGACAGGCAGGGAGCCAAAGATCCCAGGAAATATGTTCCATTTGCTAGAGTCCAGGAAACTCTGTGATGCTGGGATAGTTTGAATGAGAATGTCTCCCACAGACTCCTGTCCCTGAACACTCAGTGCCCAGTTGATGGCACTATTTGCGGAGTTATGGGACCTTTAGGAGGGAGAACAATTCCTGAGGAAGTATGTCACTAGAGGTGGCCTTTCAGGGTTTACAGCCTCGTCCAACTTCCTGCTTACACTCTCTGCTTCCTGTGTGTGGTTGAGATGTGACTCTCAGCTTCCTGCTTTTGTCACCATGGCTTCCTCAGCTTATGGACATCTAGCTCTCTGGAACACAAAGCCAAAATAAGCTCTTCCTTAAGCTGCTTTTTGTTGTGGTGTTTATACCATCAGCAGAAAACAAACTAATATAGATACTCCATCCTCCTTCAGCAAAGGGAAGCTGCTCAGGATGACTGCTTGTTAGCCTCAGCACATCTCCCCGCCCACATCTAAGAGGAAGAGCAGAGCTTCCAGGGAGCTGCTCCAGGCTGCCTTTTTCTTTTCATATTCCACTCCCCTCAGCACACTCCTCAGCACCTCTTGTTGATAAATACATACTGATTAATTTAAGGAAGATATATGACAATGGCTACAAGCCATAGCTGCTTCTGTCTAAATGCCAGGCTCCGTTGAAGGTGCAGATCTCTCCCCAAATAAAACAGTGACAAGTTCCTGCCGAGCAGCATCTCTTAAAGAGGCAGACATGAACAGAGTAAGCAACAAGCAAGCAGCAAAGCAAGCAGAGAACAAGGCGGACAGAGAACAGCAGGCTCCTGTTGCCCCTCAGAAGCTGACCTTGGATTAACTTTCAATTGTCTTCCCTGGAAACTTAGTAGAGATAAAATGCCATTTATGTTACCAAGCAACATGGCTTACTATAGCAATGGCCTCTGATTAATAACTTACATGTGGACCAATAGGAGTTAAAGGCCCTGAGGGAGACAATAGCTTTGGGCACCTACTGAGTGTGCTTATCACTCTTACCCTGGGCAGATGCTACTGAAGGTTCTGGAAATCCCAGGCTAGGCAGACAGCACACTTCGCTGACAGAGATGGACAGAAAGCAGTCCTGGACAGCTGAGGCCCACTGAGAACACTCAGCCCATGCTGCTCTCTTGACTCTTGTGCACACTAGACAGATAGGTCCTGTTTTAGTTTCTTTTCTGTTGCTGTGATAGGATTCTAACCAAAAGCAACTGTGGTTGGCAACAGTTTATTTGGCTTACACTTATAGGTCAGGAAAGTCAGGGCAGGAACTTCAGCAGGAATTGGGAAGAATCCATCAAGGAACACTGCTTACTAGTTCACTCCCATCCTTGCTCCTAATAAGCTCATGCTCACCTGACCAGCCTTCTCACACAGCCCAGCCCTCTGTCTAGGAGTGGTGCTGCCCAGAGGCTCCCACACACTGATCGGGTCAACCCTCACAGACATGGGACCTGGGCAGTCTCTCAGTTTAGAGTCCCTTGGATGATATAGATGGTGTCAAGCTGACAGCTGAATCTAACCAGGACAGGAACCACGTGTGGCCAGCAGCATCCCGGTAGGTCAATATTTAAGAGATCCAGAGATCATCTGAGAGGCACAGTTCATTGTGAAGCTGTTGCTGAGCAAACCAGTGCTGAAGAGGACAAACGCAGACAACAGGCTGGCTTGCTTGGACGAGATGCCTGAGGATCTTCTCACCCACACCTCGGCCCTACATCATTAGTGATTGGTCACTGATGTACTTCAGGCTTTCTCACGTGTTCAGAAAAGGAAAGAAAACTCCCAATCTATCACATCTAGGGCAATCTCATATAAAAATGGCTCAGCATTGTACCCACTTTAAAACACGATGAATGGATTCCTCTTTCAAAGCAAGGGTTTGTCTAGCTGCTTATCACCTTACTTCAAACAGGTAACTATCACAACACATCTGAAATTCATGGACAGTGACCAGTACTCCTCCACCGACACTGTGTGCTTCCTGAAATCATTTCTTCACATCACACCCCTCCCCCCATAGCACAGATCAAGAACTGGTCTGCACACATATGCATACACTGATATGTGTGCCCTTCCCAGGGGAATCAATCTCCAGTTAGATCAAGAGGCATTAGGAAATGATCCCCCCAAAAATCCAGGTAACTCTGATTTTTTTAACACCACATTATATGATTTTCTTTTAAAAGAAACGTTGTAAGACAAAAGAAAGAAAAACAGTATTGTCTGTTTTCCCCTTTCTTTTTTTTGGGGGGCGGGGAGGAGGTTCAAGACAGGGTTTCTCTGTGTAGCCCTGGCTGTCCTGGAACTCACTCTGTAGATCAGGCTGGCCTCGAACTCAGAAATCCGCCTGCCTCTGCCTCCCAAGTGCTGGGATTAAAGGCATGCACCACCACTGTCCAGCTGTTTTCCCCTTTCTTAAAAGGCTCAGTTCATCTGTAATTATTTATTTTCTTGATGGAATGGAAATTCCACAGGGACCATTTGCTATCTGGATCATAGTCCAGATCTTAAATCTTAAAATCAAGTTCTGACAGATGAATAAATACTTGAATGAACAGGCAAACACACACACACACACACACACACACACACACACACACACAGAGAGAGAGAGAGAGAGAGAGAGAGAGAGAGAGAGAGAGAGAGAGAGAGATCACCTTTCAGGGAGTCTTAGTTGTTTAATGGTAGGAGGAAAGGGGCAGTATACAGCTGAGTAAACCTACCCATTCCTCTGGAGCCAAGGACAGATAAGCATGGCTGCCCCCAGCTTGGGCAGCAGTAACAAACTGAGAACAGTATCCTGCCACTCTTGCAGTTAAGTGTACTGGTGAAGCACTGAAAGCAAGTGCCTGTGGCAATATCTCATCACAGAGAACAGTAAATTTTGAGATTCATCATTAAAACTGATAAGGACTCTTTTGTCTCCATAATCAAGTGTTGATGGCATGAAGGGATGATGCTGACCCAAGGCCACATTTACACATAACAGAGATTTGATTGGTTATTTTTATTACGGATGTCAGAGACTTCTTTGTTCTCAGTCATGGAGAGCTGGTGGAGATGCCCTGAGTCCTATGACAGTTCCAGGACTTCCTCAGCCACATCTGTCACTAGTCCCATCATTCTGAAACAGCCCAAGTGAGATGCTTGACAGGGGACCATCAGTCAAGTCTTCCAGATATGTGAGTGCCCTGGTGACATGGCATGTCCAGAGTGGCCTCAGCTGGTAGGTACAGAAAGGGATCCCTACCTACATCCTACTCTACCAGAGACCACCTCTGAAGCTGAAAACTCAGACAGACTCCTCCTCTCTCCACACCACACTGCACAGTGAGGTCCATGTGGAAACAGGATTCAACCTGTAACCACGAAGCCACATAAAACAAACCAGTTCAACTGAAATGGGGGCATGGGTCTGTGGGCACTAGACTCTTGCCACATGAACTCCCCTGCCCTCATCTCTTCATAACACTCCACTTTCACAATTTAACAGCTTCTCTAAATATATTCCTTAGCCTGGTGTGATGTTTAGACAACTATGCCCCATAGGCTCACATACTTGGAACACTTGGTCGCCTCCTGGTGGTGGTGTTTGTGGAAGTCATGGAGCCTTTAAGGGGTGGAGCCTTGCTGGAGGAAGCATGTCACTAAGATTGGAGTGTAAAAGTTTACAGCCTCATGTCACTTCCAGTTCACTCTCTCTGCTTAGTGTTTAGGGGGTAAAGGTGTGATCTCCCAGCTTCCTGCTCCAGCTACCTGATGCTCTGCCTCTTCTTATGGACTTTCCCAAACCAACTCTTCCTTCTATAAATTGCTCTTGGCCGTGGTGTTTTATCACAGCAACAGTAAACTAATACACCCGGCATGTGATCTCCCACCACCTTTCCACTGCCCACCCTGCCAGCAGGAATTCTATGTGGAGAAAGCAAGTGTAAAGGGAAACTGCGCTTCCCAGGGCGGGCAGCTCACTGCCTATGTGATGTCTGTTCCTGGAATACAATGAACTACAATCCAGAAATGGAGGGCACGCCTGTGATCCAGATTTTGAAGCTGGAAGACACAGGCTTCTGACCCAGATCTTGACATGGAGATCTTAAGGCATAGTAACCATGAAAAGCTTAGGCCCAGGCAAGGTCATACATGCCTTTAATCCCAGGAGACTGAGGCAAGCAGATCTCTGAGTTCAAGGTCAGCTTGGGACAGAGCAAGTTCTAGAGCTGGTGATACACACCTTTAATCTGGGCCACACCTTCTGCTGGAGGCCTACATGAGGTATTGGAAGAAGGAAGTCTGTCTCTGCCTGCTTTTACTTACGTTTTGGAACCTACTTCTTCGGAATTCCAGTTTATACAGGAGACCAGGTGAAACAAGAGTATCATGGACTGAGCAACTACTAGATTTTTAGACTTCCCATTCACAGCTGCCCATTGTTGGGATAGCTGAACTGAAGACTGTAAGTCATTCCAATAAATTCCCTTAATATATGGAGACATTCTATTAGTTCTGTGACTCTGGAGAACTCTGACTAATACAACATAACATGACTTTCTCCTGCATCATTTGTTCCTGGCTTTCTCTAGACAAGCTTCTGCTCTTGCCCTCTACCTGGTCTTTTCAGGGTTATCTAAGGCAGTGTTCAAGCTCTGCTTTTCCTCCCTAAGTGCGCAGTACTGCTCAGCAGGTGACTGCTGCTCCTGGCCTCACAGGGCATCCCTCACAGCTTCCTCCTGCCTCTGCTGGCTTCTCTCCCAGATCTCCTCTTTACCCATTCCCACTTCCTGCAGGTCCCTGAGCTGGCTCCTAGATCACGCTTCGCTAGCCACGCTATGTGTTCATTGATTTCACTGTCTCTGGGCTTTAACTATTATCAACGTGCCAAAACGCAAGCTCTAAGACTCAAATGCAGGCCCTGTCTATGTTCGTCTGTTTTCCTTGCTGATGCTACCCCTCAGGGTGCATATCAAATAGAACAAGTTCAAAAGCAAGCTTCCCTTTTTCCAGACCCGATTCTTTCCTTGTCCCCACTCTATCTAGCCTTGAAGCCTCTTTCTCTGCCTTCTATATCTAGGCTATATTGAGCTGAGCTAAATATGTTGCAAAGGTCAACAAGATTATCTGAGAACATTAAACTATTTTGTAGCCCATGCTTAATAGAGATTAGTGGTCTGTTTGCTTTCTATAAAACAGAATTCCAAAACCTCTTGTATAACTTGTAAACACTTCAGGGGAGCCCCAAATTGGTTTCATCCATGCTGCTTTCTTTGAGTAAGGGCCTCCCACGCAGAATGAGAGGTACCTTAGCCAATGGTACAATCTAATAGGCTTGCCTCCCAAGTGCTAAGAGACTTTTCATTTTAACCAATGCTTACCTTCCCTGCTTAAAACCAATTCAGAAGGAGAGAAGTACCCAGTATGCCTGACATGGCTAACAAAAGCAAAGTTATGAGAAATGTCCTTTGCTGCCCAGGGCTCACAATAGATGGTTGAATAGCCAGAAGCAAAATCTAATGTAGACAATGACTGCCCACCCCACCACCCTACCACCCTACCACTACTACCAACCCCTGCCAAGTCAAGCTTCTCTGGTGATTCTAGCTCTGAGTAGTGACTCAAGCAGGGAAGTAAGATTTCTCTTCTCCTAGGAAGGCTGACAGGAAGAAACCATTCTTTGCCATTGGCTGTGCTCTCTAGAGAGGACTCTGCTCTTCAACAGGAAATCCAGTCAGCCTTAGCTGCTTCCCCAAGGACATCAATATGTTGTGTGGTGGTTTGAATATGCTTGACCCAGGGAACAGCACTATTTGGAGGTATGGGCTTGTTGGAGGAAGTGTGTCATTGTGGGTGTGGGCTTTAAGACCCTCATCCTAGCTGCCTGGAAGCCAGTCTTCTCCTAGCAGTCTTCAGATGAAGATACAGAACTCTAAGCTTCTCCTGCACCATGCCTGCCTGGACACTGTCATGTTCCTGCCTTGATGATAATGGACTGCATGTTGTCTTTACAAGAGTTGCCTTGGTCATGGTCTCTGTTCATAGCAGTAAACCCTAACTAAGGCATGTTGTCAGTGGGAAGTGACCTGCCAGGAACAGGTCCAGGAACTGTAGACAAATGTCCAATTCCAAGCCTGGGCCTATGGAGCCCAGCAGCCAAATGATGCCTGTTTCTCTATAAGCCACCACTTCAACTGACTTTCCTAAATCTCATCATACTTTTAGCTGATACTCAGCTGAAGCAGACAGAGAAGACAGGCAGGCAGATAATGTTTTGCTGTGTTAACCCAGGCTTCCTATTCCTACCACTGTTGAGTTACAACTCATATCCTTTTATTTTCAAACAGGATAGCACTAAGTTGCTCAGACTGTCCTTGAACTTGAAGTCCCCCTACCACAGTCTCCTGAGTTACAGGTATGCATCATCACACACAGCTGATAGTATGTCTTCATTCCTGATAGGCTTGCAGCTGCCACTCAGGAGATCAGAGAAATACATATGAAGGGTAGGTGAGTTCATTCTAAGTCCAGCTGTATCCAAAGACTCCTCGGACATGAAAATTGGGGAGTAATAGAGGCCTGAATGGTGAGCGGGGGATGAAAGGGGAAGAAAAGCACCACAAAAGGAGGGAAGGGAGGACAGAGGCTCACATGGCAGCAGGGGCTCACATGGCAGCAGGGGAGGTGAGTGGGGCAGTGAGGTGAGGAAGAGCAGTGAATACAAAGTCAAGGCAGGTGGGAAGCATTAGACACCAGGACCAGGAACTGATACTGGTCTTGGGTTCTCTGGAAGATACTCAAGGATGGTGGCAGTCAGTCCTGGGAAGACTGGGAATTATAAAAGGTAAGGTTCGTTCCTACAACTCAAAGAGTATGCAAGAATCACCCAAATGCTAAGTATAGAGTTAAGATTCTAAGATATTTTATCCATTTCTGCTTCTCATTACCATCTGCATTGCATTTTCTTACCACTGAAAATTATCCACGCCAAAAAAAAAGAAAGAAAGAAAGGAAGAAAGAAAGAAAGGAAGGAAGAAAGGAAGGAAGAAAGATGACAAAAAGCCACACACCAAAAGACAGAACTGTGAGATGCCCTAGAACACAGGATAGCAGCTCCTCCATGGTGTTCAATGTCCTGTGACAGCTTGTGAGGAGCGGGTGCAGCAGCACAGCCAGCTAAAATGGTGCCTGG
>JANHMN010000022.1:28295986-28323735 GCA_030674055.1 Rhabdomys pumilio | reverse complement strand
CACCCCTGACCCCATCCCTGGCCCCATCCCTGGCCCCATCCCTGACCTCATCCTTGACCCCACCCCTGACCCCATCCCTTGCCCCATCCCTGACCTCATCCCTGACCCCATTCCTGACCCCATTCCTGACCTCATCCCTGACCTCATCCCTGACCTCATTCCTGACTTCATCCCTGACCCCATACCTGGTCTCAATCTAGACCCCAACCAGCCTCAAGCCTTCTCTGCTTACTCAGTCTCTGCTTCCATGACATTCTGATCAGTTGTCACTTTTCCTTACCCTGACACAGATCAAACACTTGACTGCTAGGTCCTCTGCAGACAGTCTCAGGAGACACACAACCTGCTCCACACAGACTAGTTAAAAAGCCCCAGCAGACCTCTGCCATACTATCGAGGTAAAGCTACCCAACCCCTGGGTAAATACCTGCTGGTGTGAAGATCATGCAAAGATGCATGAATCCTAACCCAGGAGAACAAGAGTGGTAAAGGTATGGACAGCCCACACCTGCACATACACACTGACCCAGTTATCTTCATAAATACCTTACCTATGATTACTTTCTCCATAACACTCAGGAATGCAAGCAGAGCTTGTGCCCAGAGGCAGACAAGTAAGCCAAGGCTTTCTTTTCAGTGGTAGGCTAAAACTCCCACAAACTGACGTAGGCACATGGAACGGGGTGATATCAGTTGGAATGAACATATGGTTCTTACTTACCCTTTCTATCTCCTGGAGGTACAAGAGTGCAATGTCCCCAGCTTTCTCATAGCAGGTGATGACATCCTGCTCCCGGTCCACATGGAGATTACTGGTAGAGGATGAAACAGGCAGTTTCTCTAAACAAAGTCCTAAGAACAAAGCAAATACACAGAAATTGGACAGGTTGGTTTTCATCCAGACTTTATTCTAAGTCTGGAGCTACAGGGCCACAGAAAGGTCTGCCCTGTCAAAGGCTATCATAGAAGGGATCCTCAGCTCTGACCTTTTGTTGAGACAGGGTCTCGCTATGTAATACTGGCTGGTCTGGAACTCCCTAAGTAGACCAAGGATCCACTTGCCTCTCTGTGTCTCAATTAAAGGCATGGGACACTGCACACCCTGACTGTCCTCTTTTAAAGACAAAATGGAACATCCAAAGGAAGCCCCAGAAGGAACATCTGAAGTCGCAGAGGAACGGGCCTCACAACACACGCGGCCTGTTGTACCTTGACACTCAGCTTGAACTCGAGAGGGCCCTTCACCAGGAGCTCTTTCAGTCCTGAAGAGTGTGGTGGTCGTTTTTACATATCAGCATGAACAGGCAACGGGGTGCTCGAACATCTGGACAAACACTCTGGGTGTGTCTGTAGGGTTTCTCTGGACGAGACTTACACTTGGGCTGGTAAACTGAGTAAGCAGGTTGCCTTCCCTAAGTGGGCAGGCCTCATCCAATCAGCTGGGAGAGAGAAAAGCACAGTCTTTCCCTGCCTGAACTGAAGCACTGGCTTCTCTTGTTTGGAGCCTGCCAGCTGTCTGACTGCAACCTACGCCACACACCTTCAGGTTCCCGGGACTCCAGACTCGACAGAAAGTATGCCAGCAGCTCCCTTGGGGCTTCTAGCAGTCAACTAAAGGTCTTATCTCCTACTGACTCTGTCCCAGGATAGTCCCAATTAATACAAAGACACTCACTCAACTATGGTCAAAGCTTTTCAACAATTTTTAAGAATAAGCAAGTCTGTCAACTCTAGTTTAGATCTTACATGTCCCCAAAGACCTTTAATTAAAAGTTTGCCCCCCCCCCCCCAGAGTGGTGCTATGGGGAAAATGTGGAATCTTTTAAGAGGCGCAGCTAGTGAGAAGTCTTTAGGTCACTGGGGTATGCCTTGAAATAAGTTTTCAATGCTCTGAGGGAGCATTACTTAGAAACTAGGGAAATCTTATTACATTAGGACCAACACTTGGGCCTATGAGCTTAGGAGTAATTAGAACACATGGCTCACTTCTCAGTTCTGGACCAAGAGAAAACCCAGAACACTGAAGGCATTTTTCTCATAGATGGGGCAAACTCTTTGCTAGGGTGGAGTTCAGAACTAAGATGTACAAAAGCATGAAAGACTGGAAAGATAACAACGTGAGGATGAACAGGCACTTCTTGACCCCCGTGCCAACTGACCTTCAACCCCCAGAGAAATCAGACTCAGTTTCTACCCACCAAAGGCAGAGAGACAGACAGACACAGTGGAGGGCAGAGGAGAAGACGTTCACATGAAATTTCTGCTGCTTCACGTGTCCTATGACATGATATGCATCCCAGCTCATTTACAAGACTGAGACTGGAATAGGAAGGGACCATAAAGATAATTCTCTTTTACAGCTAAGAAGTAGAGACCTGTCATGATAAAGTAATATGCCCCAAATCAGACAGTTAATAGGTCTTTAGTCTCCTGGCTAGCATATATCATTATACATGATATAAATACATACATATACATACATACATACATACATACATACATGTATGTATGTTAGGTACTAATATTCAAAGTGAACTCTACTCCACAGAAAGAAGTAGACACACTAAGTATCAGAATAAAAAAAATGTAAAACCTCATCTGCACCTTCTTGAAAAGGGGCGTCATCCAAGTTGCTCTCAGCACAGTGTAAATGCCCCTAGGCTGTAAACAGCCACAGGAGAGCACCAGGCTGCGTAAGGAGAAGAACCACCTTTATTCACAGGGAGCCAGCAGTCAGCACAGCACCCTGGGAGTCAGAAGTCACTGTTTTGCCACTACAGTAGCTCAGCCAGAGCCTCTGTTGGTTTTTAGAAGTCGTATTGAAGGGCTAGAAGGATGGCTCAGTAATTAAGAGCACTGGGTGCTCTTCCAGAGGACTCATCACCCACAGGGCAGCTCATCACCATCTGTAACCCCAGTCTTGGGTAATATGATACTGTCTGTGGTCACTGCATACACATGGTGCATAGATATACATGCCAACAAAATACCCCTACACATAAAATAAATCTAAAACAAAGACTTACTGAGGTAAAGTTGGACTATGGTAAACTATACATCCTCAGTACTTCATGACGATAGGGCTGGCTTGTGATCCTGTTTTTTCATTAATAAAAGTCCATAGCTGTGTTAAGGCTTACTCTTTAAATTATACATGAATTGTGACAAATGTATGACATCGTGTATCTACCATTGTCGCATGACACAATGTTCCACCTTAAAAATGTTAGTGCCCACCTATTCATCCCAGTCCTGGGAACCACTAAGTTTCCAGCCTCTAAGGATTGCTTTATCCAAGAACATTATACAGTTGGAATCAGGAAGCCCACAGACTTTATAGCCTGGCTTCTCTCCAGTAGCAATACACACTGAAGGTCCCTCCATGTCTTTTCATGGTTTGCTAGCTCACTTCTTTCTCTTGCTAACCAATAGTGCACTTACCTACCTGTCTACTGAACAGTTTGCTTGACTGCTCAATTTCTACTATTGGAGTAGTTATAAACATGCTTGCTGGAATTTTTTTTTTTTGAGACATAAGTTTTAATTTAATTTAGTAACTACCAAGATGTGCAACTTCTAGATCACATACAAGATTATGCTGAAGTTACAACCTTGGAAGAAATGGCCCCACACTGCTTCTCCCCCTTTGACTAAGATCAAGAGTCTGTGCACCCGCAGGGCTGAGCGAGTTTCTATTGCTCTTCTCATGCCCAGCACTAGTGATGACTGGAGTTAGGTAGACAGGTAGGTGTGCAGGGCTACCTCACTCTTGTATTAATCTGCACTTCCCTGATGACTTGTGTCAAGGACTTTCTCACACTTATTTGCCACCTGTATGTCTTATTTAAAGTGGTGCCTGGTTAAATTTTGTGCTCTTTTTCAACCGGGGCATTTAGGAGATATTTGGGGTACATCAGTGTTGAGTTTTAAGTATTTCCCATATGTTTCAAATGGAAGCCCTTTATATAATATTTATATTGTACATACTTTTCCAAAATCTATGACGTCTGTAGAATGTATTCACAGATATGTGCATCTGTGTGTAGATGAGTCTTCATGTGTCAGGGCAGGCAGAGTTCAAAATCAGGTGTCTTTTTCTCTCTCTCACATCACCTTTTGAGACAGTGTTTCTCAATGAACCTGGAGCTTGCCAATTAGGCTAGACTGGCAGGCCAGCATGCCCCAAGGACCCTCCTACCTCAAGTTCCTTAGTGCCGACATTGTAAGCATTTGCCAGGCTTTTATGTGTGGGCCAGGGCTCTGGATTTGGATCCAAATGCTTGCACGGCCAGCGCTTTACCACTTAAGCCACTCACCAGCCCTCCACGCCGATCGCTTCTCTTTTCATTTCTTTACTGGCATCTTCCGCGGAACGTTGTAACTTTAATACATTCTAATTTTGTCAACTCTCTCTTTCATGGATTGGACTTTAGATGTTGTAACTCCTTGGCAAACACAAAATCACCTAGTTTTCTCCTGTGCTGTCTTCTAAGTTCCATAGTTTTGCATTTTACTATAACACTTGTGATCTATTTGACATCATACTTGCAAGATCTCTAACTAGGTTTTTAATCCTTTATTTTTCTGACCATAGCTATCCAGTAGTCCTAGCACTTTTAAAGACTATCCTTTCTCTACTGAGCTGCCTTTGCTCCGTTGTCAAACCTTAGCTGACTCAGTTGAACGGATCTATCTTTTAGCCCTGCTCTGTTCTATAATGTACCTGATCTTTTGCCAATATTATGCTCTGATCTTTTGCCAATATTATGCTATCTTGATCACTATATACCATTCTGATATCACTAGTGAGGCATAATATACATGAAGTAAACTTCGCCTATCTTATGTATTCAAATTTTTAAACATAAATGTACAGATTTTCATAAGTATCATCACGATTCAAATTTAGAACATTCTCATCATCTTCAAACGCTGCTTTCTGCTCAGATTAACTCAGTTCCCGTCCTTCCCTCCCTCAGCTTTAGGGCATCAATCTACTATCATAGCTTACTCCTCCTGGTCACTTCATGTCAACAGGTGCTACATGTGCCTATGAGAGTTGACTTCTTCCCGTGCATGCTTCCAGCTTATCCAGGTTACAGCAAGCATTGCTTCTCTTTTCATAGCTTTCTTTCCATCACACTGATAGGCTGCATTTTCTATCCAATTGCCAATTATAGACATGTGGGTTGTTTTCACTCTGGCTTTTATGAACAATGTAGCTATAATTATTCATGGACAGTTTTCATGTAGAGAAATACTTTTAATATTCTCTAGCAGATACCTAGGGTGGAACTGTTAGATCACACAACAAGTTTCTTTTTAACTTTTTAATTGCCAATCTGTTTTTCTAAGCTAGCCTCACCTTTTTGCATCTGTCCAGCAATGTGTGTGGGTGCTATCTCCATAGAGCTGCCATTGTTACTGTCTGACTTTTAAACAGCACCCCCAAAGAGGACAAGAGAGAGCATCTCATTGTGTTTAGAAATACTTCCATCACTAGTAACCCCAACCATCCATCTGTTTCTGTGAGTATTTATTATCTGCACACCTTCTTTAGTCAAGTGTCTGCTAAAGTCTTTTACACACTTACAGGGTGGCCAATTTTCTTACTGATTTGAGTATTTTGTATATTCTACATATAAGTGTTTAGATTTGTGCAGTCTATGACTCCTTTCTTCCTCTTTCTCCTTTTGTTTCTTTTTGGTTGGTTGGTTTGGTTTTACATGTAAATAGCAGAAACAAACTTTTGATGAAATCCAATGTTTTTTTAAACGGGCTGAGTTGGGTTTACAAAGATTTACCACACATGTGTGATTCACACTGTCATCATTCTTACACACGCTGCAAGGTGCAGCCTGAACTGTTCTCTGCAAACAGGACTCCAGTTTCCTAACTCCATACAACTGAAGAGTTTCCTTCCCGGATGAAATGCACTTTCCTAGAGAATTGATGGGCACCAATGGTGCGTCTCCGGACTGTCTTCTGTTACCGACAGCTGTGTATGCTCACAGATGCCTTGTGAGCACATCACACTCATGGCTGAGAGAACTGAAGGCTGCCTGCAGGACTCTGGTGGGAAAGGACAAATTCAAGTTCAAGCCTGCTCTTTCCTAAGCGCTTCCTTCCATGTCTTTCACCTTCACTGATTTTAGGCTGTGTCTGTTTCTGTACTAACCAGTAAGCATGAAACCTGGCTTCTCTCTATAGCTTACAGATCTGTCTTCCTGCTTTAGCCTTGATTGAGACAGGGTTACTGAGTCACAGCACAAACTATACAGCTGTCTGCTTCTCTGCGAAGTTTTATCAGCTTTCACTTCATGTATTTCAAAGCTTCATGTATTTCTGCAACTGAGTGTATAAACTTCAGAGTTATTATTATGCTTAATGGACTGACTTCCTGGCTCAACAGCACCTATGCAGATTCTAATCCAGCTCCTCCAGGTGTTGCATGGTTAATGTGGCCACAGCAGGTTTCTCATCCTCTTCCCTCTCAGCCTACTCTGTCAGTATATTTTAAATACATCCTGTAGTCAGCATTCAAACTTTCCTTATTTTCCCTTCTGATGATCTTTTGGTTTGAGTATTTGGAACATTTACATTTAGTAAAACATGGTCATCTCCAGTACTCTGTGTAGGCCTGGGCTACACAGTGAAATTCTACCTTAAAACAACAACAACAACCTAACAAACAAATCCCCACAATGACATTTACTGAAGCTGTACTTGTCACACATGCCTCTGTGTTGTGTTTTCTTCCTCTTTTCTGCCTTCTGTTTGGCTAGTGTTTATGTCTCTTACTTGTTAACATACTATCAAAATGTGCTTGTTGCTTTTGGTCTTAACCTGTTATGATCCGCTTCAAATAACTTCACATACTATAAATACCCGCTACAACTGCATGCTTTCACCTGCCCCTTTATAGTTAGTATTTGTTGACTGTATACATGTTACTTTTATGCAGGGTGTAAACCCTATCTTGAGTAGTTATTATTTTTATTAAGTAGTCAGTTATATTTTAAAGAAATGTGCTTCTCTATTTTCAGTGAAACAGTTTAGCTCTCTGTGCTAAACAGTCATCTGTGTTGATTCATACTTCCTTTAAGGGTCATTTTCTTCTGCCCACAGCAATCCCTTTAATATATTTGGTCTTATGGTCCTACGATTACTGGTATCTTAGCTGCGTTATGCCCAGGACATGTTGTATCTGATCTCCACTGTTGGAGATCTCACTAAAAGGGAACTAAAGGTGGGAGGTTTGCTTTTTCCTCCTAGTCTTCCTCTAAAGACATCGCTCTACTGAAATCTCACTTGTGTGTTTCCTGACAAGACCCCTGTTTCCCACTCTTCTGTTTGCTCACTTATGTGGGTCTTTCTCTAGTTGCCTTACGACTTTATCGCTGGCTGTGAGCAGTTTGTATCACAAAGTACTTGAGCTTCACCGAGAATCCTAGAAACCAGTGTTTATAGTTTTGTAAAAAACTAAAGAGTGTTTAGCCATTATTTCTTTTACAAATGTTTATGTTGGCTGCAGGGATGGTTTAGTGGGTAAAGTACTTGCCATGATCCCGAGTTCAGATGTCCAGAACAGAAACAAAGACAAATGTGACAGCATTTGGCTGTAATCCCAGCATTCCTATGGAGCTGTGGAGAGCAGAGGCAGGAAAATGCCCAAAGGCTTGCTGGCCATCTCCCTGGTATATGCAGTGGAAAAATGAGAGACCCAGCCTCAAACAAAGTAGGAGACAAGAACCAACATCCAAGGTTGTTCTCAAACTTCTACATGTGCCCTGTAGTATGCACACACACATACACACCCCAACATATGGATTACATATATACAAAGATAAAAGCAAAATTTTCATGTTCCCAATTTTCTTCCCTAGTGTCTTTAAATTACATATATATCAAGTCACCTAGTATTACCATATGGTTTAAATACATTCTACTTTGACCTCTTTGCTGTTAAAAAAGGACCCTGACCAAAACCAACCCAGGAGAGTAAAGGGTTTACTTGACCTATGCCTCCATTCCACAGTCAAATACTGAGGGGAGTCAGGGCAGGGACTCAAGCTGAACTTGAAGTGAGATTATGGAGGAGTGCTGCTGATTTGTTTGCTCTTTCTCACACAGCCCAGGACCACGCCTGGGAAACAGTGCCACCCACAATGGGCTGGGCCAGGCTACATCATCAGGACAACCCCTCACAGACATGCCCATAGGCCAATCTGGTCTGAGTAATCTCTTCAATTTCCCTTCTTAGGTGACTGTGGGCTGTGTCAAATTGATAGTTAAAGCTAACTAGGACAAGAACTATAATGTATCTTCTTTCCACTTTAAAAAAAAAAAATCCCTCTCTGCAATTTAGATAATTTTTATTGCTTTGTCTTCAAATTCACTAATATTCTCTTTTGCAATATCTACTTTTCACAAATCACATCCAGTGTATATTTTTATATCAAATTTGATCAATTCCATCTGGGAGAATTTAATGAGTCTATTTTTATCTTTCATGTCTCTGTTGAGCTTTTTAAACACAAAGAATATGTATGGTTCTAACACTTAATTTAATTTCCACAAATTCTAGATTTTAGTATTTATTAATAGTCCAAACCATCAAGTAGTCTCTTCCAGTATGAACCCTGTTATAACATTTTAACATTTTTCAAGACAACATGTGATTTAAAAAAAAGAAGAAGAATACACTCTTCATTTATCATAACAGCTCCAGAATTACTTAAAAGCAAATGCTTGGTTGCAGCTTCCTAATGTTTTTTAAACATTCACTAGAACAAAATTTAAAACCACCAGGAGAAAAAAAAAGACTCTTTCATGGTCTGCTTTCCTCTAGGATAAGCAGCCAAACAGCATTAGAGACAAAACTAGCAGTTTAATACAAGAAAAACTTACCCTCCAGAGTATGTCAAAAACTCAACGACGACGACGACAACAACAACAACAACAACATGGCTCCACTCACTGTCACTGTGTTCCTGCATGCAGGACTCTGACCACTAATGCCATGGCAATGACCAAGGTATTCACAGTATGCCAAGGCCCCTGAATCAAAGGAAAATCAAGTCTATTCAACACAACTTGATTATCCTCGTATTTTACTAGATTCTAAAAAGCCAGAGCCAATGCTCTGAGTCTACAAACCAACACTCATGTATGGCTAGTAAAGATGTTTAAATTGGCTATACAAGCTACTCTCCACTACAAACTAGGTACAGAGCTTTGGGCCTGCTCAAGTTCTAAGTAGCAAATGTGTGACATTTAAGGGTGGGCTACAAGTGACTTCACAGTAATGAGTCTTGGGCAGAAGGTCCTTCATGGTGCCTTCTGTTGTTTCTCCCAACTGTTGTTTCTCTCTAACCCCACACTGCCTTTCATTTTACATACCAGGGGACATGAATCAGAGTACAGGCAGAATCCTAACTTAGCATACCAAATCCATCTCTGCACAACTCAGTTCCAGAATATTTATTTCTCTATCAGAAGCTGGGCCTCTGGATTGGTCTCAATTCTCAAGCCTGGAATCACATCAACACTGTCTAAGAGGCAAAGTCCTGAGGTCAAGGCCCAAATTGGCTCCCATTAAAATCCAAGATGGGGCCTTGTCAGTTTACAAGTTTTTTAGTGACTTTCTTTTTCCCTCCTAGAGAATACACAATTAAAAAATAATAAAAACCAGACTTGCTAAATAGCTTCTACAATGCTATTTAGATATGAGATCAGTAAGATCTCAGCAATATCTCCCTCTATATACCAAAGGGTAAAAACTTAGTGTGGATGCTCTCTATTGCTACAACTGAATGTCAGAGACTAGGTGCTGTACAGAAAAGTTGTCTATTTAGTCAGAGGTTCAATAACAGTGATAGTATCTTCTTAGCTCTGATGAGAAGTACTTCTAACTACATCACAACAAGGTGGGCAGAATCATGGTGGGAGTATGTGCAAGAAGAAAAATGTCACGGAAGGACAAGAAGCAAGAAGGATCAAGTACATTCTATTTGACACCCACTCTTATAGAAACCAAGGTCCCCTAAGATCTACGTCAACACCTCCAAGGATGGTGTCCAAGGATCTAACCATTTTCCTCTGGCTCCCACTTCTTGAGGTTCAATCGACATTACCACACTAGGAAAGAGCACACAGACCTTTCTGGAGATCCTCTCAAGCCACAGTAAGCCATACCAAAATGCTATTTGACAACCAAGGCAAGGCTTAAAGTAATAAATAAGGCTGGCTGCACTGCTGTCTCAAACACGCAGACTATCCACACACCCAGCTTATGGTCCATCTCCCTGCTGCTGCCAGGGAAAGTTTCCACAGGAGGATTAGTATCTGGCAGGTCCTTGTGTGAAGGCTAACACATTTTTAATGAACTAATGATGATAAAATCGTTTGGATTGTACTCCCTTTGCTCTCATAGCTCTTATACACACACGGGCTACTTACTGACACCCAGTAGGTACTATCTGTATCCTAAGCATATGGAGAAAGGAAGCTGTCTCAGAAGTTAAGTGACTTGTCCACATGCTGTGTGGCAGTCAGAATGGACACTGCAAGACAGCCTAGGTGTTGGAGCGGAAGCCCTGCTCTGGGGTCACACCATTCCCAGGCCGTCCAGGGTACAGTGTTGAAAGCTGAGTACTACTAGGGGTCACAAGACCAAGAGGAGGCCACTGTGGGACAGGATGCTGGACTGCTGAGAAGCAGGCAGGGAGCCTCCATAACGTGTCCAGCCTCTGTACTGCTCTCTTCAGGCAGGACTACAGAATTCTTCCATGCCTGGCTACATTTGAGAGCCTTCGGCTTTCCCTGGGTAGAAGATGGATCACACTAATCCAAGTTTATTTAGATAGGCATTTCTCAGCACCTAGCACTATGCCTGGGGTTTGATGTGCAGTTTCTAATCCCTATAGCCAGCCTTCAAGGAAGATGCTCAAAGATCTTGTAGACATGATTGGATTTAGGACTTAATAGCTAATAAGTGATCAAGCCACCATGCTTTGGCCCTTGATCCCTGTAACTACATTGCTCTCTGACAATATCTTTTGCTGAGCTGCTAACAGCAGTGAACTCAGTGTCCAAACCCAGCAAGGCAATAAAAATGTTTCAAATGGAATCTTATGAATCAAAGTCCAGAGCTGATTTTCTCTCATATCAAGAGCTGCCCCACCGTGGGCAATCCCAGGACCACCAGCCCTCCTAGTACTTGTCTGCTCTATGAACGATTGAGACACTAACTTGTGCTACAGAGAGGAACAGCCTAACAGATATTTTGATTCTGTTTGTTTGGTTTGGTTTGTCTTTGGTTTTGTTTTGGGTTTTTTGGTTTTTTGAGACAGGATTTCTCTGTAGTCCTGGCTGTCCTGGAACTCACCCTGTAGACCAGGCTGGCTTCGAACTCAGAGAGATCCACTTGCTTCTGCCTCCCAAGTGCTAGGATTAAAGGTGTGCGCCACCACCACCCGGTGACATTTTGATTCTTAAAAGTCACACAGAAATGAACAGAATAACAGTTCTCACAGTTCTACGATGTGACAAAGCTGTCAGTGTTACAATGAACAGGGTAACAACCTCTCACAGTTACACAATGTGACAAAGTTGTCAGTGTTACAATGAACAGGGTAACAACCTCTCACAGTTACACAATGTGACAAAGCTGTCAGTGTTACAATGAACAGGGTAACAACCTCTCACAGTTACACAATGTGACAAAGCTGTCAGTGTTACAAGAGGCCCCGAGAACTACAGCACTGCCCTTGTTTTCCCATTCATCTCAACCACAGCTCCGGAAGTCAGACACAGGAAAAGCACATCCTGAGGCCTTGCTGGAACAGGACTATGGGGGAGTCTGTAACTGGATGTACCAAGCTTCAATATAATCTCATATCTCTGATAACCATGGTGTAGGCTTCAAAGGCAGTAAGACAATGTTTAGGGATCTCAAGTTCCAAAGCTAAAAGGAGACTCAGGAAGAGCCCAAGACTCACAATACAAAGCGATAGTGAGGCAGTCTAGGGTTACTAAACTTGTGATCTGTGTTTATACTCTCAGATTCCCACAGGCATCAGGTGTGCACGATCTACTAGAGGATGAGGTAGGCAGGGCTCGGAGAGAGGAGATGCCAAGGGAATCACTAAATGCTGGGAATGAAGGGGGTCGGGGGAAACTGCTCTAGTCTCCCATGAGGTCTCTGTGAACTCACAACTTCTATGACTTTAAGTGGCTCCTGGATGAAAGCCATTGGGGGGACCACTGTGAATTGTTTTCCTTCTAGGCTCAGCATATCCTTCTTAGGAGTTAAATACATGTGTGCACACACAGGCACACACAGACACACATATCCTCAGAAGTGAAGCCAATTCTGGATTGACATCTACCTGCTAGAGTAAACACTTTCAGTGACTGTTTCCTTTCACTCTATAATTCTGTAAGCAAATGAGATGCTAATTCAACCTGAAATACTCATGAAGTGAGAGCCTGTGATTTGAATTTACGCCTTTAAAGACTCCATTTAATAACCATATTTCAACATGTATTTAACATATAGCAATAATAACAGGTGTTGAAAGCTACTTGCCAATTATCTGAGAGTTTCACGACAGAGGGCCTGGGCCTGGAGCTGTAAGTAACTCACCTAAGATGATGCAAAAGGGCTGGAGCTGGGATCCAGCCAGCCAGTCTGAGTCCACAACTGTAGTTCTCTGGCACTGCATTACACTCTGTAATGCCACTATGCGTTAGCCCACAGCTATAACAGCCAAGAACATGGGTTGTGAAACCAGGCTCCTTGGCTCATTGCACATGGCTGATGGCTAAATAAGAGTCAGAGGCAGACAGACTGCTGTGAGTTCGAGGCCAGCCTGGTGTACAGAGCGAGATCCAGGTCAGCCAGGGTTACACAGAGAAACCTTGTCTAGACAAAAAAGAAAAGAAATGCCAAATGATGTGATGAGAACAGTGCCTGGCACATGGTAAGTCCTAAAAGCAAATACGTAAATGAGCAAGCGGATGCCTCTTAGTTTATCACTATTGCCTTTAGGTGACAGCAGCTGGAAATTATATGAATTTTCTCTTATTTTATCTATTTTCAAACAACAACTTTACTGGGATACTGCCCAAAGACTAGTAAACTATCATAATGTATAACTCAGTGGAATACTACCAGCTAACTCCAGAACCTTTTCATCACTCCAGAAAGAAACCCCCTCAGCAGCCCCTTCCCATGCTCCTTTCCTCAGGCCCTGGAGACCACTTGTTCACTTTCTGCTTTGATGGACTGGCTATTTCTAGGCAGCTCATAAAACAGAGTTGTGTAAGATGTGATCTTCCGTGTCTGGCTAGATTTAGTAAAATGTTTTCAAGGTTCACAGTTATTTAGCAAGTATTCGAGCTTTCTTGCTTTTTACATTGAAGAAGTGCACAGACATAAGATTAAACATTCACAAGCTGCATTTGCTATAATATTGTATGGCTACTATTATTTATTTTCAAAACCTTATTCCTTTTGAATGCCAAATAATATTCCACTGGGAAGAAATGCTTCATTTTTTTTTTTTAAATCCATTAATAGATTGCTGAACTCTGGAGTTTTCCTACTTCTTGTATAGCTGGGGAGTCGGCCACAAACCTTCATGCCCTGCCTCTCATCAGAGCCTATGCTTCAGTTTTCTTGGCTACAGAGCAAGGCATGGAACTAGTGGATCCTGTTGGGAAACGCCTTTCTGTTGTGCTATTTTTAAGCTTTGTTTGAAAAAAAAAAAAAAAACTACACCTACCTAACTATAATCTGCTGGGAGAAATACTGCAGTAAAAGGGGGAGGTGGACTCTGAGTAGACATTGGCTTTGAACCCTGGCTTCTTAGCATGATTGCCCTGTGAGTCAGGAGCACGCTGGGTAACATCCTGGAGCCTCTTCCTTCTTGTCACGAAAATGTGCAGAGTGACATGTGGCGGTGACAGTGCTAGGGCCTGGTGTTCAGAAACACTGAGCAAATAGTCACTGCCTTCATTAGCAGGCATCTTTCTGGTGCCAATGACAATTCTCTTCCTTTTTTTTTTTTTTAAAGGAGGTATCTAAAAATACAGGAAAGTCTCAAGCAGAAAGCAACCATCCCCCGCATTCCAGCTCCTCAGAGGTCATCCCCATTAGCATAGCCACTCACACCCAAGTGTGATGCCATGTCACGGTGATCTTGGCTCATTTGCTCCCAGAGAAGAAAAGATGCATCACACTAGGAATCTGCAGTACAAAATGGAAGTCCTGCCCATCCAACTACAGCAAGGATGACAGTGATCAGGGGACACAAACAACTGTCCTTGCCTCACTGCATGGAACCCCAGTGAGTAGCAATTAGACAGGGTGCCCTAGCTGGGATGGACTTCTCAGAACAGCCACTTGTAGAGAATGAAGGAGCTAGTCTTCAAATAATGTAAAAAAAAAAAAAAAAAGTCAGCAGCAAATGCGACAGACATAGCGTCCCTGAAGAACTGGAGACAGGGCAGGTAAGATGGCCAACCAGCAAAGGCACCCAAGACTAAGCCTGGTAACCTGAGCTTGATCCCTGGAATCTCTGTGGCAGAAGGAGAGAAAGAACTCCTGCAAATTGTCCTGACCTCCCCACTCTATGTGCACACATAATCTTTGTGTTTTAAATAAACAAACACACGTACATTTTAAAGTTTTAAAAATAATTCAGGATAGACACATCATCTGCAGACCTTCACTTAAAGCTCTGTCTTAAAGCCTTCCTTGGACTCTCTGAATTCCTACTGCCTCCAAAAGGAAGACCAATGAGAGAAGTCCACCAACACAAACAACATAAGACATGAATGTGGGTCAACAGCAGTAAAAGGACTTGCTCTTCTTACAGCATCCAAATATAAACAGGAAGCCCCGGCCAGCAACCTGAGATGCACAGCCCATTCCATAGCGCACACAGCCTCCTGCCACAGCACAATCGTGACCTCTAGAATAGAAAAGGTGGGGAGATCAAAGGAGATGTACAGTTTGCTAGCAGCTCTCCATCAAGGCCAGACAGCATCCTCCCCCAACCCCCAACCCACACACAAGCCCTAGTCCACCTAGCCTGAGCTTCCCTTCCACCATAGCAAAATTGGCACACAGTAGCTCTGCCGTGACCTACTTCTGACATCCAAACCCAGCACACATTGACTTATCTAGAAAACTATTTGTCCCCTCACCACCCAGAGTGAGCTCAAAGCTTCAAATGCAGAAAGCACCTTCTCAAAGAAAAGCAATGGGGCTTCTATAGTCTCCTGTCCTCTCTCTAGAAACAGGGAAACATAAGCACAGGGGGAGTTGAGGCTGTGTCCAGGGTCTCATAGGGTATCAGCAGGGCCTTCCCTGATTCCTGAGCGTTCTACTTCAGTAGCTACTTGAAACACAGACCCCAGAAGATCAGAGAAATGGTCTTGTTCTACAGTTCACCTAGAAGGTCATGTTCATTTGCAAACATGCAATTCCTAAAGCTTAAGACATGATTCTGTGACTTCAAAGACCCTGTCAGGAACCCCTTGAGCTTCCACACGGGGGTCCTTACTGCTATGGACTTTTCACCCAGAGGGATACAGGGCACAACTCCAGTTAACGCTCTGGTACCCAGACACAAGCTTCCTTTCCCTTTTCAAAGGTCCCTGTGTAAACTCCGTCTCTGCTAAAGCTGTCCCAGGCACTCGTGACAGGCTGATAAGCCTGGATATGACCCGCTGAGCAAAGACGGGCTGTGGCGCTTCCTCCTAGAGAGTGCTGGGCATTCCTGCACCCTCCTCACTAAGTTCAGTTTAACAGAGAAGCCCAGGCAGCTCAGTTTTCTCCTTGCGTCTCTGAACTCCAGTTTAATAACACAATGATCCCAGTCTCCGCGACTGCAAATGCAACTCAGCCTATAGGGACACTAAGTCAGCCTACCTTGTGGCAGGGTAGGGACTATAAGGTATTAAGACACAAATGACAAGCAGATAACTGAAGGTGTGAGAGGCACCTGGAAAGGAGCAACTGCGCATGCGCCACAGGAGTTCCTGTCTGGGTCTTGACGGGGCTCCTGCGACCCCTGGTGGCAGCTGCCCACCTACTGCAGAATGACCTCTGACCCCTGCAAAAAGCACTGAGCCTAACAGATGTAGCCCCAAGCCAAAGCTTTTGGTTTATCATCTTGCTATATAATTCTGGGCTCTAGATTTTTAACGTGTCCAGAACTCCAAAGTGTCCCGGATATCCTTAAACAAAAAAGTCTGAGGCTGGCTAAGCTGTTTAGTAAAGGCGGTTTGTCCATAACCTCCTACAGGATCTACACTGGGTCTAAGAGCTACTGCTCAAAGCACCTCACCCAGGATCAAGCTCTGTCACGCAGGGTGTGCAATCTCACGGCGACACAACAGTGATGGAATGGAGTGATGGATCCGCCCACCAGGTCTCTTAAACAGGGACACTACCCATGCTTGTCTCTAGGGTAGCAAGGATCAAGGGGAGTAAGGGGTAAGCGCTTAGGACATGTTTAGGATGACTTACAAGCTATAATCATCACCAATAATTTAGTACTACATCCCAATAGTATCCAATAGTCCCTATGCAACCTGAGGTCTCTCTGCACAGAAGTTACCACCTTGATGGGCACTGAGCAAGGCTCAAGGCTGAGACATCCAGCCAAAGTGGAGGTCGGCTTCCTGCTCCCCCTGCTCTGCGCTCTCTCCAGCCCACTATGGACAGCTACACCCTATGCCACACTGCAACACCTCGCTTTTCACAGAACAGTCTGTACTCTGCTCCCGCCCCCAAGAGAGCTTAGAGCTTTCCAAATATGGGTGTGTGCGTTTTCTTCTTCTTCTTCTTCATTTCCAAAGCATCATGACTATCTGGGGGAAGAAAATGAGCACTAGACATGATTTGGCAACCACAGGAGATTAGGAGGGGTTGTGACTAGCAAGGCCTGCGCTCGAGATCCAATTAGTCAAAACACCAAAGCCAGGCCAGGTGATAGACCATATCAGACTTTGTGCAAGTCCAGGTCCCTAGGAGATCCTAGGAGGGACCTGACTGCCACAGTGCAAGAGCTCGCTGCATTACAGAGGCTCCTTAGCCAAACAGATTGGAGCAGTCACAGACCTGAAGGTGAGTGTCAGCAGCAGAGGAGCTACAAACAAGATTATGTTTCAAAGCACGTCCTTGACCACATTCACATTCATCTAAAATAGGCAGGATTTCAGACACACTGGAAATCCCTCTCTTCTGACTTAACAACCAGTGTCTACCCGAGTAGAGTTCACCACCAGTTGTGTACCCTGCATGCCAGGGCAAAGCTTTAACAAACGATCTTGTGCAGGCAGCCAGTGAGGCAGCTCTAGGCTGTCCTAGTACACAGAGGCAAGGCAAGCAGCACAGACATGGCACAGCTTCAATGCCCGGCCTAGACCATGTGCCCGTGTATTTTGCTAAATCCATGAATTAATTAATTATATAGTCTAGTTATGGAAAGGCAAGTGGCGGAAGTGAAATGATTAAACCAAAGCTGAGTGGCAAACTGGACTGTGCAAACTATAAATAGAGGTGGGATCAGCGGAAGGAGGGTAGGGTCTGCCTGCAACAACAGCGTCACTGAGGGTGGACCCAGCTAAGGCACAAGAGAATAGCGTCAAGCTGGAAGAAGACAAACCTAGTTAGGGAGTGGGCCTGGAAGAGGCAAGGGCAGGTGAGTGGGCAGGCAGGCAGCCTGGAGAAGAGGGTGGGTAGGACACAGCAAGATATGTGGCTAGCCTGGCCATCTGGGAGCTGTCCACAGCTCTGGAAGGAAAAAGTTTGCCTACATTTAGCATAAAACTCACTGAGAACCCAAGCTTTGAGCACAGGGAAACTCTTACTTTACTGTGGATTTTCCCATGGTCCATTTTTAATTTCAGCTTGACTTGTCCTGACACTCAAGTCGCTGTCTAGCTGTTGCCTTCATAATATGTGAATATCACCTGCCACAATAGGAAATACACAGTGGAAAGTTCCATGTCACTCAGACCCCTCTTTCCTGAGACCAGAGCTCCACAGAGCACCCTATCTACAGATAACCCTGTCACCACTGGGAGCACCAAGATCATCCTTGTTTTCCTCCCTCGCTGTGGTCCTCCACGGTGAGCTCTATCCACCTCAGCTTATATGCAGAGAATTCTTCAATCCTGATCAATAAACTAGTACCCTAGAGACCCTTTTAGGCTGAGCAGATTCCCAGGACAGCAGGCCCAGGGGATCAGAATTCATCACTTCAGCTCCAGGCCAGTAGCTTCCTTAAGGCCCAGGGAAACCCTCCTCCTGTGAGGCTCTACAGCTTCAGCTGTTCCTGCCCAGGGGGCTGAAGCTACCTTCACTCTTCCCAATCTTGCTTGCCTCACCAGCCCCTCACACACATACAGCTTGTCCCTACTACCTGCCTCTTCTCTTTCAGACACCTCTCAGTTCTGACATGTCTGCCCTGGCCTTGGTGCACCCCCTGTACTTGGAATCTAGGCTATGGCTCTACCGCTGATATCAGTTAGGACCAATGAGGATGCATGCTAGTCTTTGAAATGAAAGGAATTTAATGCTTGGAACTGTCTGCATAAGAGATGAAACATGAAGAAGAAAGTAACATGGTTACCCACCCACCCCAGAATCTAGCATTAGCAGGAAGCTGCTGCCATCACAAAAGCTGGAAAGGCCAGAGAGAGGAGGTGGAGTTGAAAGGGCCCAGAAGCTGGGGTCATTGTGTGGGAGTTAAACAGAGAGGGACATTTCATTTGTCAGGAACCGGACATACTGTGACTTTTCTCTCATCCTACCCAATGCCTTCCAGCAGTGCCTTCTGGTGGCCAAAGCCAGGCACAAATCAACTGACTAGCCCTGAGAAATAGCCTGCAGAAGTGAGAGCCACTGAGGGGCAGAACACAGAGGAAGGAAGAGCCCAGGGCCAGTTCACACCCTCCCACAAGTCTCCTTCCCTCCAGTCTTTAATTCCTTCTTATCTATTCTCCTTAAATTCTCCCCTAGCTATTCTCTGCCTTGTGCAGAAAGATCATTCTTACTTACACACTCATTCAAGCCAGTCTTCATCCTTAAAACCTGCCAATAGTTGGCAGCTTCCTGGCAAGAGAATATGCAGAATTTGTCCACTAGACTGAAGATGCAGAATTTGTCCACTAGACTGACGCTGTCAATCAACTACATGTACAGAAAGTGCTGTTGGCTTTGACTATGATGTGTACTGAGTCTGCTTTAAAACATGGGCAAACCACTGTTCGAATTATCACTGAAGGATGAAATGCAGAATATTTGCAAATCTGTCAATCCTGAAACTGGAACCAGCTAAAAACAGCCAAGATTGTTTGTCACTATTGACTAGCTCAGAGCTCCACTGAAAAGATACCATAGAGCTGGATATCTGGTGTCATATAGCTAGGTGGTGCATAGCTTTAATTTCTCCTACTCAGGGGGCAGAGGCAGGAAGACTGAATGCTCAAGGCAAGCTAGGGCAACAAAAACTGTCTCCAAAAGAAAGTCAAAACAAAGAAAGAACACCACAGCAAACACCAATACGGCCATAGATGCCTTATAAAGAACAACGTGGAGAGTGGGGAAAAGCTATTAAAGCCTAAGGTAAGAGGCAACAAGAGACTGAACCAGCAACCAAAAACCCACAAAGAAAACTCAGATGCATATGGATATCTAAGAAGTAGAGCCAAGAAAACAAAATGGAGGGAACACTTCTCAAATCCACCTTGTGACATCATAGTCTTCATGACAAAGCCAAGCCTTTGAGTGGAGACCACAAGTGTCCTCTATGTACACAAATACAGAAAGCCTCAACAAGATTAACACCCCAAACTCATCTACACAGAAATGATTAGACACCATGACCAAATGGGATGGATCGCAGGGACACAAGACTGAGCTGACATATGGGAACCAACATACTAAAAGAATGAGGCACACAAATTACATGACCTTCATATCAGAGGGAGGGAAAGTACCTTGTATTTGGTCCCTGGTTTCATTTTGAGATTTTCAGCGCCATTGGAATGCAGCTGGCTTCCTTATGTTGTTTCATATTCCAGAACCCAAATGAACTCCGTTAGCGCTAAAGAAGTTGTAAAGGTATGTTTTTAGTGTTTTCTATATAATATCATGACATCTGCAAATACAGGTAGTTTTATTTCTCCCTGTGTGTCTTTTTCTTGCACATCTGCACATATGTGATTTTTTAAAAATCCAACAAACTAGAAATAGAAGAGAATTTCTTGGAGTTGAAAAAAGTCATAAAAAAAAAAAAAAAAAAAAACTCAATAACCCAAACTTTATCATAAAATTCCACCACCACAAGGACGTCTGCTCTGGTCACTTCCATTTGCCACTATTCATGAGAACATATAGAAGGACCAGCCTGTGCAGATGTGCAAGAAAAAGACACACAGGGAGAAATAAAACTACCTGTATTTGCAGATGTCATGATATTATATAGAAAACACTAAAAACAAACCTTTACAACTTCTTTAGAGCTAGAGGAGTTCATTTGGGTTCTGGAATATGAAACAACATAAGGAAGCCAGCTGCATTCCAATGGCGCTGAAAATCTCAAAATGAAACCAGGGACCAATCCTACTTAGAGTAATACTTAAAAGAACAAAACACTTAGAATAAAACGTTTAAAGGGAATATAAGACATACATACCCCCCAAAAAAACCTAGACAAGGGCTGGAGAGATGGTGCAGAGCACTGACTGCTCTTCCAGAGGTCCTGAGTTCAATTCCCAGCAACCACACGGTGGCTCACAACCATCTGTAATGAGATCTGATGCTCTCTTCTGGTGTGTCTGAAGACAGTGACAGTGTACTCGCATATATAAAATAAATAAATCTTAAAAAAAAAAAAAAAAAACCTAGACAATATTTTTAAATGAGAAAAGGCATTCCATGTTCATGGATTAGAAGATGACAAAACTGTCCAAATATAGTTACAGATTCAACAGTGCCCTGATCAAAATTTTCCTGCCCTAATTTACACTGTCTTAAAATTTACATGGAAATATAAGGACTCAAAAGAGCTGAAACAATCTTGAGAAGGAAAAACAGATTCGAAGACTTTACAAGTTCAAAGTGTACTACAAGGCCACAAGGCCACTGACCTCACAGTACAAAGGATAGATTCGGCGGCCAAAGGGGTCCAGACATGAGCAGTCACGCTTATATTCAACAGTAAGGATGGTGTGCACTTTAGTAGAAAAAGAACTGTGTCCTTAACAAATGGTTCTAGAACAACAGCAACTCCACTCGCAAAAGAATCAATTTGGACCTTTTTTCATAAAAATAAATAAAAATTAACTCATAATGGAGTTATGAGACCCAAGTTTACCAGTTCAGCTCTTTGTACAATAAACCAAAGGAATAAGTCTTCTCTACCTTGATTAAGCAATGGTTTCTAGATATGAAACCAACAAAAAAGTCAGCTTTTGTATTTCAAGGGACACCGCTGCGGGGGTGGGGATTGCTATTACTCTGCTATAGAAGCACAGTATCAAAATGACTCCTAATAACATGTTGTTTTAGCCACAGAACAGAGAACTACCCAACCCTCTGCAGAGAAGCTTCTCGTAGTATGTGGTAGTAACATGGAGACCCACAACTGGACAATGTGCAGAGGGTGAGAGATTGTGGAGCATTTAGCCCTAAAGGGGAAGTCTTTATCAAACTCATCCTCTCAAAGCTCTGGGATCCAAGAAGAAGAGGAATGGAAAGATTCTAAGAGCCAGGAGATGGCAGATGACTGCCAGGACAGTGCCATCCAGACACCACAGGTCTGGTACACATATGAACAGACGGGTGTAGCACACATACGACCTGCACACATTGAAACTAGACAGAATCCCATCATGGAGGAGAGGGAGAGAACACAAAATCTCACTCCTAACAAAGAGGCTGTTTGCAACTGATAGCTGCTGGGTACAGAAAAAATCAGTTTTCTTCAGTAGAGTGGAAGTGAGTGTATTAATTGTACCTAAAGGTAGGGCCCATGCTCAGGAGTGGCTGGCCAACACAAAATAAACTCCATGGTTTGGTTTGGCTTTTTAAGTGAAAGAAAAGACAAGAAGCTGTGTGGGTAGGGGTGAGGACGGAGAGAAGCTGGGAGAGGTGAAAGGCTATAATTAAAGGATAATTACATCTTTTTTTTAAAGAAAAAAAGAAAGTTAAAGACAGCACAGACTGAGATGAAATAATTATAGACCATACCTTGGCAAAATGATCTATAGATAAAAATGTAAACAAACAGAAACTGCTGCAGCTCAATAGAGAATAGGAGCAAATGATCTCCACAGATCTCTCTAAAAGACACAGTAAATGGCAGGAGTGTGGCAACCACTCAGTGTCCTCCGTCACTGGGGAGACACAGGACAGTCTCACACAACGGTCATGTCAGACGGGGATGGAGGGGTGGCTCAGTGGTTAAGAGTGCATGGTGCCCTTGCAGAGGGCCATGTCTGATTCCCAGAACACTCATAGTCAGCCACAACCTCACAGAACTCCAGTTCCAGAGGATCCGGTGCCCTCTTCTGGCTTCTGAGGGCACTGCACCCCTTCACATGTACAACTCACTCAGACACATACATAGACCCATAATTTAGAGTTAGATTAAAAATGCTTAAATGACAGAAATTAACATATGCTGACAATGATCTGGAGGAAGCAGAAATACGCACAGGTAAAATCCTTTGGAAAACAGTTTTTGGTTCCTCAAAAGGGTAGTAAGCTCAGAGTTACCCCATGGCCCTGTCATGCCAGCAGGGCAACTAGTCATGTAGTACTAGTCATCTAGTAGGTCTGCAGGCATATGAAATACACACTCACCCCAAGTCTGTGCACAGCCACTTACAGCATCATCGCTCTCCCACACGCTAACATCTAAGAACCTTGAAAGCATGCCAGGTGAAAGAAGTCAGACTCAAAAGACTTATTATAAATTTAATTTATATAAAATTTCTGGAGTAAGTAAACCTATAGAGACAAAACACATAGAAGTTAACTGAGTGTTGAGTGGGCTGGACCCTGGGAGGCAACTGCTATCTAATGAGTATAAGTTTCTTCTGACAGGTGATAACATTTTCTAAAATCAACTGGTAATGGTTACACAACTCTAAATATACTAAAAACTGCTGCATTATATACTTTAATGATTAGATTTTATGGCAAAATATACAAATTATATATCAATAAATTTGTTAGGAACAAACAATCGGGCCATCAAGATGTCCCGGTGGGTAAAGGTGCTTGCACACAGTCCTGACAACCTGAGTTCAACCCCAGACTCCACATGATGTCGGGAGAGGATCAATTCCTGAGTTGTCCTCCAACCTCTACGTGCACACACAAAAATACGTACACACACACACACACTCCCAAACACACACAAAATGCTTTTTAAGCTATACACAGAGTATTCGGAAAGATGGTAGAACAGGTATTCCAACTTAGGCAATGTGGCACAGGGATGATTTGTCTGTTACACAGTGCTGGCCATATGGAGGAGGCTGGGTCTTCACACTGAAGGAAGACAGGAACACACAGGCACACACAGGCAAGCAGGTTAAGCCGGTCAGCTTTTCATTGCTGTGACACACACCCGAGACAACCAACTTAAAGGGTGGAAGGTTTCTTCCAGCCACGGACAGAGGTTTGCTCAGGATCACCTGGTCCTGTTGTGTGGCCTGTTCTGAGCTATGACACCGTGTTGGAGGGGGTACAGTGGCTGAGCTGCTTACCTCGTGATGGCAGGGGCAGGGACAAGGTGTATCCTTCCAGAGCATTCCCCCAGTTAGGCCCACTTTCCATTATTTCCCAACATGGCTCCACCACCTGGGGTCCACGCCTTCAAAGCATGAGCCCAGGAGGACACTTCAAATCTGAACACAAATCTAGCTATTCTACAAAACAATCTAGAAATCCTTCTCTTTTGACACAGACTCTCTATTTCTGCGAACTTTCTGATGAGAACCATGAGGAACAAATACATAGACCAGACCAGGAGGGTGCACCTGACAAGGAAAGAAACTTGGGTAGCTCCTAAAAACTGCAGAAATCATCTATTGTGGGAAAGGTATTCAAGAACTCTCACAAGGTGGAAATACACAAGTCACGGAGCAGAGTATGTTAATAAAATTTCATTCTTGTAGAAAAACCCAAACTCATGAGTGGCAAGTATACAGGAGATCTGGGAGGACACGCGGTAGATTGCCGATGCTATGCCTCCAGGGAGACGGAGTATCCATGTCCCCTCGATGTGTCTACACACTGGATATATAATCCACATACTCTTTGTCTACACTGTGGGGAAGAGTCAAGAAACCAATCCCAGGGAGAGCTGGAAGCACCATTCCTGGCCCTCGTTAGAGCCTTAACCCAGTCAGGGAAGTGTGCAAGAGGACAAAGCCTTCACTGATCTGTAGATGTACGGCTGCAGAAGGAAGTCACCTGCTGCTCTGCTCCCAACCTCTGCCACAGTAAGGCGACACTGCATAAAGACCCTTCACTTGACCTACATTTCTGTCCTACATTTCTATGTTTCAAAGCATCTTCTTCTTGTCTCCTTTGATGCTCTCCATACTTCTTTTGTAGCAGTAAAACCATGAGAGTCAGATTAAATTTCTCACAAGTCACAGAACAGAATCAAAACAGCTGAGTGTCTGACATCAGGGTTTTTTTTGTTTTGTTTTGTTTTTTGTTTTTTTTTTCAAGACAGGGTTTCTCTGTGTAGCCCTGGCTGTCCTGGAACTCACTCTGTAGACCAGGCTGGCCTGGAACTCAGAAATTCGCCTGCCTCTGCCTCCCAAGTGCTGTCGCCCGGCGACATCAGGGTTTTATGCACACTACAGGATCACACAGATTCTGGACTCCGTGAGCCTCGACTAGAATCTCAGCTCTGCACTGGCCAGATCTCTTAGATTCTTTGCAAGGAGTGACAACCCTATAATATCAGAGAATTCCTAGGACAAATGTATTCCCACAGTTCTGTCACTCTCCACACCTGCTCTAGAGCTCTTTATAAAAGCCAATCCAAGGGAGCTGTGACTGCTGCAATGGTTTCTGTGAACAGACTGACATAGGATCTTTGCCCAAACCCTGAGGCCAGACAGGTGTAGCTTTCCTCCTTGAGAACCCTCTGCACATGAACCATACCTCCTCCATTCTTCCAGACTGCTCTTCCCCCAGGAACCCCGTTTCTTCAGTGTTTACTCACTAGATAGGTCTGTCAGAAGACCATAGTGACCCTGTCACAGAGCAGCACCTGGCCCCTCCCTGGTTTGCCTATCAGGGCGGCCTCAACTGGAATAGAAGGCCCTGAATCTATCTGAGGACTCTTGCTCAGAAGAATCACTACTGTGGATGCCTATCAAGGGCATCTGCCCTTTCCCCATGATTCCCAAGTGGGTTATCCCTCTTCTTCACAGGCTGCACTCATTGTGGTTTGTTGTGGGAAATATTAAAAATGATCGGCAAGTTCCCGCGCTATACCCAGCACCGACGGGTCACATGGCGCCAGAGCTCTAAAATCTCTCCACCCTGCTCACTAAGTTCCCACTGGCGGGTCGTTGCCACGCCAGCTCCATGCTTCAAAACTTCCACGGCCTTTGTGGTGCACTTCAGGCAAACCCACATACCTTTCTCTCTGGAACCCAATAGAGAGAAAGGTTTTGTTTTTTTATTAGAACAGAAAGGGAGAAGCGTTGTGGATCGCATTAGAACAGAAAGGGGGAAGCGTTGTGGATCGCCCTGGTACTGTTTGTATCTTGATGTTAATTCCACTCTCCTGGGAGGGGCTGCGGACAAGGAGTGAGTCAGTACTCAGGTGACTTGTAAACCATCTCCTAATGAATAAAGGAGCCAATCACTGGGCGAGTAGGAGGGACTTCCGGGTTGGATAGGGGAAGAAAGAGGAAGCAAACAGGGCCTTTTTGGACTGGATAGCAAGGTGTAGCTACTAGTGTCTCTCGGTTTATCCTGATTCAGATATCCGGATTCACCACCGGGGGATTTAGATTTAATATGGCTTACAAGACTAGGGGTCTAGTTGTTGCGCCCAGAAATTGTTTTTCTTCACACGGCTGCTCCATTAGGTTCTAGAGAGAAAGGTATGGCAGCAAAGCATGCCTTTGCCAGATGTGCACCACAAAGGTGGTGGGAGTTTTGAAACATGGGGCTGGCATGGTAGCGACCTGCCAGTGGGAACTTAACGAGCTGGTTGGACAGATTTTGGAGCTCTGGTGCTGTGTGACCCACTGGTACAGGCGGGAACTTGCCACTCTTTTAAATATTTCTCGCAACAGTGGTTACAATGTACGCATCATAGGTAACTCTATAAAGGATGGGAGTGCAATCCTGCTTGTGCCAGCGAGACTCACTGAGGACCCCTCAGCAACAGGCCCATGAGAAATAAGACCTGGATGTCCTACTTATCCCAACCTAAACAGAAACCGGCAGAGGGCAGGCGACCAAAGAATGGGAGAGAAAGCATCCAAGTCTTTGTTCTGAATCTGGATGACACGGGAGGTTTAACTGGGTTGGGTATCCTTTCATCTAAAGAAATTTTGGTGGAACTTCAAAGGAGTCTTCAGCTTGAGCTGAGATCAGTGTTTCATACACTGCTGTCCTATGTATGTTCAAGGCAGGAGCTGTGGCCCCAAGTCCAGAGAGTCCTGTGCAATACAGCATTAGTTGCTGGCTTTGGATCATACCACCTCTTCTACCTTCTTTGTGCACAGAACAGGTCTGTGCATTTCCCCGGCTCAGCAGGCAGTTAGAGTGAACAGAGGCATGGATGGCAAGCTATTCCCTGCCACTTCTCCACCTGCCCAGAAGCTACTGCACCTTTCTAACCAAATCCAAGACCATCCTCAGATTCTCTACTGCCTGCCACCCCTACGGAGTCTCTACAAGCAAATAGGAGCAGGCTGGAAAAAAATGAGCTTTAATAGTTTTTCCTGGGACTGAAGCTACTAGCTAAACAAAGGAGCCATCTGGTCCATAAGCCTTCAGCCGTGGCCTAGAAAGAACAGTGTGACTGTACCACCCACCTGGATGCTTCAGGTACAGATATAGACAGCCTGGAACCAACCCAACCACACCTAAACTCTCTCAGCAGCCAAGAACAGAGCCCCAACCATGACCCGAGAGCATCAAGAAGCCTGTCTCCATTCCTAAGAAAATCAAGGCAACTGCCTGGCAACACTATTCCAGGAGGGAAAATAAGCTCAGAAAGGAAGCTCACTCCCTAAGTCACACTGTTGGGGTGCCATCTCTTCCTGACATATGGAACTGTTAGAATCTGCCCTAAGGGACAACAGTGAATACACTTTGATTGCTTTGTTTTCTTTTGAATTGAGTGAGAGAAAAATCCTAATTAAAGATACATGTTTCCTTGGTGGTCTCAACGTGTCATCTTTTTAGAGCATGGCAATGTTCAGGTCACAACTGCCCACTCAATAAATTCCCAATTCAATGTGTCTTAAGCATTTTTTTGAGGACACCCGTGTGCCCAGAACTAAGGAAAGTGTGGTGGAAAATGAACAATGCCTGATAGGGAATGCCAGTCATGAGAGGACCACCTGCAGGGTGAATGCCAGTCATGAGTGGACCACCTCTAGGGTGAATGCCAGTCATGAGTAGACCACCTGCAGGGTGAATGCCAGTCATGAGTGGACCACCTGCAGGG
>JANHMN010000022.1:28269962-28287539 GCA_030674055.1 Rhabdomys pumilio | reverse complement strand
CTGTTGAATAGTTCTAATCTCCATGCCATGCTGCTGGTTAATTTGCATTAAAAAGAGGTGAGGAACAGCTAGCTCTTTAGAACCCACACATGCAGACTGTTCTGGATGAACTCAGAACAACTCATACACCAGCCTGACTGTGGTATGTTTGTCTGTGAGAGACAGACATAGGGACACTAAAAATACAGTCAGTTTGAAAAGGTCTAGAAGTCTACAAGGACCCTATTATTGCCGGGGTCTAGGAGACCTCAGCTGGGTCTAATGGTTGCAATGACCTTTAGGTTGATTTTTCAGTCAATATTCTGGTCATAGAATGGAGAACAGCTTCACCTATACTGCATAAACTTACAATTAAAACAGTCACCATAGGGGACCCATTCAGATGTGGGTGGTCAGCCCAGCAGAGGCTCAATTAGCCTCATCTTGGCACCAGTCACTCTTCAGGAGCCTCAGCACTGCTCCATCTGTGTCCTAAGGAGACAATTTCTCAGTGATGAGACTAGAGTCCCAGGAGGAGTCAGCCAACACCAGAACACAGTAAGAGCCGGGTGCCTTTAATCCCAGCACTTGGGAGGCAGAGGCAGGTGGATTTCTGGGTTTGAGGCCAGCCTGGTCTACAGAGTGAGTTCAAGGACAGCCAGGGCTACAGAGAAAGCCTGTCTCGAAAAACCAAAAAAAAAAAAAAAAAAAAAAAAAAGAACACAGCGTAAGAATTCCTTAGAAGTTTGTAAAGAAAACAAACTTCTTGTAACACAGTAAGTCAGGTGGTCTACAGCAGCTTCCAATGTCAAAAGACAAGGAAGTGATGTCCACAGAGGGCCCAGGGACAGCAAAGGCTGACACCCCAGGAGGGGAGAGAAGGACAGGCAGCAGGGAATGCTGTTGTCACAGCTTCCAAGAGCCAGTGTGCACTATACAAGGACAGCATGTCTCAACTGAATCTGGCCACTGTTCAAATCAGTAGCTACCCGTGGTTAGTGGATGTCATAATGGGCAAGATGTGACCACTGTGGAAGTGTCTCAGTATTCATATCTATATATCCCCACGACTCCATAAGGATGCCTAAAATAATTATTAGCAAGAATGTCAGAATAACAAAATTTGAGATATGTTTACATTTTTTATCTCTATAGCTTGAATTATAGCTGAACAGAATCTTTTGTTTATTAGTTTGTTTTTAAACAAAATCCACCCCGTGTAAGCTGTCCTGCAATCTGTGATCCTTTCGCTCGGCTTCCAATGCAGTGCTAGATCATAGGAGTGTTTGTGTGCGTCGGGCTAGGCAGAGCTCAGTGGTCTTCACTTTGGTTTTTTTCTTGGATTTGTTTTGTTGTTTTTAAAACAGGATATATATATATATATCAATCACATCACCCCAGCTGAATATATGTCACTATATAGAGCTAGCTAGTCTTGTCTGGAATTCAAACTCACAAAGATCTGCCTGCTTCTGCTTTGAGAGTGCACTACCATGCCTGGCCCCGAATCATTTTTATATTACTTATGGGGGGGGGAATAGAACTTTCTCTTAAAAGCTACAAGTTTTGATATCAGGATATTTGTTAACCATATAATGATAAGTGATAAGATTGCTGATCATCAATCCATGCCAACCCTTTTCTGTATACTTTGTTTTTATGGTACTGAGATTCAAATTCTGAGCCTCAAGCAAGCTAAACCAGAGTTCTACCATTGAACCCCTGTATATTTTCAGGAGGGAGGGGGGAAGAAAGAGAGAATACAATGAGCCCTAGATGTGATCTCAGCCTCAGCCTCAATTCCAAGAGGCACATTCTAAGAAAGCATCCTGTGCACCCACGCTGAGGGCTCCTCACACTGCTTTCCCACAGCCCCACCCATCTGCCTGTCTCCCTGCTGCAGGGCCTGAGGCAGAATTCCCAGACCTAAAACAGCAGGTGAGGACCCAGCTACCTGTTCTCACCATGGACTTGACAGCATCAATCCTCCGTTTGTAAAAATGGAAGCCATGCCACAGAGACAGCAGGGCCAGACTGGTGAACCCAGTGGGAGGGCACCAGGCTGAGGGGATGGAATGGCACATTATGCACCAGAGCCAAGGGCGAAAAGGACAGAGAACAAAGTGGAAAAGAGAGCAGGTGGGTTACAGCATCCTAATAACTGTCAAAGAAGAACCAGGCTTCCAGTGACAGGCACTTTCTGACTACACTCTTTAGCACGCTACCAAAACCACTCCTGAATGTTTTCTACTCTCCAGGTTCCCTTTCAATCTGCCAAGCAAATTATGTCTTTGTCCTCTTAGGAAAAAAAAAAAAAAGGCAGGTTACTTGTCACTCATTCTCCCAGCCAGGAGAACAAAGAATTAGATATCAAGAGCTCTTGCCAAAATATCTTTCAGAGACAAGACTCAGCCCTGATACTGGAGGGGTCCTGGATGGCAGGATCCATGCTTTATGGACTCTGCCTGTACCTGTCAGGATCCCATGAGTCCCCAGTTCACATTCTACCAGCAAGGAAAGATGCAGACATCATTACCCAGCTCTTAGTGCTGGAAGTATCTGGCTACATGCTGGGACAATAAGAGAAGAAGGAAGAAGGAACCTCAAACCACAGAATATTAATTTCAGATGGATTAAAGAATTAAGTAGAAAGAAGAGAGGATCAAACAGACTTTCACTCCCCCAAGGGTGGAGCTATATAGAGTTTCTCTCTCTGGTTTAGTCACAAAAACAATATAGAGAATGGGAAACAGGCAGTGCAGAGACCCTGAGAGCCAGCTAACAGACACACAGCTGCCTTCAATTTCCACTTGTGACTGGGAAATGGGGGCCTGCCCTTTGAACTCTACCCACAAAAGCCTTAGATCTGAGCACCTTCCTGTTCCTGCAAGTACTCCCCAGGCACAGGGGAAAGCACGGGCAGGGAGCAGCTACACAGGGAGCAGCCGCCCTGCAAAGTGGGCAGGTCTGCAGCTTCTGGGACAGAGAAGCCCAAGTAGTACCAGGAGGAAGAAAGGCTCAGGCTTAGGCAGCCTGGAACCAGAATCCAGGCTTACTATCTGTATGGGACTGAGGACTCACCCAATCTCTCTGAGCATTGGTTTCCTCAGCTGGCAATTGTGAGGACCACACAAGAGATGCAACGCATATAGCATGTAGCAGGAGCTAAGCAACTAGGGCTGATCTTTTCTTTCATGAAGGACCTACTATACATCCCAGAATAGTAACACTGAAAGCTCTCTAAGTCCACTCCTTGTGCACCTGGGTCTGTAGCATTATCAGAGTAAAGAAATACTGGATACCACTGACTAACTGCCCAGCTTTGCCAGGTTCTTACTAAGCACAAGGCCATGTGCCAAGCAATTCCTAAAAGCAACATTAAGAATGTTGAGACTATCACCATTGCCATCTCTCACAGAGAACAGGCAGGAGAGAGAAAGCAGCATGTCCAAGGCCACAGCCAGTAAATCCTGGAGCTGGGGTCTGAACCTGGGCAGTTCCTAACAGCATCTCTCCAACATGCCAGGCACAGACCACCTGGACTTTGGCATCTAAGTGTGTTCAGCCTCCAGCCCGGCCACTCAAGCCCTAGGCTGCAGTTTCCAACAGGACAGGTGGTTTTGGAATCCCCTTCCTGCCCCATCTGCTTGGACTCTGAGAAAACCAGAGTGAGGAGGGGGTGTGAGGGGCCTGAGTCAGGCTGGTTTAAAGAGTATTCCAGTAACTTAAACAGAGCTACAGTCTAAGGTGAACCACCAGCAGGACCCTGGAAGAAAAGAGGGCAGATATAAGCCTCAGTGGACAGATCCAGGGCCCTGGTTCGGCTCTAAACAGAAAGCCTGCAAGTCCTATGGCCACCACAGCCCAATGCCTGGAACACCTGGCTCTTTGGACCCCCAGGGAAGACAGGGTGGGCTCTAGCCTTTGTCTTCCTCACAGAGCTCCCTGGTAGGATAAGCAGCTGGTATGCAGAGATCAGATACTGAAAAAAAATGTCAGGTTTCTTCTCTGTTTTGTGAAGTCCTTGACATCAACACAAAAATCTCAGCGACTCAGTTCATATGTTGTTTAGCTCGATTCAAACCATTCCTGGTATGGCTGTGACCCAAGAGGGAAAAAGCAAGCCTCTATTCCAGAAGAGCGGGTTCTGTAGCGTCCCCTTTGTCACACAGCTGAGACAGCTGGGTTCTCTGCTTCTCCTGTGTCATGTTGGTCCCACCCCCCACTTATCTGGCTTTTTTCCAGTGGCAGGTAATGGCATTTTCAGTTCTGTGATTCCCCCAACTCCCAAGTGTTGTGATCAGACACAAACAAGCAGTAATGACAGGAGTATACATTGGCAGGACTGCCTCTAGGGGCAATTTAGCAATTTCTATATAGTAGTTTATAGACCTGTATCACCTGACTCAGGGATTCCAGGTCTAGTAACTTTCCTGATAGATCTTTGCATCTTTGAGCACAAATGCATAATAAAGAGACAATTCCTATGCACAGCCCTGCCTGAAATGGTGAAGGACAGAAAACAGTAATAGAGCAACTTGTCTGATGAATTTTGATGTGTCCAATGCAACATAAGGTATTCATTAAACAAATTAAACAGATGGAATTATCTAAGCACATCTGTGTCACCTAAATATATGAATGCCCCCTGTCTTCAACAAACTCCCCAAGCCTGAGCAACAGGATAGTGTAATGTGGGGCGGTGGGCTGTGTGAGGTCACAGAACTCCGCTCTGGGCATGGAGAGATCCCAGTCTGAAGTCCTGCAGGGGCGGAGCTCCTGGGTTGGGGGTCTCCAGCCAAAGCAGCTGACTGGAGACCGGCTGGTCTCAGTCCTTGGGCTCCCAGGCCGCTGGGAGGCCACAGAGGAACTGAGACAGGGACATATAAGCTGAACTAGCCCACAGCTGAGAGGGGCGAGGGGAAGAAATGCTCCTGGGGTGGATGAGACTCTTGGTCACTGTGACTTGCCTGTCTGGGTCACCGCTGGCTTGGCTAGCTTGCTTGAGTTGGCGGCCTCCATGGCTGGAATGCAGAGAGGTCCTCCAATGGGAGATAAGGCGGCTCATTAGTTGGAGGCCCCCTCTATGGTTCTTCACGGTGGGACCCAAGTATGAAAGGTAGTTCATAGTTTTAAAAGATTTATTGTCATGGCGGAAAGTGGATGAAGCTGTACCCTATGTCCTCAGGGTGGGCCTGAGGTTAAATATCTTTTGCGAGGAGGAGGGTCAGGGAAGGAATGCTTAATTGGCTATGCCCTCTAGCCTTTAAGTATCTCATTAATATGGAGATTTCTTGAGGCTCTGCAGCCTGTAGTCATGCCCTCTACCTGTGCTACCTATGCTATGTGACCTAAGGCCACAAACCTTTCTTTGGGAGTAGCTGTGGATAAATGAAAGGAACCAGGGTCCTCCTGCCATCCCATTAGGGTTACTGGGGTTCAAAGCCTGAGCTCAACCAAGTACCCAGCTGCCTCTCACAGCCCACTGCCCCACAGTGTAAGCTGTTATATACACAGAAGTTTAAAAGAGGAGGACTCACTTCCTCTTCCATCTGATTATCTGTGGTTACCAGTGGACTTGGGCCTATGTTTATCTAGATCAGGCCGGACCACTGGAGGCCACAGGAAAGACAACGTTGTTATCTAAGCCATACTCCACAGTGAGGGCCCATCCAAGAGCAGCAGGCACCAGACGGAGCCCTGTGGCCACAGTCTGTTGTAAGGCACTGCATTTTGAGCCAGTTTGTGAAATAGTAACAGCCAATAATCTCAAAGACAGAGGGTTAAAAAAGCAAGATACAAAAGAGGGTGTGTAGAATGGCATTATTGTGTGGGAGGAGGAGGAGGCAGAGAAGGAAGAGGAGGAAGAATTGAGGAGGAAGAGGAGGCCGGGTGGTGGTGGCACACGCCTTTAATCCCAGCACTTGGGAGGCAGAGGCAGGCGGATTTCTGAACCTGGTCTACAGAGTGAGTTCCAGGACAGCCAGGACTACACAGAGAAACCCTGTCTCGAAAAACAAAAAAAAAAAAAAAGAGAAAGAAGAGGAGGAAAAGGAAGAGGAATAAGGAGCAGGAAGAAGAGAGAGAAGAGGAGGAAGAAGAGGGAAAAGGAGAAGGAAGAGGAAAAGGAAGGAGGAGGAAGAAGAAGAGAAGGAGGTAGAAGAGGAGGAATGGGGACTAGAGAGATGGCTCAGTGGGTAGAGCACTTGCCATGCAAACCTAACATCCTGAGTTCAATTCAAGGGATCCATGGAAAGCTGGAAAAAGAAAGCCCACCCCACAAAGTTGTCCCTTTACATTCAAATGAATACCATGGCACATGCATGCCCCTCCTCCCAATAAATAACATCCAAATTATACATACGGACAGGCTACTTTGACAAGCTCTACATACAGTCCTAAGAGCGGCCGTATGGGGAAAGGCTGTGAGAAGACAGACATATAGACGGGACGGACACTCATCTTTCACACTACAGAAGGTCCCTCATTTACAGTGGTAAAACTTAGTAAGTTTTCAACTTCATAATGGTGTAAAATAAAAACCAACACTCTAGACTGTGAATATCTTTTCCCAGTTTACTATTAATATAGGAGGGACTCTCTCAAAATGTTTGGGTGGCTGTCAGTCATCCATGCAAACATATTACCCATGTGTGCACCCAGATTTTGTGTTGGATGATTTTTCTCTACCTTCGAGCTAATCTAAGTGCTCTCAGACTAAGCTATGACTCTTGGCTCACTGAGTCTACTAAATGCATTTTCAACTAACACTATTTTCAACTTGCACAGAGTGTGATAGCTAAATTTACTGTCAATTTCACTAAATTTAAAACCACCTAGGAGACACACCTCTGGAGATATGTATGAGGGCATTTAACAGAGGTGTGAAACTACTCTACGAGACTTAACAGAGGAAGAAAAGTCTAGCCTGAACATGGACAGCACCAGCTTATAGTCTTGGGTCCTACACTAAATAATAAAAAGAGCAGGAGGAAATGGTCTGCAGAAGGCCAGCATTCATCTCTCTCCAACCTGATTCTCTCAGGTGTGAGCAGTGTGAATGCAATTTATGTGTCACTGCAAGTGACAATGTGAAGGACCTGGAGATGGAAGGAGTATCCTGAATTGTGTGAGTGAGCACAGGTCTGTATTCATATGTGGCTACAGAGCAGAGATATGGGAGCTTACACTGTTCACTCTAAAGATGGAGACGAGGATGTTAGCATTTTGTCTACATCCCCAGCGTTCACTTCATCTGCCCGCCGACTTACCTATGTGCAGTGTGTGTGTGATTACGTCACGGCCCAAATAAAAGGCAGAGACCCCAGACCCCTCACCCTTTCTTCTTCCTCGTTGCCCCCCCCCTTCTTCTTCTCTTCCCTGCTCCCCCACCCACCCAAATAAACCCTCTTCTTGTGGAGCTGTACTGGCCTGGTGTGATCTGTCCAGATATGAGCCGCCTTCTAACACAACAGAGGGTAGGAGCCACACAATATACACAAGCTACAAAACCCAGGCAGAGGAGAGACACATCCACCTGTGGAGGAGTGACCCTTGATTAACCACCAAGCCCACGTTCTGACTCTTCACCTCCATAATGCTAAGAGAATACAACTGTGGGATAATTTGTTACAGCAGCCACTGGGAGCTCTCTAATACATGGCCTATAAAAAAGGAGAGAGATTAAAGACAAATCTACTGCATACCTCATGGTGGGCGGTAGCACCAAAGCACCATATACAGAAGTAGAAGCATGAAGCCAAGTTCAACCTGCAATGGCATTCAGTTTCCAAGTTAAGTCCAGATCAAAGCTAACAGACTGAGGGGAAAGGCCTAGGAAGAAAAATCAGGACATGTCTGCTACAGAAACCAAAATGGGACCTGTGGGAAAAGCATTCTGGGGAGAAGTCTCAGCAGGAACCCAGCAAGTGTGGTCTAGTGCTTCTGGAAAGTGGCCAAGTGAATGACAAAGGCTGAAACACTAAGTGAGGTAAGCTTGCAGGCTTGGCCATTACACTGAGCAATATGGCGTCAACACCGCAGCGTGACCTTGACTACAGGGATAGTCTTTGTGGAACTAGAGGGCACTGAGGCAGTTCAATCCGTAAGAACGAAAGTCACTGCTGGAAAATGGAGCAGAGAGCAGGGATGCTAACTGCACTGGTGCAGCTAAGATTAACAATGCCTTGAGAGGAAGGCATGGCACCTGTGTGCTGAGGGCACAGGCAGAGAAGTAGAGAGAACGGCAGAGCAGCACAGGCCTGCGCTGCAGGGACTGAGGGGAGAGTTTTGAAAGAGCCAAAGTCCACAGCAGTGACAGGAGGGAAAGCTGGCAGACTTCATGGTAGTACCACAGGGAGCTGCCCGGAAGTAAGAGGCAAGGTCACGAGGTGAGAGAGAGGGAGAAGTCTGTTTTGGAAGGTGGGAGCATAAACCTACAGAAGAGCAATGGTGCCTGTATCCTGTGACCAGCACATGGCAGCAAGCCTTTCCTGACAGGCAAAGGGGGTCAGACCAGAGCATCAAGCAGTAAAGCAAGAAGGCACACACCTCTAATACAAAATAGGGATTTGTTGTCTACTCCCAGTTATAAAATGTCGTATGGATCATATCATGTGACTCTTCCTGCCATGAGAACACTAGCCTATCCCCTCAGTACTCATTCTACCCTGTCACTCTGTTCTGACACCAGTGCCTGGCACACAGTAGGTACTTAGTAAGTACTTCTGAAATCAGGTGATACGTATGTCTCCCCTCCTTGGATAGGAATCAACCAGGTACACTGGTGTCAGGAGACTGTTCTGGAAAGCTTTCCCACACACTGGTCATGAGTGCTGACCAAAATCCAGACCTTCCTGTTCCTACCCCAGGGCTTCTACTGGAGAACTGGACAACTCCAGCTGCCTTTGTCTAATCTGTGACCTAGTTCACAGTATGAGGGGATTTGGAGGTCGTGACTGAAAACAAAGATGGCAAAATCAAAGATTATGGGGCCCAGAAGATGCTGGTGCAAACGATCTTCTAAGGAAATCTTGATAGTGAAAGTCCAGGCTCCATGCCAAACCCTCCTCCCTACTACACACAGGGCAGAACCGGGAGAAAACAGGACTGGAGACAGCAACGTGGGGGAAGACTGGAGAATATGCTGGGCACACACTCTCAGCTACACACTCCGTACACATGTACACACTCTCAGTTACACACACAAACACATGCACACATTCTCAGCTACACAGCTATACATGCGTACACACGCCACACATTCAGTTATATAGTCATACACATGTGCACACTCTCAGTTATATACTATACACACCCTCACTCATACCCTCAGACTGTTATACACTCATACTCACATTCAGTCTACACTTATAGTCACTCATACGTGTATACATACATCCTCTCACACTCATACACACACCCACTCACACCCACACATACTCACTGTCACACTCTCTTATACACTTACCCCATACTAGTTCACACTTACTTTCTAACATATACTCTCATACACGCGCGCACGCACGCGCGCACACACACACACACACACACACACACACACCCCACAGCCTGTTATATATTCACCCCATACTTGCTCATATTTCCTTTTTAAGACACATGCTCACACACCACATGATTGTGAACACATACTTCCGCTGGAGAAATCCAGCCCAAGATAAGAAAGATAACCCACAAGCCAGTTGCCTAGGGTTGATCTAGCCTGTCTCCAGAGCTCTGCGGGCAGGAAGCAAACACAGGCCAGGGGATGTTATCAGACTAGCCCAGGGTCTAGGAAATGACCTTCTCAGGAAGCCAGCTCTGCATACACAAGTCAGACCCACCCAGAGAGAGTTGACAGGATCCCTCAGAGAAGTCAAAGCCATGTCAGGTCCTTCCTCAAGGAGCATGGCCTGTGTGTGAGGAGATAGGGACCCTAAGTCCTGGCACAAAGGACACTCATGTAGAGGGAAGGAAATGTGATAAGAGGGCTGGGCCTGATGAATTCTCCACTTCTAGTAAGACATCAGTGCCAGGACAATGGGCAGAGGCAGGCAGGGGATTCCATGGGAAGTGAGGGCATAGCTTCTCAGAGACGCTATCCCCAGGCTTCTGGGTCCTAACACTCAGTAAACTCCTTTGGCATGGGCCAGGGAGGAAAAGTTGCAACTGCTGCAGGTCATGGGCTAGACATGCCCTGCAGAAGGCCCTTGTCGGCTGGCCACTCCCGTGCACTAGGGAGCTTGAGAGAAAGCCTTTGGATCCACAAGGGCCAGAGAGAAGCAGGGCCTCCAGGGAGCCAGGCCTCCCAGCATGCAGAACTAAGGGATAAAGAGGGCAATGGGAGGGATCCAGGGTTGCCTCTGTGTCCTGGGAAAGACTCCTTGGATGTCCACAAGAGCCCTGGGGAGGAAAAAACTTGGGTGTTCATCATCCTAACAGCATCCACCAGCCAGCCAGGAGATATACAGCCAGGGAAGCAAGCCAGGGAAGTCACCCAACACAGACCTGCATTTGGACCAGGTCTCAGACTCCCTGTGCGGGCTGCCCAGCCTGGCCTCAGCTCCCCAGCACGATCTAACCACAATCTGTGGTTTATGACACTGTCACTGTCCTCCACTGCAAGGTTTCACCTTCTCACCACCTGAACATTTCTCACCGTTCTCATAGCTGGTCCAGGGATGCCCTATAGCCCAGATACCTGGTACGGGGGATTAAGAGCCATGCTTCCATGTGCTGGACAGTTGACTCAGCAGTTAAGAGCACTTGGCACTCTTGCAGTAGACCTGGATTCAATTCCCAGCACCCCCATAGCAGCTCACAACTGTTTCTGTTTGGACCCAGGGGGTCCAAAGACTTCTCACTTTTACAGGTACCAGGCACACATGTGGTAACATACATACATGCAAGCAAAGCACCCATACACATTAATAAAATAAACCCCTCCTTTTTTTTTTAAAGAGAGTTGAGCTTTCAGACCCCAGCAGCGTCTCCTGAAGCAGATGCTCAGCCAGGTGCAGAATCTGAGTCCGTAACCTGAACTGTAAAAGCTCTGGGGTGACCTACTCACCCTGTTTTTATGATGTCCCTCTACCACCATGGTGGTGCTTTGTCTACCATGGTGCTTTGCATACAGTAGGTGTTCATTAATTACTATGATTTCAAAGCAAGAGTCTAGCAGCTGCCAGTTCAAGCCATAAAGATTCTGCTTAAAATTCCAGCGTTTGAACCCCTGCCTTAACTAAAAAGATCACCATTTATCAGGAGACTCCTCCAGCATGTGTCTGGAAATCTACCATGTCCAGAGCCCCTTTCCTCAGTGCCTCTCACACCATGAGGTTAGACTGGTACCGCCTGGGGGCTTGTTAAGAGTGCAGACTATTCTAAGGCTTGCTGCACAGGACCTCCAGGAGTGGAGCTTGGTAACCTAGACTCTAAATGAGCTGTCTCAGTGATTCTTTAATCCAACTGGTCAGAAAAACCAGAGTGCTAGGAGGATAACAAAACTAGTCACAAAGGAGCCAGATTCCATCTCGGTGACAGCTTCTCTGGGTCTTGCTCTACTCATCCCTGAATGAGAAGTATTATAACCGCTGGCCTCACTTGGGTGCTAGGGCAATTACCAAGAATTCATGTAGACGTTCACACCCAGCATCTGACACAGAGGAGAAGCCTAAAATCTGTTGTCCAGTCTCTTTCCCTCCTGACACTGTTTTAGCAGCTGCCATTCAGGAAAACCAGCTGTAGAGGCTCACATAGGACCTTGGTGGGAGGGGCAGTGTATGAAGATGCTGGCTCCAGGCCCAGTGGACCTCTAAAAGAACCCAAAAGATCTGCTCTGTGTGGTTCTGGCACATCTACTTAACAGGGTAGACAAGCCCTAGCGTGTGACTCCTGTACTAGGTGTTTTGGTGGCTGTGGCTGTCCTCCATATTTTCCATGGCACTGTTTATCCTTGTCCTGGTAGTTGAGGGGGGTGGCTTTGGAAGGCATACGAAAACCTCCTTCCTCTTCCTCGGCTTCTCAATGGGAACACCAGCTTTCACACACATCAGCTGCCTGCAACACTCCACTATCTGCCAAGCATGAGGTCACCCAGAGGGAGAGCAATCTTGCTATGTGAGGCCAATAGAAATGAAGAGCAAAGGCTACTCCCAGGCAGCCCCAGGGCAGAGAGGACTTGTTGAAATGCCTTCAGCAATAAGTAATCAGCAAACACCTGGCTCAGTGTGAGCAATGGAGGAATGCATTATCTCACACTACAGGAAGCCCAGGGAAGAGTTGCTCCAGGCACCAGCTGCCAACACCTCAGCAGCCCCATGTTTCTTGTCTCTATGCTGCCATCCTCCATGGCTTGGCCAGGAACCATTATGGGTACAAGACAACAGCAGCTCCAGGCCTCAAAAGGCATGAACAGCTTTTTCCAGGTAAGAAAAGTGCTTCTTCTTCCCTTACAAGCATCTTCAGCAAGAGGAAATCTTTCCCAGAAGCCCTTGCATCAAGTAAATACCCACTACTGTTTCACTGACTAGAGCGGGCATGTGCTTACACCTCAGCCAATCATTGATTGGGTAGCAAAGCCTCAGAAGCAATCATAGGTTTGAAGCTGGAATCACAAATCAGGTCCCAACCACAGTAAAGCGGTCAGCACAAGGATAGGCTGGCAGCAGCAGGAGAATGGAGAGGAAGGTGGGGAATCCCTCACTTCCAAGGCAAGAGAGCCTCAACCGTACTCTCTGCGGCCTATTCTACTTGCGCAGAGAACTGGACGCAAGCCTAGGCATGGCATGGGCCAAGGCAACATAGCACTCCACCACTGAGTTGTGAGCCTATCTCCACAGTTTGAGGTCACAGAAACAATGGCCCTTAGCCCTAAAAGTTAGCCACTTGGTGAGGAAACAAGAAAGGTGACGTGGAAAAGAGAAAGAGCCTTGCACGGGGAGCGGGAGAGGGAAACACCACCATCAGCAGGATAAAATGGCTGGTCCATGGTAACGTTTTCTCTGACCAGGCACTGAGCTAAGCACTGTTAGGTTGTCCTTACAGCTGCCTGACAAGTCTGACACTTCCAGGTTATAATACATTAGCAGTAATTTCTGAAATCAAGAACTCTCTAAAAATTAAAAGATTGTTATTTATTTAGTGTGTGTGTGTGTGTATGTGTGTGTGTGTGTGTGTGTGTGTGTGTGTGCGCGCACACACACACTTTCCCATGTGGATGCCCTTACCCATGCATGTGCATCCGGAGGCAGAGGCTGACATGGGGGACTCCATAATCACTCTTCATAGAGCTTCTCACTAAACATAGAGTTCCTCTTTTTGGTTAGACTGGTTAGCCAGCAAAGCCTGGAATCCACCTGCCTCTGCTTCTAGGTTGGGGTTGGGAGTGGGGTTATTAATGCACACTGCCACACCCAGCATCTTTGACTGGATACTAGGAGTTGTAGCTCAGAGCATAAGCAGGCATCTCCCCAGCACCCCCACACACACACACATACACAGTTGCTTTTCACTGTTATTCATTTGAGTAAGAGGACCTGAGATGAACTGGCACCTGCTCACAGCGTCGTCATCCCTTTGCAATGACTATCATACAATCTGCTCCCTGGCCCAACTCGGAGTGTCCCACAATGCTCAGGCTATATACTGTACTCTAAAATAGCCCTCATTTAGAAATGCATTTGGCTTCAAGGGATTCAGAAGGACTTTCCATGTGACACACTGCTTTGCCCTAGAGTTTCAGAAGGTCTTCTCACACAAGGAATCAAACAGCTGATCTTTAGGGGCTAGGGTTCCAACCCACTCTGCTTCTTCTCCTACCTAGGGCATCACAGAAGACGCCCCCCTTCTCTGCCCTCTCATATGTAGGAGTCAGACTTGATTCATGGATTTCGATGGTTTTGTTTTCTAAGCACATGAGCCCTTCCTTCAAAGGAAACCTTAGGGAAAAGTTCAGTGGCTCCAGAAAAAAAACAAAAAATGAGACCTGCCCCATCTCCAAGGGAGGTTTCTCAACAACACAGTTTGAAAAATGGCATCTGACATGATCTCTAAGGTTTTACATGGTCTGGATTGTTATGGCTGCACTTTCTGTGAAGGAAGGGCAGCTGGGAGGAACTTGGAGCAGACCCTGACAGATGGGTAGTCTGACCTTCAGTGAAGATTCCATGAATAGCATGAGCAAAAGAGGAACCATAAGTCAGGGGCCAGGAATCGAAACCAGCCCTGGGATGAGGAAAGGACACTGCACCCAGGTGACAGGAGGATGTGCTCCAAGAACTGCTGGACCAAGCCAATCAATGTCAGGAATCCTTCCTTCCCTTCCCAAGCTGGGAGCCTCAAAGTTCCTCCAGGCATGAGGCCACAGGGAGGGCAAGCCAGTCCCAGCCCAGTGTCAGCCATAAGAAGTCAAGGGATCTTAAGCACAGCTTATGTGACATATTATATCACATAAGTGCAGCTTAGTGACAGCAATCCAAAAATAAGGACACATTCTGTACCACAAGGCATGAACTTCAGGGGACAAGAAGACCATGGTGTTTTTTTTGTTTTGTTTTTGTTTTTGTTTTGTTTTGTTTGTTTGTTTTTTCTTTTGGGGGGGGGGGTTTCGAGACAGGGTTTTTCTGTGTAGCCCTGGCTGTCCTGGAACTCACTCTGTAGACCAGGCTGGCCTCGAACTCAGAAATCCGCCTGCCTCTGCCTCCAAAGTGCTGGGATTAAGAAGACCATGTTTAAAAGCAGGATGCTGGCCTGGAAGCACAGCTGGAGGGTCATAGGAGGCCTCACTGACCTGGGGGCAATTTGACTCCCAGAGGCTTGTTGGGTGCCCCAGGAATGTCCTAAGAGGTCAGTCCTAAACAGCAAGGCCACTTTCTCACTTCACAGCAGAAACTCAGATAAAACTCAGCCTTTCCCAAGAAGCCCTTGAGCCACCAATGACTGCCTCTCTTGAGAAGGCTGCAGAGGCTTCAAGATACTAGGAGTCTAGACAGGGAAGCCATGAAGCCATTCATGCCTGCCCTTCAAACAGCATAGGAGTCAGCCACAGGCAAACTAAGAACCTCTCTCATAGCAATCAATAGATTTGGGGGCCAAACTCTAACTAACTAAGCAACCCATCACCACCAGTTGGTTAAAATACCTTACCTTGAAGTCTCACTAAATCAGATGGGCTGAGATCCCTAATGAGAGAACTACCACGTGGGGGCCTCACCACTCTGTGTGCTCAGGTGCACAGCAGCCTAAGGAAATGAACTGGCTGGGGAGTTAATGAGAAGCTTCATGACCTCGCAGAGGCTGCCCAGGACTCATGATGGCTAGCTCTTACCACAGTAATTTAACAGGCCTTGGTCAAGTACCAGCTCAGAAACACCTTCTCCATGACCCTCACTCTGTTTCCCCAGCCAGGCCAACAGCCAGGGCCACACAAAGCCATTGGGAAGAAGGAACATTATTTCACCAGGTATCAATCCTCACAGCCACCTTAAAGGAGCCGATGGTATCTCACCAACCGAAAGGCAGGCTCAGCGAGGTTACTCAGCTGGCTCTAGATCACTCAGTCAGTTCCAGGGAGAGTCTGGGTATTTCCCCAGGTGCACTGCTCTTCACACACTGTGAACCTTGCCATTAAGAACCTGAAGGGTGACATTCTGGGAAGTCAGAACAACAGAAATGTTCTTTGGGGTACCCTGTGGGTCAACCAGAAGTTGGTGTTTAACTGATTCTCCTAGGATCTTGCGGCTCCTCAACCTTAACCTGGTCATCCCAGGCTTCCCTGTATCCAACATCTTGCTGATATGCAGACTGAGTGGGGTGCACCAGTGGGGTGGGCTAAGAAACACACTCCTCACAGTCTAGGTAATGCTTAAACAGGTAGCAAGAGCCTAGGCTTCAGTAGAGATTTTCCCACTGCCTCTACTTAGATTATCCTCTTGCTAGAGCCAGCTGGCACAGAGCCACCATTACAGCCAGATTTTGATTTTTTTTTTTTTAAGATAGTGTGGAAAGAGGGCCTGGAGATGTATGTAGCTCATGGAACAGGTGTTATAAACCCTGTCTTACTAATAGGAAGACAGGTTCCAGAGAGGTTGACCAGTTGGTTCAATGTCACTCAGCCAGCTCCAGGAAGAGTCTGGACACTGGGAGAATGTTTGCCTACCCAATGCACAAGGCCCTGAGTTCCATCCCTAGTACAGCATTCAAATGCCTGTAATCTCAGCAGTCTTAGAAGTGGAGGCAAGGTATCAGGAGTTCAAGGTCACCCTCGGCTACATAGTGAGTTTGAGGCAAGGCCAGGATGGGATACATCAAACTATGTAAAGAGAACTGTTTTTAAAACAATGACTAAGATGGTGCATACAGTGGGGTGTGAGGCAGAAGTCAGGCTGCTGGGCAGGTTTCCTTCTAACCTGGCATTTGATCTTCTCTAACTCACCCACATATGGCAAAATGTCTAGCCCCTTTATCTCCAGGGTCAGGATGGGGCTTGGATTCTCAGTGTCCACAACTTAGAGTCCCTAGTGGAGACCTAGCACATCTGTCCCAGAAGGAGCTGTCCCTGCTAAGCAGATTCAGAGAACCAGCAATTGTTGCTCTCACCCGCCCCTGGCTCTCAGGCAAGAAATGTCAAAGCCACAGCAATAGCCCATAAGGTCTACATGCTCTGTGTCCACCAGGGTCCCTGTTCTGAAGCTTCCTCTCTACAACTCATTTCTTTAGCTCCTCAGTAGGGCTCCCAGGCCACTGGAGCCACCCTAGCTTACTATTTAAAATCAGCAGTCCCTGTAACTCCCCACCCAACCTTTCCCTTTACTCTCTGGCAACAGTGACCACCATCACATCCTGCTTGTTCCAGTGATCACAGCTACCTCCCGGCCCTTCCCTCCAAAAGGCAGGCTTCATAGAGCTGGGTAGAGCACCGTTTTTGCCCGTGTTCACTTGTGTAGCCTCCTGTAGCTCATGGTGGGTATTCATTATTTGTAGAATTGATGGAACGAACCAGTAAGGAAAAAAAAAGAAAGAATGGCCTGGTGCTAAGGTGTCTGGCTCTGTAGCTATTGATAGGAGTCTTCAGAAACTTTAATCTTTTTTTTTTCTTGACACAGGGTCTCCTACAGACCCAGCAACCTCGAACTGATTAATTAGCTGAGGGTGACCTTGGACTTTCAACCCACTTTCTGAGTGTGTGGGATTACAGATATGCCATACCACACACGGTGTGCATAGATGACTAGGGATCAAACCCAGAACTTTTCAATTCACTGTGGAACTTACAGAGACCTGCCTGCCTCTGCCTCTGAAGCTGAGATTAGACGTGTCTCACCAAGTCCTGCCCTCTTTTAATCTTCTTAATTCCTGCAAGGTACTTCTTTAGAAACAAACAAAACAAGACAAGCAAAACCCCCCACGGTCTCACTATGCGGCCCTGACTGGGCTGTCTCTAGAATGACAGGATTACAGGTGTGTCTTCTGAGTTGTGCAGCAATGGAGGCTCTGGGTTGTTCAGAGACTTGACCAAAGTCACAGAGGCAGGGGGAGCGGCAGCAGGCCCAGGCCTCTGGGTACTGGCTGCAAGAATGGCATGCTCTTGGTGGCCTGCAG
>JANHMN010000022.1:28248024-28267446 GCA_030674055.1 Rhabdomys pumilio | reverse complement strand
TGTGTCTGTGTCTGTGTCTGTGTCTGTGTCTGTGTCTGTGTCTGTGTCTGTGTCTGTGTCTGTGTCTGTGTCTGTGTGTGTGCAGCTGCAAGCCCAGATGCCAGCTCCCTTGCCCTCTGAGGAGAATACCAACTCATCAGTGGGGATTCCAGGTCTTGATCTTGTAACTGAGAGCAGGAGCAGGCGTCTAAACTGAACATTATTTCACCCGTGCGATTTATTCAATTACTATAGAGTTAGAGGTCACCTGCACAAAGCTAGGTAGTGCTTTAGGGCTGTGGAAATGAAACGAAATGGGAACAAAGCTTTGCTGGAGCTCACAGCCCCATTCATGGAAATGAATTAATTAAGCAAAATAGAGTAGCAGATTAGGTTATGGGATTGTTAAGGGTGCTGTTGAAGTGACATTTGACAGTCTTAAAGATGAGGGAATGGGGGGATATGGGGAGGAAGGGCAGATCATTGCAGACAGAGGGAATATTAAGAGCAAAGGCTTTGCCATATTTGGTGAGTTAGAAAAAGGCCAGAGTGTCTGGAGGGAAGGCAGGGAGCAGCGCAGGTGATATCAGAGAGGAGGGGATAAGGGTGTTATTTGACGCTGGGCCTTCTGGACCAGTAGAAAGACTGGCTTTCTCCTTGGTGAGATAGGGGGCCTGCATGTTAGTCATGCATGCAATAACACGGCCTGCAAGTATGGACATGACCAGTATTTGGGAAAGTTGGTCAGGGAATGTGGCTTCAGGGGCAGTGAGGGTATTGAGCTCAGCAACACCGCATCTGAGGATGGAGCTGTCATCCTGGTGGTACCCTGTCACCAGGTTCATCCTCTCCGGGTGTGTCCTCCAGCTTCCCAAAGCTATCAAGTGTAGGTGTCCCCCCACCCCCCCACCCTGGGGATAATGAAGAACAGACTTGTGGTTCTTGGTTTACCTGGTTCACAACTGAAACCCAGTAAGGGCCAAGAGGAGAGAAGTACTTGGGACATGACCAGCACCACACTGAGGCAACCCAAGGAAGGCGATAGAAGCGGAGCAGATGGGGCTCAGACACTAAGGACAGCCCAAGGACAGGCAAACAGAATGCCAGAGGGAGTCTCCTCAGGAGCTGTCACACTGTCACACACTTCCAGATCCAGCTAAGAAGTCTGTCTAAATGTGTTGGCTTGGGTTATTCTCCCTCCTCAGCCTCAAGCCAAAGGTCACCAAGAAGCCTTGTTCAGCTGACATCGCCTGTGTGACTCTAGGACTGGCAGTGTCCCTGCATGGCAGCAGGCAGAATATCTGTGTCATAACATCACTTGGCCTCCGTGGCCACAGTGTAAGGCAAAGCATCGAGTCTGTTTCCTGGCCTGCTTCTTGGATTCACTGTTTTTCTGAGTGTGGGAGATGCCAGGCAGTGGGATTTAACACCCCACCCCCACGGTCTTCTTCTCTTCCTATAATGTGTACCTGTGGAATCCGCCGTTAGAACTTAATAATAGGGTAGAGGAGATTAGGCCACCGTCCCAGCAGCTCTGTGCCTCTTGCGCACCGCAGTCTAGAATCAGCTATTACACAACAAATACATCTGACTTTCTTTGGATTGCTTATGGTTTGAGTGTGTGTTCCTAGGTTTCTCTGTTGGGAACTTGGACCAAAGGGTGGAGGTACTAAGATGTGGGGGCCTTTAAGAGAGGAGTCCTGGTGGAAGAACCTTGAGTCAAAAGGGAAGCAGCCCTTGCAAGGGAATTAATGTAGATCTGTGGGTGGGGCCCCGGTTTTTGAATGTGAGTTGTTTTAAGAGTGAGCCTTCCTCTCTAGCTTCCTGTTTGTGGATGCCGTGCTTCCCCATCCAACATTGCATTAGTTACTTTCTATCGCTGTGATATAATACCATGACCAAGGCCATGAATTTTGACAGAGCAAGGGTGAAGGGGCAGGAAAAAAGGTGGTTTGGAGAAAATGATGTAATTATATATAACACACACACACACACACACACACACACACACACACACACACACACGACAAAATATGACCAAGGTGACTTACAGAAGGAAGGATGTGATGGTTTCAATAGGACTGGCCATAGACCCATGTAAGTGAACACTTAGCCCATAGGGAATAGCACTATTAAGTGGTGTGGTTGTTGGAGGAGGTGTGGCCTTGTTGGGGGAAGTGTGTCACTGTGGAGGCAGGCTTTGAAGTCTCATATGTTCAAGCAATACCCAGTGTGGCTCACAGTCTCCTGCTGCTCACTGATCAAGATGTAGAACGCTCAGCTCCTTCTCTGGCACTGTATCTGCCTACATGCCGCCATGCTTACGCCCTGATGATAATGGACTAAACCTCTGAACCTGTAAGCCAACCCCAATTAAATGTTTTCTTTATAAGAGTTGCAGTGGTCATGATGTCTCCTCACAGCAGAAGAAATCTAACAAGGACAAAGGGTTTATTTGGGTTTCCAGCTCCAGAAGGATAAGAGTCCATGATGGCAGAGCAGAAGCATGAAGACTGAAGCCAGAAGCTGAGGACTCACATCTTGAACCACAAGCAGGAAACAGAGTGAATAAACTGGAAATGCCAGGAGTCTTCAGACTCTCAAAGCCTGTCTACAGTCTCATACCTCCTAAGCATTCCCAAACAACATCACCAACCAGGGACCAAGTATCCAAATGACCAAGACTATGGGGGACATGTATCATTCAGTCCATCACATATATACTCCTATTATATATCCTGGTGTCTAATTAGAGTAAAGAAAAGTGAACTAACACACGACTACATTCCAGGCTTCTGCCTTCACTGGGGCTGAGATAGAGAATTTTCGGATCATCTCCTTGAGTGCCAAAATTTGTGGGACAGAGGTTGGAAGCAGAGTCTTGAACTTGTGCTAAGTTCCACTTAAGCACAGAGAAACTTCTGGTACTCATTGTGTGTAGCCTGAGAGCTGGGCCCTGCAGTTTCTAAGATCTTTCCCAAGTAGGTAATAGTTGGTCCATCACTGGTCCTGTGCTGGCCACCACCATATCAACCCTGAAGAGGCCCGAGAGAAAATTCCCATGAGAGAAAATTCCAGGTGAGATTACCGGCAGGTGGTACAAGGTAAGATCAAGAGGAGGAGGAGGTTATTCATGTTCATATAATAGCACTTAAAACCAACATCTCATTCTCTGTTCATTCATTCTGGAACTACAGGTTTGACAAGCTTGTGAAGAATTGTTGCCCTGGGGCCTGGTAGAAAAGAAGCCACACGGAAGTGGGAGGTCAGACCTAGTGGAGGGGGGAGAAAGGGGTTCAGAAGGTCAGGGCTAACAGGTAGCTAAGGTAAAAGACCCCCAAGACCCTCAGAACCTGGAGCCCTAAACCACTAGACTAGGAGAGAGGTGAGGAGATTGTGGGTTGGGCTCCTGGGAAGGAGAAGGTCCTGGTGAGAGCAGGGGTCAGCGCCTCTATCCTTGTTCCTGCCTGGGTCTTGTAGGCCAGAGCTTTTCACCAGATTCCCAGGTGTTCCCTCATCCCTTCCTTGAGGACTGCCTCAGAATGATGTCCTCAGGCAGGCCTTCCCTGACCATCCTACCCAAATTCTCCCCACATCCCTCCACCCTTTCACCTCACTTCCCTTGGATTCTCTTCTTGCCAACAGCTGTTCTGTACTCACTAGTTTGGAATGGATTGTTGACCTGCCTTTACTGGAGGGAAGCTGCAGGCAAGCAGGGTGTGTGTGTGTGTGTGTGTGTGTGTGTGTGTGTGTGTGTGTCTTCTATCACACGTGTCCCTGCCCAGGAGAAGAATGCCTAACATGTAGTAAACACACAATAAACATGATTTTAAAAAAAGGTTAGGGATGTAGCTTAGTTGGTAGTCATTGCTTGGCAAGCACAAAGGCCTGCATAAAGGCCTGCCTGGTAACACACCCCATAATCCCAACACTTGGAATGTGAGGCAGGAGGATCATCTTCAGTTGTTAGTACATAGTCAATTTGAGGTTAGCCTAGAGTATGTAAAATCCTGTCTCCAAAAAAACAAAACAAAAAAAGAAAGGAAGGAAGGGAAGAAGGAAGAAAAGAGGGAGACAAGGAAGGAAGTGGGATGTCTCTGTACAGGCATCTCAGGCTTGAACCTCCTTGAGGATATACCCAAGGGGAATGGGTATCTCCCAACTGAAGCGTATGTTTTGAGTTCAAGTGTGAGATAAAAATCTAAAAATAAAGCAACAAGATTCAAACATGCTAACAAGAGAGCAAGCACTTTTAATCCTCAACCCCACGCTGCCAGGGCAAGTGGACTTGTCATCTAATGGTCAGAGAAGGGAGCTTCTCAACTGTCCTGGGAGGTGTGATCCATTTGAAGTTGAGGCTGTGAGCAGCTGCCGAAGGCTGGGACAGTAAAGGTTCACTGAGGTTTGCAGGACCCGGGTATGAATAATGAGGGTTATAAAGCCTTTGGGTGACTTTTAATTATGTTAATTATGTTGTATTTGATGCATATAAAACACATAATCGAAAACTTACACAATGAAATAATAGGATACGTACTGGCAAGGCAAGGCAAGGCTACTGATTGTCTCAGCACCAACTGCCTCTAGATTTGGCATTTGCTATACTTTTGCACTTTCGTTGTTTGTAAGTCAATTTTCTGCTACTTTTGGTGTGACCTGACATGGGTGGTTGGTTTATGAGCCCTGTATAGTAACTGTTGCAGGTTATGCAAACCCACTTTTCTGCTCATCTAGAGTCCTTTAACTCATCCGAATTTCACACTCAGGAGCTGCTGTTTGTGTGATATATAAATCCAGGAGAGTCCAGCAGCTTTATCTAGCCTCTAGAGCCCAAGGTGACTTCTATGAACAAGGCCATAGTTCATAAAATCCCCACCCGTGCTAAGGTTTGAAGCAGGATTTCTAAGGATAAATTAACATAGCTCTGTGCTCCTTTTCCTTGCAGTACCCTGACTCCCTTGCCTTTCCCCTGAACTGCCATCCTTAACGTCTGAAGCCCTGGATCCTACCCAGTTGCAGAAAAGCCCTGTGAGTGACCTTGCTCCCATTTCTAGGCCTTCCTCTCCAGGAACGTGTCTTAGTCTGAGTCCTTTGAGAGGACCCAGGCTGACCCAGCTCTGAATTTTAATTCATGCTAATCACACACTGAGTTTGGACACCATAGCCATCAGTCTGATAGCTGTTCAAGACCGTGTAATGCTCCATACCTGTGACGCCAACACTCAAGAGACAGGGCCTGCAGGACCACAAGTTCAAGGTCAGCCTATTTTGTGAGGTCCTATCTTGGAGGGATGGGGAATAAAGGAAGGAAAAGAGAGAGAACAGGACTTACATGTTGGGAGTCCCCGTGTTACACTGAGACACTTTCTGTCGCTGTCTTTGTCACCTGCCTTACCATCTCTAAGAAATGTGAGAATGGACACCTACACGTGTAGTTGAGCTCAAAGATCAGAAACTACTCAGATACAGGAGAGTATACTGCCAGGTTCCTAAGAAGAACACCAGACTGCTCTGTGAGCCTCCTAGCAAGTTAGGTTCAGAAGCAAACATGTGCATGGTTTGATTGACACGATACACTTGAGGTAATTCAGAAAGATGATGCTGAGAGTGTAGCTCAGTGATGGTGTATGCTTGGTTGTGCATAAACACAAGTGAGGTTGATGTCACATCCAGAATTTTAAAGAGGAACCAGGAACTGGGGAAACACATCAAATAGTTTTTAGTGTTCACTTGAGACATTATACCTCGAATAGAAGTTAACAGTGAACAGTGAAGTTCACTGTTAAATACATGGGAAGAGGGAGAAGCTGAGGCGTGACCTGTCAGTTATTAGGGAAGCTGACAACACCAGCTATCTATCACCAGAAGTCACAGGCCCAACGCAGCAGATGTGCATTCTGGCCGGTTGAAAAGAGTTATTCCGGTCTTTTCAAGACTTTATCCGCTATGGGATCCACTATTTTAAGACACAGAGCCCAGATTTGCAGACCTGTCCAGGAACTCTAACGCCTGAAACTACGTGACTGGGCTAGCAGAGCTTTCTTGAGGTCCAATGGGATAGACAGGAGCGGTAGCAACAGCCAATGAAATTACTTTCTGATGAGGTCATGGAGTCCCTCGGCATTTCATTGGTGGCTTTTGGGAAGAGGGGCAGGGCTAGCACTGGAGCGTGTCTCAGAGCTTTCTCCCTGCCCCAGCGTCAGCTAAGGGGGGGATGTGTTATGCGCCTTGCTAGAAAAGAAAATGCCCTGAGAGAGGGGAAAAAAAATTCTTTCAGCTAGAAAAGACAATGCCCTGGGAGAGGGGAGGAACAAAAAAACACCTCTGTTGCCCACCTGAAACTTTTCTCTTTTTTCGTTTTTGCATTTTAATCCAGCCACACACACTTTAACCATTTAAAGATCTGATCACCTTACATCTCTGCGATGACCTGATGACCTCCTCCTCATCTTGGGAACATCCATCACTAGCTTTGTTGTTGTTTATAAACAGGGAAACTCAATCCAAGCGACCCGCCCAGTCAGTGGAGCAGGGAGGACAACAGAAGCCAGCCCCAGGTCTCTTGTCTTCCCTGGGGCACTCACTAGCTTGAGTCACGGCCCAGGACTTTTTCCACAGCAAGACAGCAAAACACTAGGGCCTGGTTGCTTTTAATAAATCATTTTCCTTTCAAAGTACTGCCCAGAATAGTCTGTGGTCACTAGAAGCTGACAGCCTGTCTATTTTAGGACATAATTTCCTGATGATAGTGAAAGTAGATGGTGTGACTCCCTGTGGCAGGCATTCTCCCCACCAAGATGTTCTTAAAAAAAAAAAAAAAGTGTATCCAGAACCTTTATGACACTTTCATTTTATAGAGCAATGGATTCACGGTCCTCAGGATCCAGGAGGAAGCTGACAGTTAAGGGGAAAATGGGGATGGGAAGGGCCCTAGACAGCTCCCTCTTGAACCAGAGCAGATAGTCTTAAGTAAGGTATGCTGAGAGACATGGCAGCCACCAGAGCACCTGCGATGGCCAAAGAAGGACGTTATAAGGGAGAGGCATTTGTCATGCTTTGTAACCACCTGGGACCCCGATCTGGGACTGTATGAGGACACTCCCAGGTGAGGAGGAAGACTCCTTTCTTTACAAACTGAACGTGGCATGCACATGTAATGTCAGACACACAGACACGTTTAAACTTGAACTCATGCCCTTGGGGATCAGGTGTACATTCTGCCCTAGAGGGACCTGGGCCAAAGTGTTTTTTGTTTTTTGTTTTTTTGTTTTTTGGTTTTTGTTTTTTGGAAGTATGGCTGGCAAGGCAAAGGAGTTGAGCAGAGATGCAGTGTTCTCTCTGGCAGTCCAGTCCCAAGGAATGCCTGAACCTCTGTCCTGGGCTGATCTGCTCTTCTAGAGCTGGTGGGCCTCCGGAAATTTATTCTTGCTTACTTAAATTGGCCTGTCCTTGTGGTAAAATCTGTGCTGATGGGAGAAGCTTCCTGAGGGAGTAACAGGGACAGGCCCTAGGTGGGTAAGAAGGGGCCCAGGCAGGGAACATGGTATCACGCAAGAGGGGCTTGAGAGCTGGGGAGGAAAAGACTCCAAAGTTTTACTTCAGATGAAGTCCTGAGCCTTCAGGGAGAAGTGAGTCATTGCCAAGTCACGTGGGGCTTCCCCGGCCGCTCCCTTCAGGGGTCACGCAGGGTCATGGGAACAGCAACATCTCAGAAGTCTTTCTGCAAGTGGGTTTCTTCCCTTTCACTGCTTTCGCAGTGTTTTAAGATGGCTTGTTTCCCTCAGGGGAAGAAAGATGGTCATGTGGAGACTTAGGCAGTAACTATGGCTTATCCCAGACAGATGCTCTGGGGCTTCTCTCTCCTAGACAGCCATCTATCACCTCAAGTATTATTTCAGCTAGGGTAAAACCCATCTACAATGAAAAGTAAAGCTAAATGCCCTTCCCTGGCCCAAGATAGCTTTCCAGATTGTGCCTTCGATGGGTGCAGCTCCCTAGACAGTCCAGAGTCTCAGAAGGACAGTAAGCCTGGGCACATCTTTTCCATTTGGGAAGCTCTGGGGCCATATTGCAGTCCCAGGAGCAGGGATAGGATTTTCTTGGAAATAGGATTTGAGGAATCAATGGGTACCTGGGGATGGAGAAGGCTGAGAAAGCAAAGAGAAGGCAAGTGACGTGAAGGGAGGGGCGGCCCCAGACAGTACTCCCTGCTCTCCACATTCAAGAGCTGCGAGCTGACACCTTTCCCTGGAGACAAGACAAACTTCCACACTCAGCTTCCTCAGACTTGGCTTTCCTTTTCCTTGGAAAAGAAAAGAGAGAACTAGCTGTCAAGTCATGGGCTACTAGTCTGTCACCATAGATCTTAAAGCGTAATGCACATGGACAAGCTGGGGACATGTGCCCACACCTAAGATTTAAGAAGCACAATCCAGAAAGAAGGTGAAGCAAAGCGTAGCTATCCTCAGCACTTACCATCCTGGGTCCATGAGCCATCAGGTCTGCTGCTATGTCTGGCAGTGCTGGTCTCCTCTCTATGTGGCAGCTCCTCACTCCCTCAGGCCCAGTGGGCTTGGGAACCCTGGGCACTGTTGGCCATGCCTTTGCTTCCTCATACCCTCTGGATGCCCAGCAGCCAGGGACTGAGTCTTAGCCTATCCCTGGAAGGCCCATGTACTCACTTATCCACCCTCTGGGTTTCTCTTCCAGGAGCCCCCAAGGAAAGTGAGAAAGCCTGCACTCCTCTCAGGCTACTCCTCCTCACACAAGGAAGGAGAGGTTGGCATTGTTAGTCTTTTCCTTTCATCTTCTCCTTTGGGTTTTGTGCTTGTATTTACATCCAGTACCCACAATCCCCTCCCCCCCAAGGAGGTAACTGGGTGTGTGACCCCAGCAATGTGACCCCACTTCATATTTTCCACATCACCTGATGAGTGCTCAACCCTCCATTTGGGTTTTGAATGAAGGAATAACTCTCATGCTTAGAGGCCACCCTATCCCACTACAATTCCTAGCACAAGCACCTGACAGTTCAACAGCTGTTGGGATAGTTGTCACCACAATCAGTCTTAGAAGACTTTGTCAACCGCCCAAGCAAAGTCTTTACTTGGCCATTCCCCATTTCTCCCTGGCCCCCAGGCCTAGGATTTCCAGTCTATATGGATTGACTGCTCATTCTAACCACCTCATGTTCTGAGGGTTCCTCCCTGTCGTGGCAAGCATCTGGACTTCATCTGAGTGGCTAACATCTTTTGTACGAATACCTCATTAGTTCATCCCTTTTTCATTGGGTATTGTCTTAATCAGGGTTTCTAGTCCTGTACAAACGTCATGACCAAGAGGCAAGTTGGGGAGGAAAGAGTTTATTCAGCTTACACTTCCACACTGCTGTTCATCACCAAAGGAAGTCAGGACTGGAACTCAAGCAGGTCAGGAAGCAGGAACTGGTGCAGAGGCCATGGAGGGATGTTACTTACTGGCTTACTTCCCCTGGCTTGCTCAGCTTGCTTTCTTATAGAACCAAGGACTACAAGTCCAGGGATAGCACCACCCACAATGGACCCTCCCACCCTTGATCACTAGCTGAGAAAATGCCTTCCAGCTGGATCTCATGGAGGCATTTCCTCAAGGGAGGCTCCTTTCTCAGTGATAACCCCAGCTTGTGTCAAATTGACCCAGAACCAGCCAGTATAGGTACACTGGGTTATTTCCAGGGTGGGCTATTGTGAGTGAGGCCATTGTGTGTGTTGTCTTGTTGTACATTTTTACTTCACACAGGTACTAGCTCGAGAGTGGAATTGCAGGGGGAATTAGTTGCTTTTCTGATGCTGTGATTTAAAAAAAAAAAAAAAAAACCATATCTAAAGGCAACCTGGGAAGAAAGAGTTTATTTAGACTTACAGTTCCACAGGGACAGAGTACATCACATAGGGGAAAGCACGATGTGATAACAGAAGCAGGAAGCTGGCACAGCATGCCATTTTCTTGGCACACAGGAAGCAGAAAAAATGAACAGGAAGTGGGGCAATGGTATAAACCTTCAAACCGCAGTGTCCAGTGACTACTTCCTCTCAGAAAGGCTGCACCTCCTAAAGGTTCCACAGTACCCCCAAACAGTGTTACCATATGCAAGCCTATTGAGGTGTTTCGAATCCAAACCACCGGACTGGATCACATGGTAACTTGGCACCTAAGCTTTTTGAAGAGCTGTCAGCCTAATTACCCAAACAACTGCACCATTCTATATTCTCACCAGCAAGGCATGAGCTTCAGTGTCTTCCTCTGTAAAGAAAATAGGAGCTATTGCTCTCCTACTCTCACGCCCCTAAAATCGACAGACACCATGACCTAAACAATGTGGAACTCTATTAACTACAAATAAGCAACCAGTTTTGCAGTGCCCACCCCCATGCAATTCAGCTCTGACACCATCTACCTGATAAAAGGTCAATCAGCTCCCATGGGTTGAAGGTTCAGCCTAAGACTGCCTTGCTTCAGTCCCAGCTCCCAACTTCAGACGCTGACTGAAGGCCCCAGGTTGTACTGCCTGTACTTCTGACCAACAGGAAACCAGGTTCCCACAACTTCTTGATTTTCTTGATTAATTTGTAAAGCAGCCCATAGATTTCAAGAAGACATGGTTTCTGGTTTTCTAGAAAGAATATGACCAAGAATTCAGATGAGAAGACCCACAGATGAGAAGGCCTGTGAGAATGGGTGTGGGGCTCCGGTGCCATCTTGGGTGTGTCTCTCTCCAGGAACGTCATGTGTTCAGCTATCTCAATGCTCTGAAGACAGACAGCATCCTTTTGGGAGGTGGCAGCTACCAGACCACAAAAAGTATACAAAAAGATCCTTATCATTGGGAAGGATGACACGACACATGGTCATCAAAGGATGACAGTTCTTTTCGGGGGAAACTGGGATGAAGACTACACGTCCACACGTGCATTTCCTAAGTTATACTCCAATCCTCCATGGTTGTGGTATTTATTTCAGTGATCTTGTGTGAGATGGCACTCCATGTAACCTTAGTTTTCACTTTCTTGGTGACCATGAGTGGTATCCAGAATGCTGGGTGACCATCTCTCTGTCTTTGTATGGTTCTGACTTTGCTTACCTTAATTTTTCTTTTTTTTTTTTAGTGAAGATGTAAAAGTTCCGTTGTTCCATTGTTCGCCTGTCTGCTTGTACACATCTGTCTTTCCATGAGTGGCTTTTTAACTTTCTCCATCCTGATCACTGAAGTGCAAATGTTAATTTTCATCAGATTTGGTGCATTTGAAAAACTTGTCACATACTTTTGGTAAGAGATGAATGCTTAATTCAAGGTCATAAAGGTTAATGCTTATGTTTCTTAAGAATACATCGTTTTTGTCCTAATGTGTAAGTGTCTATTCTACTTTCAGTTAATGTTTTGTATGTGGGAGGTAAGGGTCCAGATCATTCTAAGATGTATATACGTATCCATTAGCCAGGGCTCTTGTGGCTCAGGAAACATTTGATTCCTACAATTGCACTTTTCTGGTCCCCAAGAAAGTGGGGACCAGAGAAGCTGTCAGCAAGGTCATCTCCTATGTGATCAGAATTCCAGGGCCCCATTCTAGATGAATCCAATCTTACCCCCAAGGACTTCACTGAACATCCTCCCTTCCTGGCTCTGCGGGCTCAGAACCCCATCACAGACTCACTGCGTTAGCACAGCGGCTTGTAGGCCTTTTGCACTTTTTATAGCATAAATGATGAAGTTATTCCAGGCAAGCAATAACTCTATGTTAGTAGACACTAGAAATAGCTTCATCCCAAAGTATCATCCTTCCTCCCAATCTCTCCCCTACTTGATGTGTCAAGGTGTCTGAGGTTATACCCACAGCCACTGTCTGAATTGTAAACTCAGTAAACTTCTAGGTACATAAGAGTTGGAAGAGATTAGAGAAGATGACCAGCATTTAAGCACAATGAGAGAAGTGTTTAAACACAGCCCTGGCAGAGAAATGCTGGGCCTGGGGTTGTGTGTACTGAGAACAGAAGAAAAACTGCTCTGAATGTAGACAACTTCGAAACCATCTGTTTTCTTTGTGAGCTATCATTGTTGTGTTTTATAAAAAGATAAGGGAGAGAAGAAGGAATATGTTTTGGTGGATGTGCAGTCAGGTATGGGGGAAGGGGGTGTCTCCTCTGGTGCATGCTGAGGCATCTGCTTCCCCTGAGGGAGGGTATAGTATAGAATAGAATTTATTCAGGGAATGGGGAGGAGAGTTGAGAGGGTAGTAGAGACAGAGAGAGGCAGAGAGAGGGAGAGCAGAGAAGAGGACTACAGAAATAGAGGCCAGCTAAGAATACGTGGAGAGAGAGGGGGTATGGGAATGGAGAGAAAGTGGGGAAGGAGCGAGAGGACAGAGCAGGAGCAAGAAGGCAAGAGCAAGAGAGAGCAGAGGGGCCAAGCAGCCCCTTTTGCAGTGAGTCAGGTACACCTGGCAGTTGCCAGGTAACTGTGGGGCAGAGCTTAGGCAAAATTCTAACAATCACTCTACAGAGTTGATTGACATTTACTGATGGCAGCTATAGGCCAGAGCTACCCCTCAACTGGTGACTGGATGGTCTGAGGTTAGCCAGCTTTGTTCCACCCCTCTGTGTGACAGTTTAGTCATGGCCGGCAGCACCACTAGGTTTAACCCTGAGGATTACAACTTCTTGGTCATATAAATAGCTAAGCACCTGTTTGAATTAGTTGTTGATCCATGGGGCTACCTCTTAAGATTTCAGAACTGGTTTACATTAGCTAGAGGCAGCACACACAGCTAAGCTGGCCAAAGTTAAAGCACAAAATAAAACATCTGGGCTGTTTGGGAGTTGGTAGCCAGATCTTAGACTTGATCAGGGTGCCGGGAGGTGGTGGCACACGCCTTTAATCCCAGCACTTGGAAGGCAGAGGCAGCCGGATTTCTGAGTTTGAGGCCAGCCTGGTCTACAGAGTGAGTTCCAGGACAGCCAGGACTACACAGAGAAACCCTGTCTCGAAAAACCAAAAAAAAAAAAAAAAAAAAAAGACTTGATCAGGGTGGTATCTGCTGAGTAATCCTTGTGGTGAGGTCCTGTATGTGACCCTGAGCTGCCTCCAGGTACCCATCCCTCAAGTTGCGTAAGAGCCCACCATACCGTTGAAGTGGCCCCTATCAACTAGACATTCTTTGTGGTGAAAGTCATTTTTTTCATTGGGGAAAGAGAATTCAGGTTTCAGTGAGAGAGAGAGAAGGGAAAGCTTAAAAGCAAGGACTCTGGGAGATAGGTATAAGTTTTCTGTAAGATTTATTTTATAATAACATATTTTATAGGATATATAATATTAATGTATGTTATATATGTATACACACACACATCTGTACATGTATAATTACAGATGTCCTGAGTCCAGAAGAGGGTGTTGGATCTCACAGAGCTGGAGTCACAGGCAGTTGTCGGCTATCCCTTGTGGCTGCTGAGAATTTAACTCAGGTCCTAGGAAGGGGAGGGAGCCATCCCTCCAGCCCTGTACTAGCTGAAGAAACAGAGCCAGAAAAAGACAATGGCAGGAAGTCATGATTGTGATACTAGGCAGCTTCCTCAGCAAATGAAAGAACACCATTGTATCTTTTATTTATAGTTTAAGACAAAGCACAAGAGAACTCCCAGCAACCTCCATGGGAAACATAAAGAACTGCACTGACTTTGCCACAGTAGAGGAGGGCTGACTCTTCTTGGCCAATATCTCCTTCTCAACTGCAGCCTGAGGGACTCAGAGCCAGTTCTTAGCTACTCATGGAGGAAGCACAAAATAATAAATGCTTACTTGGTCACCAAGTTTGGTTGCTATCTGCCTCATTCCACCAACTCCTGCTGCCTCCTAACTAATTTAGTTAAGGTGTCTTGTATATTTCCATGACCAAGAGAAACTGGCCTTGAGGGATGAAGGTGGGGAGCGAGCTTCAGACCACAAAAGTGAAGAATAAGTGGTTACTGGAGCAGAGGCAGAGAGTGGTCCCAGGAGAGGGAGCCAAGGGGCCCAGGGAACCGGCTACTGAAGTGTTGGAGAAGGCCCTGGTAGCCCTTCCTTAGTAGTCGGCTTGAACATTTTCTTCCTACACCCAGTGGCTGCACAATATGGGCAAAAGGATGCAAAAGATGGATGGATGGATGGATGGATGGATGGATGGATGGACAGACGGACAAGACAGACGGACGGGTAGAGGTCCTTTGAATATACATTCAGAGCAGAGGGACAGTGTGGTTCTGAAACTACTATCCATTCTCCACAAACAATGCCAGTTCAAACACATAGTGATTGAAGCCTTCTAAGACACAAAAGTACTGCTATGTACCCTGTCCTTCTTTAATAATCCTAATTAAGAAGAAACTAGAAGGCCCAAACCATAAACCCCATCTCCCCAAAGAAAATCCCCACAAATTCAGGCCAGATGTCAGGTATTTGAACACTGGTAAGCTTTATTTTTTTTTATTTTTTTTTTAAGGTTGAATAAATACATCTTTATACACACAAAAGCAGGTAAAAAGGAAACCCTCACTGTTCTGTTCAAAACAAAACCCAGCGTGGAACTTTCTCACCAGCTCCCCCAAACAAGCACAGAGTAGGTATCTACAATACATCTGTTTTTGTTTGTTTGTTTGTTTAATTCTTGTGGGCTGTTCTTAGCAGACCTGCCTGAACACGGGAAAACCCACTGCTAGGCCCTGGAAGGATACAGTCCACGCCTGTTACAGCAGTTAAGGAGTCAGCAGCAGCGTCCTGAAGATGGTACATGAGTAAGTAGAGCACAGAAATGTCTTAGCTCCAGACAGTTCACCTTTAATCAAAGGCAGACACAAACACCAATGCAGGAAAGCCTCAAACACACCAAGACATCTATGAGTATTTACAGCAACAAAAGAAACATATTCCATTCAGCCCTCCCAAACGATCCCAGAAAGGAAACGCTTATCATAAATTAATGCATGAAGATTCTAGCCTGCTAGAATCCATCTTTCTTTTCTTTCTCTCTTTCTTTTTTTTTTTGAGACAGGGTTTCTCTGTATAGCTCTGGCTGTCCTGGAACTCATTCTGTAGACCAGGCTGGCCTCGACCTTTCTTTCTTTCTTTCTTTCTTTCTTTCTTTCTTTCTTTCTTTCCTTCTTTCTTTCTTTTTTTTCCCGAGACAGGGTTTCTTTGTGTAGCTCTGGCTGTCCTGGAACTCACTCTGTAGACCAGGCTGGCCTCGAACTCAGAAATCTGCCTGCCTCTGCCTCCCAAGTGCTGGGATTAAAGGTGTGTGCCACCACTGCCCGGCTCATTTTTTTTTTTTTAAATATCTGCCATAAAGAATATAAATACGAAATTCAGTAAAGTACATTAAGAAAAGCTGCCATTTACTAAATGCAGGTCAGGTGTTAAACAACAATAACAAAGGCTAATAAAAATAATGGAAGAGGCATAAATTCACAAAGTAAACTTGATCCTTGACATGAGAATAACTCTTCTTTGCATGGTAAGAATGAGTTTCTTTAGGGAAGCAGAGGCAGACACATCTCTGTAAGTTCAAGGCCAGTGTGGTGGTTTACAAAGTTGAGTCCAGGACAGCCAGGGCTATCACAGAGAGAAACACTGTCTCAAAATACCAACCAGTCAACAAACAAACAAACAAAAAAAGAGTGTGTGTCATTTCTTCTAAGGACACCTCTGGGATGGTAAAACCATGCCAGGAAGCTTGGTGGGTAAAGTGGGTTGAGACCTGGAGACTCGGTGGGCCCACACCTGAGACTTACACGACTCTCTGCTCCTTGCCACTAGCCTGGAACAAGTGTCACACTCCCCACATAAGGAAATGTGATCTATGCTCACCTAGGTCCACAACAGAGGTCTCCATGCTAATGAGGTACCTAGAGGCCCTGAGAGCTTAGCCAATAAGCTTCCCTTCCCAGACATTCCTCCCCCAAAAGGTATTTAACCTCAGGGCAGACCCTGAGAGGATGAATGCACTCATTTTTCCAAGATGAACAGCCAATAAATGATATAGGAAAACATAGAATGTCTCTTTCATCTACCGCTGCCATGGGGAACATGGAAAAGGCCTTCGCCTACAGAGCAGCAGCTAAATCTCCTGTAGAAGGCCCACCTGTGCTCCCAAACAACCACTGCCAAGCTAAGGACAATCATGCTGGGACAAGCCAGCACTCCCCTTTCCCCTGGCCCCAGGCTAGACACTGTCCTCAACCTGTAGGTCCCCTTCTGCTCTCTGCTCTTCCAAGATTTCCTATGGAGCTTGGATGTCCAGGAGACTGCTGTCCTCATTGCAGACTGAGGACCTCGAAAGCTCCTGCTTTCCCACATCTCAGATTGCACTCCCACCCCACCTAATGACACTCCAAACTAATTCTTCCGCTGAAGTTAGAAGAAATAATATACCCCCCAAGGCAAATCTCACTTATGCCCCTCACAGATTTCTGTACACAGGCTCAGGGTGCTTCTGTTTCTTTTTTAAAGCGAAGCGGGTGGGGGGGGGGGGAAGGGTGAGAGACGAGGGGAGAGAAAGATGTCAGAGACAAGTGCAGGTCCTGTGCTTTATAAATATACCCATTCTGGCTGCAAAAGCTTCTGCCTGACAGACCTCCATAGACTGCTAGGAGGCAGATGAGAGTGTACAGAAACTGTTTAGAATGGCTTATGGAGGTGAGACACAGATACTTTCTGCTAATGGCTTCATATGGCAGAGAACCTCATCAGCCGGGCAGGAAATGGTGAAGACCAGTGAAAGGAAAAAATATAAGCAATTCTGCCCATGGGCAAGGTGAGGAAGAGGCTCAGTCTGCCAAGAGAGCCTGCATGGGAGTGCTGGGCCTGTTTAGGGAATGATGAATGAGCTCCTGTTTATCAGGGAGCGACAGAACCAGCAAACAAAAAGGCCACAGAGACAGTCTCAGCACCAGACACCCTCAACACTAGTCCTTTGAATCCCAAGACAGTGCTGGCAGGAGATGAACCTGCATTCACTCGGCTGAAAACCACCTTTTCAAAAGGCCTATGGACAAGTGCAGGTCCTGTGCTTTATAAATATACCCATTCTGGCTGCAAAAGCTTCTGCCTGACAGACCTCCATAGACTGCTAGGAGGCAGATGAGAGTGTACAGAAACTGTTTAGAATGGTTTATGGAGGTGAGACACAGATACTTTCTGCTAATGGCTTCATATGGCATAAAAAGCAACATGGTACCCTGAACAGGGTCCAGAGAAAGCTTACCTTAGGTGGGAGGGGTGTGTGTGTGTGTGTGTGTGTGTGTGTGTGTGTGTGTGTGTGTGTGTGTAAAAGACCCAAAGAAAAGATATAATTAAAGTGATTTACTTGTTGATGCTAATTTGGGGGCAGAAAGCAAAACCCAGGTTCTATCATTTCCCCCAAATGAACGAAGAGTGAATTAAACCCCCATGCTACATGGCAGCTCCAAGTCTGAGAAGTAGGATCAACACGGAGGCTGGCATATACTAGAAATCCAGTCTCCTCAACAAGCCTTAGATGGAAACACTGTCTAAGAATATGTTAACGTTATAGTTCGACTCAGAAAGGGGTTTGGTTCTCTGAGCTCCTATAGGCAAACTCAGTTCCTTTCTCTGGGATCTCATCAGTGTCCTCACCTTCAGGTCCTAACCTTACTTCCTCTGCAACAACCTTGTTGCTCCAGCAGGACACAAGTCAAGCATAAATGCAGAGTATTTAAAAAAAAAAAAAAGAAAGAAAGACATCCTGCCACCTCCTTCCCTGCTGCTATAAATGTTACATGAGAGAAAAGTGAAAAAGAGAAATTATTAGTCAGGCAGTAGTGGTGCACACCTTTAATCCCAGCTCTTGAGAGGCAGAGGAAAGCAGATCTCTGTGAGTTTGAGGCCAGCCTGGTCTACAGAGTGAGTTCCAGAAGATCCAGGAACACAGAGAAACTCTGTCTTGAAAAACTAAAACCCAGAAACCAAAAACCACCCCCCCCCAAAAAAAAAAAGAAAGAAAGAAAAGAAGAGAAATCACTTTCAAATTATTAAGGAAATGAATTAAAAAACAAAACAAAGAAGGAACCTATGGAAGAGCCCTAGAAAATCCTGCACGGGCTCGGCCTTTTAGGAAGGTGAGTGTTTGCATCTTTTAAAATAAGATGAATACGTCTACATTTTAGGATGCTCTGGAACAAAAGGAATGCATCAGAGTTTGGGAGCAACTCAACCTTCTCCAAAGGTTCTTAGGAAGAAAACACATGGGCGCCTTTCAGTGACATCACCAGGAAGGAACCCTGTTTCCGGCAGGAAACTGTCTTGATGTTCAGCCAACTCAAATGACATGACATTCTACAAACTCCCAGAGTGAGATGATACATTTTAAACCCATGCTAGGACCTACAATACACACAACTCTTTACCAATGAATTCAGTAACAACAAATATTAAAGGTTGATCTACTTATACCTGCCAAAGCCTCAGACTCTGCTTCCTCTAGCCATGAATCATGATTCTAAAACTGACCTGCTATTTAACAGGGTCTGCATTTTAAAACCCACCTCTTTGTTCTACCCATCTTTGGGATTAATAAACCTTAAAGGCATTTTTTTTTCTCCCTGAATTGGTCCTAAAGGAGGATGGCCAGATACAGTTATGTCCATTTTGCAGACTTTATTTCCCCAGTGTTAAAACATATTTATTTTGAAGTAAAAGCATTTCATGAAGCCTCTGCTGGGGAAAAGGTTACGAAGTCTGTAAAGCAGTTATCAAAGACCCGGACAGAAAGGACCGCTGTCAGTCAATCACAGAGTGAGCTCTCTTAGAAGAAAAAGAATTTGCTATGCCATTTTAATTTATCTTCCATCATGGGCTTTGGGTGCTGTTTACAAAATAAATCAAACTCTAAAACCTAGCAGGGAGAATAGCCCAACAAAAATTTCCCATTAACTATATATAAAGCAAGCAAGCAAGAAAGCAATACATTTATGGTGTCTAGATAAAATCAAGTCAGTAATTCCTTACTTTAGCTTGAGAAAACAAATCTCAAACCAAAATACTTTGAACTATGAGTGCTGTGTTTCACATACTGCAAGTTTAATGCTGCAGTCCCGCTATTAAGTTCAAATCCTGTCTTTGATACTAAGTGTAAATATACCAGATGATTACCTCCTGCTACAGTCTGTCAGGACTTTAGGAAAACTGTGTGTTACTCCAGTGAACCATTTAAATCTGTACCTTTCATGGAAAAGAAACTAACATGAGTTTCTCACACCTTTTTGGCTCACCCATCATTCTCAGCAGACACCACTTCAGTACAGGAGGGGATCCCTGGCAGGGCAGATGGTCAGTTCTGTGTTGTTAGCCAAATGTGTATATGTATACATATAAACACACACACACACACACACACACACACACACACACACACACACACA
>JANHMN010000022.1:28188482-28231141 GCA_030674055.1 Rhabdomys pumilio | reverse complement strand
TGCTTATTTACTTTTATTTAAACCTCTTATCCCTAACTATGTAAGCTTAGTGTGAAAGTGATAAATGACGACTTAAGTGCCCAGATGAAAGCCATATAAGGCTTGAAAACAAAGAGCCAACCTGCAGGGGCAAGTGGCTAGCCACCAGGGAAAACCAAACACTGACATCAAAATAAACCCAGATGGAATACAGATGGCCGTGTAAAAATAAGATGGTGGTTCTGGAGGAGGTTTACAAAGAGTATTTTTGTAACCCTGAATTGAGGACAGGGACAGTGACAAGCTGACATCAAAGCCACACACCATGAAGACAAGAATGACATATCTTACCACATAGAAATTCAAAAGCAAAACCACTTCTCTAAAAATAAAATCAAAATCCTATTTACTATAAACAAAAGGTAAGCCACGGAAACATTTCCAATATTGATAAACACAAAGGCTAACGATCTTTGTTAGAGCTTTCTCTGTAAGAAAAGCTGCCTAGAGGAAAATCGGCAAACTCATAAATGGCAATCCATAAAAAATATAAATGTCCATATGTATGAAAGACGCTCAGACTGTATATTCAAAGAAATGCCTACAAATGTTAGATCAGCGGTGATTTCCTGAAGGTTAAAACTGATAACACCCGATGTGCTCACATACAGTTCGTGATGTGACAACAGAACAAAGTCTATGTTGAAAACAAGCACACCTTCCTGGGAATCTAAGGAAACTATAAGACAAATGCAACTGTGTATATGGCAAAGATTCATCCTCATAGCTTACAATTAGTAAAAAAAAAAAAAAAAAAAGGGGGGAGCAATTACTAATGGTTCACTCCCTAAAGAATGGTTCACTAAATGTTGGAGACTCAAACTGCAGGTATAATATAACCTGTAGATTTAATGGTTAAATGTTTAAGGAAAACAGGATAAAAGTCAGTTAATGGTGTCATAGAGCATAGTCACAGTTGGGCTCTGTTACTGTAGACAACGGTCACTGGTTTAGAACAAACAAACAAACCCCAGCCACCCTATATACATACGCTGTGTAGACAAGGCAGATTAAAAACCCATATCCACGCAGTGAGAGAGGGGGGAGAGAAGCTTCCGCAGCAGTGTGGCAAGATGTGATTCTCTCTTCTGTTTTTCTGCAGTGCCTGCAAGTTCCTCCCTAACACGCGGCATTACAGATTATATGAAGACCGAGTGAAGCTATTTTGAGATTGGAGATTTCTCTAGTTTCACATCATGCATCCTTTGTGTAAGCATGTTCTCCATATTACCATAGGAACTATTTATATTTCTAGTTGTATCTATTAAATGTGTCAATTTACCCTAAACAATTGTGTTTACTTACACTTTTAGTGTGGAATTCAGAAAATATGTGTTTTTATTAAGAAGCCACTATTTTCATAGTCTGTTTAACATAGTATACGTCTTATGCAAACACAACACTAGCTTCTTTCAAAACAACAATGTATACTTTATATGAACCACTGTAATTTAAATCTTCCAAAATAACTAAATTCTACATTGTTTTCTATTATAGGATCTAAGAAGCAGAAATATACATTAGTGGGGCCGCTGCTGGTTACATGGAAAACAAACCAGCCCATGGAGATTTTTTCATGAACTTAAGAAAAACAGCAGTGAAAGCTAAGCACCAAGGCCACCAAAGAGCAGACCAGGCTTAGTGGCTGGTTGGACAAACTCACCAAGATGACACCCAAGCTCCATAGGTCACAGGACTCATCATAGCCGTTGTGCGTCAAGAGCTCCGGTGCTGCATAGTGAAGGGTGAAACACGGGGTCTTGAGGGGCTGATTGTCAGGTGGCTTGAGGCGGGCAAACCCAAAGTCAATCACTTTAATTTCCAAATTGTCGTTTTCATCGGTGAACAATAAATTCTGTAGGATGCCAATACTCTGGTTAGATTCTCATGGAAGTGCCAGGAAATCTGCTGACCTCTCTATAGAACATTGTGTATTCTGGTATTTGACCTGAGCACATAGTCTCATGGGGCAAATCTGGAGCCTGGGTGTCAACGCACCACTAATCTCTTCTTTATACTATTTTGTATCACTTCAGATTTTACAGCGTCATATTAAATACTTCTTGACTACACCATGCTCTCCAAGCCAGTCCCTTTGTCTCCACGTTTCCCTCTGTCTGAATCTGTTTCCCACTCCCTCAGGCATCTCACTTGCACTCGCCTGACTCCTGTACACTCAATCCCATTTAGAGATAGACAGATGCTGCCCTAACCACCCTACCACACTGTAGCTCCAGTTTCTCCTATTTTCTCTCACCATGCTTTAGTTTTCCTTTAGGGCACTTATCATCTCTCTATTTTTAGCTGGATGTTCTTGTCTCCATCAGACAATAATATAAGGCAGGGACTTTGTGTCCACTTCATTTATGATGCTGTCCCTGGGGCCTGGCACAGGTTAATACAGGAATAATTCATTTTATTAGATTGTCTTTTTAAAACAGTCTACAAGTTTGTGGCAGCCCCAAGCTGAAGAAACCATTCAACCCCATTTATCCCACAAGCTGTGTTTACGCCGTGTCTGTCAGATTTGGGTACTTTTCCACAATAGATCAACCTTTTAAATTACTATTACATTTATGTGGTGATCTGTGACCAGTAATCTTTAATAATTAGAGATTAGATTTATTTACTTTTGTTTTATGTATATGAATGTTTTGCCTGCGTGAGTGTCTGTGCCTGGTATCTTTGGAAGCCAGAAGAGGTTGGATCCTCTGAAACTGTAGTTACAGAAGGCTGTGAGCCACCATAGGAGTGCTGGGACTTGAACCTAGGTCATCTGGAAGAGCAGCAACTGCTATTAAACAGGCAGCCCCAGTGACTAGTAATCTTTGCTATTGCTAGTACTACTGCCATTGCTCTGGGGACTATGAATTACATAATTACAATGAATTAATAAACACTGTATGTTGACAATATCATTGAACAGATATCTCTCATCTCTCTCCTTTCCTCAGGCCAATCTAATCCCTGGGATACAATATTGAAATTAGGCCAATCAATAGTCCTATAAAAATGAAATGGCCAAATGAAAGGAAGAGTCCTATATCCTGTAGTGAGAATTTTGATTTCTTTAAAAAACACAGATAAGAATATGTTTTTGTTTTAATCCCAGGTGTGGGATATGGAGCTGCTTGAGACTGTCCATAGCAGTTGCCTATGATTTGCCTCATGTTCTAGCCAGGATGTGATTCTTGCCAGAGGCATGTAGTTTCTGTGATTGTAAGATGTTTGGAATTCTGGGGGCTTCTTTGAGGGTTTATAAATGCTAGGGCCCAAAAGGTGGTTGTGGGTTGTCAGTTGGTTGTGATTTGTTTAGTAGTTGTGCAAAAAAAAAAAAAAAAGAAAAGAAAAAAAGAAAAAAGAAATTAGATATCCTGACTTCCAAGATCAAACCTGCCCCAAGGAACTCACTAGCTCTAATCAGCAGCAAATAGTCTAACTGTCACCCCCTGCCCCTTAATGCTCCTTGACTTTATTCAGGGATTTCTTTCCTTTCTATCTTTTTTCCTCTTATCTAGTGTTAGGAGGTTGAAAGGGTGGAGAAGGGTGGAAGAAAGAAGAATGAAGAACCACAAAGGAACAAAAGTAATCTACAATATCCCTCATTTTAAAAGAAGTGAAGTTCAGTCAGGAAGCCAAGTAGAGAAGACAGACAGCAGAGGCCAAATTAAGGCATCTTGTGCCGGTTAGCTAAGTTATGAATGCACAGTCAGAGGTATTGAAAAAAATTAGAAGTATGACTCCGGTGAATACATGAATGATAAAAAGCAAAAAGGTTATCTTGTTCATGTGAAGAAAATCGGATAGATTAAACCAGCCATTCATTCCTTAGCTAACCTAGAAGCAAGGCCTTAACTCTTAAATTCTATAAAGACAAAGAGGTGGGCCAGCTGTAGAAGAAAAGTTTAATGCTATTTAGCAGAGTTGGCTCCTAAGTTTTATAAGAGAAAAGTGCTTCCCATAACAAGTCATGCAAGCTGAAGCAGCAGATGCTGATGTGGAAGCTGCAGCAAGCTTTCCAGAAGGCAGCTGAGTTCACTGCGATCACAACTGGAGAGTGAGCTGAGCAATGCCTGGCTTCAGAGCTGCAAAAGACAGGGTGGTGTACGGTGAGAGGAGGGTGCAGCTGTGACAGCCAGCTTAAGTCAACGTTCAGCTGCCATGTTGAGGATTAAAATATACTTAAGAATTAAAATACCCTCCGCTGGAGTGCTTAAGTGGGCCATCAGAGCACGGATGACAGCATTTGTGCTTATAACATGATTTACAGAACATATGACTGCTTGGAAAAAGACACCTTTCAAAATACAGATGTTCGTTAACAATGTAATGGGTCACCCAGTAGCTCTCTGCTGAAGAGGGATATCAAACAAAGGTCTGCCAACACAGCACCCATTTGGCAGGCCCTATATTAACTGTTATTTATGCATTCAAGTCTTACTACTTACGATGTACACTTAAGGCTATAGCTATTATAGATCATAACTCTTCTGATGGATCAGAGCAAAATAAACTGAAAGCCTTCTGAAAAGATACACTGTGCCAGACACGATTAAGAACACGTGTGATTTCAAAGATAAAAATATCAACTGATAAGGTTTGGAAGAAGTTGATTCTAATCCTCATGGTTGGTTTTGAGAGGTTCAAGTCTTCAATGAAGGGAGCAAAAGCAGATGTGGTAGAAACAGCAAAGAAATTATCACAGAAACTGAGCATGAGGATGTGACTCAATCACTGCAAACTCAGTAAAGTCTTAGAGCATGAGGGGTTGGAAGAAGAATGTCGTTTCTGGAGATTGTGTCTGCTGTGGTAAAGATGCAGTGAACCCTGTTGAAGCGAAAGTATGGGATTTAGTCTCACAAACTCAGCTGATGGAGCAGTGGGAGGGTTTGACAACATGGCTTCCAATTCTGAAAGAGGTTGTACATGGGTAAAGTGCTATCAACATGCTGAGTGAGATCTTTCACGAAAGGCAGAGTCAACTACTGCAGCAAGAGAAATAATCAGAACTTATTGAAAGCTCAAATGATCACTAGAACTGTTCAACAACAGCAACAGAAATTTAAATTAATTATTAAATTAATTAAAATTATACATTGTTTAAAAGGCATACTCAACAGCATGGCATAAATATAACTTTATTATGATCTACTTTATTATTTAATAGCTACTTATAACTTTATTATCTATGCACCATGAAGTAAAAAAATTCCCAATTTGCTTTATTGTAATATTCATTTTATTGTGGAATCAGAACCACAGTATCTCTGAAGGAACTGTTGAATGAAATAATAAATGAGGGGTCAGAGAGGTGGCTCAGTGGGTAGCTGCTTGCTTTGCAAGCATAAGTCCTTGAGTTCAAATCCCACCCTCAACACAAACACAAGAACACATAAATGAAAAATATAGATCTACTGTAGTCTATTAATGAAATCACAGTGATCTGTATTATATTCAGAAGTAGTTTTGCTAACACAGGCAATATTCTGATGCTCAGAGATCTGCCTCCTCTGTTCTGTACTGTTTTCAATCATTTATTCACTCAGGTCCTTACTGCTTTGCCTGACTGCAATGCTTCTGCATTCCAGACATGCTTAGAGAATGCTAACTGTACTGACAGAGATAGCTTAAATCTGGTGAGCGCCACCACGTGACACAGTAAAGTGAATCGGCTTATTTTGTCTTTAGACAGTGTTAAGCTCTTACTGTGATTAAATGATTCCAGTTCTAGAAAATCATTTACTTTCTTACTAATCTAGTTGAAATAAAGACCATTTCATGTCTCATTGATAGAAAAAAGAAAAACCTCCAGGCCTTTCCCACTCTTTGACAGCACAACGCTGACATGTAGAAAGTTCATGCTCAAGAATGGACAAATCAGGTTAAAACTGCAAACGTCTGTGTCCCTGGGTTTGTGTTTCTTGCATCTTTTCTCTGGCTCTTTTTCTTCTGTTTGTTTTTCTGCTTGTCTGTTTTTACTTTATCTTATTTTATTATTTTTATTTAGATGCCTGTTTGTTTTCTAGTGAGAGAGAAAAGATATGGATGGGGAAGGGAGGGGGATCTGGGAGGAAACAGGGGAGGGAAAATCATGGTCAGAATATACTGTGTGAAAAAAGTTTATTTTCAATAAAAGTGAAAGAAAAAGTAAAAACACCAAAATAAATAGCAATAGCAAACACACACACAAATATCTAATAATGTATCAAGGTGATCTCTGTTTTGGGTTGGGCCACATTCACAGCTATCCTGGGGCTTGAACACTTAAACTAAATATGTTACTTAAAGGAGAAAATAAAAGGCCTTTCTGTCCTACTCCAGAGATACTTCCTCAGCTGTGACCATTGCCATCCTATTCACAGCAGACAGGAAATGAAAATAGCCTTCTATTTTAATAATGTTCTTCAGCTCAAGAATGGATAATGAAAATGCGATATATATATATATATATCCTTGTCTATCTGTCTGTCTACACATACACTACAAAATTCTATTTAACTGTAAAGAAAAATGAAATCATAAAAATGTCAGGTAAACAGACAGAAATGGAAACCATATTGAGGTACTATATATCCAGAAAGACAAGTCACACACTCTCTCATCTGAGGCTCCTAAAGTTCCAATTTTCAGATGTGATGAACTGCAGAAATAGGAAGCAAAATAGGACCATGGAGTGGGGTGTGGAACAGCTCCAGAAAAGAGGCCAGTAGGACACAGGTGTTATAAAGGAGGAAATAAGAAAACAGGTAGGAGAATAATTAATCTGAGGAGGGGAAAAAATACATAGGGAGAAGGAGAGAAAGATAAAGAACAATAATGATTTTTAGAAAAACATTATTTTATGTTTATTCAAAATACATATACAGGGGCTAGAGAGACGGCTCAGCATTGGCTGCTCTTCCAGAGGACCCAGGTTCAGTTCCCAGCACCTATATGGCAGTTTACAACTGTCTGTAACTCCAGTACCAGGGGATTTGACATCTTCACACAGACATATATACAGGCAAAACACCAATTGGTGCATGTATGTATACATATACACATACACATACACATACACATACAAGTAAAAAACACACACATACACAAAAAAACAGACCTGGGATTTTCTGGCTCAGTGGTGGTGCATGCCCTAGGGAGGCAGAGGCAGATGGATTGATGAGCTTGAAGCTAGCCTAGTACACAGAGTGAGTTTCAGGATAGCTAGGGCTACACAGAAATACCCTGTCTTGAAAAACAACAAGAAAGCCATATACAAATCTATGCCTCTGTGTGTGTGTGCGTGTGTGTATAATTTAAATAAAGTTATACTACTTGGGGTAATAATGATCTCTCCTAAGTGCCATAGACTAACAAAAACCCAGTGTCAAGCATGGGAAACCTTCCTTACAGTTGTTGGTCACAGGAGTTCAACAGACTCCCAAAACATAGGCTACTCACTGCCACTGCCCTTACTTGGTGCCTAAGACTGCTGATGAAGACACTACACTTCAGACACAAGAGTTGGAAGAATTGAACTGAAGCTGATCTGGAAGCATCCTCCTAAGGGAATGTTCATTTATACCTTGGGGATAACCAACAGCCAACTAATTGGACTTACGGCCAACTCAACAGGAGGGAATTCATGGTTGGTACTGTAAATCTAGTTAACTACTGTGACTGGTCAAGGGCCCTAGGGGAGAATCTGCTAATGACACATTCCTAAACCAATATATTCTTAATTGTATTGTAAATCCTTATATTCTCAGATAAGTGTAGCTCTCACTTCTCATTAAAGACGTCTCTCTCTTTCTTTCTCTGACACACACACACACACACACACACACACACACACACACACACACATTCTGTTGAGACAGTGTCTCACTAAGATGCAACCCTGGCTGACTTGAAACTCAATATGTAGACCGGGCTAGTCTCAAACTCCTGAGTTTCTGCTTCCTGAATGGTGGAATTCAATGTATGTGCCACCATGTTCAGGTAAGAAGCTTCATTTCACAGCAGTCAAGAGACCATCACGAAAATCTACAACTGGTTAAAATACAGAGAGCATCAAGCCGTGGGGTGCTCATCGTCAATGGATTGTTCTACAACACAGTTACACTTCAGGCTCAGGAAACATCCCCCAGAAGGAGGGGGATGATTGTTAAGGGCCAGGGGACCAGAATATATGCTGTGAGATAATGTTTTCTATGTAAGACAGGGAGCTGTACCCATGCAACCATAACAATGTAGGCTTGGTTGCCTACATAAGACCAGCAAGTGATAGCATCAGTTGCTATTTCAATATAGATGAGAGAAATCTTACAAAGCCCTACCAGCCTTAGATGAAAAGCTACAGACAATTAATGGCTTCCCAGAAGGAAAGTCAGTCTTCTCCAGGGACAAGCCAATAGATTATCTAATCTCAAGCAGCCAGCAGGAGTGAGGGGGCAGGGTAGCTGGAGTGGGGAGAAGGTAAGTGGAAATGATATAAATACAGCCCTCAGTTATAAAATTCTAAAACAGAAAAAACTTAATGTAAAAAAAAAAGAGAGACAAAGTGGGAGGAAAAAGCAAAGAACAAAAAAATTAAATAGTTTTCTTAAACAGTTTTCTATCATACAGTGCTTAGACCTTAGTTTCTGACAACTGAGGTCAGCGCTCATGGGTGCTTTCTTGGGACATATCTGTCCTTCAGCAATTATACTGGAGGTTCTCTGCAGTGCCAGGCAGTGTGCTACACATCTTCCCAGAAGCATGTGCAGCTCCATCTTCACAAGGCCTGTCATGGCTCTGGAAAGGACAGGTTTATCCCACTAAGGCTAATTCCTTGGTTGCCTTGGAGAAAGTCAGAGTGGGGCATTCCCTGACAACTTTAACCCTCCTTTTACACAACATGTAAAACCGGAGCATACTGCTTACTCCCTACCTCCTGCCCCCAGGGTAGCAAGGGAAGTGTCAGGACAGTTCCACATGGGTGTGTGCATGGCCAGGAAGGGACAGAAGTGACGGTGATCCATGTCTATCCTCATCTCAGTTTCTCCCTGAAAATACTATCACGTACAGAACTTCCTTAATCCTGTAAGAGGATCAATACGAAGACTAGCAAGCAGCCCTCTAAGAATGTCAGCCAGCTTCTAAATCTGTCTGCTTCTCACCTAGAGCTTAGAGTTAGGACTATGCAGAAAAAGAATCCATCTAACTATCGAAATAGTCACAACTAAAATGCTGCATAGAAAAGGGATTCAACTTTTAGTTTGGAAGTAATATCCTCTGCCATTTAAAAGTCAAAGTGAGAGCTATGGATAGGAAAATGTTAGTTCAAAGGTACATTTTTACTTTCCTAAAACCTAGTTTAGGAATAAAACGATGGTAGAACATATAGTGTAATCCAACAGTTCTGCTTTCTTTCAAGTTACAGAAGCATCTTTTTGATCAGTAAAGTAAGAAGACAAATTTAAATTCTGTTGCCGAGGACATGTGCCTCATTCGAGACTCATGAGATGACAGATGGCCAGTTATCAAAGAATAAAACATGTGAAAATGAGTTCCATACAGTCATGGAACAGATCTTTTCCATTAAAAAACTACATGCCTGTCCCTTGTCTATCAAGCAAACATTTAAGTGGTGTGCTTTCACATTTAAACTAGACAGCTCATCCCGGAGCCTGGAGCGCCATGTTTTCAGTGGGTGTTACGTAGGAGAGTGAGAACTGGGATGAAGGAAGCAGAGGGGAGCCAGCATCATTGCGAGTTCCTAAGACACAAGCCACTTCTGATTAATTACTAGCAATGTGAAGAACAGTAATACAAAGTACTCAGAAATTTAAAACCTTAAAGGAATAAATCAATTGTTGTCAGCCTTCTGTATCCCTGAGGATCACAACTGTGGGTTCAACCTACTATGCACTGAAAACTTAAAAACAACAACAAAACAAAACAACCTACCCCCAAAACAAAAACAACAACAAAAAAATCCCTTCAAATACTGTACAAAATATGCAAAAATTTCTTTTTGTGATTATTCCCTAAAATATACATATTTATATATCACTTACATCAAAATAGATATCATAAATAACCTAGGGAGAGGATTTAAAGTACAAAAGGATCATGTAGGTTATAAGAAAATAATATTCAATTTCATTTAAGAGACTTGCACCCATAGGGAGCTCAGGGGCCAATTCTCCACAGATACAGAGGGATAACTGTATTTCAAATACATATACTTCCATTTTTAAAATGTCATTTTTTTTGAGACAGGGTCTTTGTGTGGCCCTGGCTGTCCTAGAACTCACTCTGTAGACCAGGCTAGCCTCAAACTCAGAGATCCACCTGCCTCTGCCTCCCAAGTGCTGGGATTAAAGGCATGCGCCACCATTACTAATCTTTTAAAACATTTTTTAATAATTTAAGCACAAGATAAAAAATTGCTTTTGCAGAAATATTCTGTTTAATACAAAAGAATACCAAACCCATTAATATTTTAAATAGACTTGAAAATATATTATGATCACATAGAGACTAAAAATAATATCCTATTTTAGACCAGAAATACATGTAGTTTCTTATATGGTAAAGGATGATTGGTTTTTTTTTCTTTTTTTTTTGTCATTGGCTTTTGTTTTCCAAGCTCATTATTACTTATTTTTAAAAAGGGGGGAATTTTCATATTTTTGATACTAAAAAGGGATCATTCCGAGTTAGAACCTTCTTAATTAACCTTCTGAAGGAAATATAAAAAACCACTGTTCTGCGCTGCTCTCCAGGTCTATAAATACCACAGTCGTGAGCGCACCGAAGCACATATAGAGAGGACAGCTTATTAAATAAACTAAGACACGGCCTCGTGTGTGACTATGAAGAACAGAATTACATACATTACCGTTTAGGAGCTATTGATTTGATTTAAAAATGTGAAAATTAAGGTTTCAAAATACACCATCGAATGAACAACTCCCCCCCCCTTTGATGGAATACACATAGCAGGGTTATTATTTTTCGCTACAAAATTTTCCATCGCTATTTTTAGTATACAACTGTTGCATGAAGCATTTTCCCATAAAAGGCTCTCACACTTACAAATATAACCTCAAGATGATCAGCTGGCAAGAGGGGAAAAAAGAACAAATTTATTTTAGACTGACACAGAAAAGAGAAGAGAAGGAAAAAACCTAAGGAACATCTCCCAGTATTTATTTACTGGCCCAAGAGAAAAAGCAAGCCTCTTAAAGCCTGACAGCTGAACTAAGGCTGGCTAGCAAGGAGGGCAGGCTGAGCTGTCCGAGGTCCCACCGTCCCACCTCAGGCTTCAGATCTCGGTGCACCACACCGACGTCGTGCATGTGGCTCACAGCCGACACAAGCTTCCGCATGATGGAGCTGGCCTCGGTCTCGCTGAAGTGCTTCTTTCTCTTGATGCGTTCCAACAACTCTCCGCCATTCAGAAGCTCCATCACTAGAAACGTATGAAGCTAGGAGGGTGAAAAGAGAGAGGGATATGGGGCCTTATGAAAAGACAAGGAGTACTCTACAGGTTATTATTGCTCGGTGATTTTAAATAATCCCTTGCTTAAACAACCTGTAACAATCCTTGGGTTTACAGTAAAGAGTTAAAGAATAGTGTAGCTTTTTTGGAAATCTATTTTAGCAATGAAAAAATTTCAAGTATTTCAACAAAATCTTACAGTTTTTTCTTTTAGTTCATTTTATTTCTGTTGAACTCCATTTTAATCTTCTCTCGAGGTTTTATATTTTCACCTTAAAATTGTGAACTGAGCTGACAAAATCTATGGTAGACAACTCGGGGGTTTGCTAACTAGTGTTATGTGCAGCTGCTGCCACTCAGCTAATGGGTAGTTTCCCTTGAAGGAAACGTAGTGTTTGATAACTTCAGGGCTCAAAGGTTAATTACAGGATTCCTGAGGATATTTACTGCAAATATCTGCAACTCATTATATATGTTCTTGTGGAAGAGACCTTCCTCCTGGCTGTTTGCAGAAGAGAGTCTCCTTCTGGCTCCCTTCTTATCAAGATGTAGAACTCTTGGCTCCTCCACCACCAAGTACTTCCCACCATGATGATAAGGGACTAAACCTCTGGAACCGTAAGCCAGCCCCAACTAAATGTTTGCCTTTGTACGAGTTGCCTTGGTTGTAGTGTCTCTTCATAGCAATAAAACCCAACTGAGACACCTTTATAAACTCTAGGATACTTAGCAATAAAATGTAGGTGATAAGAAAAGCTATGGATGGAACTGGAAATGATGGCCTCCAGATGCCATGTCCTAACCTTCAAGCCCATGTTTCTATTGTAGATGGCAAAAGGACTTGTAATTGTAATTAAGGGGCTTTTATTGTTGTCATTTTGTTTTTTGAGATGGGGTCTCACTATATAAACCAGGCAAACCTTCAACTTAAGAGATCTGCCTGCCGCTGCCTCCTGCGTGCTGGGATCATGTGCTACCACACTTAGCCCCGGATTAATATTCTTTTTTAAAAAAAAGATGTACGTGTGTACATATGTACGTTTGTATATATGTATGTATATATGTGTGTATACATTATGAATTTGTGCATGTGTTATGTATGTATTTAAATAAGTATGTATGCATATGTGTCTGCATACCAGAAGAGGGCATTGGATGCAACAGGACTACAGTTATAGATAATTGTAAGATGACTCATGGGTGCTAGCAACTGAAGCTAGAGCTAACCACTGAGCCATCTCGCTAGCTCCATCATTAATATGCTTGAGAGGGGATGATTACCCTAAATTATTGACCAGTATCTAAGGTACGAGATTAGACTGTGCAAGCAAGAGATTAGAGTACTGCATAGAGGGGTAACAAGCTAAAGGGAATGAGTGGCTTCCAGAAGCCAAATCAAGTACACAGTTGTCCTGAGAGTCTCCAGGAGGAGCTAGCTCTGTCTACTCCTTGACTGAGGATCGGGGACCCTGACTGCAGACTTGTTATCTCCATCCGTTGTTCTACTAGTAAACATATTAAGTTTGTGGGAGTTTGTTATAGCAGGGTTAGGAACATACAGAGGATGTAAGAAGACCACAGCACACAAATGAGCTGCACTACTGCAGCGCAGAGGTTGAGGAGCCGCCCTCGTTCACCATCACTGCTGCTGGAAATAGGACTGCATAGATTGAGAATCACCTACCATGGGTAAAGCGCTAGAGATAGATTTCAACAAGTGCATAGCAGAATTATTATTATAATTATTCTACTACATGTAGCATGAGATCATAAGAAAATTCCTATTCCAGTGACTCTTAAATTTAAAATTGCCAAAAAAATCTTTTAACATAAATTTTAAAACTAGGTATAGAATTCTTGAGATATGACATTAGTCAGAAGGTCCAAGATCCAATGTTTGGGCTGAGATTCAGTGAGAGTCACAGCTGCAAAACTGCAGGTGGGGGTGTCTGAGGTCATCCACCAGTTTCTTGATTGACAGGTGAGTTTTCTCTGTATTTGCATCAACAGGACGCTGTTGTTTAGTGTGCACCTTAAATGGACAGGGATTCACTGCTCCCATGAGAATTTGGGTAGGTCAATAAGGTAGAAGGCAATGGAGAATGGAGGTACAAGGAGAGCATTCTCAAGAGTTCTTGCTTCAAAGCTTTTCTTCTCATGAGAACCAGAGGAAGGAGAAGATGATACCAATTTTAGATGTTTGTTACCTGACATAATAACCAGGCTGTGTACCTGCCTCCTCTAACATAGCAGAGCAAAGTAATTAAAAGCTTGCTGAGTTCTAAGTTGGGGTGGTGGGGCTTAGATACCAGCCTTACCATTAACAAACTGAACTTCTATGAGTTGTTTTCTGACTTCACAGTGTTAAGGCAAGGACTAAGATAACACCTGTAGAGTTTACAGAACAGTGCTTGGACCACATACTGCATAACTGGCAACAAAAATTATAATTACCATGTGTTCCTACTGCCATCTTATATCACCATGATGAGTCATTCTAGTCAAGAACGCCACATCAACAGAACAATGTGTGCCTGGAAGAGGCTCTCCTTTCTAGATCTTCACTGACTACTGATCCTGATACAAATCTCAGGACTTTTAGGTCCTTTGTTGTTAAAATTAGAAAGAAAAAAAAAAAAAACATGTTCAGGACTTGTCTTGGTATTTGTGCCTTAATATGCGTGGCAGGGTAACAAGCTAGCCCTGAGAAGGCTGTGAGACCTGTCCAGTGTCAGAAAACAATACTGAAACAGTGCAACTTCAGGCACGGGAGGTGGCAATGCAGGGAGCTGAGAGGTGCTGTGGACCAGCCACAGCAACCCTCCCCCTGTCCAAGTAACAGGCTTCCATGTGAGACTTCTGTTGGAAGGCAGAGCTAAGAGTAGAAGACAGTGCAGAACAACCTGTCCTGGAGGCTGAGCAGATGCTGCCACCTGGAACAAGATGAAAGGGAACATCTTTGTCTCTCTGCTTCCCATTTGTCCTTTAACTTGAAGCAAGTGGGCTTAAGAGTCAGTCAGTCAGTCAGTCTGTTTGATGCTAGAAATGTAAAGAATGTTGAAGGCTTAAAGTCACTAAGTACTGACTGTACAGTAATTAAGTGAGGGTGGACGACAGCTGCACTCACAATAAGCACACGGCAATCTGTGACAGCGGCATACTGGGCTCATGCCCCTCTAGCATCCACCCATGCCAATATGGCAACGATGGATGGATGCATGCAAGCCAAAGAAAAAGGATGAACTGATGAGAGGTGAGAGTGTGTGCACTACGTTTTCTCTCCTTCCCAGAGGCTGGGGGATAGATAGCACCTGGCCCTGACTGTAATTTTTGTTGCCAGTTCACTCAGCAGCACCAATAAAGCTGGTGAGAAGTTGAACCGTGTATCTGACCTAGCCCATGTGCATGGATGGAGGCAGTCCACGAAATACCTGATCATGAAAAACTTCATGTAGCTTCACAATATTGGGGTGTCCTTCGCAGAGTTTCAGGGCTGTTATTTCTTTCTGAGTATTGGCTTCCATCCTGCAAAATCGAACAGTTACCTCTCTGTGTCTCTCCTAGCAGAGTTTTACGTCAGTGCTCCTTCCCTGACGGTTTTTATTTACAGTATATTCAGAATACCTGTGTCAAAGTCTCAAAATGACATATCCACAAAAGTACTCATCATACCACCCACCAGGAAAGTAAAACTTTTTTTTAAAGAAAATTATTCCCTCTGAATCAGAAGAGCTAGTCATACAAAGAAATGGATGCTCTTCCTGCTGATAATTTAGCAATGGTAATAACCGGTTACCAGAACAGCTAGCTGGCTCTGTTCGCAAAGCCATCAGGAGGCTTGCTAAGTACTGTTGACTTCAAATATTCAACTGACAGAAGTCACCAAGAAAATCTGATAAAATACATCACTACCACAAGACAGATTTCACATAAAACACAACGGATTCTGATTTGTCTAAAACTGATTACTTCATTAGAAAGCATTAGTGCCAGAAGTGTTGGCGAGCAGCTAATAAGGTAGATGACTAAGCCTATGGGTAAAAAGCCCTGCAAAGGAAACAGCTGGTTCCTTCCCCAGAACTTTCAAAGCTCCCTACGTAGTATAAAGCCAGAAGAAAGACTACTAGTACTGGCCATACCTTTTGCTGATTATTTTGACGGCAAATGCTTGGTTACTTTTTTTGTGCACACACTTTCGACAAATTGAAAAACTTCCTTCTCCCAAAGGTTTGTCCTTCAGATCTAGGTCATAGTGTTGATAGAATGGTGAGTCCTGATAAAAGAGCAACATTTAATTTAATCAAAGGTTGGTAGTAACACACAAAACATCTGTAAAGCTGTAATTTAATGTGAAATGATTAACAAATTTGAATGCCATATATTGAATCATTAAAAGTCATTTAGTATATTTATATTTGCATCTATACATTTGTACAAAATATACTGCCCTTTATTATTTATTTATATTTATTACGGTAAAAAGAAGCTCATACACACTGATACTGACAATCTTCTAGGGAAAACACTGCTGTTAGCACTTACTTATCCATTAGTAGACTTACTAGACTTAAGCACAGCAACTGGTGTTCAAATGTTCACACAACCCAGATCCACCACTGCGGCAGCCGCACCTACGTACCTTCATCATCGCGCTCCTGGCAACATTTGTCACTCCAGGACGGTCAACTCCCACATGGAACTGAAGGGGATCTATGACAGCTGCGTTACGCTTGAAGAGAATAGAAGGAGCAACGAAGGAGTAGCCCTGAGAAGAGAAGAGACGCTAAAGCACAGACATCTGCAGTCTCACAGCTAGGCACAGTTGAGATGGCGAGCATTTCTTTTCACAGAAAAAAATGTACAGATGAAGATAATTTTATTTGCATTCAAAATATACAGCATCAACTCAATAGCAAATGCTTCTCAGAAGGAGATAATGCCATCTTCTGGCAGAACTAGCTCAATTAAAAAATAAAGGCAGAAAGATTTCCTCCCTTTCTATCCCCAAATCTGATGCAAGCCTGTAAGCCTTTTACATTGCTGATAGTATTCATTTATCAACTCAACTGACCTCAAAAAAGATACAATCAACACATCAAATAAAGTGGTCCAAGAACTGCTTCATACTAGAAAAATAACAAGTTTCATAAAAGTTCATCTTTAATTTAGTAATTATTGAATTTGCATTCTATGTTTTCAGAATAACTAAACTTAAAATTGAGTTTTGGAAAATAATAAGCCCAGTGAAAGGGTGATATGGTAAGCCAGAGTGATGAATGACGTGTGAGCACTCTGTGCAAGCTAGGACATTTACCAGTTTACCAACAAACACCTATATGTGGTTGGCCATGTTCTCCAGTGTCACAGGACACACAAGAGGCACACTCTACATGGCCAAAGCAAGGTCAGGCAAGAGGCACACTGTACATAGGCAAAGCACAGACAGGCAAGAGGCACACTGTGCACAGCCAGAGCAGGACAGGCACTTGCAGTGGTCGGAAGTGCAGCTGTGACACAGTTCAATAGGCAGACTAGCTTGTATCTAATAAAGAATCTTTCCTAAAAACATTCTGTACTTCTAATTTTTAAGTTAAGATACAAAGCAATGTGTTTAATATAACATTTTACACACATATACACATATTGATTGCTGTGATAAAATTCTGACAAAAACAAACAGACAGACAGGCAGACAAACATTCTTACAGGGGGTGAAGAGATGACTCATTGATTCAAAGTGCATACTACTCTACTCTTTCAGAGGACATTATGTTCCCAGAATCCACATCAGGCAGCTTACAGCTTATAACTTCAGTTCCAAGGAATTCAATACACAAACACACCACACACACACACACACACACACACACACACACACACGCACACGCACACGCACACGCACACGCGCACACGCGCACACACACACACAACTAAAAATAAATCTTTAAACAATACTTTGGCAAAACCAACTTGGGGTGAAAGGGCTTATTTTAGCTCACAGTTCCAGATTACAGCCCATCATTACAGAGAAGTCATAGAATTTAAACCCAAAGTCCTTAAAAAAAAAATCTACCTACCTACCTACCTACCTTCCTTCCTTCCTTCCTTCCTTCCTTCCTTCCTTCCTTCCTTACTTCCTTCCTTCTTTCCCTCCCTCCCTCCCTCCCTCCCTTCTTTTTTTTGAGACAGGGTTCCACTGGCCTTCAATTCGCTGTGTACTTGAGGGTGACCTTGAACTTCTTACCCTCTGGAGCACTGGGATTACAGGTGAGTGCCACTACACCCAGTCTTATGCAGTACTACAAACTAAACCCAGAGTTTCCTGCAGGCTAGGGGAGCACTCTACATCTCTGGCCCCGTTGGTTCAAGACTTTAAGAATTAGAGAATATGTATATTTTATTATTATTATCACTGAAGCTAAAGGTCCAGATAACACCGAACAGTTTAAAGAATAGAGCAAAAAATAAAATTAGCATTGTAATTTTCATATGAGCCTCAGCAGCAATGACGTTTTCAAGTATAAAATGAATACTTCTTCATAAAAACAAACACAGGTTGGGTGTTCTAACACACACCTTTGGTCACAGCTTACAGCTTATAACTTCAGTTATTCTCTCTATGGAGAATCAGAAGTTCAAGACTAGCAATCCCTCAGAAAACAAAATAAAACAAAAACCCCAAAACATACACATAAAAACTATAATAAAACTGCTATTTAGTAAACTGCAAATGTCAAGATAGTACCTCAACATATCTCTAAATTTAATTCTGAAGAGATTACAGAACTCTGATTTTATGCCAACAAACCACCTCACTAGAGAAAGCTGACTTTCTTCCAAAGCATGCCTGGCACACTGTAACTTTACCTGAAACAGCCGCTCAGAGCTCTGGGGCAGGGCTGCAGGAGAGTAGGTGGGGTCCATCTCTGTGAACTCCTCAGCGAAGTTGCTCACATCTAACTCATCCCGGATCACTGGTTTGAATGGTGCAGGCACTTTTTTAGCAGCTAAGTCATCCCAATTTATCTTCTAGAGCACAGAAAGAAGATAGGGACAGAGCAGAAATTTTAAAAAAAATCAAAGTATATTATGATCAATAGATATGATTAATTTTTTTCTTTTTAAAAGACAGTCTCACTTTATAGCTTTGGTGGTAGTTCTCAACCTTCCTAATGCTGAGATCCTTACTGCAGTTCCTCATGTTGTGGTGACCTCCAACCATAAAATTATTTCCATTGCTACTTTATAACTGTAACTTTGCTACTGTTAGGAATCATAATGTAAATATCCATGTTTTCTGATGATCTTAGGCGACCCCTGTGAAAGGTTTGGTGATCATGAAACCCACATGTTGAGAACCATTGCTCTATGTAAACTTGCTGGCTTTGAACTCAGAGATATGCTTGCCTCTGCCTCCCAAATGCTGGGACTGATTAAATGTGTGCGCCACCACTCCTGGCTAAGAGTTCAGTTACTAATAAGTTTAGTTTGATTAAAAATAAAAGTACATATTTCAAACTAGGGATTAAAAGTATCATTTTTTTTTTTCAAGAATGATCCCATTTTCAGTCTGTATTATGTGGAAGGTGCCTGCTGCTTTCTTACTGCAGGAATCTCAGTGTCCTCTAGAGGGCACCAAGACACGCTGGTTTAACCTCAGAGTTAACAGAACAAATTTTTGTTTTTTTTTTTTACTGAGCCTTGGAAGCAAAGAATTAAGTCAAAATGAAAACCAACCAACCAACCTTCCTGACGACTCCCTCAAGCCATAAAACACTTCTCTAACTGGCTTCAGTGTGTTCTGTGGCTGTGACACCAACTCCTATTGTCTAGAGGCTCACTGAGCTCTCCCCTTACACTGGCTTTCCTTTGGGTCACCAGACAGATTACAAAGTGAAAGTGGCACGAGTCAAGTGTGCTTGTATACTGGAGGACTAAGTGACACTTGTCACTGTAGCTCATTCAACTCCATTCAATACTTAGATACTGCCTCTTGTTTCCACATATACCGTCTGAGTACTGATATGTTTGGATTGTTCAAATTGAACCCTTTGTTGTTTCTTTATGCTCCTTCTTCAGTTAAAATGTCCTCAGTACTTACTGAACTAGATTTTAGAGATTTCTTACTAAGTCTTCAATATAAGATAATACCACCATTCTATATACCATTAAGACAGAAAGAAGCACCATCAATAGGAGAAGTGGTGATTCCCACTTAAAGATGGATATTGACTCAGTGGTGGGGAAAGTAAAAACTACACTTGGTGAAATTTAGCAAATTATCTTCTCTTATAAAGGAAGTAGAAATAATTAAATGGTAATTCTTCAAGCTTTTCAGTTATGATGAGTATCAGAGATAATTTCTCTTTTTTGTTTGTCTCAGAAAGAATCTTGAGGCCCAGAAATAAGAACTAAAATATTTCTCACTGAAGTATCAGTTGCTGCAAGTGTAGATTAGAATCCTGTCCACTTTCTAGCTAGTGTTCACTCCTCTATGAGGCTGGGACAGCGTCTATTACAGGCATCTGCTCTGTGTTTCACTTACTGGACAAACATCACGACACATTCTGGGCCAGGTGAAGTGGGCTCAGCACAGTAAGGATGTTTGCTGTCAAAGATGACGCTCTGAGTTTGTTCTTCAGCTTCCCACATGGCTGAGTAAAGAACTGATTCCCATGAGTTGTCTTTTCTCCTTCATATGTGTGCATGTGTATAAGTATGAGTGAATGTATGCACACGCACACATACATGCATGCACACACATTATTTCTTAAAAATTTTAAGAAGAATCTTTAAAAATGACAAACTTCTAGAGTAAAGGGGTAATTTAAAGAAACACACTGTTACCAGAAGAATGTTCAATGTGTAGAAAATTGAATGCTATTATGATTCTTCCCACCTCTATAGCATTGTAGAGAAAAGACCATTCAGATCTTTGTAAGTAGATTTCTAGTCTACCCCATCATTTAAAAGTGAGAACAATTACATAAATTAAAATTACTATTCCAAGCTATCAAGAAGACAAGTACCTCCTATACTAAAGACACGCTATAATATTCACAAGCTCGGGGAACAACTGAGAAAAAAAGTTGTAGAAAAGGACACTAGAGCATTGTTTAATTTTATATACGTGTTCACTTTTAAGCTCAAATATGAACAAGATACAATGTATGTTTGAAAAGTAATATTTCTCAGCCAATGCACAATACTGAGTTCATTTTATTCTAAATATGCTTGTCACTGTGTTATTGAACTTTAAAGTTTTACAGTAGTATTTTTAAAAGATGGGTGGAGAGGCTAAAATAAGCATACTTTTCACACAGAAGTGAAGAGACCTCATTTTCAATGAGGAAACCTCCTCCCAGCCCCCACACAGAGATAAAAAGCTATGGCCTCATACACTCCACACAAGTGCTCCACCACTGAGCTACACCCCAGCCTTGCCTTTTATATTTAACAAGCAATAATAACACTATGAAAATTTAACTGAAATAATTGTTTCTTCTTTGCTTGCTATACCCTACTTGTTTTAGTGATAATGCAAATTTTTACACAAAAGAAACATAACATGGATGACTCCACCAGACCATTAAACACCAAGGCCATGCTTGTTGCTATGTGAAGTTATTTAAATGCTGTAATGTTTAGAATTTTAGAAACGGAGGCCATGCCACTTGACTGAACTCGCTAAGCAGCTCAGCCACCCTCCCCATTATTTATCAGTCTTTACTTGGAGTGAACTTAAAACATGGACCTGGCGGATGTGCTGGCGCTCTGTGGAATTGTGTCACATGGCTTTTTCATAAGAAAAGCACTGTTACAGAGCAGAGAAAGCAAATGGAAATGTATGCCGCTGCCATTGACAACCAGGCAGGCTTGAACACTCTAAGATTTCTCCTGGAAACAGAAGAGGCAATGGAATCGGTAATCAAAGGTGGGACCCATTATGACAGCTCATGAATTTATTCAAAGGATACACATCTCCTTAGTTCATATGCAAACCAAACATCTACAGAAAGAACTACCTAGAACTCACCAGCTGTGTCCAACCTACAGGCTACACACAACCCTCAATGGCCATGAATGTGGCCTAACACACTGTAAGCCTGAGCACGAAGAGACTTCAGGGGGCAATGTTTTGGGCAACTCAACTGTTCTATTCTCAAGCATAAACTCTGTAGCTGACAAAGTTCTGTCTTAGTGTCAGAGGTTGGACATCACCGTGGAGAAAATGTAATGTTATCACGACCTTCTTCGCTTAGTGCTTTAGGGACGGAAAGCTACTTGGGTCTAAATAAGTAGGATTCTGGCCCTTCCTAAACATTATCTGTCAAAAGAATTAGGGGACTAAGGTAGGAGAAATGGGGAAGTGACCCCAACAGGGATTAAATAGACTCATCTTTTGCACTTCACCTCAAAGAAGAGATGCTCTTTGATTTCCTCTGCATCCCGTGGGCCACACCCCAATCGCTTCTTGGGATCTTTCATCAAAAGATGCTGGAGGAGGTCTTTAGCTACTGCACTCATTTCCTGGGGATATGGAGGCTCACTTTTTAAGATCCTCCTGCGGATAGAGAAAGTGTACTGTTAGAACAACCAGAGCATGACGTTGTAACAATGGATATTTTTCTAAAAGTGAGTGTGGTGAAGCGTTCTGAAACTGAACTACATCATGTGGGAAAACTACTTGAGACCATAGGCTAGGGAGATGGCTTGGAGGATGAAAGCACACGTTGCCAAGCCTGAACACTGAGCTCAATCCCTGGACCCATAAGCTGTCCTGTGAGCTCCACATGCAGGGCAGGGACCACATGTACAACTCCCTCACGTGCAAACAGACAACAACCCGGCAATCAAATAAATAAAGGGAAGAACAGGAATTAAAGAAAGACCACTGGGTTATTCTTCAGTATAAGTCAATCTTGGTAAGAAACTATTATCTCAAGTATTTCATTAAAAAAAGTTAAAAAGGGGGCTTGGGCTAGATCACACCTCCACTCACAGTTCAGAGCGATCCTGACTAAAGTATTTAAAGAACTCTTTGACAACATCAGGGGAATTAACTCGAGAGAGAACTATAATCTCCCTCCACCTCACCTCTTCCCAGTGAGCAGCAACTTTAAAGACCCAAAAAGAAGTCGGGAAGTCAGCCAAGGCAGGACAGCCAACGCCATGTGACTAAGGCCTAAGTCCTGTTGTCTGCAACCACAGCTTGGCTTCTCAGGAGCAAACACATCTGTTTTTCCAGTGCTGCCACAACACAGACCAGCCAGAGCATGAGGGAGTGGGACTCAGACAGAGAAAAATTCATCTACTATGGGAAACTTAAAAGACAACTATGTTTGTGTGAGAAGTGTATTCTATGATCATAGTTTTAAAAATCCAGTCCAAGTGTATAATTTCACCTGGGAGGAGGTAGGTCAGTGATTTAACGAGAAAAATAATGAGGTCAGTGAAATGAGAACCTTAACACAGTCTGCATGATGGTAAGCTTCATCACTTTGTTTTACAAGATCATGTATTGTATGTGTTAATAAGTATTACTGGGCTGGGGGGATAGCTCAATGGGAAAGCCTTAGGCCAGTATACGAGTCTCTAGGTTTAATATCCAGCACCACAAAACCAATCCTAAATAAAACAAACAATCAGAAGCAAAACACGAAACAGCAATAGTAGGAAAAAAACCCCTAAAACCTAAATGTATGAAAGCATAGTTTGGTGAAACCATGGACTTAGAGGCAGGATAAAGGTTAAGCTGGCTCTGCTCTGTTCTTTACTGGCCATTTGACCTTGAGGTACAGTTAAAGGATTCTTTTGTCTCTCAGTTTCCTCACCTATAAAATGGTAATAGTAAAAATAATATCTTCCTAAAGGGAGTATCACGAATTAAGACTTGAATAGTGACCAATGCAGTGCATGGTACAGCACGGATGCTTAACAAGTGTGAACTACTTTTCTAGTCCCTCAATCTAATGTAACTATAAAGCAGAGAACTTGTATCAGCTTGCTACTGAGAATCATCAAATGATATTAGAACTATAGTTTTTGGCAGAAAATTATAGCCAGGATGTTAATATCAAAGGTATTTCTACTCCTAAAAATCTCTATTCTGGGAACCAAAGAGAAGAGTGGTATAGAAAGACAGACAGACTCCATTCCGCTCTTGTTATTGAATCATCTGCTGTTTCTCAAGGACTGCAGGTTTTTCACCGCTAGTAGAGGCAGGCCTCTTGTTAGTGACCCAGACATATTTATGAAACTGGATATCTTTTCTCAGAGAAAATCATGCACATTTTTTCCTTTTTCTGTACTTTATGGAGGAAAGAATTTCTTGCATACTGGTGATATCCGGTATTGTTGCATCAACATAGAGAAATATATACCATGACTGATGTCTTCTAAGGTTTGTAGTATCTGTTGGAAGTCTGTCTACTATACAGCTAGCAAAGATAGGAGCAACAGCCAGTCCCAACACACAGGGCATGAGAACCTACTCTGTGGGTATGTCAATAGGAGGCACATCTGAAAACAAGAGATGGCTCTGCTGTTGTGCCCAGCCTGGATACAGGCTTGTGGGGAGCCGACAAAAGGCGGCTATCATCCTTGCAGCCATCTTGAGCCATATACCCTGACAAGAGACTTGTTTATAACAGCCTACAACAGCTGAGCACACTCTGATAACATCTTGTTTTAGATAACCAGGATTTTCCCTTGGGTGTGTGAGACTTAAAGGTGTGATTTAGAGCTGAGACTTAAGGGCGTGACTTAAGGTGTGACTTAGAGATAAGACCTAAGGGCGTGATTTAAGGGCGTGACTTAGAGGTATGGCTTACAAGTGAGACATATAAAAGGCGAGAGGCAGACAGAAGAAATTATTAGTTATTAGGCATTAGGCAGTAGGCAGAAGAACTAGACACTTGGAAGAGAAACAGAGAATCAGACACTTGGATTAGTTAGTAGGCACTTGAGACTTGAGACAGAGAACTTAGAAGAACTGGGATTAGGACCTGAGACTTGGTGCTAGGAACTAGGGACTAGGAACTTAAGACTTGGGACTTGGACTAGGAAGAGAGACTGAAGAATAAATGGGATTGAATCACACTCTGTCTGGTCTCCATTCTTCGAGTCCAACCTCACTCTCTCTCTTGCTGAACCCCACCCGAAGACCGAGCTGCTTGGGGCAGTGTAGGCTAAAAAGTTAGTCCCCAAGGCTTTTGGCAGTACGGGTTCAAACATTGATAGAGCATTCCCCAAATGTGGTGTAGAGAGGCTCTCAACATTTTTGGCGCCCAATGTGCGGCAGCTCAGGCAGCAACACAGGCTAACAGGACAGCGGCCCCAGTTGGGAGCTAGTGTTAGGCACACATGAACCAACAAGGATGTGCAGAAGGGCATGCCCCATATTCAAAGGTACTGGCGAGGTAGAGAGCGCAACAGAAAGAAAACCTGGGCTGAAGTCTGAAGGAATTTCTGTGAAAACTGGTGAAGAAGTGTGGACAAACAACAGGAGAATCCTGAGTCACAATATGGCCAAAACCAGGAGTTAACTTGAGAGTTGGTGATGTGCATCCCTCTTCAGATTGGGAACAGGAGAGGAAGAGACATGAAGGAGCCTCTGGAATGAGGGTGGTGAGGCACCCCTCCTTTTTGGTGTTTGAGGTGGAAAATGCCTGAAGCCCATTCCTGTTGCAAAAATGTAGGTCCATGATGGGTCCTCAACCAGTGATGAGTAGTGAGGAAAAAGGGTTTCTTTAGCTTTTGCTCTGCAGGAACATAATCTTGGGCTTACCTTCTCTTACAGTGTCCTTCAGCCTACTAGGTAAAGGAAAATAGCTTAGAAGGAAGGGTTTTGGCTCACAGTTTCAGTCCTCACTCTTCTGGCTCTGTCACTATGGTCAAGGCTTAACACCTTGATCGTGGTGGGAAACATGGAGTAGAGCAGAGATGCCTGTCTCATGTGGACTGGCAAGAAGAAACAAGAGGAAGAGACTAGAACAAGATATAACTTTCAGAGGCTCACTTCCTCCAACTAAGCCCCACCTCCTAATATTTCTACAATCTCTCAAAACAGCACCAACCACCAACAGAGACCAAGCCTTCAAATCCCGAGTCTTTGAGAGACACTTCCTATTGAAAGCACAACATACGGTTGTGTCTTCATTCAACCCTACAATTTTCTATTTTGTGATGTTGTTGGCCCTCATGGTCTGGTTTCCACGATCCCAGAATCACAGGATTCCTCATAAGCTACCTGAGTTAGAGAGCTTTCAGGAAGCTCCAATCTCACCTTCTGCTAATACTAAAGGGGGTGGGAATCCATTTAGCAGTACATTACATATGGTCACTGCAAACTTATGTTTACAAAAGGTTGGCAATTAGAGAATGCTTATGATAAAAGTTAAGTTAGAACTGTGAGATACAGAATTTCTAGTCTGAATAAAATACTGTGACAATGAAAAAACCCCTAAAATGGTATCTACCAAAAAATTCAGTTTGAGGAGGGCTTACAAGCCCCACTCTTAGATGTGAAGGTAATGAAAGCTGATGGCTTCTTGGGAGGGAAAGCCAGTTTTCTGTAAGAGTATGGCTGGGTATGGCTCTGGTAGGTCACTACATTCTAGTGGATGGTCCCACACCATGAACAGCACAAACCAGTCTTCATGGGTTATTTAAAAAAATTAGGGGGAAAAGAATGAGAGGGGAATATGATCAAAATTCCTTAATATAACTATCAAAGAATAGAACTATTATCTTTTTTAAAAAGCAAAGCAAAATAAAATGAAATCTTGCTTGTCTTTGTGTTTTTGAAATGGAGTCCCATCTCAATAGAATTCAGGATAGCTCCACATATAGCTAAGAACGAGCTTGAGCTAGTCCTCTTCCTATCTCCATGTGTAAGGCATTGAGATTACAGGCATGCCTTATGCCCTGCTCTGGGTGTTGATACCAACAGCACCTCTTGTGTATGTTTTAAACTATTATAAACCTTATTTCTAGAATAGGCATAAGATGAACTCCATTTCACAGATTCACGCGAACAGTGTGACAAGGGAATCTAGAACTTTCCATGCGTAGGCTCTAGGGTATCACTGTCCACAGCTGTCACCATCTGCTCTACAAGGCATTCTCCTTCCCCCTCAGGCACAGCCCACGCTGTAGCTCCATTATGAACACATCCCTGCCAACATGGTCCCCAAGGAACGACACCTCTTTTGTACCTTCAAGAGTGTCCTACCACTCACAGTTATCAAAACTCCCCACGTGATCTTTCATGTATTTCTCCCCCATCTTCCTACATACTATGTAAGCTCACCTAGGACAAGGACAAGGTCTTTATACTTTGCTTTTTCCTTAGGAAAAATAATCTGCAAACACTTCACTAATTAAATCCATTTTCATATGACTTGTAGGCCATAATTTGACAGCCTTTTATCAGAAATGAGTATCTATCAGCCTGGAGGGGGAAAAAAAACCCCAACAGCATGAAATTAAACACTTCTAGTGAGACAGTGGGAAGTAACTTCCCAGTCACCATGGGCTTGATCCCAGCCCAGCTTCACTGTAGCTGAGTCCTTAGCACAAATAAACAACAGCAGATGGTGCTGTCTGCTTGTCATGGTTGCAAATTTACCCAGTCATTGACTGGCCTAAATTGAGACCCATCCCATGAGTACGAACCAATCCCTGACACTATTAATGATGCCCTGTTAGGCTTGCAGACAGGATCCTAGCATAACTGCCATCTGAGAGGCTTCATTCAGCAGCTGATGGAAACAGATGCAGAGACCCAAGCTATTAGACGGAGCTTGGGGAATCCTATGAAGAGTTGGGAGAAGAATTGAGGGACCCAAAGAGGATAGGAACTCTACAGGAAGACCAACAGTATCAAGTAACCTGGATCCCTGGGGCTCCCAGAGACTGAACCACCAACCAAAGAGCAAGTGTGGGCTGGACCTATACCCACTGCACATATGTAGCAGATGTGCAGCTAGGTCTTCATGCAGGTCCTCCAAAGACTGGAACAGGGGCTGTCACTGTTCCTGACTCTGTTGCCTGTCTGTGGATCTCATTTTCCTAACCAGGCTGCCTTGTCTGGTATCAATGGGAAAGGATGCACCTAGTCTTGGGAGGGATATGATATGGTAGGGGTGGAGGGTGATACCCAAGGGGGACCTCTCCCTTCTCAGAGGATAAAGGAAGGAGGATAGGGGAGGAATTGTATAAATGAGGTCACTGGGAGGAAAGGGAGGTCTGATATTGGGATATAAAGTGAATAAATAAATAAATTAAGAAAAAAAGGAAAAAAATTTTACCCAGGTACAATGCGGGTAATTTCTCAGCTTAGATGCTTGCACACAGTGTCCTGGCTATAGGGTAACTTTATGAGGATACCTTTCTCTAGACATGGAACGGGCTACCAAGGGGGCAAAAAATTCCAGGCTGTTACTTCACTTTGGGTATTATGGAACCTCATTTGGTCTCTGTAGCTTGTATCTTCCTCAGCAGTTCACGCACTGGGAACAAGAATCTTTGGGCGCTCTGTCTGCTTTTGAAGGCTCTTTGCTTACCACCCTCGGTCATCCAGCGGTTCTTCCCTGAGTTATAAATACATTTTTGTACTTTATAATGTTCCAGGTTCCCAGGAAGCCATCCAACCACACATTGACAACGATCCCCAAAAATTACCCTGTGACAACACAGCCATCTTAGTCAATGAGCACTCCTCATGTTTACATGATGCCCTTGCAGGCCACAGCCCTGTCACTAAGTGCTGTGCTGCGACATACCTCCTCACTTCCACAAAAGGTGTCGTATTTCTTCCCTCATGCACTCCATATACCGCTTATGTCTCTACTCCAACTCCTGGAATGCCTGACACTGCTTCTGGTAGTCAAAGAGAGAATCCCTGTCTCTTACAGGTAGGAGAAACAACGATGTATGCTTATCTGACTGAACTATGCTGAAAAGAGGTCACCGCCAGGTCCAGCTGTGCATCTACTCTTGAACAACAGCACCAATGACAATGAAATCCACTGTACTTCCAGTTGTTTTGTACATCACCCCAAACCAAGACATTTGTAACTGAAACAAAATTTTAAGAATCAAATGAATCCAAAGTGGTAACTGACAAATCAGTCTGGAGAAAATATAAAATACACCAGAATTACTGACTTGTTTTTCAGCTTTTTAGTCAGAAAGATATAAAAAGTCATATGAAAATTACTATATTACAGTGATTCTCTAAAGAAAAAGTCCTAGGCAGAACAACAACAAATTAATCACCCAAACTAGGTGTTGGTAATTGTCTTTCATAAAGCACAAATGGTAGGTAGAATGTCTAGGTTGGTCCCTAGAGGTCACACTGTTCTGAATTGACAGCCCTTTAGGTGTGCCTTTCATGATGTTACACAGGCTTAGATGGAGTAAGCAGCCCCATTAGGCTAACCTTACCAAAGGAAATGAAGATGGCTCTTGGCCACCAGCAAGCAAGGAACTAAGGCCTGCAGCCCACCAGTCTACAAAGAACTGAATCTTCCAGCAACCACAAGAGCTTGGATACAGAGCTTTTCCTAGCTGATCCTTGAAACAACTATAGCTTAGCCAAGACTTGACCATAGCCTTCAAGTAGAACATGCACCTGAACTACACTCTAAATTCTTGAATCACAGAAATTATAAAAGGTATACTGTTTAATCCACTTAGTTTTGAGGCAATTTGTTACTTGTTAATGGGTGAGAGAATACTAACAGAGACAGGCAGTAAGTGTTTCAGGCTTTGTAATCTACAAGGTCTCTGCAGTTAACTATTCAATTCTGTGGCTCTTGTAAAAAACTGTAAGAGAAAATATACTAATAAACAAACATGGCTATAGTTTAATAAAGTTTTACTGGACACAAATCTAAATTTCACAGAATTTTCACATCATGAACTTTTTTTTAAAAAAAAAATTTTTTTGGGGGGGGGGGGTTCGAGACAGGGTTTCTCTGTATAGCCCTGGCTGTCCTGGCACTCTGTAGACCAGGCTGGCCTCGAACTCAGAAATCCACCTGCCTCTGCCTCCCAAGTGCTGGGATTAAAGGTGTGTGCCACCACTGGCCGGTGAATTTTTAAAGAATGTAAAAAGCATTCTTAGCTCATAACTCTCATCCTCTCTCCAGCAAAAAAAATTGCAGAAACAAAACAAATTGGCAAGAAGAATAAATCTTGCCTATAAACTCCAGTTAGCTGACCACTACTAAACAGTACTCACTAGAGCTCTTTTTTGATATGGCTATTCGGCACTGGAAGGGATTGGTTCCAAAACCCCAGGGATACAAAACTTTGAGGATGTCAAGTTCTTTATATAAAACGACATGGACATTCATACAGCCTGTGCACATTCTCCCACATACCCACTGCTAATTCTGTATCAGCAAAGAGTAAATGCTGGTAGGATATTGGTATTGCCATTTCTATGGCCAATCACTGGCCTTATATTTTGTAAATATTTGTCCTTCCTCACTTACTGAAAGGCAAACTAGAACTGTATCAGCGGTTCTGATTAGTTAAAATAAAGAGTTGAGAGTCAATAGCTGGGCAGGAAGTGGAGGGTAGAATTTTCAGGCAGAGAGAGGGGCACTGGGAGAACAGACAGCTGCAGGTGGTTCTGAGAGTAGACATGAAGAAAGAGACAAGGATCACAACAGAGCAGGGAAAGGTACTGAGCTAGCCTTGTGGTAGGCCATAGGCCAGAATGGCTGTGTTAAGTTTGGAGTAGCTGGTAGACTGTCCAAGCAAAAGGCCCAGACTTTAAAGTCTGTTAGAAGCCTCCATGTCACTATTTATACCACAGGTGGGTCAAGGAAGTCCCACTGTATAAAACATCTCCAGGTTATTTCTAAAACTGATACAATATAAATGTGTAAATGGTTATTACGTTGTACTGTTTTGGTGATAACTATAAAAAAAATCTGAACTTGTTTAATACTGATGTATCAATTATAGATTTAATTACACAGAGTGAGACTTGAGGTGGGCAATGCTCAAGTAATGCAAACTAGAGACTCAGGGCCTGTGAAAGGCAAGAGGCTAACCAGGGTCTCTATCCCACTATATTCATATAGGCTCAGCAGAGGACTTTGTATGTATTATATTCAAGTTCTACATTTAAACTTTCTGAAATGCATTTTATTCCAATATTTTGATTTATGGTTGGTACAAGGATGTGGAACCTATGGATATTCAGGGCTGCCTAGACTTTTGATAACACTTAGATCTAGACTTAAATAAAATTATACCTACAAAAATATAATGAAACATCAACATAGCATATTTTACTGAGGGAAAACGAAACACCAAATAAACACCTATGGCAAATGTATTATGTCACTTCAAAGGCAGAGGAAATAGAAATAGCTGTCAAGGGACGATTTTGGAAGAGCAGGAGATAAACGTTTACATCTTGATTTTCAGGTGAAAAGATGCTCATTTATCATGGTTTTCATCCCCCATCCTGTAGGAGCAGTAGAAGAACGACTCTCTTGATGGGGCAGTATCCTCCTGTTCAGAAGTCATTCAAGTCTAAATTAACAAGTTAACTGTCTAAAATGGTGAGGGATCTGAAATAATTTCTTAGGAACAGTCAACAGAACTGCAAAGGTTTGTTCTACAATCCTCTCTTCAAATCTGCAGTAATGCCATTACTAGTGGTTGGGGGCTCTGGGCCAGGGGATTCCAGATTCTCAGACTCTAATTCAAAGACTTGAAATAAAAACTCAAACAGATTACAAAGGCAGCAAGAAATTTTATTCAAAGCCAACTCCACAGAACAGGTCAGAACACACCAGAGGCGCTGCAGGCCACACGAAACTCAAGGGCCCTGATTACTATTCGGGTTTCCTTTGATGGAGGTCAAGAGAAGAAACTCCATTGTTCAGAGAGGGCATGTGTCAGCATAGATGAGGGTCTCCATCTGCTAAGTGCATTATTAGAAGAGGGATGTGTGCAGAGCCTGAACTGAATCCCTATGCTTGCCCGCTTCAACGTCTACAAAGAAGAAGCAGAATTCTTATATATTCTTGAGAGCACAAGGTCATAAGTGACAAAAAAGATAATTTTGGTCCATGTGTGTATGTGGGACAGGGAGGACCAAATACAATTAAACCAACTCAATATGGGATACAGCATCTACGAAATGTTGACCTAGCAGTCCGTCCATGGACAGCATGAGACAAATAAGGGATTGTACCCACATCAAGGAAGAGAGTCTAGCTGGAAGAAGGAAGTCGGACTCCTATTTCTCATTTCTGTTTTTACTATCTTTTGAAATTTTATATACTAACACTTCTATTCAATGTTTTAGGCTATCAGTAACAATAGCAAGCAAATAATATAGAAAATTCATTATTTTGAAGCGTCTCAAATAAAAAGTACAGGATGAATTAATTGGTCCTTAGTAGGCTAAGTTCTTGCAGATCACAAAAAATTAAGTGACAGAGGAAGGGCATGGTGGCATATACCTTTAATCCCAGCACTTGATAGGCAGAGGCAGGTGGATCTCTGTGAATTGGAGGCAAGCCTGGTCTACATAGTAAACTACAAGCTAGCCTAGGCTACATAGTGAGACCCTGTCTTAAAACAAAAATTAAGGAATACAAGAATTCAATGAAAAAAATAAAAGGCTGTCAGCAATTAAACCATTCAGAGACAAGGTAATAATACACTTATCTCAATGATACAATTCAATGGTACAATCAGAATGATTATCCTAAAAGGAATAAAATGGAGTAGGATAAGTTAGTTACCCAAACTGTCAAATGATCATGTTATCGCCAAGTTTTAAACAAAATTAATTAACCTGAAAAAGCAGAAAACTAATTAAAGAGAAGTATTTTGGTTATTAAAAATCCATTTGTTTTAGTTTAAAGATTTCAGACAGATTTTGATTCAGGATCTCTCACTTGCTAAAACCAGAATGCCAAATGGTTGATGTAAAGGAAACAGAATCATTTTAAATGTGAATGGCACTTAAAAGAATCTCTGGTATCACAAACGATGTACTTCTCTCTATAAGCAGGCAGATCCAGAGTGGGAGGAAACCAGGACCCAAATTCTCACAGTGATGGCCAAGATCTCCTATAATTTTGAGGCATTTTTTTCCAAAAAGTTTATGAATGTTTTTTAGATGGGAGTGTCACAATTCCGCCTAGGCTGTCAAATCTGTAACTCTTGTGACTCAACTTCACAAACAGCTGGATTATAGATCTGAATCACCACACTCCACCTGAAGAATTTTCAAACTTCATTTAAAATTACAATTTAAAAATAGTATTTAGAATTTTTTATAACAGGTATAATTTTAGCTGATTTTAAAAATGTCCCTGCTTGTTTAAGTTAGGTACTAAGTAAGCTGAAATACTGAAGTTATTTACTTCTGAGGCTGTCCTGGAAATGGTACATGTTACTATTTTACTTTATTGACGTACAATGTATGAACATAAATTCACACAAAGTGCAACTGGATGAGGTGTGCTTTGTGTATGTAAGTGTAATACTGGCACCACACTCAAGATAATGAAGAAATGCATCCTCTCCCAAAGTTTCTCATGCTCCTTGCAAGTCTCTTCCTTCTCTTCTCCCTTGCCAGTCTCACACCAGAACTGGAATCATATAGGAAATGCTCTATATTGTCTGGCTCCTTTCACTACAATTATTTTGAGATTTATCCAACTTTTTGTATGTATTACTACAGTGAACACTTTTACCACTAGGCAGCTCTTCATCTGCATGGGTGTAGCATAATGTGTTTAACTGCTGTTGACAGATTCTTGTCCAATTTGGGATCACTTGCCGTAGGAGGTTTTGTAAGCATGTTTGTTCTCCCTCACTGAGTGCTAGAATGGATGTCATATATTTTTCCTTTTAAAGAAACTGGCCCTTTTCTAACACTGTACTCACACTCCCTTGCATTTCCTACATATTCTTTTGTTTTGTTTTTGGTTTCTCAAGACAGGGTATTCTCTGAATCCCTGGCTGTTCTGGAACTCACTCTGTAGACCAGACTGGCCTTGACTGAAGAGCTCCACCTGCCTCTGCCTCCCAAGTGCTGGGAGGTGTGTGCTACCACTGCCCAGTCTCCTCCATATTCTTCTTACGTCTGGCATGGCCACTGCCTTTGCTCACAGCCACTGAGCGAGAATACAGTACTGTTTCCTGTGGTTGCATCTGTTCTTCCCTAAAGACCAGTGACATGCCTATCTTCTCACACATTTGTTTGCTATTCACTGACGATCTTTGCTGAGTGTCTGTCAATTGTTTTTGCCTATTGTACAATGGGACTGGTTGTTTCCTTAAGTTTTTATATATTTCTTATATCAGAACTTTATCAGATATATGATTTAAAATTTTTATTACAGTGACTTGTCACTTTCACTTTCTTAATGTTTTAAAGGACAGAAATATTTAACCTTGAAAAGTCTAGTTTATAAACACTTTCTTTTATTGACTGTTCCACTTAAAAAAGTTTTAGCTGACGCTAGGCCACAGGGAATTTTAGAAAATTAATTTCGAGGAGGGGATGTAAGTGTCATGACACAGAGGTGAGAGAGAACCTACGGCTTTCTCCTCCACCTTTATGTGAGCTTAAGGGGTTGAGCTTAGGTCATTAGGCTTCAACAGCAAGTATCCTTATCTGTCGAGGCCTCTTCCAGTCCTACAGATCTTAAGAACCATTTTATAGTTATGACTTTTACATTTAGATCTACTGTTTCCTTTTTCTATACAGTACTAAGCATCTATTGAAGTTCATATATTTTTTCCCACCCGAGCAGCCAGTGGTTCTAGCATCATTTATTGAAAAGCCCCTCCCAAGTGACAGGTAACTGACACTTTGTCCAAAGTCTGTTGCCTGTGCACATAGTGTTATTTCTTGGCTCTCTGTTCTCTTCTGTTTATCTTATTTTCTTATCCTTCCTCTCATCCTTTCTCTCTCTTCTGTTTTTTTTACTTTTTAGAGAACAGGTCTTGATTCATGCATAGCTGGGGCTGCTCTAGCATTCACTGTGTTGACCAGGCGGGCTAGCCTGAACTTATAGCAGTCCTCTTGCTTATACCTTCCATGTACTGGACTGCAGGCACATAGTATGTCTGTCCTGATACCAAAACTGAAGTGTGCAATCATAACAGCTTAGAAAAAGTCTTGAAATCAATTTTGTTGTTCTTCAAAGATAATTTGGCTAGTCTAGGTCCTCTTCATCTTTACCTAAATTTTAGGTCAGATTGCTAATTTAGGTCAGATTGTTTCTACTAAAACAAAAAAAACAAAGCCAGTAGGAACTGTAATTGCACTGAATCTATAGATCAATCTGAAGAAAAGTACCTATGATATAAATAACTATAAAATAATAAACATTTTATTGTGTGTATTTTCCACATAACAATACTTCTGCAAATCTCTGGACTCCAATCTCTCCACTCAGGCACTCCAGTCAGCAGACTAGCTGTCCAGGTCCCTAGACCGTCAGTTCCATTTCTTCGATGTAGTACGGTGTCTTTTCCTTTGTTGCACCCTGGGAGCTCTTAAGGTAGTTATCTGGGACAATCTTAGGGCATACCTTGTTTATTTTCTGTATCTTTGAAACCTCTGCCCTCCATTGTCAGATGTCCAATGTCCTGAAAACTGCTGTTTCACGTGTTTTTTTCCATTGTTAAAATTGTTTCAAGCAAGAAGGCAAACTGATCCCTGTTCCTTCATGTTCACTGAGGTGGACTCAATACTTATTTCTGTCAAATCTGTTCTCAATGTTAGAAAATTCAAGTAAAAATAGGACAAAACCATAATACTACAACTGTGATACTTGTTATGAATGAACAGAAGAGGATAATATTCTGGAAACCCACAGGAGGTTGTTTTTATGGCATTTGTTTAGGTCTTACCTAGATATCTCAGCCTGGGAATTTTTTTCTCCATCAACAGTGAAAGGAGATGCTCCAGTTAGTAGCTCATACATTAGAACACCTAAACTCCACCAGTCAACTGCCTATAAAACAATAACAATTTCATTTTGTAGAATTAGTAACTTAAATATATATTACAAAACAGGACCAAAATAAAGGTATATACTTAAAATTATTTTATAAAACAAAACAAAACACCAGTTTTCATAGCTTTCTGTGCAAGGAGTACTAAGTTACTACACATAAGAGATATTCAGAGGACAAATGCCTACATATTCCCGGAACAGCAAATACTTTAAGAATTTCCTAAATTAGTCAGTTTACCATTGTTAATTTAAAACAAGTTAACTTAAAGATGCTTTTCAAAAAGTTTAGATAGGTGAAACATTGGACTTACGACGTGGGGGCAGGGGGAGTATCAACCACATTTTATAAAGTATTCATGCCCAAAGAACCAGATGGAGTTCCTTAAACTCAAAGGCAAAAATATAAGAATCTCACACAAGGGTGTTATTTTTAAACCTCCCCCCAAGTCAATTTTCTTACAGGACATATCTAAGTATCCCCAACTATGGAGAGATTTAAAATAACAAAAAATGTACTCTAAACTAGAAAAAAAAATTACAAATTATCTGAACAATAAATATTCAAGAGATTATTTTTTTTTGGCTCATTATAACATGGATCTTAACCATGTAGAAATTCTAGGTATAATACAAAGTTTTTTTACTTAAAAATTGGTTCTACTAAGCTCTTAACTGCTAAACCACCTATCCAGCCTCAATTCCACTAAGCTTTAGTAGATAATTTTCAAAATCTAAGTTATTAATTCATATTAAACTGCATGATAGCTTTAAATTATACCATGAAGCAAATTAAATCAGCATTTTAACTCCCAAATTCCTAGATGCAGTTGCAATGCCAGTTGAGTCAGTGCTCTCAGAATGTCCTACACTGGGCATGAAACCATGCTGCTTGGCTAATACACAGAGATCACATTGTAACTTGGAGAATATGCTTGGTAGACATAGGGCTAGTCATAAAAACAAGACCAAGCATTCACCACAGACAACAAAACTATATGTGGTGTGTTTTAAGGGGATTAAGGAGAGAGGAACAATAAAGACAAACAAGCCAGATTCATTTGGGAATGTTATTAATAAATCAAAAGTAATAGGAAAGTGTTAGCCTTTAATACAGAATGGGAAAATGACCTAGATTTTATAACAACTTAGAGCTGACAGCTTCTTTATTATCTTCATGGGTACATACACAAGGAAGAGGATAAAGGAAAAAAAAATTGAGCTCTTTGAGGGTTAGGAAAACATACTGTGTTTTGAGTGTACAATTTTCCTTTCAAAGTTGTGAAAAATGCTATTTCTGTTAAAGAGTAGTCAACAAAGGTATCAATATCTTTGTGAAATTAAAGGCCAACTGGGAATAAAATGAGTGGTTTTCTTCTTCAGTGGCCTCTCAACATCTCATTAGGACTTATTAACCAAAGGTGGCAAACACAACCACCATCTCTTTCTGTATTTTTCCTGAAGAACTTAGTCATGACAATAAAGTTCTATTCAAAATCTCTCCCCACAATGCAAAGAGGAATTGCATACATAGCTTAGGTATTCAGTCACACTTCCATATTATACTTGGTTCAAATGAATCTCATACAACAGAAAAAATTTTTTTTTGAATGGAGTCACATTTAGTGCTTTGTTTAAACTCATCAATAGAAATAAGTTTTATTTATTTATTTATTTATAATTGTTTGAAGAATAACTTCGAGGTCCCAACTTTAACAAGAATGTCACTCTACAAAACAAAAGACTTCATCAGTGAAACCTTAAATCTAAAATATCTTAAATTTTGTGTTTTTTTTTTTTAAATCCAAAATGTTAAAACTCATAGTGTGTTCAAGCACACAGAATAGAGAAACAAGGCTCTGATTAAGAGTCTATACAGAAAGTTATTAATGAGGATTCACTCCTATTGCACAATTTCTGGAAATACACAAAGAAGGATCAAAAGTAGAACATACCTTGTCATGTCCCGAATCACCCCCTCTGACAATATCTGGTGCCATGTATTCAATAGTTCCACAAAAAGAATATGCTCTTTCAGTCTTGAACAAACAAACAAAAAGGGGGTGTGATTTCAAGCTAGCATGACGAGCAATACGTGTCAGTGGTTGAGTTACAGCAATAGTAGCAGTGGTACAATCTGCCTGACAGACCTCTGTAGCAGGACAGACCTCTGCCTACTCAGGAGGGCATGGGTAACATCTTTCCTGAGACACTGATGGTTGGCATCCACCAATCTCTCCCACATCAATCCATTGATTAATGCTTCTTTGTTGTTCTTGGTGCATGCGTATCTCAGTTACAAATTTCTTTAATCATTCTTTTTAGGAATGGAAATAGTCCCAGTAGAATAACATGAATTAACATTTTAGTAAATGAGTGCAAAACTTGGAAAACTTGGGGGAAGGTCAAGGACCAATAAGGAAGTGTGGGAACCAAAATAGGAAAGAAGGTGAAACACGTCTTCTCCCATCTTTACACAGGTCGGGCACTGCTAACGGCATGTTTAAAATGAGGAACAAAACAGACTTGGGAACACAGCGTCTCTTAATATCAGCTGTTCATTTTTTGAATAAAACTTTAAAAATTCAAAAAGGCTAATTTATTATATCAGCCTCAAAATTAGCTTTAAAAACTTAAGAAAATCTTAAAGTGACGAACAGATCATCCCAATACAATAAGAGAGAAAGCTTAAATTAATTACACTAAGAAAAAAACTTCTTTCATACATACATATTTCACACATATCTCTCTCTATATATATAACTTAAGAGCATTTTGGTGGTATCAAAATATTTTATAAATGCCAAGTGTGGTGGTATGTGCACATCTGTAATCTCAGTACTCAGGAGGCAGAGGCAGGTGGAGCTCTTGAGTTTGGGCCAGCCAGAAATATAAACTAAGACTCCCATTTAAAAAAAATCATAAGTCTTTTTTTATAAAAGTTTTTTAGGGGCAAGATCTCTGATGTATGATTTATTCCTCCATCAGTTTCAAGAGAAGTAAGCACTCCTTTTGATTCCCAGTTGTAACTGTGAAGAATGACTACTACTGAAGCTGCGGTACCGGCCTCTGATTTATCGGTTCACGGTTAAAAAACAAACCACAGAAACAATGGCTTTAAGCACCATGAAATAAAACTGTGAATTATAACACACATATACATAAGAATAAAGTTAATATGATGATTGACTTTATTCCCTTTATGTTCTATGGACACTGAAATATTATATCCCCTAGGAACTAAAATAAGTAGTAATCCAGGTATGGGACAACAGGGATCTTTAGTGTGAGCTCGCAGAACTATGCTTTTAAATAGCCAATGTAAGTCATGTAACACAAAACATATCTCTCTGCTTCATCATCTCATGACCAAATGTGATTACAGAAGCAAATTTCTAATAAATTTCTAACAAACTTAACAAAAATTCTAACACTTCTAACAGATATTAATATTAAAAAACTAATAAGAAAAATCCATAAAAAGTAAAGTTTGTTCTATGAACTGGAAGATGCTCTGTCGTAGAAAAACAGGCCTGCAGAGATTAATAATAAAGTTTACCTATCAAAAACATAGATGCAGGGCCTGAAGAGCTGAGCCAAAGCTTCACAGCACTTGCTGCTCTTTTAGAGTACTTGGCTTTGGTGCCCAGCACCCACGTGACGGCTCACAACCATCTGTAACTCTTGTTTCAAGGGGACTGACTCTTCTGGCTTCTGTGGGCACCAGACACATATGTAGTCTACATGCTATTCCCAAACATACACAAACTGAAAGGCACGAAAACAGAAAAGAAACAAATCTCTGCTACTTATAAAGAGTGGCTCTATCATGTTGTGCATGTGTGTGTGGTGGGCTGGTGAGCTTTGCCCCTTCCACATGTGCAAGTCTCATGGTGCTGTCCTTATTCAGATCATGTTTGGGCTACCATAATTTTTGATGCCATCCCTCAGTGGGACCCTGAGCTCATCCACTAGGTTAGGATGTCTGGTCAGTGAGCTCCATGGATCCTTTTGTCTACACCTGCCCAGCACTGGGATTATAAGCATATGTCTGCATACTCGGCTTTTAATGTGGGTGCCGGGGACTGAACTCAGGTCCTCACTTTACCACCGCAGCTATCTTTCAGTTTCAATATATTCTTTTAATATGGCTATCTACATAAAACATCCAGATGAGTCTATAATTTACAGAAGTATGCAGTTATGAACACAATTAACAATGTTTCTGTGTTTCAGGCTGACCCCTGAAGCTCATGGCCAGCCAGCCTTGATGAACTGAGGTTCAGTCACAGGCTCTGTATAAAAGAGTAATAGAGGAAGACACCTGACACATCTGGGCTCTACGTACACATGTGAACATGTACCCGCATACACATGTGCACAGCCACAAACAAGTATATGTGCGTGCGCGCACACACACACACACGCACACACACACACACACACCATCTTATAATAGTATAATAGGATACACCATTCACGTACATTTTTAAAATGCAAGATAATAGTATGCATGTACAAAACTGAAAATTATATAATTCATGTACCTAAACCAGATTACTCTTCCAAATTCCAGACTGATAATAGCAAGGAGACCCCTGCTTTTCTGTCTCATGGATCATGTAACTTCAGCTTACTGGACTCTTTCACCCATTCCAAGTCCTGTAATGCCACCCTTTCAGTTGCTCTAGCAGCTACCCTAGATTCTTCAGGCTCTCATATTTCATATCTAATTCATAAAAATTTCCACTAGTGCAACTGTCAAAATACACTCCAGATCTACCTGCCTCTGAAACTCCTCCTCATTATTGGTGGCTCAATGGTATATCCTATTATATGTTATATGGTGTGTGTGTGTGTGTGTACATATATACTTGTTTGTGGCTGTGCATACGGGCATGTAGGTACATGTTCACATGTGTACATAGAGCCCAGATGTGTCAGGGTCTGACCATCTTTTGCTGATACTATAAGAGCTTCCTTGACTCAACCCATTTCCTGCCCTGCCCTCGAGTTACCACCCATGCGAAGCAAAATTACAAGCCATGCTACTTAGACTCTCTAGAGGCTAGTGGTCTATACGGAGAAGCTGCAGTACTTACAAGGCCCTTTCTGACCTGCATAATCTTATTCTGCATGGTTACATGTCCTTAGCCATCCTAACCGTCACTTGTTCTACCCACATGGCCACTATCACTTCTCACATGTCCCCTTAGCAAAGCATCTCCAGGACAACCTAGTGTGCCCTGATCCTTCCATTTCTTTCCTATTGAATCTGATTTTCTGCCACCTATTAGAGATATACTACCTAGGCATTTGACTTACACACGTGTTACTGTCTGTGGCCTCTTTAGAGGGGAAACTTTTGTGTCTCTGGCTCACTATTAGGTCACCATACCTTGACTAAACACTGGCAGACAACAATTCACTAAGTCCTGAATATGCAGGAAAAATGGAAAATGTACATAACTGAAAATGTGACTGCTGAGTTCATATGAGTTCATTTTTGTCCTCTGATTTTCATATGCACATCATGCCACAGACATGGACACACACACACACACACACACACACACACACACACACACACAGACAAGGTAAAAAGAAATGTACTGTTGCTATTCTGTTAAATGGACAAAGCAACAAAATGACTCCTAATGACTTGCTAGTATACCCATCAATGAATGCCTCCCTCAGCCTTCATCACTCAAGTGGAGAACAGTTAACTCAGACACCCATGACTTGTCAACATGCAGAGACTAGGAGAGTTTGGAGTGCTGGACCTAAGTGGGATATCTCTACCACACCTCTCTCTCCAGGCTCAAGGATTTATGTGCGGAAAAAAGCGGAACGAATGCAAGAAAGCCAAGAGCACAGCATAGGATTAAAGTGCCTGCCTTTAATCCCAGCACTCAGTAGGCAGAGGCAGGATTCTTATGAATTTAGGGTCAACCTGGCCTACACAGAAAGTTCTAGTTCAGCCGAGGTTACCTTGTCCCAATCCTGACACACACACCCCAAAGAGATTGTAAGAGCCAGAGGGAGTAAGAGTGGATCATTTCAAGGTCATTGTAATTTCTTTTCATATACTACAGGGCAGATACACATTTGAACTTAGTGACTGTGGCAGTATGCATAAGACCCGCTAAAGTTCAAGCCAAACAAAGCCCTAGGATGAAAGAGGGAGATGGGCACAAGGTTCTTCTCCTATCAAGGAGCTATTGCACTTAACTGCTGCTGGGAGAAGAAAAGTCCATTTCTTTAATGGTGTGACAGCTGGTATACTAACCACACCTCAGAGCAAGTCCCATGCCCAATAGTATTTTACAAAGAAATTTACAGAATGTAAACAATAATTATATATTTTCAATCTTATTATCTCAGAGTATATCTGATAAATTCCCTTGGGTTTAAAAGTCCCTGACACTCAACACAGTTTTAAACACTTTTTATTTGTTTCTCAAAAAATAAATGAGACAATCCTATACTGACAGATGCACCTCATCCACTCCTGCTGTGGCCAGTGGCCCTCTAGTGGACACACCAATGGAAATGCTTTCCTTGATCTCCAAGACCTACTCTTAGGGAAACCAGCGTCCAATAGCTGTTCATTAGAATAAAAACCAAAATAGTAAAGAAAATAGTTAAGATAAAACTGGCAGCTAGATATTTTTCAAGTAAACAAAAATATTTAACATTATTTGAACAAATGGAGTATTCATTACTTAGAACTTTCTAGGGAAATAATGTCACTTCAAAAGTTGTCTCTGCTTCGCGTTGTGTTATTTACATTGACTCAAAAGAGAGGGGGGAAATGAAACAATATCCTGAGTAAGGTTAACCAGAACCAGTCATTTTTGCCATAAGAAAAAGTAAAAGGGAACTGTGAAGCTTGTCCTTGCTCTTTGGAGAGGACAAAGGGTCTGCTCTGATGTCTGAGGGGCAGAAACTTCACAAATGGCTAGAGTTAAATATGTTAACATTGAAATATTTTATGTCTTTTCTATTATGTTTATGTATTTGTGTGTGTGTGTGAGGGGTGGGGGTCAGAGGACAATTGTATAGAGGTTCTCTCCTTCCACCCAGTATACCCCATAAATCAAACTCAGGTAGTCAGCTTGGCAGCAAGCACC
>JANHMN010000022.1:28147249-28188472 GCA_030674055.1 Rhabdomys pumilio | reverse complement strand
TTAAGTGAAGGACAGACTGTGGCCACAGGTTAATACTCTGGACTCTAGTGTCCCTCCAATACTTCCACTTACCTAAATCGTAAATTTATTATCCAGCGTCACTTATTTTGGCAAATGAATGACAGGAATAACTAAGAGAGACCTAGTAGGCTTTCCAGGAGCATATGTAAAGAAAATCCATCATGAATACATGTCCCTGCAAATCAATCAAGACAGGAAATAGATGGAGGCAATCACAAACTGCCATAGCTACTGTATAATTCTTAATGCAAAACTGCTTGTGTGGATCCCAATTCCTACCCAGTATGGTGGTTTGAAAGAGAATGCCTCCTCCAGGTTCTGGTATTTTAATATTTGGTCCTAGTTGGTGATGCTGTTTGAGAATGCTTATAAGGAACGGCCTGCTGGAAGAAGTATGTCACTAGAGGCGAGCTTTGAGATTTTAAAATCTTGCCCTACTTCCACTTTGCTTTTTCTGCCTCATGCTTTCAGTTTCAGGATGTGACCACTCAGCTTCCTGTCCCAGCTGCCATATCCATCTACCATGCATCCTGGCCATGATGGACTCATTCTTCAGGAACTATAAGCCAAAATTAAGCTCTTTTTTTTTTCATAAGTTGCTTTCAGTCATAATGCTTAATTATAGCAAGAGAAAAGTAACTAACATGCCTAACCATCTTGAGATATATACATTAAGCAAAGCCTGAAAATGACATTACTAACTAGGCAATTATTAGAGAAAGATTCCTACAGATAAGAAAATAAATAATAACAAGATTCTTGTGTATATTTTAACTTTTCTCATAATAATCTGAAATCTGAATAGTATACCTTACAAACAGAAATTGCTATATACGATGTTTTACATTTCAAAATATACTTGCATGAGAAAGCTTATTATTATATTGGTATGACAGTCTAGTAAGTAACTAAGGTAACTATTGTGTTACAGATGGAGAAATTAGGACTTGAAGGATTAATGATTAAACATCCAAAAGATCCCATCCTCAACACAACAAAATGCTTCTTACACATTCAGATAACTCATCAGTGAGTCACTGCACCAAAACTGATCAAAGGTTCAAAGGTTTGCTTTTTTTTTTTTTTTTTTGTAAAGTCATGCTCTTCTGGCCTTTTCCTTTTAAGCATAGAAACCATGACAGTGGGCTATAACTTAGATAATCTCACTTTTATGTGTTGGGGATTTGTTTATTTTCTTTCTTTTTTCAAAAATATTTTATTTATTTACATTTCAAATGTTTTCCCCTATCCAGGTCTCCCCTTCAGAAACCCCCTATCCCATTCCCCCTCCCCCTGCCTCTATGAGGGTGCTCCCCCACCCACCCACTCCTAACTCCCTGCCCTGGCATTCCCCTACATTGTGGCACTGAACACCCTCAGGCCTAAGGGCCTCTCTTTCCACTGATGTCCAACAAGGCCATCCTCTGCCACATATGCGGCCGGAGCCATGGGTCCCTCCACGTGTACTCTTTGGTTGGTGGTCCAGTCTCCGGGAGCTCCAGGGGGGTCTAGCCAGTTGACACTGTTGCTTCCCCCATGGGGCTGCAAACCCCCTCAACTTCTTCAGCCATCTACTATCCTTTGGAGGGCTGAATTTGTGGAAAGATATTGTTTTTATTTATTTTCTTAACTAAAACTTATAATTTTGTCTACTTGAGGATTCTTATTTGTTATAAAAAATTCTAAACACTGGCTGTTAAAATGTGACAAGTATGTTTACGCTATATTTATATAGAGAAGAACAACACATGAACATATACTTTCAACATTATTTTACTGTTTATGAATACAAAAGATAATTTTGTCAGTTATTAATTATCTTCATATTATTAGTTTTTACTCTTATTCCATATCAGAATCAAATTTACAATACATAGCAGATTGTCTGATTAGCTCAACAAACATTTCTTTTTAAAAAGGATTTATTAGTTTCATTTCATATTTATGGGTGGTTTGCCTACTTGTTTGTTTACACTAGTGTGTTCTTTGGTGCCTATAGAGGCCAGAAGAGGGCACCAGATCCCCTGGGACTGGAGTTATAGACAGTTGTGCGCTACCATGTGGGTGTGGCCAATAAAACCCAGGGCCTCTAGAAGAGGACCAAATGCTCTTAAGTGCTGAGCCATCTCTCCATCCCCTAGCAAACACTTTTAATGATCAAAGCAACACTTATGACATAGCCTTGTCTATAGACACTTATGTTTGCTTTTACTTCCAGAACCTTAAGGGATCAACCAATTTTTGAGAAAAAGAAAATATAAATAAAATCAATTAAAAAAGAAAAAACCAATAAAACTTATCAAACTATACAAAGTAGGTATTATCACAAAAACGTTTCAATTACTAAAATAAAATTTATTCTGTATATAATTCAGAATTAGTAAAATCTATCTAGAAATAATCATGAATATTTATAAGAAATACCTCTAAAATATATGTTCATGATTTGTTAGGGTCACCATCCTTTTTCTAGGGTCCCTTATAATACTTGCATATAAGAGGTACTTGGTATCACTTAAAAATAAAAGAAACAGATTTTGCTATCAAAACAGAATTATGCTATTAAAAACACATTAAACATATATAAAAAGTAAGTTGCTAAAAGGTAAACGTAAGTACATTTCCCAGATCAAGTGAGGCCAGAATTTACATACTCTGAAGCAAACAGATCTGGGTAATAAATAGTCTGTTCAATTCTAGTAATGTAGAGTTTGAGGTGCCTAGGAGGAGTCAAAGGAACACAATACTACAGACATATTTAGGGCTTGAACCCAAAAGAGAGATCAGAGTTAGCAGTACCTATGGATGACATATAAGGAGAGAAGATAGCTAACAAGACCTGAGACTAAGCTATGGAGAAGCCTCAGGTAGTGGGAAAAGAGCCTGCAAAGTAACAGTAAGCCAGAGGCTGGTGGTGCTGCAGCTCCAAGGTCAAAAGTCATTTATTGTTCAAGGCTATTGGACAAAGAAGCAAGGTAAGGAAGGAAAATCACTGTGTGGGACTGGCTAGACAGTCAACTGATGAGGAGTAGACTTGGGGATGCTGGCGTGTAAGTGGAGGCAGTCTACAGACATATAAACAGACAAGAGCTAGAGAGAAGAATCCGTTAAAAGGGAAGGGGCTAGGTCAGGACACTTAATCAACAAGTGGTGGGAAACAAAAGGCCATTAGATCAAGTTTTAGAAGCCTCCAGAAAAAAAAATTCCTATCTGATCTCTGAGAATATAACCTGAGGTCTAGCCTGACAGAATGACCTTTATGGCCAAGAGAAAGAATGAGCCAGCAGTAAGCTTTGAGAACCCAAGAGTAATTTTCTGTCAAATATAGTTGGTTGCAGTCAGTGAGGTAGTGAACTTATCAATGACTTACTTCTCTGGTTTAGCCTGAACTCTTAATATTTTTGCACCTAAACAACAAACATTCTCTTAGGGGACAGCGCTTGGCCTGACCAGCAGAAAACAAGGACCCTTCCATCATAAGAGGAGAAGCAGTTGCTTCAGCTACACTGGACATTTGCTGATCTGTGACTATTCTATCCAAGATCTACCTAATCCTGGTCAGCTTTGGTTTTTGTTTTTTTGGTTTACTTTTGTTTTGAGTCCCAACATTTCACTATTCTGTAGGAACCTGGTCTGTTTTCTCCTATTACTAATTAACCAGCTACATGTGCCTATAAATATTCACCAAGTGATTCTTTTCAGCTTTGTATTTAGCCTAATTAGCACATAGAAGGGCCCTCAACAAACAGAGTGAATGAGCAAATGGATGTATGCATCTATGGAGAGAAGAAAGTTATTATTAGGTGTCTATGTCTGGGGATAGCCCACACACTACATGCCAAGGACACTTGGGCAGTGCGGCGAGATACTTTAAACACGCCACTTCAAAAGAATCCATTGCATTGAAATATATATTATAAAAATAATCATAGAGTTGAGACATCATCACAGACATGCTTCTGCGCATAGTCTGAGCTTACCGGGTTGCAGACTCCTCTGCAGAGGCATGGCTAGGAAGTTTTACTCTCAAAACCCCCAAATGACAGCATCTGTCAACTTTCTAAAACAGGGCTTACTTTTTATTTATATGTATGAGTGTTCTTCCTGAACATATGTATCGAGGTGTGTCTGAGGTCAGAAAAGCATATCAGATTCCTTGGAACTGGAGTTACAAAGAAGGTTGTGAGCTGCCATGTAGGTACTGGGAACTGTATTCAGGTCCTCTGCAAGAACATAAAGTGCTCTTAATACTGAACCATCTCTCCAGCCCCGATCTGTTCATTGTTTTGCTCTTGGTTTTTCAGTGGGAATCCTCTATATCCCTGTCTAAGACACTGTGCTCATGGTGAGGTGTTGGGAGTAGGCCATGGGCTCTGCACAGTACAGGGTGTCACGGTTTGTTTGCCCCAGTAATTTCCATATGGTATCCTTACTCTTGAATACAGTCCATCTGACCTTCACCATCTTCCCTCATAGGTACCTAAATTAACAGAGGTGGCATAGGACCTGGGATATAGGGACTAATATCTTTCTTACAAGACACCCAAACAATCCTCCTGGACCCTTAATCATCTACACTTCTACTTGAGAAACAACTGGTGCATAGCATACAATCCATGAGCAGTTCTGGGGAGTCAGAGGTACAAAGCAGTCTGCTATTGAGCCTCTTCCTTTACTGGTCTAGGATTCAGCTGAAACTGCCATCTCATTGACCAAAATGTAGTTGCCATTATCTGCCCTTCCCTTTTAGAGTGTATCCATACTTTTTTACTTTAGTAGGGTTTAGAGAGGAGGAAACAATAAACATGTAATCCTCTTCATTTTAACAAAGTTGCCACTAACATTTTTATAAAACAGTAAAATGTTTTAAAATAAAAAAACAGACTTGGGAGTAGAGCTGGAGAGAGCTCGGCCGTTAGGATCACTTGTTGCTCTTGCAGAGGACCCAGGTTCGGTTCCTAATCCCACATGGCCACTCAAAACTAGCTAAAACTCTAGTTCTAGGAATCCAATAGCCTCATCTGGCCTCCATGGGCACTGTATACATGTGGTGCACAGACATACATGTAGGAAAAACACCTATACACATGCACACGCACAAAAATCAAATGGAAGTAAATTTCTCAAAGGCCATCTAAATCTATTTTATAACTATGATTTTATACCCAAGAAAAATTATAGCTGCAACCACAGTGTCACATGACAGTGTCACATGACAGTGTCACATGAAGGTAAAGATCTTCCCTACTTTTTTCTCACTTTACTATCTAGCTTAGAAGTGAGCAGTAAATACATACTGGATGAGTAAACAAAGTTAATATACCTATGATAAAAATTTAGGACTTTTAGTCTTTATATTAGAGTTATCTGGGAGGAGGAGCCTCAATTGGGAAAATGTTTTCACCAAATTGCCTGTAGGAAGTTAGTATGATATTCTCTTGGTTAAAGATTAATGTGGGAGGGCCCAGTCCATGGGGTGGGGTGTTTTGTAAACTCTGGCAGGTGGTCCTGAGTTGTATATGAAAGCCAACTGAAAAAAGCCACGAGGAGCAAGTCAGTAAGCCTCACTTTATGGCTCCTGCTTTAATTGCTCCCTCCAAGTTCCTGTCCTGATTTCCCCCAGTGGAAAAGTATGATATGAGAGTTGCAAGGTAAAATAAAATCGTTCTTCTCCAAGTAATATGTGGTCATAATGTTTTACCACAGCAACAAAAACCCTAACCAAGACATTTAGGACTAATTTTGGAAAATTCCAAAAAGCAGTCAGACCTGCAGACAGATTATCTCTTACCTACAATGCTTGAGACCACAAGTGCTTTAGATTTCAATTTTTTTTAAAGCCTGGATTCTAGCATATTATCACATATAAAAATGGTATCTTCAAGGGGTGCTGTATTTTGTCAAATGCTTTTTCAGCATCTAATGATATGATCATGTGATTTTTTTTTCTTTGAGTTTGTTTATGTAGTGGATTACATTAATGGATTTTCATAGTACTGAACCAATCTTGCATCCCTGGGATAAAGCCTATTTGATCAGGGTGAATGATGGTTTTGATGTGTTCTTGGATTTGGCTTGCCAGAATTTTATTGAGTATTATTGCATCAATATTCATAAGCAAAACTGATCTGAAGTTCTCTTTCTGTGTTAAGTACTTATGTGGTTTAGGTATCAGAGTAATTGTGGCTTCATAGAATGAATTAGGTAGTGTTCCTTCTGTTTCTATTTTATGGAATAGTTTGAGGAGTGCTGGTATTAGCTCTTCTTTGAAGGTATGGTAGAATTCTGCACTAAAGACATGTAGCCCTAGGCTTTTTTTGTTTGGGAGACTTTTAATGACTTCTATTTCCTTAGGGGAAAAAGGCCTGTTTTGATAGTTTACCTGCTCTTGATTTAATTTTGGTTCATGATATCTATCTAGAAAACCATCCATTTCATCTAGGCGAGAATGTGGAAAAGGAGGAACACTCCTCCATTACTGGTGAAATTGCAAACTGGTATAACCACTCTGGAAATCAAGCTGGAGGTTCTTCAGAAAACTGAAAATACATCTACCTGAAGACCCAACTATACCACTCTTGGGCATATAACCAAAATATGCTCTACCATACCACAGGGGCACGTGCACCACTATGTTCATAGCGGCCTTATCTGTGATATCCAGAAGCTGGAAACAACCCAAATGTCCCACAACAGAGGAGTAGATACATTGGTTCATTTACACAATGGGATACTATTCAACTATTAAGAACGAGGACAGTAGGCAAGTGGATGGAACTAGACACTATCATCCTGAGTGAGGTTACTTAGATCCAGAAGGATATACATGGTATGTACTCACTAATAAGTAGATTTTAGCCAAAAAAAAAAAAAAGTACAGAATATCTAGGATACAATCCACAGAACTCAAGAAGCTTAACAGGTAGAAGGGCCCAAGGGAGGATGCTTCAATCCAACTTGGGAGGGAAAAGAAAACAATCACCTGAGGGCTGAGGGAGGGAGGGATCTGAGTAGAAGATGGGAAGGGGAGGGAAAGAGGGGAACATAATTAGGTATGGGGGTGGGGGAGAGACAGGAGAGAAGCCCTGAGGGCTAGCAGAATGAATGGAAATAAGAAACCTGGGGTGTGTGTGTGTGGGGGGGGGGAGATCTTCTAAATGTACCAGAGACCTGGGAGGTGAGAAACTCTCAGGACTCAAAGGGATGGACCTTAGATGAAATGCCCAATAGTGGAAAGATGGGGTTGCCATCCCACAGTCAAAAAATCTGACCCAGAAACTGCAGGGAAAAAACCAGAGAAGAGACTTGAGGGAAAGGTGGTCCAGTGACCGGCCCAAATTGGGATCCATCTCAAATTGAGGTTCTAAGGCCTGACACTATTCCTGATGCTATGGTGTACTTACATAAAGGAGCTTAGCATGGCTGTCCTCCTAGAGGCTCAACAAGCAGCTGACTGAGACAGAAGCCAATACTTAAACCCAACCATTGGATTGGAATCAGGGACCCCTATGGTTGAAAGTACGGAAAGGCTGGAAGAAGCTGAGGAGGAGGGCTACCCTATATGAAGACCAGCAGTCTCAACTAACCCCTGAGATCTCTCAGACACTAAGTCACCAATCAGGCAGCATACACTAGCTGGTCTGAGCCCCCAACCCCAACACCTATACAGCAGAGAACTGCCTGGTTTGGTCTCACTAGGAGAAGACACCCCTAAACTTTGAGAGACTTGAGGCCCCAGGGAGTGTGTGGCATCCTCTTAGAGACAGGGAGAGGAGGAACTGTGGGAGGGTGGACTGGGAGGGGGGCAAAGATTGGACTGTAAAAAAATAAAAGTAACAAAAAAATTTAAAAATAAATTTAAAAAATGTATATGCAATAAGAAATATATCTTGAATAAGACATAATTCTAATTGGGGGATTTATTTAGGTTTTATGTACAATGTGTGTGTGTGCGCACACATGCGCGTGCATGCATACACACACATATAAGAGATAGAGACATACAGACAGAGCTTGAATATAATTCTATGAGATATTTTAAATGATTTTCTGCAGGAAGCAGAGTTGATACACACTGACCTATCAGAAAGCTAGAGTTCTCACTCCTTCAGCTGCCCACGTGGACAACTTGTGACTGTTTGATATCACCGTCATTACTGGTTCTAAGTTTACATATAACCACTAAACAGTCACTCTCTTATATTTATTCACAAGCATGTGTTTTATACTAAATATATGTCATTCCCTTAATGCAGAAAAAAAAATCATGCAGCCCAATGGCTTGTCCAGAACCCCTGGGCTGGCTGCTAGGAGGTTTAAAGGTCACTAGACCCTGTACTGTAAGTTTTGGTGAGAAGATACATCAAAGACAGTTGATCCACCCCCTTGCCTCTGTTCACTGTGCTAGCATGCCATTCAAGCAAGCATTTTTATACTTACTTCTCTGTGATCTAGGGCTACCCTAAAATACCCATTGGGTGCTGGTACAAGAAAAAAAAGGGAATTTAAAAAAAAAAAAAAAGAGGTCTCTAGTGATCCAGCTTTCTTGCTAGTACAGTAAAGGACTGGTAAGAAATTCATCTCCAAAAACACCACAAGGACATAGCCTTCTCCTACTATAAGCTTGCAATCTTTGCAACATGCCACCCCCCAGATTTACTCTATTTGTGGCCATTTTAATTCCTTTGGCAGTTGTATCATCTGTGGCCACTGACTTCCTGGGCAACAATGGCAAAGGGTGACCTTCTATCAGCAGTGAAGACTTGTTCAAGCATCAGCTTTCTCTCAGTGATGACCCTGGCAAATGTGTCATGGAGCTTTCTGCTGCTTTACAATAAGAAGCTATGCTGTAATAATAATTTATCTGTCTGTCCTTTCTATACCCAACATCCATTTGTCCATCATACTAGGTCTTTGTACACACTAGACAAGCACTTTACCACAGAGCTACATCTTTAATCCCTTTTACTTTTTACTTTGAAACTAAGCCCGAAAGTAAGTTGCCTGGGCTGCACTTGTGGTCACTTTGCTGTCTAGCCAGACCTTGGACCTGACATTCTCCTGCCTCAGTCTCCCAAAGAGATGGGATTATAAGGTTAAGCCACCAGGCCTAGCTATAACTATAAATCTTTTCTAACATAACATTTTTATTGATGCTTTGAAGATTTTAAATCATACATCTCTATCACATTCACTTCTCAGTCCTTCCCTGTCCCCTCATGACCCACTCCAAGAAAAAAAAAGTCCACCTTGTGTTATGTACAAACTCACAGGAGTAAGTCTACCTTGTGTTATGTACATACTCACAGGAGTGAGTACTCAAACTCTCAGTGGCCTGTCCCTAAAACAGAGATGAGTCTGGAAGCCATCTATTGTAGAGAATGACACTCCAGCATCCTGTCAGTTTTTAAGAGTTTTCTTCAATGGTTCCTATTTAGTCTGTTATTAAGGGGGGTAGTGGCTATGACTTTTAAAATTTAAAACTGTGTCTTTTCCTAAGTTTCTGCAACAAGCTCTTTGAATATTTATAGTTACTTTCAGATTTAGTTCACCACAATACTATACTGCTAGCTTACAATCCTCACACCATGAAGTGTCAAGTGTCTTAAGTTCACTGTGACACTAATGGAGCTACCCTTTCAAATCTTGTGTGTGTGTGTCTGTGTATGTATGTCTCTCTGTGTGTCTGTACTTCTCTCTCTCTCTCTCTCTCTCTCTCTCTCTCTCTCTCTCTGTGTGTGTGTGTGTGTGTGTGTGTGTGTGTGTGTGTGTGTGTGTGTAAGTCATAGGACAATGTGAGGGAGTTGACTCCTTCCACTCTGTGAGTCCTGGGGCTCAAACTTAGGTTTGGTAGCTGGCACCTCTATTCATAAGGACCTTGCTGGAACATTTCCCTATTTTTCATTAACTCCTATTCATTGCTTTAAATGTTAACAGGCCTCCCTTCTGTTTCCTCACGTTTGATACAGTGGTCATTCCCACACAATACTCTTTGATGAGCCATTCACATTAGCACTGCTGTGCAGCTTCTGCAGCAGCCTGACTTTCTGCTCCAGAGATAAACATAAATGCTTCCTCTTTTTCTTATCATTGTACTACACGAGGATCTGCAGCCCCTTCTGAAACTTCCAATGGATTTTTACACCATACCACAAAGAATATGTCAACATTAAAATAAAAATAAACTGAGTAATTAATATACACAGGCTTGGCTGAAAGTGTCAGAAGTATCCTCAAGAACCCGTTCTTGTGCATGAGGCTGTGTGTGTCTGACCTTACTATCCTCTCTGGGTCAGGGGCCTGCACTAGGGAACCTGGCATTCATGCAAAAGGTGTACCACGCCTGACAGAGACTCTTGTCCCTGTGGGACACTGAATAAACTATGTTGTGTGCCTGTGCTTTGACTGTGACACATCACAGCATGACAGGTATGATGTCCTTCATTTGTGACATTAAGCTGGCACTCAAGCAGTTTCAGATTTGAATAAGCCTTCACAAAAACCTTGTAAATCAAGTAACCCATACAGTATGACTGTCCTATTAAATGTTTACTGGTAATGAATCTTTCATCCTTGTTTACAAACTTCAAATTAAAATATAATACTCACTTCATCAGCCACAAACTCCTTACTCAGACCAAAATCTGTCAGCACCACATGGCCATTAGAATCAAGTAGAATATTTTCAAGCTTAATGTCACGGTATATAATCCCCAACTGTAAAAAGAAAACAAAACAAAATGCGTTTTAAGATATTCTCCAAATGAATTAATACAGCATTTATCTACCTTTAAGGAGGTTCCTCTTCAGGATCCCGTGGCTCTTAGCAATTCTGAGAGCAAATGCTCCATCTTGGGGCTTAGGTGCTGGCTTTCCCCAAGCCCTCCAAATGTATCTTAGTCCTCTTTGTGATGAGGGTCTATCCCTGGGACCAGCTTCTTCAGTGTCTCTTTGTTGACTATTGGCTTTTTCTGTCTTTCTTCTTATTTCACACTCATTCCAAATCATCTTCGTGGGCATTCTTGGACAATTCTTGTCCACAGCTCTGCAATGGCTTTAGCAAACCTTCCTAAAGAGCCATACCCTATGCTGATCATTTCTTTGTTTCCAAACAGTGTACTTACCTGTGCATATATTTCTTAGGGATTGACTATTTATCCTATTATATTTGCACTGTCTGCTTTTTCAGATTTTATACACTTATCTGGTATCCTCTATAATACAATGTATTAGACAGGCAATTAATAAAGGCTTTTTGACAATAAGCTCTTAAACATCAAGGTTAAAGAACACAGGTTAATTTTGATGTTTAGTTATAAATCAGCAAAACAAATCATTAAACAACACTTATACAGTCAGTCATGCACTGCTTTATGACAAGGGAATATTCTGGAAAATATGATGTTAGGTGATTTTGTAATGAAAGCATCATTACACAAACCTTGATGGTGTAGTGAAAAAAATCCTATTCCTCCTGAGGCCACAGAGAATAAAACAAGTGGGCAAATCAAGAAGGACCACGGAGTAAACATGAGATGTACAAAGCTGCTGCCAGTGTACACAGCAGACTGTCTTACAGTGAACCCTCTAAGATGACGGTTAAATATATACGAAGTACATAAATCACAAGCATGGTCAGCTACTGACCATTACTGGGTTCTACTCTGCTGTACATATGACGTACATACGCTGCATGATTATACGAATGGGAGCACAGCAGGTTTATTTACACCAGCCTCACGTAAACAGGGATGGAATCAAATACAGCATTTTGACAGCTACAAACCCACTAATTGACAGGAAATTTTAAGTTCCATTACAATCCTATGGGGATCCCAGTCAAATGTCTGGCCCATCACTGAGTGAAAATGTTATACAGACTGTAAGCCTCCGCTTTGTTTCTCATGTAAGAATCATAGTAAAACGTTTCCATTGTAAAATGTAACTAAGACGTGACTGACTGATCCACTTTGATTTTCTACTTCATGTTGTCAGTTATATCTGCATGGATTAAATGTTTTGATACTTTGAAATATTGCTTTCCTCAGTATTAAATACAGGAAAACACAGGTTTCTAATAATCTCTCAAAACTGAAATCAAAATTATACCTCCCTCATCAAAACTCAAAAACAACCCCCTTTAAGCAAAAACAAGAACAAAAATCAGCAGGAAATTTTCCTATGAGAGCTAAAGTGGTTTCTGAGAAAAACAGAAAGGAAAACACAAGCATGCACTGAACAGACACTGGACTGGAAGCATTACATACATCTGACCAGCAGCACATCACAGCCTCTTTGGAAAGGATTTTTACAAACAACTTATGTAGCCTACCTGATTTCATCACGTCCAATAATGTGTACCTTCTGTCTTCCTATAAGGCTTAGTACTTGCATCTCTATAAGCTTAGCATGGCTGGCTTTGCGTCTGAGTGTCTTTTTAGGGTAAGACAGCCTAAAACTTGTTTGCTATGCTGCTTTCATTGCATATCTATCCCATTTATTCCCAGTTCCATTATGTTATCGACATCCATGTTTTTATTATTATTTAGTAATGGTGAGTGGTATGGAATCTTCCTTTAGTAAATAAAATGAATCAATTAAATTAATTATATTATAAATTATAAAATCAATATAAATTAAAGTATATAATTTATAGACTGTTTTCCTGCTTACCTGTTTGGCTTTGTGATTTGCTTATGGTGAGTTTTATTGTCATTTTTATATTATAAGATATTATACCTAATTATAAGCTACAAAAGTCTTTGTAGCTTACTCTGAACAGTAATATTTCTGATATAAAAATGTTTAAACTAAATCATATCACCCCAAAATAAGCACAGCCATGAAGCTTGTCACCACAGTGAAAATTCTATCAAAAGAAGCACAGAACGGGTCATTTATTGTCCCTGCTGTCCTTCCTCCCCACTGCCAGGTCCTTTTTTTCCTTGCTTCTCACACAATTTTATTCACTCTTCATTTGAGACAGGATCTGACTCCATAAAACCAGGATGACCTCAAACTCACAATCCTCATCCCTGAAGCTCCCAGGTGCTGGAATTTTCTAAAGATTATGATTTTGTCTCCCTCTACCTGTCTAGTCTTGTTTCTCTTCTGAGTTGGATCAGTCATTGCTGGACTCCTGCCTTTTTTTTTAAAAGTACCCTTCAGAAACTTTTCTCAGTCTCTCCCATTTATTATCTGCATCTTTGACTCAATTTTGATCAAAACTCCCTGTACCTTCAAGATGTCTTCCCTGCTGTTCTCCTTTCTTACCTCTGTTTTCTATGCTACAAATTTATACTTTAATCTATTCACCTTAACTAAGGGAAGGATGACAGACTTGACAAAGAGTGGCTTTAGGATATATCTGAACTGTTGAAATTTAGTGTCTCCAATCATATTGTTTCTTTATGAACTTGTACACCTTTGATAAAAATTACTTTAGCATTTTCCATTTCTGAAGAAAACCATACACTCTGAGGCAACACAAAAACCACCTACTTCTCCAATTAACTTAAGACAAAATTTCATGGACCAAAAGGTTAAGAGTATCATGGAGTTTAAACCGATTGTACAGAGTTCCAAGAGATCAAAGACATTGTGAAAGTCTCAGGATCTGAGCTCACATGGAGGCAATGAGGAGGAGCAGAGCAGGGCAGGTGCAGAGTAAGTTACCATGGTGGCAGGGAATCACTCCAAACCAGCAGCAAAACCAGGGAGCGCCTTCTGAGTACAGACAGATGGCAGGGAGCCATGGAGCAAGTCACAATTAAGGAAATACATTGTACAGCTTGGGTTTTATTTTAAAAACCAAAGACTTTTTTTTTCCCCTGATGAAAGTACTGGAATTTTTTCATAAAGACACATGATAAGAACAAAAGCTCAAGTTCTTTTGTTTGTTTTGTTATTTTTTTATGTTTCAAAACACGATAGACAAGAATTTATTTATTTTTTGTTTATTTATTGAGTTGGGGGTCTCACTTTGTAACTCAGCTTGGCTTCAAATTATGATCTCCCCAACGCCCAGCCTCCCACGTGCTGAGACTGTAGGCATACCATACCAAGCCCAGCAAAAGGTAAATATGCTTAGACAGGAACTATGAAACTGAGGAAACAGTAACATTCACAAGCCCGAGACAACACATGACAACATCTGCTTGTTCAGCTCCATCGACACCTCTGTTAACAGACTATTCAAAAGCAAACTCAAAGACGAAGCGCCTTACCTTGTGCAGGTGTTCCAGGGCAAGCACGATCTCTCCAACATAGATCTGCACTTCGTGCTCTGTGAAACGCTCTCTTTGAGAAAGATGAGTAAAAAGTTCTCCACCATTTATATAATCTAAAAACGAAATATATTTTTCTTTCTTTGACTTGCATTCATAAATGAAAGGAAATAACTCCTTTTAATCACTCTGGGCTAGCCATTAGTTTATTTTTGCATAACTCTCAGTATATGACAGTTTCATAGAAAGTATTATTAGTTTCATATCATCACACAATTTCCTAAAACAATGATCATCCTAACCTAACCAAATTAACGTGCAAAAAGTACTGCCATTAAAACTATGGCATAAAATCCACACAGATTTAAGAATACTTTTCCAAGTCCTCTGCCACCAGTGTGCAACTTATTGTAAAGTGTCAAATATCAGCCACATGACAACTAAACCCTCCCCTGAAAAACTCCACACAGATCCCCAAAAGAACACAAGCAAAATCCTCTCTTGCTCCATGCAGTGTCTGCCAATCATCGGTGCTAAGACCTGTAGATGGATTCCCTATTTCCCATAATTGTCTACGCACATTTGAAAGAATGTCTTGTTAGACAGCAGGTAGCGGTCTCACAGCTCCATATGGCTAAAAAGAAACATGGGGCAAAGAAGCACACATGGGTGCCTCAGTCTTCAACTCCAGAGTCCATTTTTCCTCAATCTGCCCTGTTTATCACAAGGGAAATGGTAGAAAAGGAGGCAAGGTGGCTAAGGTTAAGAAGAAAGGTTGCCACACTGAAGGAAAAGAAAGAAACACTGATATTACTTGAAAAACTGAAGTGGATGAATTTAGGTAACAACAGATTATTATTATAAAGTGTTTAAAATCATGCAAGAAAATAATCTTCCTTAAAGAAAAAACTGATCTCTAATTTCATCAGAGACTAACCACAAAGAACATTCCTTTCTAAGGCTTTTGTACTTCACTAAGCTGTTTTTAATGTAGATGAACACAAAATTAATTTTAAAGGAATACAACATTCCTACAAATGAACAATGATTTTTCTATTTTAAGTAGTTATTTACTTAAGCCTAAATTTCCATCATCATGACACAGAAATATATACCTACACGTGGAAGGGTAAATTCTCACATAGTCTCAAATGTTCAATTCAGTCACTTTATCTTCTGTGGTCAAGTTCAACAGAGCCAACCTCTTCCTCATGGCTTCACCATATTATTAAAGACTTTGTTACCAATGTACTTATCTTCCTGTGTTCCCAGTCTTAGCTGTACTCCTTTCTCTGTTACACTGCAGTTTTAAGCATCGAGACCAATACAGTCACCACACTATGTCACGACAAATGCCTGCATGCAGCACTCAATAGATACTTTTTTAATTTAAGAAAAATTATTTTTACTGCAGTTTTGTATGTATATCTTTGTTTTTTGTTATTTTTAGTCAGCATTCAAGATAGTGGGTTTCATTCCGACATCTTTCTATACATCATGAACTTTGTTCATATTCCTTGCCTCAGTATGTTCTCCTATCATACGATTACCAACCTCCAATGATGGTTCCCCTCTGAAAACAATTATTAAAACCAAAGGACAGTCCAGTGTAAAGCAAAACAAAACACCTCTAACACATTCCTGTCTCAGAGTCAATGTGACACATTCAGAGGAACGAGAGATAAATAGACAAACCAAGGCAGCCCAAGGAATTTTACAGCAGAAGCTACGGTAAGTGCTGTAGTCAGAAGCACAGTAGAAGACGGCCAGACTCTTCAGAGGCTGAGCAGCTACCTTCACTTGTCTTGGTTCTGTTGGGCATGTAGCACACCTCATTATAGTTTCGGCTGTCGTTTCCTGAGCATGTAGTGTTCTTTAGTGTGTTTAAAGGACCCATTGCACATCTCTACATGTTTTGCTGTGAAGCACACACGAAAGTAACTTTCACTGACTGCTTTGTTTTTGAGATACTCACACCATGAATTTACTTACTTCAAGGTGGGTACAAAATTCAATGATTTTGGTTTTTTATTCAGAGTTGTATAGCCTCTAATCAATTTAATCACCCCCAAGCCCCAGAAATTCTAGTTTATCTACCTTTTGTTACTTGAGCTTCTGATGCCACGCGTAAGAAATTATTACAAGATTCAATGCCACAAATATTTGCCATTGTTTTTGTCTAAGACTTTTACAGCAATTATAGTCTCTTAAGATTCTTACCTTTAGTCTTTGATCCATTTAGTTTAGAGTTCACTTTTGTTTATGTTATGAGGTATGGCCCAATTTCATACTTTATCATATAGCTATCCGGAAAATATTGAACCCAAATTTCATCAGAGACTAACCATAAAGAACATTCCCTTTCTAAGGCTTCTGTGTTATACTAAGATGTTTTTAATATGGATGAACACAAAGTTAATTATAAAGGAATACAACATTCCTACAAATGAACAATGGATTTTTCTATTTTAAGTAGTTATTTACTTAAGCCTGAATTTCCAAGGTCATGGCACAGAAATATACATCTACATATAAAAGGACAAATTCTCAGTCTCAAATGTTCAACTGAGTCACTTTATCTTCTGTGGTCAAGTTCAACAGAACCAACCTCTTCCTCATGGCATCACCATATTATTAAAGACTTTGTTACTAATGTACTTAGATTCCTGTGTTGAACAGGAACCATTAGTTGAACAACTGTTCTTCCTTGTCACTTTTGCTGAAAATCCAGTTGACTATAGATGTAAGAATTTCTGCACTCCAGGACCACATCAATCACAGGTCTACATTGGAGTCGTATCTTTACAGTTAGAGTAGTGCTGCTGGCTTTTGCTGCTGCTGCTGTTATTGTCTGGTGGTTGTTTGGTTTTGTTCTAGTCTGCTTATTTTGGTTTGATTTGGCTTTTTGTTTGGGGTAAAGTCTCACTATTGTCCAGGCCAGACTTCAACCCCTAGACTCAAACACTTTTCGTCTTTCAAGCAACAGGTGCACAGGCATGGACTTGGCTTACAATATATTTTGAAGTCATAAAGTGAGTTTTCAATTTTGGTTGTTTAAAAAAAAAATTATAGTTCTCCTCAGCTCCCTAAGTCTCCACCTGAATTCTGGGATCATCTTGTTAATTCTATAAAAAATGACCTGAAGTTTTGAGAAGAGATGAATATTAAGTCTGATATTCAATTTAGGAATATTGTCACCCCTAATGTTTCATAAAGATGTCCTGTTTTCTCACTCGCATAGATCACTTTCATCCTTGGAACAACGTGTGAAGTTGTACACTTCTTTATTACCAAATGTTTTACTGTACTTATTTTAAACTAAATGGAACTGTAAGAATATCAAAGCTTAGGGGCTGGAGAGAGATGGCTCGGCGGTTAAGGGCACTTAACTGGCTGCTCTTCCAGGGGTCCTGAGTTCAATTTCTAGCAACGACACAGTGACTCACAACCATCTATAATGAGATCTGATGCCCTCTTCTGGTGTGTCTGAAGACAGCCACAGTGCATTCCATTCACATACATATATACATAAATATATATATATATATATATATATATATATAATTATATAATATGTGTATTATATAAAGATATACATCTTTAAAAAAGAAAAAGGAAGAATATCAAAACTTAGTTGTATGCTGCTCTATTTTATGCAACTCTGCTTAACTTTATTGATCCTAATGGATTTCATGGACTCCTTAGGGCTCTATCCAATCACGTCATCTTAAGTTTTTCTTCCTACTTTGCGATCTATAGGCCTTTTGTGACCTTTCACAGCCTACACTGCTGAATGAAGTGTAAGCATGGATATTCATCCCGCGTTTGATCTCAGGAGGGAGGCATTTGGTCTTTCATTACTACACACTACGTTCCCTGTGCTTTGCTTTGTTTTCATATATGCTTTCATCCCGTTGGAAAGAAGTGATTCTTTGCCTGTTTCAGTTGGTGTTTTCTATCATAAATGAATGCTGAGTTTCAGCAATGCTTTTTCTGTGTTTACTAAGATCATACATACACTTCTTCTTCTACTGACATGGTAAGTTGAGCCTAGGCTTTTAAGGCAGTCTTATATTACTAGAACTAATCCTGCTGGGTCATGCTACATAATCCTCCATACTTATTCCCGAATTATTTGGTAGAATTGTTGAGTAACTTTGTACTTTATTCATAAGAGATATTCATGTTTTCTTGTGATATTTTTGTCTGGTTTATACACTAAGATGATAGTGGCCTCAGAGGTCAAGTTGGGAAGTGTTTTCTATTTTGGACAATTTTATGAAAAATCTGGTATTAAGTTTTCTTTAAATGTGTAGTTACATTCACCCATGAAGACACGTGGACCTTGAATTCTCTTCGTACACCTCCACTTCCTTGAGGTCTTCATCCATAGTGATAATAGAAAGTGCTTCTTCTTGATGCAATTCAAAGACTCTGAATCATTCTGGAGTTTTTAACTTCCTTCCTAATTTGTTTGTTTGCATGCTCTTTTAGCACAAGGTATCATTAAATTGCTTGGGCTAACCTCAACCTCACAATCCTCCTGCCTCAGCTTCCTGAGTATTGGGATTATAGCCATGGGCACTATCCTTAGCTGGGTATTTAAATTACCATAACACCCTGTAAACTGTATGTTTTTACTTAGTTGAATTACCTTGTGATTCATTTTAATTCAGAAGTCATATCCTCTATATCACTCCTGATTTTACAGATTTATGCCTTAAAAGAAAAAAAAAAAAACTTGGTTTAGTTAAAAGCTTATTAATTAGTTTTTCTTTTCAAAGACTACTTTTGCTTTCATTGATATTTCTTTTCTTTGCAAGGTCTCTGTTGAATTTTCTTCTGGTGTTTATTGTTTACCTCTCTTCTCTTTGCTCTGAGTTAGTTTGCTCTTCCTTCTGCAGTGGGTAAATGGAGAGAGGCCAGTTACTGACTACAGAACTTTACTTCTCTTCAACTTGGGTGGTCACAGTAGACATGTGCCAGTAAGCAGGACCTTAGCAGCGCCTCAAAGGTTTAAGACTTATGTTCACATTCTCTCATTAAATTATTTTCTGGTTGTTCTTCTTTGACACATTTTCTTTTTCAATTTGGGGATGTATTGTTGAATTTGTATCTGTAAGGACAACACATTTCTATTTGTCATTGATTTCTACTTTTATTACCCTGTACTCAGAGAACACATTTCTTAATGTTTTACACTACTTAAATTTACTGAGGTTTTTATGGTGTGGAGTATGGCCCACTTTAACGTTCCATGTGTACTTTGTTATTGTTCCAAAATACTCTGTACTTGTTGTTACTGGTGCTGTTTAAGAGAATTCTGCACAAGCCTGTTATAGGTGTGGGTAAGGTGATTATTTTTATTTCCTTTTCAATATTTTCCTAGGTATGTTTAATTATTGAAGTAAGATAGTATTATTGCATTGTCTATTTCTCCTTCCATTTCTTTCAGTTTTTGCTTTATGTATTTGGTATGCATGTTTATTTATAATCATTACATCTTGCTAATGGGTTTGGCCCTTTAGACACTGTAAAATGTCCCATCCAATATCTAGTAATATTTTGTTTTGTTTTTATGACCATTTTGTTTGAGATGTGTTTAACTATCTGTCAGGTCCCAAAGAAACCCAGAACACATTGCTAACTGAGCTGGCCTCTAGGCTCTCTCAGCAAGTACCTGTTTCAGAGTCATTCTGGCTAGCATACCCCACCTACTACCCTGCACCTCTCCAGGTTAGGGTCCTTGCTTCCCTTTTCCTAGCTTCTCATTCCTATACAACCCTAACATTTTAGCCATGAACTTTTCTTGGTTTGGTTTGTCCCCCTCCTCCTCTTAGTCCTTGGCTACTCTCTGGGTCTTCGTCTTTCTTCTCTTCCTCTCTTGCTACCCACCGCACTATAGCCAGGTTCAGTCTACTTTCTCTCTCTGCTCTGGACTCCTCCTGATGCCTCTGGCTCTCCCTCATGTCTACAATAAAATCCTTCTCCTCACCCATACCTTGGAGGGGTCATGTCCTCATTTCATTCGTCTGGTGTCAAAACTCAAGAGAGAAATACATGAGGCCCTGTCCAAGGAGCCATCCCTCCTAATGAAACCATGCTGCTGACAGCCTAAACTTTTCTGTCTATTGCCTACCCAAGTATACCTTTATAGAAACTTATATATACTCTGATCAAATGTATTTATTCATCAAACACATTATTACTTATTTAAAATTTTCTCATTTCCTTTGGACCTGACATTATCCATCTTTGTGGTTGCTGTCTGCATGATTTTTCATTTTCCCATCTCTCTCCCATTTAGAATATTTATATATTTAAAATTTGTAGTGTATCTCCTTTTAACATCCTGCAGTTCAATTTTTTTTATCGTTTTTTACACAAGCCTGACAACTTCTACTTTTTAGTTAGAATATTTAGCTATTTGTATTTAATGTTGCTATTGATTACAGCTAGATTTGTGTTTGTCATTTTACATATGTTATTTTTTTGTTCCACTGTTGTTTTTTATTTCTGTATTGTCATTGGATATGTTATATATCCAATATGTATTATTTATATATAATTTATATATATATATATATACACATACATACACACATAAATTTTAAAAGGATTTTTATTTTCTAATGTTCTCTTGCTAGCTTTCTATATAGTGACATAGTAATTAATGTATAAAACATTACTCCTACTCAGCGTTATCCTCACTTCTCCTTTTTGTGCTATCAATGTTACACACAGTAAAACTATTCACAGTTGGCACTCTGGATCTTATGGATTCCACATCTATGAATTCAATAAGCTGCAGACTGAAAATATTTTGGAGGAAGTTTGTGTCTGAACGGAACTTGTAGGCTTTTGTTTTTGTTATTATTCAATAAACAACACAGTACAGCAACTATCTGTACTGTGTAAGCTATTATGAGCAATCTAGAAAAGATTTAGTACATTCGGTAGAATACGTACAATTTATATACGATACTATAAACCACTTTGTAAAGTAGACAAACATTTGCTGGCTCTTGTCTGCAAGTAGAGGCTATGTCCCCAAACCTCTGTCCCCAAGGATACTGAGGGCAACTATATTTTCCATATCTAAAATGTTGCTTTATTACCTTACATTTTTTCTCTGCAAGTACATATTTACAGTTTGTGATATCAGACTTCTTATTTTTCATTTCCTGTTTCTGTGGGAGATCCAAATTATGAACTGATTTCAATTCCCCTAGTTCACCCTAGCAGGATGTGTTTGTTTTGTCTTGAGCCAGTCTTACGTGGTTGCCCAGGCTGTCTTCAAACTCGCGCCTCAGACTTCTAACTGTTGCAATTCCAAGAATAAGCCACATACCCAGCTTAGCTTGTTTTTATTGTTTTGGCTTTTTCCTTATTTAATAGCTTGGCCTGGAAATTTAGTCAAATCTCTTTGATCTGCAGTCTAAGACCTCCAGTGCAGCTCCTCAGAGAACAGAGCCCTGGGAATGTGAACAAACTTCCCTGGCTGGCTAGTTCTCTGCCTCTACTAGTGTTACAAACAGCTGCTAGGCTTCACTAACTGCTATTTGACTGCTCAACTGTTTCCAGTCATTCTCTGGGGCACTAACTGTTCCACAGCCTGGTCCAATAAACTCAGGTTCTTAAATGAGAAGTCTGAGGACAGTGTCTGAGCTCTATTCCTACCCTAGGAGGACTTTTTAAGTTGCCTCCCTCCAAAGATTCCACTAATTGCTATAATGTAGTTACAATACAATCACCACCAAACACACACTTTGCTTCAAATAGTCAGTTTTCTTAGTGAGTGCTCAAGAGTTCTCTGTTCTTATGAACCTCTTCCTCTGGCAAAAACCAAAACTGAAACCTCCTTAGGATGGTGGCCAGATTCTCTTGAAGTGCCATCCCTGCTTAGCATCCCTCTAACAGCATGGAACCCCACCCTACAAACAAAGCAGAACTGGGGTGACCAGAGCTCTGCAGCCTGCTGAGCCAGCACAGAGTTTGCACCCTAGCAGGATGAGGTGCTAGAGGAAAGGAATCCTCAACTTCTCAGATATTTTATTCTCTATGTCTTCTTTTTACAGAACTGAATTTTTATTAGTTATTGTTGAGATTAGACTGCTCTAAGTTTCTCCATATTGTTAAAAGCTTTCTTAAGGCCGTGTCTTGCCCTAAGAGTCTCCGTTTTAGAAGCCTCATTTGACTCCATTTTAAGTGCAAACACGGCAGCAGGATGACTCTGCACCTTGTCAGGCACCTAAGCAAGGAAATGGCTCAGTTGGTCAAGTGGCTGTGCAAGCATGAGGACCTGATTTTAGATCTCAGCACTCAGGTAAAAAGACAGGCAAAGCAGGGCATGCCTCTGACTCCAGCACTGGAAGTAGGGTGGGATTGGGGAGACAGCCAGACAGATCCCTGACACTCATTGGTTGGCCAGCCTAGGCAAAAAAAAAAAAAAAAAAAAGGTAGAAAACCAATTGAGGAAAACGCCCAAGGTTGACCTCTGGCTTCCATATGCACATACAAGTGAACTGCACATGTATACTAATGTGTGTACACACACAGCCACACACAAATTTTAAAAGTACTATCGACCCAGCATTACCTTCAAAGCACAAAATTAATTTATTCCTAAAAGTAGAACAATTAAGATCCTATAAACTTATCAAAGTAAAACTGGACTATATGAGCACACGGACGGGCCCATATTAAAAATCACAGCAGGAAAACTAGGCCTGAGAACTTACTAAACACAGCAGCCTTTGGAAGAGGTGTTACAATGCTCACATCTGAACCTCATAAAGAGGAGCTACCAAAAGCCCTCACCAACCTGCCATCTGACTATTCACTGTACACATCCAGGGACTGAATTCCCAAGTTTCCCTGGGGCTTCAGATGGGCTGTCTGGGCTGAGCCTACTCTAGATCTGGTTCTGTGCTTTATCTCTAGAGCCTCCAGGATCTTACACTTTGTCTAGGCAGCTCCACTTCACCCTTATGGCTAGACCTTGAAGCTAAACTGCCAGCAAAGCTCCTGGTGGGGTCCAAGTATCTTACATACCTGTGTATGTCTGTATGTATATATCTGCTTCCCAACCGGTGGGGTCTAAGTATCTTAAATACCTGTGCATGTCTGTATGTATATATCTGCTTCCCAACTGGTGGGGTCTAAGTATCTTAAATACCTGTGCATGTCTGTATGTATATATCTGCTTCCCAATTTCTCAGGTCGTTCTCTTCCACTCTGCTGCAGCTGCTTTAACCTTAACCCACATAGACAGCTATACAGATTAATCAATTTACTATGATAGGTAATATGTGGCCTAAAGGTTAACTTAAGATTATAATAAAAGAAACCATTTTTGCCTTAACTAGCTATCAAGGGAAACCAGGGATACTACGTAAATTGCAGCCAACAAAACCAACATAGCATGTGAATTTACAGTTCAATATATTCTGAAAATGTGGAAAGGCATAAACATGCCCACCTATGTTTCTGATATAGCATGCTCAGGATAGCCATTTTTCTAGTTTGTTTTATATTTTCATGAAACTGTAAAGTCTGTTTCTCTACAAATACAAAAGGCTTGTTTGAGGTTTTGATGTGGACAACTTTTCATGCATAGTTCAATACGGTGAAAACAGCATTTTAACAACATTGAGTTGTTAAACGTGGTATTGTTCTTAGTTCTAAGCATCAAAAAACTTAAAAAAGCATTCTAATCTCTTGAGTAAGTTTATTAGCCAACTATATCATATTTTTAAAAATATATTCTATATTTTTCACTTCATACTTGTTTTACACTTGTATATAGAACAACTGGACCTTGTTGCTTACTTTAAATCAACTGCTAACGCACAGATGACTTGTAAGTGCAGCATGGAGAATTCTTTTTACAAAACAGCTAAGTCACCAACCAACCAACCAACCAACCAACCAACCAACCAACCAACCAACCAACCAGATGCCTTGTCATTAATAAACACTTTCATACAAGATAATCACTTACATAAGTTTATCATTATAATCTAATCCACAATCCTAAATTTTTTACTGAAGTGTTCCACAAGTATCTTCTATAGTGAAGAGGTTCAACTTGGAATGTATTTTCTCAAATATGCAACAAATCCTCATTCCTTCCTTGGCTGCTATAACCCTGGCACTTGAGGCTCCAGGTGTGTCATTTTGTAGGCCGTGCCACACTGTGAGCTGGCCTCACACCATACACCATATCCATCACCATACTCAGATGTGCATCTTTGGGAGCCCACTCATTTTGTGGCATCTTCTTGGTTGGTGCATTATTTCAACTCATCCTACTATTGATGATTTTACTTTGATCATTTGAGTAAGGTGGTATTCTTTGGGTTGTCTACTATAGAAGAAAGAGAGCACACATTTCTTCCTTATAATTAACACTCACTTTTGGAAAGGTAGTTTCAAAGTATATAGGTACCCTAGCCCTCATTAAACATTCAGTTCTTTAGTTACATTTGAATAAATGCATGGTTTCTTATTTTATTCAAGAGGTCAGAATATACACTGTTAGTTACCAAGTTCTAGAGCCAGAAACCATAGGACAAGACTAGATCCAGAAGAATATAGGGGAATTCATTACAGGAACATCAGCTTAAGCCAGACATGAGACACAACACTAACCAAGAGCAAATCAAGCTAGTGGCTCCCTGAACAAAGGAGAGAGTAGTTGAATTTAGGACAAGTTCCTGACAAAGGTCTCTATCCAGGCACTTAATGCAAATAGGGACTATCCAGTCAGAATGGTTAATACCTAAGCTTAGCTGGGGATAGTTTGAGTTACCTTTAACATGTAAGGCCAGTTTTCAGGAGCTGGCCCTTGTTTGTGGCTGTGGTAGTTGGGTAACATAAAGAGACAAAGTTAACCTGGAAGTCCCAACTGCCCAAGGACAAGTAACTTCTTAGAATGCTGGGAGCTGTAATTCTTGGGAAATAATAAGCCACATGATTCTTATTCCCCTAAAAAAAGCTTGTTTGACACATCTGCACCAGATGTGCTTGACCACATGTAGACGGGAAGTAAATAGGCAGAAAACATCAGGATGGATACTTGCTCCTGATTAAACCTGATGGAAAATGCAATGAATTGTGGGTTTTGCCTTTTTAAGCCCCTGCAAAATTTGACTCGTGGTCATTCCCTGGGAACCCAAGGGTGGACCTGACCAGTATTTATTTAAAGCATGCTTCAAATTTGGCTCAAACTTGTAGAACTGTTTTTTTCTTATGAATCTCAGGATTAACAGTAAGTTTGTAACTATTCTATTTTAAATTCTGGGAACATTATTTGAGTTCAGTGTTTCAATATATAAAACTGTTGACTTTGCTGTGAAAACACCAAGTTTTCAAATATGAGACTATGAGGCTCTTTTCCAAAATCTGATCATTCTGCCCTTTTTTTTTTTGTGCAGCTCTTGAATGCCTCACTGCCTTTATTTATTTATTTATTTATTTATTTTCCATTCATTCACTCATTGACAGTGCCTCACTATGTAGCCCTAACAGGCTAGCTTTGAACTCATAGAGAACTGCCTGCCTCTGCATCCTGAGTGCTAGGATAAAAGGGATGAGATGCAATGCTTAATCCCTTCCCTTTCCCTTTCCCTTCCCCCCTCTCTCTGTATGTATGTATGAGTGAGTGTGTGTGTGTGTGTGTGTGTGTGTGTGTGTGTGTGTGACACGTATGCATGCACATGAGTGCAGGTGCCTATGGAACCCAGTAACTTCTCTGGAACTGAATTCCAGGAGGTTGTAAGATAGTCAACATGAGTTCTGGCACAGAATAACAGTCCTCTGCCACAGTAGCACAGCTCCTAACTGTGGAGCAATGGCCCAGCCCTGGACATGAAGGTTCCTGCTAAAGCATGCTCCTTCTAGGATTTTGACTAAAATTTTGTTGTGTTTACCAAGTGCAAACATCTTGAGAGTGATTAACTTCAAACCCTCTGACCCCCAAATCAAGGAGCTACTGAAATCTCCACTCAGTGTCTTTGCCTTCCAGGAATTGCTTAAGTAGTTGGGTGACTCCTCCAGTACTCACCTATTCCCTTGTTTGCAGAATTCTCCTTTCCCATAACCAACAGCCCCTCTATTGGCCCCAAAGCACCATTTCTAACTCCTTAGTCCTGTAATACTGTCACCTCTCAACTACATTTTGACCTCTGGGATGGCCTTTGAAGGGAAATACTTAGAAAGATGAACGCAGTAATTAAAAAACATACTTCTTTGATATTAGATAATAAAAAGCCTACAGCCTTTACCAACTGTAATCCAAATCCATTTTTAAAGCTTTATTATTACTGTGTATGTGTCCAGTGTGCACATCATAGCACACATATGAAGGTCAGAGGACAACTCCTGGACCTGGATGCTATACTGGCCCAAGCACTCACACAAGGACATGTTTTGGTGAGCATTTGGTCAATCCACCCTTATATGACCAAGTGTGGCACAGCTACTCTGCAGTTTAACTGTAATTGCAACTGGGCTGGTGGGCTTCAGAGCTTCAGAATTGTAATAAGGAACATTTTGTATGCAGTGAGTTGACTACCAAGAATATACTGAAACTGAGGCTCTGGGGTCATCACACTTCAGATCAAATGACTCTTGGATAAAAGTCAAGCATGCCCACCTGACAGTGAAACAACAAAGCAGGTGGAAAGGGCTCAGGTGAGAGAGCTATACCAAGGTGAACTGTAAAATTTAATTCTCTCAGAAGAGAGCACTGTGCCAAGTAGAATGGCAAATGTTTGTCCTTCAGTACTCAGCAGGTTGAGGGAAGAGTATCTTGAGTTCAAGGCCTGCCTACAAAACCTACTCAAGGAGAGTTTGAGGTAGAGAGATAGAAAGTCTCATCTCAAAACAACAAACAGAAACAGCATCAAGACCAAGTACTGCAAGCCAACTGCAGCCACGACACATGCTTCAAAACGGTCGTGATACCACAAGTAGTCAGATCCTCACTGACCTCAGCAGTGAGGTTCTCAGCCCTTCAGCTCAAGGAAGCCTGCTTCGGCACTGGCTAGACTGATGTACTTTCTGAGCTGGGCAGAAATGACATTTCACGTTGAAGAGGCAATCGAGACTTGACCTGAGTAAGTGCGTCTAAGTGAGAACTGCTGCCAGAGTTACTTACACACGTCCATCTGCCTGCTGGACTCCTAGCTCGCCTGCCCTAAGTCACTGTCCTGGTAAAATTATAGATCCGTCTGATTTTTTTTTAAAAAAAAATTTCATAAGTCTGTACTGACTTGTGGCACAATCTGTAAGCCTGAGTTGTTTTTGTTTGTTTGTTTTATTTAAGCCGGTGCTAGTTTTAGTTTCTTATTATTATTTCTTTTCCACTACCTCTGGTGGGTAGTGGGCTAGAAGGGAGGTTAAACATTAAATACCATCATTAAAAATAGGGTTCTAAAAAAAATTAAAGTTACATAAAATAGTGAAGTTATATGAGCATTATATGATCCTAAATCATTTAAGTATTGCAAAGTAGAATAGTTGATGTCAGGTAGTTTGGGTGAGAATAATTAGCAAGGCCAACATTCTAAGAAGCAGCAGCAGCAGGGCAGAGAAGGGGAAAGGGAATTTCCCAGGCAGCATATGGTATGGGAACAGAGGATAACTCTGAGCAGTTTGTTTAACTTACCTCTGACAATTAGTGTATTTTCTCTAAGATTATAGTATTACTTTAATAATATCTATTTTATAATGTTGTGGTGATCAGATACTTCCTTCCTAAACATTATAAAATAAGTGCCCAGTGTCTAGTTGCTATTCTTAGACTAGTCTCAAAAATAGTAAGTTAGGTGTTTAGGCCAGCCGCAGACACTGGACTGAGTTCCTTTCAGGAGCTTTTTCTCTGTCCCTGATTCTAGGGAATTAAGGAAGGTACTACCTCTGTGCAGGCATCAATAGCAAGAATGTGTACTGACAGGATCACTCAGTCCATGTTTGTAGTGATTTTATTTTGTTGTCGATTGTAGTATAAACTAATAAAGAGGCAAAAACTAAGAAATCACATGCTATTCTCACAGTCCATTGAGTACTATTTATGCTCCCTCCAGACATGATGTGTACTCCATGGGTCTTGCCTCAACACCTGTCTTGCCTCAGCACGTGAGTCTGTCTCAGCTGACATCACTCTGCCAATCAGCCCTAGTCCTCGAAAGCAGCAAGAAGGCACGGCACATCACCAAAAGTTTTTTGGGATGTTTCTCTCTATGGAGTCCTGACAAACCCAGCTCAACTATAGACCAATACATGTGTGTTGTTAGCAAACAATCCTTCATCACGTATCCTTTCACGTGCCTGCTTTAGCAGAACACTCTTTCACCTGTGTCTGCTTCAGCAAAACGTTCTTTCACATGTTTGCCCCAGCAAAACACCATTTGACACAACTGGCTTTCCAAAGAACGCTCAAGTTTCCACTTCAATCTTATGTGCTAGTCCCAGTTAAATTTTTGAAAGCTCATCTGGAGTCAAAGAACCCCAAAGTAGAGATTCTATGGGGATTTTATGTAGGATTAAAAAAATATATATATATATAGTAAACACTCAGTGTAAATCCTTTTTATGGAGTCTTAGCTGGCCTGGTACCCACTGTGTAGCTCAGGGTACCCTTGAATTCCTAACAACCATCCTAACTCAGCTCCCCAAGTGCTATGATTATAGGTGTGTGTGTACCATCGTCCTCTGCTTAATTTTTTCTCCTAAGGCTGTGCTAAAGTACAATAATCAGTGGTAGACTTTTAGGGTAGAAAATTCAAAGGCAGCAATTTGTGTCTTAGACTAGTGAAAACAGAGCTGTATGTTCTTGGAGAAAGAAACAAATAGGACTTGGCTTTGCCTGCAAGAATGTTTGCAGACTTGCAAATCTCTTTACTTGTCCTGAAATATTATCATTTTAATCCATCTGCCTGATCAAACAGATAGATGAGAAATGGGTAACAGAGAAGATCTACATTCACAGCTCTGACCAGGGACTATAACCTCAGATTGTTTACAACCAAGAACCATTGAATGTCCAGTTGAGAAATATTCTATAGTATATTATACAAATATAATAGATACTAATATATCTTGATACACTATTAATAGCTTTGGACAAAGTCCAATCAGCAGGAAGCTACAAACATGGGAAGCATGGTTTTAGAAAGCTTGCATCCTGTTTTCAGGTGCACAGTATGAGGCCTGCTGGGTGTTTTCAAACTGTTTCTGCCTTTAGTCTAAGAAAATGAGAGAACAGTTACTCCATACAGTGCCCCTAAAGGAGGAACTGCTGAAGCTTCTCTAGGATACATTGTCCCAACTATGGCCTTAGACAAACAGAATGAAACAAGCAAACACAAACAAAACAAACACAAGGAAGTAGGCCTCAGACATGTAAATGACCTTGGGCTAGGACAGGGAAGTAGGCTCAGATACTTTGGTCATCCTGACAAGCCTTTAGAAACAGTGATCACAGGAGTGTTCACGTAACTGGGTTTAATGCCTTGCTTTTTCTTTGACTATTTGTGTTTCTTGCATTTGCTTGTTCCTCAACTCTTTGCATCTATTGTATTGCTAGACCCTCAACCTAGAACTGACCTTAATACATACATGTAATCAAAATGGTATAAAAGTATAAAGGAAGAGGGGGTATAGGATAGGGGGTTCTAGGGAAGGGAAATGGGGAAAGGGGATGACATCTGTATTGTAAATAAAATATCCAACAAAAAAAAGAGTTAATATTTAGTAATTAAAATTGAGATAAAAGAACTTGCATTTGCCACTATCAGTGTCACAAAATAGATGAGATTATCGGGCAAACCACAGAGATTAAAACTGGAGAACCTTGTGATTTTCTGCTGTTCAATAAATTCTGACCCTGTGAAAAGACAAAAAAACAAAAAAAAACCAAAAAAACAAAAAAAACCCAACCAAACAAAAACAACAACAACAACAAAAAACCACAACCAAGCTCAGCTCGCTACAACTTCAAACTTACCAAAACTGACTAGCAGTACAAAGAGACCCCATAAATCCAGCATGAAAACCCAACATGCCTATAGTTGCTCATTTGCTGCAGAATTCTCGTCTCTGAACCAGTTGAGAACACTGTTCTTTATTCCTGTTTCCAGAGACACTGTCTCACATAACCACATCATGAAAATATCATTAGTTTATCTAGACTTCCTGCTCAAATTGTCATTTACCTAGTACTCTTAGTAATGACTTTATTCCACTCTAAAATCCAGCTGAAGATCACACAAGGCATTAGAAACTACATAACATATGTGAGGACGCTTCCACCTTTCTTTTCTTATTCTTCACATCTTTGAAGAGAATATATCCTGGGTGTGGACCAATCTTCAATGTGGGTTTTATACGATTTTTTCTCAAGATCATATGAAAGTAATAAACTCCTAAAACAAATACCAATGGATGATGCTATCTTCTTAGACCACATGGGAAATATAGATTAGTTTTCCCAACACTACAGTAATTTTGATTATTAATTTAGAGTCATTGAAGTGTTGATTGTCAAGTTTCTCCACTGCAAAGTTATGTTTTTCCTTGTAATCAACTGGCAAACTATAAAGAAAAGAACTGAGATTATGCAAAAATATCCTGCGTCTCACTAAACTAACACCTACTCATTTCAGCGTGGAGTGATGATTTTATAACTCCCTTTCCCTCTCTGTCAGTATTATTCCACAAGGGAGAGTGTTTGCTTCTGCCCCCATTACACTTTCTTCTTTATACCACAACAAGATGCTCTTGTACTTTTCTCAACTTTGTTTTGATGGTTACACTGACGGATCACTACCTGCCAGGGATGGCACTCAGCACTTTACAAACATCAAATCATTTACGTCAAACAACTCAGAAAAAGTGGGATGGCTGAGGGCTGGGGATCAAGAATTGCACCTGGCTCTTCCTGTTAGGAAATGCTGAAACTGTTTCAAACAGACAAATTTTAAACAGGAAATGCACGTTTACAAAGGAGTAGGTGACTACTTTAGCTTAGTTACAGTGCAGGCAGCAGAGCAGAATAATAGAAAATTGAGTAGGAGAGGGGACAGGATGGTCACATTAGTCTGAAAACCTGACTGTGGAGTTAAGAGTATGTCATGGTTAATCTTGATTGCCAGTTTGACTGAACTGAAATTGCACTAAAGCGTCCCTCTGGGTATGTCTATGCAGGCATTTCCAAAGAGCACTAGATCCTGAGGAATCTAACTATTACAGTTTAACGATCAATTGATGAATTCAAAATCCAAATAAACTGTTGAAAGACGGTGCAGGGTGGGGCCTGATTAGAGGAAATGTGTTGCTGTGGTCAGGTCTTTGTCAGGTACATCTTAGCTGTGGCCCCTTCCTGTTACTGTTCTCTGTTTCCTGGATGGTAGAAGTAAAGAGTATCTTTTTTACCATGCCCTTCCACCATAATGTTAAGTCTTGCTACAAGCCAAGACACAATGGAATTAGCAAACTGTGGGTAAAATTATGAGTCAAAATAAATCTTTCCTCTTTTTGAATTCAGTTACTTGTCACAGAGACAAAAAAAAAAAAAATCTATTTAACATGCATTATACTGCTTCAAGGAAATGAAAACGAGTGAGCTCCTTTAAGCAATGGAGTGACCCAAGTGTGGTGGCCTGGTAAGAAGACTTATTAAGTAGGAAGAAGGGAAACTGGGAAAGATAAAGAAAGGTAACAAAAATAGACACTGCCGTTGTTTGTAACCATCTGTTACTAAAATAAATGTGCTTCTCCTGATGCACTAAAATAACAGAGGAGCTGGACACACAGATACCACATTGTTTCTTTAAAGGTTAGTGAAAATTGCCTGTTTGACATAATCTTCTTGGGAGACGGCCCCCAGATATGCCTGTGGGGAATTATATTGATTATGCTGATACGGGAAGACACACCCACTGTGGGTAGCACATTTATCCCATTCAGCTCAAGTCACCTCATCTGTATCACAAAGATGATACACCAATCCCTAAGGCCTGCTTGCAAAGACTTATGAGTTGCTAACTAAAAAAAATACCCCAAGTGGTGCCTGGGGGCAAGTAAATACTAAAGCAATCAGAAAGTGACTGTAAAGACAGTTGCCACATTCCTATCAAACCCTCAGTCCTTTGTGATTCTGGAAGAAGAAATCTAAAATTCAGTGGCTCACAGACAACCTGCATTTGAACTGGCATTCTCATTCTCACAATATTTTGAGTAAGAAATGTTCTCAAGATATACTTTATCTAGCTGGGCAGGTATTTTTTGGTAGATCAGATACCTAGAACTACATTGCCGAGTCACAAGATATACATATTAATTTAGTAGATACTGCCAGTTTTTATTAAGTTCTTTCTCAAAAAAAAAAAGCAGAAGCTGAGGTTGGCAAGATGATCAGTGGCTGAGAATGCACCACAGGGTTCTTGCTGAGACCCAACTGAGTTCCCAGCTCCCACACTGGGCATCAGAGGTTCACTCCAGCTCCAGAGGTTCTGAATCCCTCTCTCAACATTTTGGACACGGCATCCACATGCACACAATCACACACATATTTACATAATTAAAAATAAATTATTTCTTCTTAAAGCTAGAAGTCATTTATGTCCAACAGTGTGTCCAACAAAACAAAACCCCTATAACTCTTAAGTATCTCAATTTCTTTTCCTCTTGCTATGATAAAATACTTTGATAAATTCAACTTTAAAGATAAATGGTATATTCTGGTTCATAGTCCAAAGGTACATACAGTCTGTGGTGGGGAAGTCGAGGCGTCAGAACTTGACGCACCTGATGACATCCCATCCAATCAGGAAGCAGAGGACAGACACATGCTGCTGCTCAGCTCACTTTCTACACTTACATAGCAGTTTAGGATTCCATGCATGGAAGGGTGCCACCCACAGTGGGTGTGTCTTCCCGTATCAGCATAATCAATATAATTCCCCACGGGCATATCTGGGGGCCCATCTCCCAAGTAGATTATGTCAAACAGGCAATTTTCACTAACCATCATAGTCAATATCCTTAGTCACTGTCAATCTAGGAAGCAAGATACAGGAAATTTTAAGTAAATTTGAGTTTGTAGGAACTGGATCTGATTTATTTTCAGTGGAGTCAGCTAAGCCATTGCAGATGAACAGAAAAACAGTAATGAAGCTTTAGGTCTAAGAGATTCTATGAAGGCTCCTAGAAGGTAAATCTTTTAAGATTCTTATCCAGAGATAAACTACAGTATCAATCAATCTGGCATGACTGTTATAATACTGGCAAGAATGCCATGGGGGCAACACACCACCTTCTGGTTGGATTTAGGCCTGCCCCACAGGACAGAACTCTTGTTCAGGACTGTAAGTCCAGCCACGAACCCAATGTATGGATGCCATAGATCCAAGGGGAGAACTTACTATTTTGCTAAACAGACACAGTAAAAACTGCCTTCTATAGACTTATCTCTGTAGTCACAGACTAGTGCAGCCCTCAGCAGAGGATTCACAACTGGATAAAGGGCAGACAATAAGTGACTACAGAGTGCTCAGCTGTTAAAAGGATATGCACAGCACATATATACACACCCTCAATATTAAAGGAACATCATGGAAGAAGGGGCAAAAGAATTTAGGAGCCATATTGGAGAAAGCTGATATAAAACATCTTCTGACTAGGACATGCCTTCTACATAAACTCACTACAGCTGTGGTTCCCCGTACAAGATAGGATCATCAAACTTTTATCACAGAAGGGGCAGAGCTTAAGAGGCCTCACACCTCCCTGAGGGATTACAAGGTTAACAGTGGCTGGAGGAAGGAGTGCCACTCTTTGGTGGTACAAAGCTGCCTAGTAAGTAAACTAGCCATGCTCATGCAAAGTCCTGTTTAAGTATAGTTGGTAGCATGCATAAGAAGACATGAATGTAGGAAGGAGGCTTACTGGGAAGAAGAAAGGATTCAGTGAAGAAGCTGGGGGATAAAAAGGTAATGGGGGAGGGGGGAGTAACTAAAATTCAGTATATATGCCTTTGGAACTCTCAACATCAACAACAAAACCCTTTAAAACAAGTGAGTAGCCACAGTCTACAGAGTTATTCTGAAGAACTGATCACATAAATCAAACTTTTCAAGGATTTATTAAACAGAACATTCACTGCAAATAAAGTCTCTTGCTATGAATAAAAACATAATATTTTCATTAGATTAAAATGATACTTGATTTCAATCAAAATTACCATCTTCTAAGCATAGACTATTTAACCACTTGGTATATTTCAAAACAAAAGGGTTAGATTCTGCTGTATTCGTAACAACTTTTTCTCTGGCACTTTTTTTTTTTTTTTTTTGTAGATATGTAACACTTCATGAATTGCCTGTCCTCCTTGCACAGGGGCCATGCTAATCTTTGTATTCTCCCAGTTGTAATGTGTGCGCTGCTGAAGTGAGTACTCTCCTGGCACTCTTAATATCCCTGACAAGAAGCCCTTGTATTGGAGCAAAGTGGGTAACCACCTCTTTTTAAAGGGAGCAGACATCTTTCTTTGGTAGAGCACATTTACAGGTTTTTATGACCTTTGTACACACTACCTAATGTTAAACCCAGAAAATTCCCCCACATTCTCAAGCTCATTTGTTTTCATTACACGTGGAGGAGAAAAATGGGACACGGCATTCCAGTGCACTTTCCACTGAGATGGAATGGAAGAGCCACAGGTGGAGCTCGCGAGCTGCTTCAGGGCCTGCTTGCTCGCAGTTGCTACAAGCCTACTTGTGGGAGGGCAAGCAGCAGAGCTGACAAGCAAACGACAACCTCCTGCTTTCAAGGAAAGCCTCTCTTCTGCTTTCAGTCTCCAATCACACATGCTATCCTTTCTGTTTCTAGTTTTGTATGCTCGCTCTTCACACGATGACACCTTACAGCTCATCAAAACCACCACAGGAAGCCTTCTCTTGTGAATCAGTTGTATTTACCCAAAAGAAGGAATGTCTGGCAGCAGTTCCTGTCTGTTCCGTGACACCAGCTACTACAATGCACAATGAACCATTGTCACCATCTCATCAAACATCATCACCTTTGCAGTTCCTGAGATGAAACTAGGACTCAGACGTGAACTTCAATGTCTTAACCATCTAACTCCTATTGAAAGGATGACACATCAGGACAGAACTGTCTAAAAGCCTGAGGTAGCATTTGTTTAAAATGCTTTAAATACACTTGTAATTTGCTTCTTTTATGTCTGATGAATCCCACTGATTAACTTGACTGATTATTAAAGTCAAAGATCAGCCGGTGTTTTGGAAAATTACCATTTTCAGAGACTACTAAAAGAAAAAACTGTTTTGCACAGTTATTTTTCACATAGTGTTTCAACTTCTGTTGAAATAATATGAGCTACAAAACAAGAAAATAGATGAAAATTTTTTTATATTTCTTGTATATGAATATAGGTAGAAAGAAATTTATTAAAAAGTTAAATTATCCATATTATAAAATTTGGAAAAGTTGCAAGAAATACTAAAGGGGGAAACGCCATTAAATATATATATATATATCATATAGTTAAGATAAAACAAAGGAATCTAAGAAGCTATTAATGCTATAGAACAACATTTTAAACAAAAATGTGACTTAATTGGACTGGAGACATGACTCAGTCAGTAAATGACTTGCTCTGTAACCTTGAAGACTTGAGTTTAATCTCCAGAACCCACGAAAAAAGTCAGATATGGAGGCACACAACTGTAATCCTAGAGCTGGGGAATTCAAAACAAGAGAATCCATATGGACCCTATTAAATCCCCAAGCTAGCCTAATTGATGAGATCCAGGTACAGAGAAAGACCCTGTCTCAAAAAATAAGGTAGAGAAAGATTGTAGATCAACAATCTCGGACTTCCACATGTGCATGTGTGTATACACACACACACATACATACATACACACACACACACACACACACACACACACACACACACGCCTTTCAACAGATGGGTTTAGAGCAAAGGACAGCAAATAATAGCTCAGAGGGCAAATCTAGTCCACTACCAATTTATAATTAAGATCTTGCTGGAACTGTACTATATTTGTTTACTACAATCTATGGTCAAAAAGACTTGAAAGCCTGCAAAGCTTAAAATAGTTACCATCTGGCCATATACTGGTCATAAAAAGTACTGCCTACTGATTTAGAGAATGGAAGATAGAACATAAACAAATGAGAGATGATTATAATTAAAGCTTATTGTGGGAAGCAATCATACATGCTCAGTTCTGTTAGAAAATGCTAGTCTATTCCATAACTGGCTACTAAAAACAAATGTCACAGATAGCATCTGGTAAGATTACTACTGTCGTCATAATTATCTTATTTGGAGAAGCCTGTGCCAACCAAGCAAATTTTATTCCCCTGGAATAAGCGCTGTTAAACATTCTGCAGTGAGCCAGATGATACCATAGACTTGAATCTCTAAAACATCCTTAAAAACATTATGGGTGGCTATAAATCTTCTTGAGTTAAAAACCAGGAAAATAAAAAAAAGAAACATCACAGAAACCGAACAATATGTCCTGGGGCAGGTTGAAAAGGAACAAGGTAATAAGATTTCAAGATATAAAATTAATGCAGAAAAGGAAAATCCATCAGCTGTAAGATACATGTTCCCAATAGCAACAGATGATGGTTCAGTCAATATTAATCAAGACACAGGTAGAAAGATAATGTTAAAACACTCTTGACAATCTCAGATGCAGATTCCTACAGACAAAAACACCATCTTCTTGAACAGGACTAACTAGTATCATCAAAATTTCAGTTTGCTCAAAGTTAAAATTTTAATTTAAATTCCAGTAACACCACTAGCAAGTTTTTTCCCCCCTAGAACAAGACACTTTGATTATAAGGCTTATGTTGAAAAATAACAGAAAGAGTCCTTCATAAAGTTCTGAATATCATCAATAAAAAACAAGGGTTGCTGGAGAACTGGCATTACTGACTCCTAGAATATACTGGAATGCCCTGATAAAGGTATCATAGTGCAGTGCTTGGGCATTATCTAATAAGACAAACAGACCAGAAAGTCAAGAAATACATCCAGACACATACAGATGAGAAAAAGGCCATACCTCAAATCAGGGTAGACAATGAACTTTCTCTCTCAATAATGCAGAAAAACTGAGTGGCCATCTAAAAAGCTAGATCCTTATTTCCTGTCATATTCAACAAACAAAAATTCCACTTGGATCAAAGTTTTCCAAATAAAAACTAGACGCATGTAAATACTAAAGAAAAAAAATCAACAAATTCCTTTGGATCTTAAGAGAACAGAGGGTCTTTCAATTATGATTAAAAATTGGGGCCATAAGATAATTTTAAAAACAAATTTTACTATATATAAAATTCAATTTTCTTGATGAAAGCACTGTAAACAAAATTAAGAAATGAAAAATGTGCTAATACTTGTCACAAGTGACTAATCTAAGAGATTCTAGAAATTAAGAAGAATAAAAAATGAGCAAAGAGTACAAATAAATAACTTTCAGAACCATAAAACGGCTCTTCAAGAATATATCAGGATGCCACCAGCCCCAGGACAAGCAGGGAATAAGAAAGTCGACCCTACAATGACACACCGCTCCTCGTTTAAGAGATGCACAGATATCCAGAAATTTGGTGATATACTCTGTATAGAAATGCATACTCTCATAGAATGGAATGGTATTTGACACAATCACAGATGGTTAGAATACAGACTCTTCCCACATGGCTTTTCTAGAAAAGCTGAAAACAGTGTATGTGTAAGTTAAACCCAGAAGCATCAACAAAAGACTGCAAACAACAACTAACAGATCCAGCATCAGGAAACTGCACGTGTACACGATGGAGCGGATGGAGTACTATGCGGAAATTTAAAAGAGCAAGAAAAATCTTTATGAATTCATATAAAGCTTACATAACTTTTTTTGCTGTACGAATCATCTGTTTTAGTATGTTGAAATCATATACTGTCAAAACACCACACAGAACATATTCACTTTTAAGGGAAAAATATAAGATTATAATGAAGGAATCATGCAGTCATCCACTAATCCGACTGTAGCATTCTGAATTAGGAACGACCAGATAATAGATTTTTCCTGATGTTTTATAATATAAAATATCCAGCATTTTCTACTGTCTAGTCCAACTCCAACTGTCTAACTTCAATCTATCTAGCCTTTATATCTAACTTCCCAAATTCAACAAAAGCAAGAATAAACTTAAAGACATAGGCAAGGAAGTTTTCCTGGATTGGTCAAACCATTTTAAATTTGTTACATTTGAACACATATTTGTTTGGTAGATGCCCATAAACCCTTTGCAGTTCCCCTTGAGTAAGATATAAATCTAGGCTGATCATGTGTTCATAGCAAGGCTGCCTGGGTTCGTGGATGAGCTGTGCAGTCTCCACCAGTCTTCATGTGCTGCTCTCAACCTGCCAGGATAAAGATGCTAACCTGCTGTCCTAAAGGATGGAAAGGAGCCCGGGGAGAAACAAGGTGGCAAGCCAACAATAACATCAAGTCTCAGGTATGAAACTGTGTCTACCATGGATCTTCTGACTCAGCTAGCTCTTCTATTACATACCATGTAAATGAGTGTAGCCAAAACAGTAGGGAAATGCCCTTCCCAGCTCCCTAGAATTGTAAGAATTCTAAACACTCTAGTCTAAAAAATTCTAAATCATTGTTAATAATAATCCATTCAAGGTGGTTTATTTGACAGCTGCAGATAAATTCAACAACTGAGTATTGAACAAAATAAAAATATGTTGGGAAATGTCTTAGTCCCTGTTCTATTGCTGTGAAGAGACATCATATCTAAAGCAACTCTTATGTTTTAAAAAAGCATTGAATTGGGGACTAGCTTATAGTTTCAGAGATTGAGTCCATTATTATCATGGTGGGGAGTATAGCATCATGCAGGCCAGAGTAATAACTGAATGCTACATCCTGATCCAGGACAGGGACAGGGACAGGGACAGAGAGACGAGACAGAGACTGAGAGACTGATGGACTGATTGACTGATTGACTCTGGGTCTAGCTTTGGCTTTTGAAGCCTCAAAGCCTACCCCCCAGTGACACACTTCCTCCAATAAGGGCATACCTACTTGAACAAAACCACATGGATTAATCTGTCCCAAATACTGCAACTCCCTGATGACTAAGCACTCAAACGTATGAGCCTATGGAGGCCATTCTTATTCAGACCACCACAGAAAAGGCAGACACCATTAAGTAACTAACTAAATAACTAAATAAAATACACAAGCTACTCATTTTGATCAACCATACATATATTTTAAAGATTTATTAGGCTGTTCTATGTCTTAACAGAAGGATATATATGGTTTCTTTACTTATGAAAGTGCTCTGTCCTGATAAAACCACTTAAATTGAAATACTAAGTGGGAAATGCATTAAATGTACCTAACATACTGAATAGCCTAGCTTAGCAATACAATGCACCAGAGCTTTACATGTTTGTCCGCTGTGACTGCATTATGGCTCAATGACACTGCCCACCTCACAAGAGAAGACAGTGTCAAATATTGCTAGCCTGGTTGGGGGCTAGGAGAGGACCAAAGTTCAGAATCTGAGGACCAATTACTACTGAATACATCCTACTCTTTCACATCCTAAAACTGAAGAGCAAGAAGGCAAACTTTCAGTCACGGACTGTGCAGAGTAAGGTAGTAAAGCGTCTGCTATATAGTGTGTATGTGTGTAAGGTACCGTTTCAGAACAGCAGTTTTTAAATGTGGCAGTCTCTATTTGTTTTAAACATCTATAGTATTTTCTTAAAAGACAAAGATGTCAGCTGGGACCTTAAAGAGTTAGAAGTGTAAAGTCTTGCTGTAACCTCACAGAAACACTGGATAAAGTCAGTTATCAATAATATAAAAAACTATTAGGGATTTTAATGGTCTGACTGAGGATATCCAAAATTCATATTTTGAAGCCCTAACCCAAGTAACTGAGAATGCATATACTTAGAGTTTAAATGAGATCATTAACTCAGTATTGTTACAGGAACAGGACTTATATAAAAAAGGGGGGGTGGGCATCAGGGCTACACAGACACAGAGGAAGGAACGTATAAAATTATGAGGCAAAAAGAGGAAAGTCATCTATAAGCCTCAAAGGACATCAACTCTGCCAACACCTGAATCCTGTAGTGACTAGAACTTTGAGAAAATAAATCCACGTGGGTAAGCCACCTAGCACGTGATGATGTTAGGGCAGTCTTAGAGATCAACACAGGGACTAAGCACAGTACCTTATTTGGAAATCCCTGGTATCAGAGTACAGCGAACGATAATTGAGCCGAAGTGTATAATAAATTCTTGTTTTAAATTTCTGGAAAGTTCATTTTTAAACTCAAATAAAAAAATGGCTTTCAACATGGACAAAGAACAATTGTGCCAAGTAAATATACATGGACAGAACGGCATGTTTTCCAGTGTACTGAATCTACGTGGACAAAATAGCACGTTTTCCAGTGTACTGAAACTTAGTGGACAGAATGGCATGTTTTCCAGTGTACTGAAACTTAGTGGACAGAACGGCATGTTTTCCAGTGTACTGAAACTTATTGTGGAGTGAAAATGTTGCCTTGGCCACATTCCACTCTTGTGCTGCTATAAGAAACATGGTTTTCCTTATTTTATTTGTATTTGTTTATGGGACACTGCCTGAGATTAAAAATAATACAGAGTAAGTGATTTAAAAAAAAGAGAGAGAGATGATTCAGGATCACTGAATTTAATCAAATTCCCATCTTTTTTTAAATTTAAAATACAATTTATTTTTTAAAATAAAGAATCCTAAAGCAGTTGCAATAGATAATAAAAAACAAAACAAGAAGGGATCCAGGCAGAAGAAGGCAAAGAGTATGACATCAGAGAGAAGGCAAAGAGTATGACAT
>JANHMN010000022.1:28128791-28147239 GCA_030674055.1 Rhabdomys pumilio | reverse complement strand
AGAAGGCAAAGAGTATGACATCAGAGAGAAGGCAAAGAGTATGACATCAGAGAGAAGGCAGGCTACAATGCAATAATGCAGGTGGAGGAGTCTGGGCAGAAGAAGGCAAAGAGTATATCATCAGAGAGAAGGCAGGCTACAGTACAATAATGCAGGATGGAGGAGTCTAGACTCTTACCAGCTTTTGGTTCACGCAGCTTATCAAAGCAGCATACAGACCACCGACTAAACAGGACCAGAAAAAAAATACCCATGACACAAAATAATCAAAACACTAAATGCACAGAACAAAAAGGGAATATTAATGTTGCAAGGGGAAGAGGCCAAGTCATATATACAACGGCGAGCCTATTAGAATAACCCTGACTTTTCAGTTTTCAACATAAACTCTGAAAGCCAAGAGGGGGTGAATGAATGTTCTAAAACTTCTGAAAAAACATAGATACAAGCTTAGACCAGGATACCGAGCAATTACAATCCACAAAGAAAGAAAACTTTTTTACTATAAAAACAAATGTAAGCAATTTCTGCTCACCAATCAGCTCTACAGAAAACACTAGAAAGAAAATTTCAGTTTGAAGAGGTTAGCACAACCAAGAGAACACAAGGAATAAATACTCCCAGGCGAGTAAATGGGGGCCAGGGAGGGAGGAAACACCACTACCACAACAACAACAAAAAACCAAGAATCAATAAAAACTGCTCATTAATAACTATATTAATTACCTCAATTTTTCCATAAAAAAAGACAGACTAACATACTGGATTAGAAAATTGGACCCATCTTTCTGCTGCATCCAATAAACACACCTTAACATCAAAGACAGATCACATCAGGATAAAAGTTTTGAAAAAATATTCTAAGCAAATGGACTCAAGAAGCAAGCAGTGTAGCCATTTTAATGTCTGATAATATACACTTCAAAACAAATCAGCAGGGACAGGGACAGACAGACACTACATACTCATTAACGGAAAAATCCACCAAGAGACGGTACTGTAATTCAAAATATTTATGCATCAAGCCAGCAGAGCACCCAAGTTCATAAAGAAACACTACTGCAGCTAAGATCACATATTGTCCCTCACACAGTGATGGCAGGTGACTCACCCCTGTGTCTTGACAATAGACAGGTAAAGCTGAACTGAAAAGTTCATCATAAGTTAAGTAGCATCATAAATTAAATGAAACTAACATTTCACCTAGATACTAAAAAATATACTTTGTTCTTAGCAACTCAAAGAACATTCTTCAAAATTGACCATATAGTAGCATATAAAGCAAGTCTCAACTGATATAAAAAAACTGAAATAATACCATGCATCCTTTCTGGCCACCATAGAATAAGGCTGGATATCAACAACAGTAACAGAAGAAAGTACACAAATTCATGAAAACTGAACAACTCACTACTGAATGAAAATTAGATCAAAACAAAAACTAAGAGGAACATTTAAAACTTTATAGAATTGAATAAAAATGCAAACACAACATACCTAAATGAGATACAATGAGGGCAGTTTTAAGAGGCAAGCTCATAGCCCTAAGAGCCTATAGAAAAACTTAAAAGATCTCGTATTAGTAACTTAATGACACACTTGAAAGCTCTAGAGCAATCAGAAGAAATAACACCCAAGAAGAGTATATAGAAAGAAATAATCAAAATCAGATCTGAAATCAATAAAATGGAAACAAAAACAGTACAAAGAATAAATGAAATAGAGATGGTTCTTTGAGAAAAATCATCAAGATTCACAAACAAGTTTAGTCAAAGTAAGCAAAAGATGAAGAGAAGACATAAATTAATAAAACTTGGAGATGAGACAGAGGACAACAGTCACTGAGGAAAGTCAGAGAACAGTAAGAACATACTTTAAAAGCCTGAACTCCACCAATCAGAAAAACTTTTTAAAAAGTTAAAAAGGATCAACTCCTTGATATATATGAACAACCGAGGTTAAGTCATGATGAAGTAAGCAATTTAAATAGATCTATAACCACTAGTAAAATAGAAGCAATGATTTAAAATTTCCCAATCAAAATGGGCTAGAACTAGGTGGACTCAGCACAGAATTCGACCAGATCTTCAAAGAAGAACAGTAATACTCCTCAAATTACTCTGTAAAAACAGAAACTAACCAAAAATCAAAGATCAAAAATTAAAAAAGTCATTGACAAATACACCATAGATGCAAAAATTCTCAATAAAATACCTGCAAATCCAAATCAAGAACAAGATTATCCACCATCATCAAGTTGGTTTCATACCAGAGATGCAAGGGTAATTCAGCATACATAAATTAATAAATATAATCCACCATACAAACAAACTGAAAGACAAAACAACACAGAAAAACAAAAACAAAAAAAAAGAGATCACTTCATTAGATGCAGAAAAGGCCTCTGACAAAACTCAACATCCCTTCTGATAAATGTACCAGACAAGAGGGTCATATCTCAACATAATAAAGGCAGTGTAAAGCAAGCCCACAGCCAACACTATCCTCAACAGAGAAAACTCAAAGTACTGAAGTCTCATCTTACAGCAATAAGACCACAGTAGGTGATCAAGGGGAACACAAACAGGCAAGGAAGCCGTCAAAGTGTCTTTATTGTCCATGATACGAATGTACACATGAAGGATGCCAAAGACCTTATCAGCAAACTCTTACAGCTCATAAACACTTCCAGTAAAGGAGGACAGAAAAACAACACAAAAATCACCCGCTTTCCTATACAAAAATGATAAACAGACTGAGAAAGACATCAGAGAAACAATATCTTTCACAATAACCTCAAAAAAATCTTAGGATAACTCTAAGCAAATAAGCAAAAGAGTTGTATAAGTAAAAACTTGAAGATATTGGAGAAAGAAACTGAGACATCAAAAGATGGAAAGATATTACACGCTCATGAATAGGATTAGTAGTGTGAAAATGGCCATCCTATCAAAAGCAATCTCCATCAAAATTCCAACACAATTTTCAACAAGTAGAAAACAATATTCAATTTCACGTGGAAACATACACATACTTACATACACACACATACATATATACGCTCACTCACACATACACACGTACAACAAACAAACAGGATAGCTAAATTAATTCCAAATAATAAAAGAACTACATGAGGTATCACCACCCCAGATTTCAAGTTGCACTGCAGAGCTATAGTAATAAAAACAGCATACTATTGGCATTAAAAACAAATACACTGATCAGTGGAATTATACTATAGACCTAGATGTAATTCCAGACACTTGGATTTTTTTTTAAACAAAGAAACCAAAAATACACACTGGAAAAAAAGACAGCATCATCAATAAATGGTGCTAGTCAAACTGGATATCTGTATATAGAAGAGTACAAATAAATCCGTACTTATCATCCTGCACAAAACCCAACTTCAAAGGGATCAAGGGCATCAAGAGAAAACTAGATACTCTGAATCTCATAAAAGAGAAAGTGGGGAATAGGCTTGAAGTCACTGACCCAGGAGAAGACTTTCTGAGCAGAACGCCAATGACACAGGCATTGAGACCAACAATTAATAAATGAGACCTCATGATGCTAAAAAGCTTCTGTACGGCAAAAGAACACTATCATTCCAGAAAAGCGGCAGGCTACACAGTGGAAAAAATATTTAACAACTACACATCTGACAGAGGTTTAGTATCAAGAACTAAAAACTGGCTGGATATAAAATCAACTCAAATCAGTAGCCTTCCTATACTCAAAAGATAAACAGGCTGAGAAAAAAATTAGGGGAATGACATCCTTCACAATAGTCACAAACAATATAAAATATCTTGGAGTGAACCTAACCAAGCAAGTCAAAGATCTATATGACAAGAACTTCAAGTCTCTGAAGAAAGAAATAGAAGAAGACCTCAGAAGATGGAAAGATCTCCCATACTCCTGGATTGGCAGGATTAATTTAGTAAAAATGGCCATCTTGCCAAAAGCAGTCTATAGATTCAATGCAATCCCATCAAAATTCCAAATCAATTCTTCATAGAGATAGAAAGAGCAATTTGCAAATTTATTTGGAACAACAAAAAAACCCAGGATAGCGAGAACTATTCTCAACAACAAAAGAACTTCTGGGGGAATCACTGTCCCTGACCAATCTTAATTTTCAAGCTTATACAAAATATGCAAGTTCAGTAAACGCAGCTTCCAGTACCTCAATACACTAAAGAGGGGATTATGCAGGACCAAGGGATCTTGCTGTGGGGGTGAGATATGGTGAAGATTACGGATAATTCCTAGCATTAACGAGAGTACACTCTTGACACTTAAATAGACACTGCTTCCAGAGCAACACATGAAATTCTAGCTTATCTAATTCTCACACCAATTCCAGGAGGAAGTTATGCTACATATTTGCAGACGGTAACATGGAATCCTTAACTATGTCAGAGTGCAACACTCAGAGTACTGTCACTTACTTCTGGTAGGACTAGAAAATGGTACTGTTTTTCTATGGCAATACATGCGGGGGCTTTCCCAAAGATCATAAACAACAGGCCAAGTAAGAAAAGAAAGGATTCAGAAAATACCTATGGGAAATGAGAGGGTTTAGGAATTAGCAGAGTACTCCCTTTATGTACAGGCTTCCCACCAGGACATGAAAAGTGTCCCTAAAAATAAAATTCTTTTGTTTTGTGTTTTCCCACTATAAGCCTCTATAACTGTCCCTTGTCAACCTAGTCCTGTGCACGCTTGAGAACTAAGTACAAATCAGGGCCCACGTGGCCGTCAAATTCCTTACACTGGTTGAATGGACACTGAATAATCACAGAGTGTGGAATACGGGTGTACAAAGTTCTTCACGCTGGGCTAGGGTACAGTCTCACTTCAGAGCAAGATGCTAAAGGAACCACCACAAAGAGAATGAGAGGCAAAACAATTTCATTAAGTCCAAATGATGCTGCCTCAAGACCTAAAAAAAAAAAAGTTCTCATAGAAAGTATGACAACAATGGACACTTACCTAAGATGAGATGAAGCTTGGTCTCTGTCTGAAAAGCATAGTGCAATGTCACCAAAAATGGTGACTGTCTAATGTGCTCCAGAACCTGTCGTTCTGTCCTTGTATGCTCCGTAGTTTTAGCCTTCTGAACTATTGTTGCCTTTTTTAAAACTTTCATGGCATACAGCTTTCCAGCATCATGGCCGCTTATTTTACGAACTAGAAATACTTTCCCATAAGCTGAAAAAGAAAAGAAAAAAAAATTCCCATAAGCTGAAAAAAAAGGAAAAAAGTTAAAATGTTACATTGGCAGAATAGTATTTTATGGAAATAAAACTAATGCCCCCAGCCAACACACACAAACACTCATTCAAGGGAAAAACATGCCTGGTGCTATTTCAAATAGTTCTTTGATAGTTTCTTTAGCCTTTTACCAAACCTATTTCTAGCTCTAGCCCTCAGTATTTACCTATCTAGCCACGGCTGATGAAGTTCTGCTTTCACTCCAAATGTTATTCTCTCTTCAATATTTTTAGGTCTGAGAAACTGTTATTTTATTAGTCAGCTAAGCAGCCCAGCTCAGGAACAAGTAGGCCACCTTAGACATCAGATAAAACACTGAGGTGTATAGGTATATGTCAGCCACTGTATCTGTATCTGGGTCTCTCTTTCTCTCTCCCTCTCTCTCTTTCTCTCTGTTTTTTGTTTGTTTGTTTGTTTTGTTTTGTTCTTTTCCTGAAAGGGTTTCAGTATGTTCCCCAGCCTGACTTATATCCTTCTACCTAAGTCTCCTAATGTCTGAGATTCCAGGTGAATCATTATTTCCAGTCTCTAAGAGTTTTCTTTTCCTTTTTCATATTCATGTGTGGCACACATGTATGCATATTTGCATGTATGTGAACATGTTCGCATGTATAGGGAGGTTAAAAGCTGATGTTAGGAATCATCGTGGATTGTTCTTCCACCTTATTCATTGAGACAGACTCAATCAAATCTAGAGCTCAGCAAGATGGCTAGTTTTGTTAAACAGCTTGCTCTGGGAATCCTCTGTCCACCTCCCAATCTTGCTGGAATTACAGGCACGTCACAAAGCCAATCAATCATTTTTGTGGATTCTGGAGATTCAAACTCTGGCCCTCACATTTGCATGGTAAGCACCTTAACCACTGGGCAATCTCCCAGTCCTCCAAGACAGTTCTTAATATGAATCTAATAATTCAGATAAACAAAGTACTTCAAGTATTCCTCTATATCTATTCTTTTACAACCAAAGCAATATAAAGATATTATATAAAACAAAGGAGGGCTTTACACTTAACAAATATTAAAATAACCAGAACCGAAGGCAATACAGACAGAAACCCCTTTAAATCTCTAGGCAGAAATGATTTATGGTTTCCTGGGTCAATCTCATCATGAGTTTCATAAATAAAGACTGTGGGAGGCACAATCCTGTATATGGCACTGCTCCTCCAGGTTGAAGAACTAGCCCTGTGAGTAGAGTAGCTTCCCTGAATGTATTTCCTCAAAGAAGATAAGGAGGGGGAGGAAGAAGGAGCAGGAAAGAAGATGAGGGAAGAGAGAGGAGGAAAGGATGAGGAAGGCTTTGAGTTCAAATGTATCTTGGAATGCTTATGCTCAATTCCATTTCAGAAGTTAACTGCTTTAATGAGACCACCCAGTTTTGATCCGGATCACTGCTACTATAACCCTGCTAACAACCCCCTGAATTTAGCACATAATTCTATTATCATCTACCTACTAGAGTAAGAAAGCTTTATGGGAAAGGCTCTCCACTCTGATTCAGTTAAGAACTAGATCGGTACCAACACTTGATATGCCACGGATTAATGCTAAACTAGACTAACCATGAGGGAAAGATTCCAACCCTTGAGAGGGAATAGCCCACGCCAGGCCCTCAGCTAAGCACACCTTTCTATATACTGACTCACTTGGTCCTCACCACACAAAGTGAGGTGGTTCTCTCAGGTATCCTATTTCAGAGATAAGGAAATAAGTTCACAGTAATTAGTGAAACTGGCCAAAAGACTTATCTAGAGGAAAGATAAACCAACGAACAAGTGTGTGGAGAAGAGCGAGTCCCATCCCAGTGTATGGCCTAGGTTGGCAAGAGTCCTCTATCCCCAGGGTACGGCTCACAGCCAGAGAAAGGGCTCCATCCTATGGCTTCCCCCTTGCTCCTTACCTCTCTTTCTCCCTCTTAGAAGTTCCCAGGATAATTATGGTGCCAGTTACAAGAGAAAAAAAAATAAATTAATTAAAGTAGCAGCAGCCAACACCGCCCTGATTCAAACGCAAGTATAGTGACTTCCAGAATCATTCTATCAGTAAATGAATAAAAAAATCAAATTCTTCCTGAATGCTAAGAACCTGATTTTCTAGATTATAATAAAACCAGTGCTCCAAAACGTTTAGCATATTCTGAAAAAAAGTTTGTGTTGTACTTAAGTATGTGTGATAATTATAGGTTGAGATCTCAGAAAAGGCTGAAGTCAATCAGAAAAGAAAATTACAACTTTCAAGACCTAAGAAATCAACCTAAAGAATGAAGCTAGAACAGCATAGTTTGTACAGCAGCAATGAAACCAAGATAGAAGCCAGTCTAATGAGATATACTTTGTCTTCCAACAGAAGAAGGTGCTATACAATCTGGGGAGGAAGTAAAGTCCTATTCTGGCAATCCTGGTGCTTCCATGTACCTTATATACATACACAGGCCCTACCACCAACTTACATTCTCCCAGATGTCAATCTCTAGAATGTTACAGTGCTAGAAATTATGTAATCTATCTAGCATCTGAAAAGTAAGAATCCTTTCTGTGTCACTGAAACACCTTCCTAGCACACCATATTTGTCTGCAACAAAACAGAAGAATGTGGATCCTGTGGGAGATGCAGGCTCTAAGCACCCAAAACCGAGTACTAGTCAGAGCCTTTAGACACATTAACCCTTCCAGTTCTTAGACAATCTTCCTAAGAGGTACTGATGAGCATCTCAACTTACAGAAGAGGAACCTCAAGTACAGATCAATTGCCCAGGCATTCATGATTACACTTGTCCATTCAGCCCAACTTCTAAGTGTGCACTCTTAGGTCTGCTTCTGTTGACTCCCTTAAGATGAGTGATCTCATCTGTAAATAATAAGATCTCAATATAAAACTGGATACACTCAATCTAGTCGAAGAGAAAGTAGGGAACTGCCTTGAACATATGGCACAGGAGACAAATTCCTAAACAGAACACCAGTAGCTCAGGTACTAAGATCAACATTTAATAAATGACACCTCATGAAACTGAAAAGCTTCTGTAAGGCAAAGGATACCATCAATAGGACAAAACAGAGCCTATAGAATGGGAAAAGATCTTCACCAAACATGCATCTAACAGAGAGCTAGTATCTAATATATAAAAAAAAAACTCAAGAAATTAGCTACCAACAAACCAAATAACAGTATTTAAAAATGAGGCACAGAACAGAGAATTCTCAACAGAGGAAACTCTCTAATGGCCGAGAAGCACTTAAAGAAATATTCAATGTCCTTAGTCATCAGGGAAATGTAAATCAAAATAACTCTGAGATTCTATCCTATACCTATCAGAATAGCCAAGATCAAAACCTCAAGTTTAATGGTTTGTATATGCTTGGCCCAGGGAGTGGCACTATCAGAAGGGGTGGCCTTGTTGGAGTATGTGTAGCCTTGCTGGAGTAGATGTGTCACTGTGAGCATGAGCTTTAAGACCCTAATCCTAGCTGTCTGGAAGCCAGTATTCTGCTAACAGCCTTCAGATGATGTAGAACTTTCAGCTCTTCCTGCACCATGCCTGCCTAGATGCTGCCATGTTCCTTCCTTAATGATAATGGACTGAACCTCTGAACCTGTCAGCAGCCCCAATTAAATGTTGTCCTTTTAAGAGTTGCCTTGCTCATGGTGTCTGTTCACAGCAATTAAAATGCTAATTAAGACATCAAATGACAGCACGAGTTGGTGAAGATGTGGAGCAACCACTTTGGAAACCAATTTGGCAGTTTCTCAGAAAACTAGGGAAAGTTCTACCTCAGGACACAGATAGACTACTCTTGGGCATATAACCAAAAGAAGTTCCACCATGCCACACAGGGACACTTAGTCGACCATGTTCATAGCAGCTTTATTGATAATAGCCAAAAACTGGAAACAACCTAGATGCCCCTCAACTGAAGAATGGATAAAGAAAATGTGATACATCTACACAATGCAATACTATTCAGCTATTAAAAACAGAGATATCCTGGAATTTTCAGGCAAATGGATGTAACTAGAAAATGTCATCCTGAATAACATAGACCCAGATAGGCACACATGATATGTACTCACTTATAAGTAGATATTAGCTATAAAGTAAAAGAGAACCATGCTACAATCTACAGACCCAAAGAAGTTCAATAACAAGGAAAGCCCAAGTGAGGATGTTTGAATCTCACTCAGAAGGGGAAATATAATAGACACTGGAGGTGGGTGGAGAGAGAGAACTGGGCAGGATAGGGGTGGGGTGAAAAGGAGGGGTGGGGATCAGGTATGGGGGCCAGGGGTTACAGAAGAAGGCTGGGAAAGAGAATGAAAATCATAGGGGGGCATCCCTGGGGCAAGCTAGAGATCTGGGACAGGGGAGGCTCCAGGGAGTCTCTGGGGGTAGACTCCTACCAGCTGGGGATATGAAGACTGAATAGGCCACCTCCTGTAGACAGATAGGACTTGCAGTAGAGGGAGGAGGCGCCAACCCACCCAAAAACCTTTGAACCAAAAATATGTTCTGTCTACAAGACATGCAGGGATAAAATGTATCATAGAGTGAGGGAATGGCCAACTTGAGACCCACCCAATGGGAGAAAGCCAACTCCTGACATTATTAACGATACTCTGCTATGCTCGCAGACAGGAGCCTAGCATAACTAGAGAGGTTTTATCCAGCAGCTGATGGAAGCAAATGCAGAGACCCACAGCCAAACATTAGGCAGAGCTTGGGAAGTCTTGTGTTTAAGTGTTAGGTTGTAGTGTGCGTGGGACCTATTGCTGGGTTGATGTCTGTCTCACCATGGGGCTAGGGCCTCTTGTGAGGACAGAGGCGCAGGAAGTTGACTGTGGGGGTATCCAGCTATGTGAAGCCACATGACCCTGGCTCGTGGAGCTGGAGCTAGCTTGCCTGGTTCTCAGGCTCTTGGGCCCCCAGGCGCCGCTGGGGGCTGGATTTGCCTGTAGCCAAAGGGGAGAGGGGAGAGACGCTCCTGCGCCTGCGGGATGAGTTTCGCTTGGCTTGGGTAGCTGGGAACGCAGAGAAGTCTTCTGCAGGGAGATTAGACTGAGGTGGCTCTGTAGGTGAAAACCTTCTCCACTGATCCCCACAGCAGGTCCCAAAGAAGAGAAACAGTCCATGGTCTTAGGATGTTTATTGTCACGGTGGAAAGTAGAAAGAGAAACTGCACCCCAGTTTCCTCAGGGCAGGCCTGAGGTTAAATACCTCTTTCAGGAGGAAGGTCTGGGAAAGAATATTTAATTGGCTATGCCCCTCTGGCCTTTAGGTGTGTCACTGATATGGAGATCTGTCTGGAGGCCTGTAATCACACCCTGAGGAGAGGCTAGTGAGTATTGTCCTATGTGACTGAAGGACCGAAATCTATGGAGGGCTGAGGCCTCATCAGGAACCTGGAGTCTGGGAGTGCAGTCCCAACTGTCCCTTGCAGGGAACCCTGTGGCATCACCTGCTGGGTCACTGGGGTTTCAAACCTAGCTCAACCAGAAATCAGGCTGCCCTGATTTCATGGTCCCACATGTAAGAATGAGGGGAAGGATTGAGGAAGCTGGAGGAGGCAAGGACACCTCCACAAGACCAACAGAATCAACTAACCTGGGCCCATGGGGGCTCACAGAAACTGAACCAGCCAAAGAGTATGCTTGGGCTGGACCTAGGCCTCCTACACATTTGTAGCAGATGTGAAGCTTGGTCTTCATGTGGGTCCCCCAACAATTGGAGCAAGGGCTATCTCTGACTCTGTTGTCTACCTATGGATCCCCTTCTCCTAGCTGGGCTGCCTTGTCTGGCCTTAGTGGGAGAAGATACACTTAGTCCTGCTTGACTTGATGTGCCAGGGCAGGTTAGTACCCATGGAGTATCCTCCCACTTCTCTGAGGAGAAGGTGGGACTGAAAGGAGGGGATGGAGAGGGTTTTAGATTGGAATGTAAAGTGAATAAGTTTTTTTAAAAAAAAAAAGAGCAAAACAACAGCAACAAAAATATTCTTGTAGTCTACCTATATAAATGTATAAATACTCCAAGTATTATAATTTGAATATAAAATGTCCTACATAGACTCATATGTCAAATACTTAGTTGCTATCTGATGGCTCTACTTTAGGAGGTCATAAGGACTATCTGGAAGAAGTCTGAAGTTTATATTATCTGGTTCCCTATTCTTTGCTTCCTGTTTGCTATGAGGTGATTGGTCTCTGTTATGTGTTTCCTCAACCATGATGTTCTTACTCCCCCCAAAGGCCCCAAAATCAGTGAAGGCAAGGACTAAGGAATCAAAAAAATCCCCAAAACCTCAAAAACTGTAAGCCAAGCAAATAACTGCTCCCTTTACGTTGTTCTGAGAGGATTAATCATAGCTATAGAAAGTTAAGTAACAAGTGCAAATGAAGGCATGCAAACTTTTAATTTTTATTTACATGCATTATTTTGAGTGAAGCATTGCAGGTCATAAAAGGTTAAGGGCTATTGTTCAGAAAGCCTCTGACTTATGTCCTTCCTTCAGTCAGCTCAACCTGGGCATGCTACTCTCACTGGGATTTCAAGGTGACAACCACCCTGAGACCCATTTCCTGTCACTCAATTTTTCAAATGTTCTTTAAAACTATACGTTGTACAAACCTCTTATTATTCAAGCTCATGTCAATCTACTGCTTTTTTAAACAGCAGAATTTCTAAGTGACTTGCACTTAGAATTCCCAAGACTGGCATTCTCTCTAAGTGCACTGCATAATCAACACCTATGCCTACTCTACTCCCCGCTTCCCACCTGTCACAGACACTTGCTGCCCTACAGGGTGACGCTTTTTGTATATGCTGTTCTGTGGTTGCACTATCATTAAATATTACATAAACCACAGAAAGTGAATATAAAAAAATTAGGCTGATTGTTCTGAACAGATAGTTAAAAGTGAGACACTTTTAAAAAGGAACTTCTAAAATGTTAGTTGTGGGTGAAACAACTGAAAGGCCAGGACAAAACTAAATCCAAGATGTCTCTGTAGTCGGATTACTTCAAATACATCTAAGCTCTCATCATACTTGAAGGAACCTAAAGCTGTTACTTTTAGATGAATCAGTACAAGCATGATTTCTTAGCAAATTAAACCATTATGAGCCGGTTCTCAAAATCATATGCCTACAGCTAACACTGGCAACAAATGTGTATGGGTAAATTTTAAGTGAAGTGTTCCGAGAAATGCAAAGAGCTTTCCTTCTTTAACGATTCCAGCCTTTCTGAGTAACCACCAGTCTCAACCGTGTCAAACTAGAGCCCGTGCACTAACTAAAGGATCACACTGTTGCTGAAATGTAATCCTCTCCTCTTCTGGATTATTAGAGTCTTTTAAACAGGGCCAAGCAAATCAATCAGGTTATGTTTCCCAGCTTGCCTCATCCATAATCGGATATAAACACATCTTTTGTGCTGTTGTCTAACTTTTAAAAACACCCTTTGCATTCAAACACTCCATTCCTGGAGTGTTTTTGATATTGACAGCACCTTTAGCATGCCCCGTAAGTTTTGAGTTACTATAGATAGCTCAAGCCTCTCCCCCACCCTCCCCACCCTGATACTGCCTTACTTCTGTGGATGTTGGTTCAGTCCTTTTCTGACTTTCCAGACAAGCACATCTCTTCTTATTTTATACTCTCATAATCCAAGGCATTCCTTTCATTAAAATGATCACAGATGTATTTTTACATTTAATTCTATTATTACTTCATTGACTTCCCATTACTCGATGAAATAACAAAATCCCAGATGAGATATGACTTTATTTACTTTCTCATTAGCAAATGGCTCTGGAACTCACACATCATAGAAATGTAATGATAAGTTCATGAAAAAAAAAAATGAACACCAGAGAAAGAGCTGTCCAGAGTGTTATCAAAGTGTCTGTTAACGACTGACCTAAAGTTAAAACTGGGTCTTTACTATAAGAATCTTGTGATTTAGATCTGTAGCACAGAGCAATAGCTGGCCAACTCATTTTCTTTTAGGAAGGACAATGGCCTGTCATGAAGTAATCTTTTAATTCTGGTGTTAAATCTGAGTTCCTGCAACATTCTATAATGAAAGTGAGTTCAGGAAACTTCGCTGCTATGATTGTAGAACCAGAAAATATCATAACATAATGATATCGCAAGCAGCCTCTGCTTGTAATCTGCCACAAGTGTGTAATCACAAGGCCTGGCCCCACAACCTTCTCACACATTATACAACTTGGAAAAAGAGATGCTTTTCCACAAATGACAGGGCCTGGCACAAGCTCCATCTCTAAGACTCACCCACCTGCTTCCCTGCTGTCTTGTTGCTCCTAGGCTGCTGTGATAAAATACCCTGACACCGCAGAGGGAGAAAAAGGTTCATTCTGGCTCACATGTCAAAGCAGTCCATCATGGTGGGGAAGTGAAGGCAGCAGGAGCCTGAGGCAGCTGGCCACCATGCACTCATACCCATCTCTCAGCTGAGTCTAGATTATCAAGTAGAAAATTAGTGCTGATCATCACACCTGCTTAACCTTGGCCCTTCAACATAGCAGAACTGAAGCCAAAAAAGAAATACATTCCTTGAACTGAAATTTTCAGATGTCACCTTTAAAAATTAGGATCCTTACTAGAAAGCTTCATCCCTCCTGTATGTACACAGCAAGTAACAGGGCAGTGACACCTTAGCACGGCTGTAAAATCACTGCCCCTGGAAAGGATGTTTACAGAAGTGGTTTCACAGCAGCATCACTGCAGTACAATTTGTACAAAGAAGCACAGTCCAGCGCCCCACCCCACCCCACCCCAAAAAAAAAGTCAACAAAATTTTGTACTTTTAAAGACTCATGGGGAAAATCCAGTAAGACCTTATATCTGCAACCCTTTACTCTCCATCCTAGAGAAATGTCCAAAATCTACTCTGCAACACTACAGCTGAGTTCTATAAAGAAAAGCTTTGGAACTAGAAACCTACTGAGATGCCTCAGTAAGAAGGTTGTTTATCACCAACCCTGGGGACTGGAGCTCAATCCTTGGGGCCCACAAGATAGAAGGAGAGTTGTCTCTGGCTTAGACAGTGCGTGTCAGGGCACGCGTTCACCTACCCACCCACCACCACACACAAATAAATATAACAAAAAAATGTAAAGACTTTAGTTATTTGAGGTTTAACCTGTCACTTCAGCCCTTTTCTTATGTTTATTTAATCTATGGGGCAGAGTGTGTGTGTGTGTGTGTGTGTGTGTGTGTGTGTATGTCAGAGGGTGATTTGCAGCTTCAGGTCTCTGCTTCTACCACGTGGTTCCTGGAGATTGAACTTGGGCTTGCCACAACTGCTTTTATCTACTAGTCAACTTTCCAGCCTTCCCAGTCACTTTATTATAATAATAATTTCTAATTTTATGTGTATGGGTGTTTTGCCTGCAATTATTATGTCTGTGTATCATGTGTGTGTCTGATACCCATGGAGGAGGCCAGAAGAGGCCATCAGATTCCTTGGAAATGAAATTATAGATGGTTGTGAGCCATCATGTGAGTGCTAAGAATTAAACCTAGATCCTGGAAAAGCAGTCAGTGCTGTCAACTGCTAAACTATCTCTCTAGCCCCTTTGACAATTAAAAAAAAAAAACCAAAAACTATATGTAATGTTTCCAAGAGTCTCTTTCTTTTGTCAAAGATGCCATTCTCGTTATTTAATGTTTATGATATAGAAGACATTTGGTAACTTCAGTTAAAACTTGTTAAAAGTCTGTCCACTAGTGTTTGTATAAACATTGGCTGTGTATTGGTAGTGGATGATTGTATCAATGTCAGAGGTCTTCAAAGCATTGAGAAATGAATGTAAGACAAGCATACTAAAAGCAATTCATCGAACATCCATTTCCTCTTCTTATACATATATGTGCATATGTATCTGAATGTAAATGGATCTGAGCCCAAGGGAGGAAGAAGGGAGGGAGAAGCAGTACGGAAATGAAGAAGAGTCTGGTGTCCGACTACATCGACTTGAAGCCTAGATTTGTAGTTTACTAAATGTAATGTTAGAAAAATATTTAATGTATCTGTCTCTCAGCTTTCATTTGTGTTAGAAGTAACTCCCATATTATGTGGTCTAGGAATTAAGTAAGTTATATAGAAGAGGACCTGGCAGATAAAAACTAGTGTTAATTATTAGTGAAAAAACTATGTGTATCTTTGTGCTTATATATATAAGGCCAAAATAATACCAAGTTTCAACACAAAAATGTACCTACTTCTTGCTATGCCGGTTACACCAAAAAAAAAAAACTCGAAAGTTCCCCCAAGTCCCCAAACAACACAGGGTATTGCCACTACCTGTTGGGTGTCCATCATAACTAGATGCTAAGACCCTCTGTTGAAGATACCACATGCTTTAGTCATAAGACAGAAAGAAATCAAGCTGGAACTATGCTGAAGTGTCTTGCCTGCTGTCCAGCCCTGTTGGTGTCAGAAAGTGCTATGCTGGCTGCTGGCGGTGGAGGTTATCAACAGTATAATTCAGCTGTGGACCTTGCATGCTAACACTAATGACCTGCCAAGAAAGAACAGCACAAGTCAGTTACAGGGATATCCAAACACTTTCTGACTAGATTTGAGGCCTACTACACACATCTGGAATTACAAATGTGGTCAAAATCCCTATAGCTGAAGAGGTCACAGGCCCTAGTATCAAAGCTCCTGTTATTCATTGCTTTGCTAAATGGACATAAAAGTGACTTCTAAATATTTATGTTTATAATCAAGTTTAGTGCTATTTTTAGCATTGGTCAGAGAAGTTTGGTTTTTTATTTTTACGGTGCATGGTAAATACTGTAGGGACCATTAATTTGGTCAATGTGCTGAAAATAAGTGACTGCTGAATGCTCAGCTACAAATAAATATTGATATTACCCCCTCTAAAACTCAGGACATCATGGAAGAGGGAACAGAAAGAACAGAAGGGCCAGAAGAGTACTGTGGAATGCAGACTTCCTGGTATCACATGGTCTTCACACTCTTGGATTCACTGCAGATGTGATTATCTGAACAAGACTAGTACAAGACTGGACCCATCAACATCTTGCCAAAAAGAAAGAGAGGAGCTCATGAGGGCTCCCACGTTTCCTCCCTGAGGATCTAAAGACAGCTAATGGTTACTAGGGGAAGCTGACACATTTTCTTCAACTAGTGAAGCCACAAGTAAGGTGCTATTTTTTGTACTTGGTCCCCCAAAAATTGAAAATTCAAAATGTCTTTGTTCAACTGGAAGAGAGAGAGAGAGAAGAAGAGAGAGATGGAGGGAGGGAGGGAAGAAGAGAGAGAGAGAGAGAGAGAGAGAGAGAGGAAAAAAAGAAACCAACATGTTTTACTCTGAGTTTTAATAAGATCCTTTGGGAATCGATTCCATGGATAAGTTTTTCCAAGTTTAGGCTAGAAAAAATTATCTATGTATTCGATTCCCAAAGGACCTTATTAAAAGAAAAGCTTCCAATGAAAAGCAAGAAATCAAAAATGGTATATTCATATACAACGCTCACATATTCTTAATAATCAAGATATCTTAACTGCTATAGTTGATGAGCATTTGCAAGGATGGAGATGTGAGCTATGAGCCCCAGTTCCCTAGCTTGGTGCAGCAGCAGCCTTGATTTCTAATGAGACACCCCGTTTTCTATCTATATGCCCCATTTTCTATTTCTATCTCACGCCTATCCTAGCAGCCTTCAGCCAGCAAATAACATGGGCATTGAAAGCCTGCTTCCTTCTTGCTGACAGGAGCCTGGTATGGCTGTTCCGAGAGGCTCTGCCAGTACCTGACCAATACAGATGCGATACACAGAGCCAACCATTGGATGGAGCCCAAGGACCCCAATGGAAGAGCTAGGGGAAGGACTGAAGGAGCTGAAGGGGATTGCAACCCTATAGGAAGAACAATATCAACTAACTGAATCTCCCAGAGCTCTCAAGGACTAAACCACCAACCAAAGAGCGTACAGAGAGGGAGTCAGGACTCCAGATACATATGTAGTAGAGGACGGCTTTATCTGACATCAATGGGAGGGGAGGGAGGCTTGATGTCCCAGCGTAGGGGGATGCTAGAGGGGAGAGGGGGGAGTGGCTGGAGGAGCACCCTCATAGAGGCAAAGGGGAGGGAGGAAGGGAGGATGGAATGGGGGATTTGTGGAGGGGTAACTGGGAAGGAGGAATGCTGTAGTAATTATTTAAAAAGCGGCCATCAGTCAAGCCGACTGTCTAAGCTACAGCAGCTCTGCTGAGCTCAGCTGCCATGTTGTGTGGCCAGAGGCCACGTGTGCTCCGCAGCTAGAAACGGCCAGCTAGAAACACCAGCCTCCCCCAACAAGACACCAGTATGGGAGATGGCTCTGCCAATCTTCCACACTGTCTCTGCAAGGCTAGGCAGTGTCCAGACCTTCCCGCCAACCATGTGGGCTCAGTACAGATGAGACTGTAATGCTTAGATTATCCAAAGGCTTATATATTTAGTAATGATCAATAACAAGATGCCCATACAATCAGAGGTATAACCCAATACCCAACCTAGATACACCAACTACCTTTGACTGCTACAGACAAGCGAACATCAGCCTCCATGTCCCCCTCTCTCCTTCTCTGTCTCCCCTAGTTCCTCCTCTTCCTTCTCCTCTTCCTCTCCTTTCTCTTCTTCTTCCTCTTTACTCCTCCCACCTTAGCTCCTCCTACAGGGGATATCATTTGAAATATAAACAAATAAAATGATTAATAACAATAATAATAATAATAATAATAATAATAATAATAATAATAATAAGAAGAAGAAGAAGAAGAAGAAAGAAAGCCTGCTTCCTCTTTCCTATCCAGAGCTACCCATGAGTTCAAGTTAAATCTAGATTCTGTTAAGACACAAGCTTGCTTAGGCTCATCCCCACCTACCACTCTTCTCTTACTCTTGCTCTCCTGAAGCACTCTCAGAGTATATCCTATATACTCAGACCCCACCCTGGGCTCTCTCTAGCTATGGTGATTTCATATGACATCAATAACAAAAATTGTTATTTATACTATAAAGGCAAAGTATTTTAATACTTTTCATATAGTACAAAACATCATAAGCAACCTCTAGGAATTACACACACACACACACACACACACACACACACACACACACACACACA
>JANHMN010000022.1:28109223-28128781 GCA_030674055.1 Rhabdomys pumilio | reverse complement strand
ACACACACACACACACACACACACACACACACACACACACACACACACACACGGCATATCCTGATGGAGTTTTCAGAATCTGGGACCATTGGGTTAAGACATATCACAGAGTACATTATGTAGGTGGCTCACTGAATATGGGGTTAGCAACCCAAAGACAGTCTCTGCCACATATATTACTAGTTCTACAGCACAACTGGTAAGATCTGTTGGTGGTTAATTGATATCATCCACATAAGAAAACATGAATTGTTTAAGGAGCCCCAGGGAAGAGGATGGGAAGAGATGGTCCTGCTCATTAGACACAACTGTGGATGCAGTCTAGACCTCCACACTTAGCCTCATTTCAAGGTTTCACAAACCTTATCATTACATCAAAGTCTGTTTCACGACATTGTGAGCTTTAAGAATAATGTATCTTTTTTAAAAATCAACTACTCTATTCCCAGCACCCCAAACCATTAATGCCAATGAATGAATGAATGAATCTAACAAGTAACAAGAGTGGACTGAAAATCTTCAGGGAGAAAAGTAGTATGATCTAATTTGTACTTTAGAAAGGTAAGTCTCACTTGCTATGGACAATGGACTGGCAAAGGGTAACTTGATCCAAGTGCTGTGGTGGCTGTGGGACCCTGTTTATGAACTCACTCTAAAGTTCACAAGTCAATAATAATAATAATAATAATAATAATAATAATAATGATAATAATAATAATAATAATAATAATAATACTTCCTGGAGCCAGAGAACCTGAGAGCTGAATGTATCAGGCGATCTGAGCATTTCAGCATTCATATGTACGTATACCTTTCAATGTATCTGCTAGTCCACAATACACAGTTTGAGATTTTATTGTATTTCAGAACTCCAATTACTGAACAGTTAGGAAAAAAAGATAAAGAACATTCTTTTCATTTGACATGTTATTCTTAAGGCAACATTCAAATCAATGTCTTAAAAATGCTAATAAAATTTCAACTTACAAGCATTTCATTTATAAAATATTGTTCACAGTTGAATTTTTATTAGAAATACTACTTTAGTAAAAGTTACTCTGCAAAATGCTAACAAAGTAAGCGATTATATGAAATAACTAACATTCTCTCCTTACATGAAAGGTCTAAATAACTTTATTTTTCCAACTTAGGATACAATTTCACTATGGATTTCTAACTCCGTAACTAACCTCTGAGAAATGATAGGTACTCTACCACCCTATGTACACACAGCCTAAGGGCCATGTTTCAGACTTCAGGAAAAACTAGACAGAAAAGACAATAGAGAAGAGTCTAATTTCAAGATTGTGAAAGTAATCAGCAGATTAGTGACAGACTAAAGAAACCTTAAAAAAAAAAAAAAAGCAACCCTCCAAGTAAAGAGTTAAGACTATCACATGAATTTAAATGTAAGATTTAAAAAAAAAAAAAGAAGAAGAAGAAGAGAAACACTAGAACTTGGGCTGGTCTTTAGAGCAGGCCTGTAACACAGATACTCAAGGTCACCTTACACTAGAGACCGACTTCAAGGCCAGCCTGTGTAATTTAGTGAGCTCTTACCTCAAAGCAGAAAGTTAAGACAGGGCTGGTGGTACAGCTCAGGGATGCTGCACCTGCCTACCACGCACAAAGCCCTAGGTTCAATCAGCAGTAAAAGAACAAAATAGCAGAACTTCTGAATGTTCAAACGTTCAGAAATGCCACATTTAAGCTACTTGGTGAACAATTTTTTCTAGTTCAAAATATATATAAATTGATTTTTCAGAAAAGAGTTTTTAAGTTTTAATTCCTAAGAAAAACCTTACATGACACACAAAGACACATGATGAAGCTCTCCTATTATTCTAAGTGGTACTGGATAAAAATTATCTTTTTGAAAAGGTGATAAAACTGAAAGATTAGTGGTGAGATTTTGAACAAAAATTGATTTTATTATATTCATAATGAAAGTGTCCACCTACTCCATTTAGTCATCAAAACTTTGATTTTAAATTCAGAAATGTCTACAATGACATTTCTTAGTTACCCCATCTTTCTTAAGAGCTGCACTGTCACAAAAACAGAGAAAGGCAGCATCTGTGGCTAACAATAGACCCATTAAGGCACTGAGAGAACCTGAAATGAAGATGGTTGGACAAGCTCAACATGAGAGGGACACACTTCCTCACCCTGAGAGCCGTCTTCCAGGCCTGTGAGCAAAACACCCAAAGGCGAGGGGACTCTAGTCAAAGATCAGATGTCCTGAAAGAAGCCCAGGATTTGGTTCTGCAAACAGTAGACACGATTCTCACATGTGAAACGGCTTCTCGTTCCCCCTCTTGTACGCCCCTGGCATGCTCTGGGAATCAAGGTATTAGTATCCTGAGAAAAGGAGTGGGAGGAAAGAACCTCTTTCTATTCTAAGTTTGTAAAACTTAGACTTATCTTTAAGAACTGGTAACAACTTGTTCTTAAAACTGTACCAAGCAGCTTCCCACCGGGAAACTTTTTACTTACTGACCACTTTAATGGTTATAGGATCATGCAGATTTTCTAGTCTCATTTTTGATGTAAGTTTGGTAATTTGTTTCTTTAAGACAGGGTCTCTTTACAGTCTTGGAACAAGATATGTAGACCAGGCTGGCCTTACACTCAGAGATCCAACTGCCTCTGCCTCCAGAGTGCTAGGATTAAGGGCATGCACTACCACATCCAGCAGTTTGATAATTTATACTTAAGATTAATATGTACTTTATAGTACATACCTCAGAATATGAGTTCTTGTCACCTCTGAAATCATGAAATTTTGTCCAATATTCCAGCTCTCTTAATTACACAAATGAGACATTATGCTATTACATAAGTAATACTGTTTACATTTTATTTACTCTTAATCCTTTGTATCTCAGAAACTCTCATGGCATAATCTTTCTCACCTCCAATAGCTCATCCCTTACAAAGTTTTCATGAGGAACTATTGGTGTAAAACATATTCAGCGTTTCTATGTTTAAAATGCCTATTTGGAACTGGGAAGATGGCTCAGTGTGTAAAGTGTTTGCTGTCACAAGCATGAGGATCTGGATTCAATCCCCAGAACTCTCATTTAAAAAAAAAAAAAAAGAAAAAGAGCAAAGTTACACTTGTCACCTTTGTGCAGGGATAGCAGAGATAGGAAGATTCCTGGGGCATGCTAGCTAGCCAGCCTCGCTTCATTAGTGAGTCCCACACCAGTGAGAGAGCCTATCTCAAAACACAATGTGGACTGTAGCTGAGGAACTACAGCCAGAATTGTGCGATGGCTTCCATATGTACAACAAACACACACACACACACACACACACACACACACGCTCATGTGCATGCATGTACATGCACATATAAATCTATTTTGTCCGAACTTCTGAAAACAGTTTGACTAGAGACACAATTCTTGATGGACAGCCATTTCACTGTACTATCTGCGAGGATCTTTCTATGGCTGCTGCTGAAGACAGCAATTATGATTAAGTTAAACTAATTATGGTCTACATAATCAACTGACTAGACTCATGGGACCAGTAGAGATCAGGAAGCCGGCAGGGGTCTGACCTAGGTTCTCTGCATCTATGTTATGGCTCAGTAGCTTGGTGTCCTTGTAGGAATCCCGACAGTGGGAATGGAAGCTGGCTCTGACTCTTGGCTACTTTTCCTCCTAAATGGGTTGCCTCATCCAACCTTGATAGGGTGTTATTCATTTGATCTCATCATAGTTTGTTATGTCATGTTTGGTAGATGTCCCTGGGAGATCTTTTCTTCTCTAAGGTGAAGCAGAGGGGAGGTGGATTGGGAGAGTGTGGAGGTGGGGGGAAGGAAATAGAAGGGAGGAAAAACTCTGGTTGGGATGTAATATATGAGAGAATTTTTTTTTAAAGAAAAATAATAATCATTCTTTGTTTTCAAAAAGTATCCCACTGCTGCTTTTGGGTTATCTCTAAGTCTTTATGTTCAACCAGCTTCCTTTATTTATTTAACTTGTCTGCTGAGGATTTGCTGTTTCCTAATTCTCAGAATTCATGTTTACTCAAACTTCAAAATGCTCAGCTGTCATCACTTTGAACAGGCCTGTCCTCGTTCGGTTATCACTTCTGTGACTCTTGGATAGACAATTGTCACATCTTCTTTGCTTTAACCTCACCTTCTATATATGTTCATTTCCCCCGTTATATATTCTGCATCTTTTTCTCAAATATATCTTCCAATTCTTTAATTCTCTTTACCTTTATCTCACCTTCAAGTTAAAAATCTATAGTTTTTATAATTTGGGTAATTATTTTTTCCACTTATAATAGTAGCACTGGTTAAATAAATAGTATTCTGCTGGTCTATACCTTAAGTAGACCTTTAGAAAAGTTAATTTAAATTTGTGTGGTGTATGTGGTGTGTGTGTGTGTGTGTGTGTGTGTGTGTGTGTGTGTGTTTGTGCGCATGTACACGCATGTGTACAAGTACACATAAGAGTCCAGAAGAGGGTATAAATCTTCTGGAGCTGGGAGTGCAGACAGTTGGGGATACCTGAACTTAGGTACAATGAAGAACAGTGAGCACTCTTAACTGCTAGGCCATCTGTCTAGCCCCCTGGTCTTTTCAGGAGGTGGGGGATGAAAATCTGCATAGTAGTTTTCTTAGCATGTCTTGTTCATTGACTCATTCTTTCTTACTTTCTCTTTTCTGAGAGCCTAACCTGACTCTGAAATTGTAATCTTCCTCTCCTCGTTTCCCAAATGCCAGGATTATATGCATGTACCAAACCTAGATAGCATGTTCTGTATTTTTATAAAGATTTATGTGTATGAGTATTTTGCCTGCAAGTACATATGTATGTGTACCACGTGTGTGCCTTGTCCCCAAGGAAATCAGAAGAGGGCATCTCTGGAATTGCAGTTATAAATGGTGGTAAGCCACCATAAAGAATGCTGGGAACTAAACGGGGGTCTTCTATAAATGGAGCAAGAATTGCTGAGCCATCTCTCCATCCCTACATCTGTTCTTAATAGTAAGATCAAAAACCTCTGAGATGTGCATCAAAAGATATAGCTTCAAGTCATCTGAAAGAATAACTTTTGTTCTTGTTGATTTTTTTTTTGCTTGTTTGCTTGTTTGCTTGTTATCTGGCTTTTGAGACAGGGTCCTATCTATGTAGCTCTGGCTGTCCGAGAATTAATTATGTAGACCAGGCTAGACTTGAACTCAGAGATCTGCCTGACTACTATGCTTCCCAAGTGTTGAAATTAAAAGTGTATACCATCGTGCCCTGTGTAAAGACTAAACTTTGGTACTATACTATTGTGCAGCACAGTAACCACAGTTAAAGATAATAATGTGCTGTCTATCTCAATATTGCTAATAGATGCTTTTCACATCTTTACTACAAAGTCAGTGAAGTGATAAACATGACAGACTATTAGCTTTAGCAAATCTCTGTACAATGTATAAATAAATGAAAACATTATATTCTACCTCATAAATATATATATATATTCCATCTGAAAAGAGTCACTAAAATAACAATAAGCATTTACATCATATTTCAAATCTAAAATAAATAATCTGTATCTATGTTGCTTTGTTACTTCTATTCTCTCAAACCTACGGCCTTGTTCTGGATGTTTGCAATGTTTATAGTACAATCTTTACCTGTATAACTTTCTCTAGAACTTCTTTTAATAGCTATGGAAGGGGTTGAAAGATAGTTCAGTTTGTAAAGTGCCTGCAAGCAGGAAGCCTAAGTTCAAATCCCCAAATGACATGTAAAATCTGGGTGCAGCAGCAGCACTGGTCTGCATCCTCAGTGCTGGGGGCCAGAGACAGGTTCACTGGGGAGAGGGCCTAGTTGAATTGCTGAGTTCCAGGCTTAGCAAGAGGTTGATTTAGAAAGAAAGGAACGGATAGGAAAGAAAAGATGAGAATGACTTGACAATATCTGATGGCAACTAATGACCTCCACACACAGGCACACACCTGTGCACATACCCACACAAATAAACACACATTCCACCACACAGAAAGGGATGTGGGAAGAGTTTATTCCTTCTAAGAGGATTAATACTGGTATAAGCTAGATTCCTGGTTGACTTTAATTATTACATGGCATACATTGTTGAGATTGCTTCTAGCTGAGCATGCTCAGAAGATCTTCATTTCTCAATCCAGTGGTGAGCCAGAAAGTTTCTTTCTCATCATTTGCAGGCTGATTTTTTTTTCTTCTTTTAATGAACAGTAGTTGTCGGTATCTCTCCCTTGCCTTAGATACAATCTACCATACCAAGCATGCAAATTACAAACTTATAAACTAGCTCGCTTTACTGCAGACTTTCCAGCAGAACTCTGTCTCTGGGGAGCTTACTTAGTTCTTTACATTCTTGCTCCCATTTATTCTTTCAAATCTAAGATTTTTCCTTATTCTCGTCAGTTAACCTATGTAGTCAGTGGCAAATCTAGTTTTTAAAATATATTTTATCTAGCACTTTGAGGATTTAATAAAAGGGGTTTTCAGAACATCATAGCTGCCATCTAACCCAAAAGAGAAAATAAAGTATCTCTTCATTTCTACTTCTGTGGCTAGAACATTCTACCATATATAAAACTGCCAAGTCAAGAAATGGAATTAATTTTACAAGTCTTTTACATGCTATAAAATGTTATGTGAAAACTAATTAATATTTCATCTTCATAGAATGTTTTAAAAAGTTACGTAGATGGCAGAAGTCATCTAGTACCACTGATTTAAGTGTCATGTGGCTTTATCCACAGCTGGAATAAAACATGACTCAGTATGAAGGTTTTCTTGTAGCTTTCTTTTTGAAGTAACCGGTATGCTTCTATTGAAGTAAGATGAACAGTAAGTGACCCGTGAGAGTAGAGGTTAAGTTATGTAAACAGTCTCTTTTGGCTAATTATGCTGCTAACTTCTGCTTTTACTAAACATAACAAAAGCTGACATTCCTCAAACTTTAATATGGAAAAATATCTAATTTCTTTTCCAGAACATAGTCTCTAAAATACAAAGTAGTCTACTTTCAAATATTCAAGGATCACTACGGAAGTCCTAGAATATGAGAGAAATAAATTCATATTCAGCCCTCCAGTATTTACTGGAGAACTATATGTGCAAGGCATGAAAAATTAACCAGAGGTTAATTTCAGAGGCGGATAAACGGCGGCTGTGGCCTAAGGGCTCTGTACTGAGCCTGGCTACACTCCTGAGGGACTGCCCAGCTGGCCACAGCATCCCGCATTGGATCCTTCTTGATGTGGTCAAGGTGAATTATAAAATGGTCATCTGCATCAGAGGCTAAGAGAAGTTTAGAAAAAAAAATAGTTGACACCGCCACAATTCAGTAAAGTAAGACTATCTGAGAACTTTAACTCACACTACCCTGCACAGATTGATTGTGCATCAAGCACTAGAAGGAGCTGAGAGATGGCTGTCAAACATTTTAGTGCGTGTGTGTACTGCACACATGAAGGTCAGAAGGCAACTTGCAGGAGTCAGTTCTCTCTCTCCACATGTGTATTCAGGTGGTCAGTCTTGGCAGCAAGTACCTTTATCCAGCAAGCCATCTTGCTGGCCTCAATCATATTTTTAACTGCTGATGGTTTCTAGCTTCTATTAATACCAGGAGATGAGTTGTACTTAGAAAATTCCAACTTTTTTTTTAAAGCTCTTGCCTACTGAAAAAGGTTGAAAATCATGAAAGATTGGCATGAAATTTCCCTAGTGATGTATACCTCATCTTTATGATAGTCATGTGACAGCCTGAAGAATAAGTACATTTTTCCTAAGAACCATATAGAGTAAAAACTACTTGTAGATGCTGTTTGTTGGTAAGTTACACTGTTTGAAATAGAGAACTACGAGGCCAATTAAATTTATCTGAAACCTAAGAATTCTATGTCTGGGAAAGTTATAATGCATTACGTTCTGTGTCAACTGCAGCATGGAGTAGTATTGTTTTATTCTTTAAATGATACAGTTTGCCATAAGTCTAGAAGTTATAAGGAATTAATTATCTTGTAATTTGGGCAAGAAAGAAACGGTTCTCACTGTTTTAATAAGCTTCAAAGTTTACTAAAGACATTCTCTGACATTGTTCTCACTGTCCCATATGTTAGTTACCATGTTCCCTAGTGTGCTTTGAAGGTTGATCCCTGAATTTTTCAGACAGTTAGGGCTTAAGAATTAACTTAAAGGTACCTGATTAGATGGTACTACAATTTAAATATGCAATTTCCCCACCTGGTCCTCAAATTATGATACTGTTTTGTAAGGCTTGCGACCATTAGAAGATGAGGTCTAGCTGAAAAACATGAGTCCCTGGGGGATGGACCCTGAGGATTATAGTCTCACCTAAGCATCTGGCAAAGCACTTGCTCCCTACTTCCTAACCCACAGAGATGTGAACAAGTTGCCTGCATCATGCTTCTGCCACCATGAGCACCACTATGCCCTGTCACCATGAAACTATTAAGTAAAATAAACCCTTCCTCCCTCTACTAATGTGTGCCAGGTAACTAATCAGAGCCACAAGAGAGGCATGAATACAAATGGTGAATACAGACAGCTTTTATAGAATAATGATGTTTTCTAGTGATGAGTTAATAATCAAAATGTAACACTCGGTTTAAACCAAACAGCATTCATGTTCATGTTACCCAAATGAAAATCTACTTTAATTATTAATTCTTTAAAGATATGAAGCTCTATAAAACTTATCAACCTTAGAGTACTCATTAAGTAGCAGTAAATGAATGCAAAGAGGCTAGAAAGCGAGCAGTGTTAGATTAGTGAGGCTCCAATACTTTAATATGAATATTTTTAAAATTTCTATCTTAGTTCTCAGAGAGGAAATAAATGGGTATCTATGAGTTTGAGGCCAGTCAGGTCTACATGGCAAGTTCCAGGCCAACAAAGCCTACAAAAACAAAAACAAACAACAAAAAAAGCAAACAAAAAACCAAAGCAGATGATGATGACAGAAAACAATAGTTAAGAAAAAATTCTATTTTAAGATCTTTGTATTAGGTATTATATAGTAGATTTCACTTATGAAATACCTTGGTTTTCCTGAAATTAAAATAAAGGCAATGATGGGGAGGTATTTATCCAAAGCCCATTTTCCTGAAATAGCAATAAACAGGGAAAAGGTGTGCCAGGGGTATTAAATTCCTGTTAACGTATGCTGCCCCAGCATCAGACTGTGCCTTCCATTTAAAAAAGGCCACATTGGATTTATCCTGGGATGCCAAGAACAGAAGGTTGGGCCAGGTATCAGCAAATGAGCAGGTAAACACAAACTACACATGAATAGACAGAGGCCACAGACATCTGAGAGTTCCAACAAGTTTCCTGTGTGTCTCCTTGGTTGTGAGTCAAATAAGTGGGCTAAGTACCAGGTGAGGAATATCCTGTGGCACTATCCAGCTTCCCTTCTCCCACAGTGGGAAAGTTCCCAACTGCTCTGGTGGAAAAAATGGTTTAGCTGAGAATCTCTTCAAACCACCAAGATGCTACAAAATCTGCAAATAACATGGACAAAAAGTGAAATTTGTATTTGTAATATTTTTCTGCCTCAGATTTCTAACTGATATATGAATCGTTAAACCGAACCTTCAGTCAACAAACAAAATTACTTGTCACATCAAAAACGACTTAAAAACTGGAGAAAATTTAGGAGGGAATTTATATAATCTTTATGCAAAGTATTTGAAATTATGCATGACTTGTAAAAAAATCTGAAAATGGACAATAAATCCACTAATACAATTTAATCATTTGCCCAGGCAACAAAAACTATTATTTTTTCCTTGAAGATTAACCTAAGTGATTTACATGTAACAGAATGATAAAAATTAGATAACAAATGTTGACAAGGATGTACAAAACCTGGAACCCTTACATACTGTTCACAAGACTATAAATGGTGCAGACATTTTGGGAAACAGTCTAGCAGCTCCTCAAGAACTTACAGAGCTGCTATTTAAACTAGCAGTTTGCTCCTAGGAATATACTCAAGAAATGGAAACCTAGGTTGACATGAAACAACGTGGTTGATGCTCACAGCACTCAGGTTTCCAATCTCAGATAACAAGTGGGAACAACTCCAATGTCACTGTCCTAGTCTCACTCCTGCTGCTGTGATAAAACGCCTTAACAAAAAGCAACATAGGAGAAAGAGGGTTAATTACAGTTTACAATCACAGTCTATCATTGTAGGGCAGTCAAGGCAGGAATGAGCAACAGCTAGTCCCATCACATCCATGGTCAAAAGCAGAGAGCAATGGATGCATGCTTTTGCTTGCTTATTTCAATCTCTCCATTTTCAAAACAGTTCAAGAACCTCTACAAGGGAATGGTGCCACACACACTGGGCTTGGTCTCCCCACACCAATTAACTTAAGGCCACAGACATGCCCACCACCAATCTAATGCAGATAGCGCACTGTAGAGGCTGCCGTTCCAGGGCATTGCAGGTTTTATCAAGCTGCTAAGTAAAGCTGATCTTCACTGTCATCAGCTGATGAACAGATAAGGAAAATGCGGTAGTCATACAATGAACTCCTTGGTCATAAAGGGAAAGAGGTGCTGTCTGCTACAACAGACATTAACAGAGAACATTACACTGTATCAAAGAAGCCAGTCATCAAAACCCACGTATTATATGAATCCACTTATAAGAAATGTCCAGAATAACTTAGTGATTGTTAGGGACAGAGAGGATGGCAAGTTTACAAAGTAACAGCTAGAGTACTTGAGGTTTCTTCTTGAGGTTGAATCAAAAAGTTCTGAAACTGATTGTGGCTATGGCTGCCCAGCTCTCAATACACTGGAAGCATACACTGAACCTTTAAATGGGTAAACTGCATGGTACATGCACTGTATCTCAATTAAGCTGTCACCAAAAAGAAAGAAACTATGAAAATACAACACACTCTGAGCAGAACCTGACCTGAAACATTTTTGACAATATGTTGCAAACACTGTTTTTAAGGGAGCCATTCACCACGGCTCTGGACTTGTTTCCCCTTTGAGTAGATAGGTACTCCCTTTGAAACAGGAAACAAAGGTAGGAATAACCAACATTACTTTGACATTTCAAAAGCACTCTTTCTTGTGAATTAGATAAGGTGAGGCTAATTTTGTTCCTGAAAAATATACTTCTATAAATAATCCAGAGGTGAGTGGGTACTGGAAAATCCTCAAGTTGATTTAACACTAAGACCCTTTCTGGTATCATAGCCTTAGCTGGTAGGAGTACACCATCAGGCTTGTTCGCTGGTACTTATAAAAGGTGGCTCTACACTGTATGCTAAAACACTACAGATGGCTATAAAACAAACCTTTGTATGACAGAACACAAGGCATTAAAGCTCACTACTGAGTTACCTAAAGATAATTTGTTCATGTGAATACAAATGTATTTGATGCTAGGCAAGTTAAGCCATGATAGAAGCCCAGACTCCTCTCCTGCGGGATAGATGGGAGTAGTAACTTCCTACCAGACCCGAAAAATCTAAAAAGGCAGATAGATGCTCCTTAAACTGTGAAGTTAAACTTTAGTGGGAAAGAAAACCGGTCTGTTCCCTAAGGTCTTGCTTCTCCTTCCATGGAAGTGGGCACAGTCTGCTAAGGACAGAAAAAGAGGCTTCCTCATTAGGACTTGATGGAGAAGAATGAGAACAGCAAGCTCTCCTGGCTGTGGTAACTTCGTGGAAACTGCAGAGCAGGACATTCCAGGGCCAAGACAGGCACTCACTGATAAAACCAGCTACAAGACTGGCAGGACCCAGTGCAAATGCGTGGCTTACTTTGTGAATTAATTGAGAGTGACAGTGGAGTATTACACTGCACACAGGCTCTTCTGAGTGCAGAATGTGATGGTCTGTAAGACCAGCCCAACTTCTGAACAACAGAAGTTGAGGCAGAGAATTTTCAAAGACACAGGAAACAATAAAGCCCAAAATACAAAATCACCCAGACATCATATCATGTTACTGTTTGAGGATACATCCCAGAGGTTTTTCTCTATGTGAATACAAGTAGGCATTAATATAACTGTCTCCATTATATAATTGTACGGTGTACATTCTTCTCTATGACTGTTTTTAATTTATGACTTGGAAAAGCTTTCTAAAATGTTAATGAATACAGATCACTTCAATCTTACATAGACGATGATGGAACATAAATAGAACCAGGCTCAATTAGCCAGACTCTAAGTGTTGAGTTAATGAAGGGAAGGATCCTGACTTTGTTCATTATCACGGTGATGTGCCCTGAATTACAACAGTCTTAAAAGAAGACTGAATAAATCAATCAACATAAATCACTTTATAAGCTGGCATACAATAAGCTCTCTACATATGCTAGTGATTGCAAAGACTAATTTATATTCCCAACACATACGATTAAAAGGGCTTTCTTTGTTGTTGGCTTGTTTGTGAGATAAGGTCTTGCTTTATATAGCTCAGGCTAGCCTGAAACTCTGGTTAGAGTGTTGTCCTGGCATCTCACACACTGGAACTGAATCAGACAAAAGAGATTCTTCAGTTCTCTTACTGAATTCCTCATGCTTCTAAAACTGTCAATGACTTCCACATGAAGGATATGAATCCTGTCACAGAATAACAAGTACTTGTTGTTCTTAAAAAGGGGGAATAAACCTGAAATTTACCTCCAGTTCCTAGGACCTTCAGCAGCTCAAAATTTTCAATTCCCACCTTCTCTGCATGTCCTGTTAAGTTGGCTAAAGAGAAAAAAAGAAAGAAAATTAAAGGGGTTGGCAACAAGAGGAGTCACTGGGACTTTGGGAGTATCAGAAGCTCTGTTTCTTAACCTGGACTTTTCCTACATAATTACTTGTTAAATTGTACAGCTGTATTTTGTATCTTAATTTTAATAAAACCACTGGATGATAGTGGCGCAAGCATTTAATCTCAGCACTGGGGATGGAGGATAAGGAGAACACAGATGGATCTTGGAGTTTGAGGCCAGCCTGATCTACAGAGTGAGTTCCAGGATAGACAGGGATACACAGAAAAACCTTGTCTCAAAAAAAAAAAAAAAAAAAAAAAAAAAAGAAAGCTTTTCTTAAAACAAACAAAAACTATAATACAGAGGTAGTTTTGTAGTGAAAACTGGATAGACTGACAAGCATTTATTTATGCAACAAATATTAAGTGTGTAACTAACTACCATGCTAGATCCTGGGCTACATTCTAGTTCCATTTGTGCCACTAAGATTATGAGCATGAGCTAATATGCACTAGCTATGTGCACTGTCTCAGTCCCCCTTCTGAAGTGAGTGCACTAGCTAGAGAATTATAAAACTCCTGTCAGTGCTAGAATTCTAGGTGTGGCTTAAACATACATACTCTTCAAAACATATTCTCTCCTAAATAAGCAAAATAAGAATGTGTTTAAAGTGAGCATTTCCCATAATATTTCCACTGGGTTCTGGTCCTGCCCAATTACATGTGAAAAGGCTGGAGAAGGGTAGGGAATGGGATATTCTGGTGGCAAAAAAAAACTAGTTGGCTTTAGCAGAGTTAAATGGCTTTTTTCCCACAGGACCTCGAAGATCTTGTACTTTAAGGCTAAGATACTGCAGTCTTAAAACTCATCAAACAAAGTACTCTTTATAATAATGCCTATGGCTATTATGTAAACTAGCTTTCTGTAAAAGTCATCAAGAATGTTTGATCCAACTACTACATCTACCACTTAAATGCTGTGCACCCTTCAACAAGTTATTTCTCCATGTGTCAGTCAGTTCCCAGTAATGTAAGATATGGACAATTAACAACAGTCACAAACTCTACGCCTACAGCACACTGGTATCTAGAATCTACTTTGAGAGCATTAGAAAGCTAAGGTGGACTGGTGGCTGAACATAACAGCTATGTCATAAGCCAGATATAACAAATACAGAATGCAGACAGTGAGTATAAAGGGTGTCCAACATACAAACCTTTCAAAATGTCTAAAATTAACAGAAAATAGAACGAGACCTACCTCATAGAGTTGTAATGAGGACTGAATGAGTCAAATTTTATACAGTAAATTTATACTGTACTTGATGTATACAAGTCAAGTGTTTATAAATAAACTTTGACACCTAACTGTTTGGTTTCAGACTTGGGGACAAGGGACTGAGGTGCATATTTTACATACCAAAGTAGGCCTGGCCTCCAGGTTCTCCCAGCATCCCTCAGTCTCTCCCTGGCATAACCTGTCCTCAACCCTGAACTCTCCAGCCCAGGAACTGGGCTGCCCTTCCCCCAGAGATTCCTCCCTATATAATCTAGACACTTTGTTTCCCAGTGCTCTCCTCTCTCTCCTTTTCTCCTCTTCCTCCTCCTCTTCTCTCTCTATTTGAATGCCCTTTCTCTTTCTCTTCCCACCTTCTCTTCCCACAGTGACTTCCCTGGTCTTGGTCCATGGGACCAGTAAACTTGCCCAAGAGTAGCTTCCCAATAAACCTGCATTTAATGTAACCTAATCTGCTTTGAATTGGCTCATTTCACTGAGGGAGAAATAACATCAATAACCTTAAGAAAATTTGGCTCAAGTAAGAAATTTTAGAGCTACAAGTTTGAGGCAGTAAGTAATTTCAATATATTGTCAAAGTTTAACTAGATTCATATTTTAAATTAAGTTTTTAATTATTTTAATTTAAAATTTTTAAAGGGACCAGTAAGTTTTATCAGATCAATGGGTCCAAACAGCTCACCATGACTAAAGTTTCTGTTTGGGGTATGTGGTGGTTTGAATAAAAACAGGCCCCATAGGCTCATATGTTTGCATGATTAACCCCCAGCTAATAACTGTTTGGGAAGGATTAGTGAAGGGGTCAGCTCGGGAACAGAGATGCTAATTAACATTCCTGGTCAGCTCAGGAAAGGCCGTCCCTCCCCCCCACCACCACCACCCAGAGAGAGACTAATCAACATTTCTCAGACAACAGGGGAGAAGACAGACCTGCCCTGTGGGTGGGGGCGACCCAGAGTACATGGACACATCCCACAGGACAGACCCTAGACCAATCAGTTTAAAAGTCAGACTGTTCTGCCAATCATATTGTACCTAGTTGCTGTTTCTCTATGCTACCCTTAGAAACTGTATAAATGTCCACTTAACAAGCTGCACAGGGTTGCCTCTCCTTTTGGATGCACGATGATCCCAGCACGCTGGAACAATAAAATTCCTCTTGCTTTTGCAACGACCCCTGGCTCCACATTGTTCACTCAGAAGGTCCCTGGTAAACTAAGGCTCATCAGAGTCTTACATTAGGAAGCTTGACCTAGCTGGAAAAAGTACTGGAGAAAGCTGCCTCTGTGGGCTTTGAGGTTCCAAAATCCCACACAAGGGCTAGTGTCTGCAGCCCACCCCCACACCTCCATGCCTGCTGCCTGTGGATCAGGATGTAAAGCTCTCAGCTACTGCTCCAGCTCCACACCTGCCATGATGATGAACTCACCATCTGAAACTATAGGCAAGACCCCGATTAAATGCTTCCTCTGATAAGAGTTGCCTTGGTCATGGTGTCTCTTTCATAGCAATAGAAGAGTAATTAAGACAGAGAACAGGATTTTTTTTTAAAGCAAACAGTAATATTGTATTGCAATTACAGCGATTTTGAAACAAAGATATACTCAAACATGTGAGTCTAAATAGTTCTCACTTCTATGCTATTGTTTTGTACAATTAAAGCCTTTGAACATGAAACACTAAAAAATAAACTGTATTTTTTTTCTTAATTAAATTGTTAGCCTCAAGAACAAGATCTCAGACTTCCAAATAAAAATACTAACACTATTAGAATAAGGCTTAAAATATTTACAGATTTTATGTCAACTTAGAGGTGAAATAAACATTACCAACTCATAACTGTTTTCTACATTTATGAGACAGTCACAAGGCTTAATAAGTCCAAATACTGTTGCTCAGAAGATGAGCTTCAGGCCTGGGACCAAGGCACCAGAGCTAGCACAGCTGGAGCGGTTACAACTGCCCACTGTCCTTTTTTCCACCACAAAGGTGATGGCACTTTATTGTGGTTATAAGAGGACAGCAGCCTTTGTTCCTTCTCCTATTCAGAGTATGCCTCCAGCACACTCCTTTCCTAGTTCTCTCCACAGGTAAGAGGGATTAGTAAGCCTGTGTAAATCCAAAATTCTGAAAGAAAACTCAAAATTACATTGTTTTCAATACATGAATGGGGGGGGGGGGCAGATAGAGTTACTGTGTTAAAAAGATCAGCTGCTGACTGAAACAGACACAGATACTTACACTTACACCCAACCACTGGACTGAAGTGGGGCTGGGGGCGGGGGGTGGGGGGGGATTCTGTGGTTGAATTAGGGAAAGGCCGGAAGAAGCTAAAGAGGATGGCTACCCCATAAGAAGACCAGCAGTCTCAACTAACCTGGATCTGAGATCTCTCAGACACTGGGCCACCAACCAGGCAGCATACACAAGCTGGTTCGACAATTCCCACCAACTGCCATATACAGCAGAGGACTTCGTGCTCTGGCCTCAGTGGAAGAAGATGTGCCTAACCCTTGAGAGACTTGAGACCCTCCAGGGAATGGGGAGGTATGGGGTGGGGTGGGGGTGGGAGAAGACATCCTCTTGGAGACAAGAAGGGAGCAGGAATGGGATAAGGAATTGTGGGAAGGCGGACTGGGAGGAGGAGCAAATACTGGACTGTAAAAAAATAAAAGCAATAATAATAATAAAAAGATAGCTGCTACACAGGTCTTCTTTTTCTTTACATTTATTAGTTATTTACTGACTCGTGTATGTGTTGTGGCACAGATGTGACAATCAGAGCATATCTTCTGGTAACCAGGTCTCTCTTTTTACCATGTGGTTCCCCGTCATCAAACGGGTTTTCAGTCACTGCAGCAAACACCTTTACTTGTTAATCCATCTCACTTGCCCCATTTGAGGAGTTTTGACTCAAATTTCCAGCATGGTCTGTATTCTTAGGAAGGACAGACAGCCGGTTCTCTTGTTAATTCTTCCTCAGTGTGTATGGCAGTTAACAAAGCAGATGAGGTTTTCCTGATGCTATGTTTTGAATAGTTTGTTTGTTTGACAAGAGGATAACAGGATAAATATGTTGACAATATACTCCATACATCTATAAACTGTCAATAAATAAATAAATAATTTCTAAAAAGAGACAGGAAAGAATGTTTCTTTTCTTGTTCTGCTCTCTGCCACTCGAGAAAGCCGTCATCAGGGACTACAGCTGACAATGTCTGATCCTGGGCATTTCAGCCTCCAGAAGGGAGTCATAGCTATTTACTGAATTTGTTGCTGTTGTTGTTTGAGAACATATTTTGGTTTTAGGTAAGGTCATTCAGATAAACTCACTTTGTAGTTCAGGTGGGTCTAAAATTATGTAATTCAGGCTAGCTTCAAATCAGTAGCAATTCTGCTTGGGCCTCTTGGGTACTGTAAGTATGAGTGTGAGCCCCCATTCCCAACTTGTATGTCAATGGTATTTTTATTACGGAAGTCTGAATAAGACAACTGGAGTTCACTAGTTCTTTTCTCTTCTAACCTTATAAGCCACATGCTTAGATACTCTGGTTCTAAGATTATGACTAGACAGAGCTGGTCAGAAAAGAGAAAGCCTCACTTGGGCTGTAAACCTAAACTTCCTGCAAAATTCACATAATAGTTCTATACTGACATGCTGGAAGTATACACAACTATTGCTAAGGTAGTATTCTGATTCTCAGAAGCGATTGCTGTTGTGCATGGACAGGTCCTCTGTGCATGGACAGGTCTTTGTGCATGGACAGGTCCTCTGGGCATGGACAGGTCCTCTGTGCATGGACAGGTCTTTGTGCATGGACAGGTCCTCTGTGCATGGACAGGTCTTTGTGCATGGACAGGTCCTCTGTACATGGACAGGTCCTCTGTGCATGGACAGGTCTTTGTGCATGGACAGGTCCTCTGTACATGGACAGGTTCTCTGTGGGTCCTGAGGGTTAAAAGAGCAGACTAGAAGATTAGAGTTTGGGCATTTCTGGTTATAACAGCAAAATGACACCAAACCACACCTTAGCCTAAACCCTAAAAGTGTTAACTCCTTCCCTCACAAACACTACCTTATGAATCTCACTTTTTTTTTTTAAGTGCATCAACAGACTTAAAAACATAAACTGGAGCTAGCCAGTTAGTCCACAGGAACCTGAGCTTTATTAGATTTTCAGAGCTGGGACTGAATGTGGTACCCACAGGAGGTAAGCATTTAAATATTAGTAAAGCTCGATTAAAATATTTTAGATCTTTTTAAGGTCTCCTATATGTCTCTACAATTAATTAACTGAATCAAGGCAAAAGGATCTCTTGAGTTCAAATCCAGCCTGACCTACAAAATGAATTCTAAGCCAGGTGGGGCTACTTAGTGAGACCCTACCTAAAAATACATAAATAGAATTTTTCATCTTTCTGATCAGTCTCCCCTCCTCCGTCTCCTCCCAGACACACCCAACCCAATCCACGTCTGGTTTGAACCTGTACTGTCCCTGTGCATGCTGCCACCATCTCGGTGTGTTCTTATGTGTGTCAGTCTTACTGCAACTGGAAGACACTGTGTCCTGGGTCTTGCATCCTCTCTTAATAATCTTTCTGTCTCCACTCCCACGCAGCTCCCTGAATATATAGTTTTTTTTTTTTAAGTAATACATTACTGAACTTAATCTAAATATTAGAAAAAGAGAGGAGTAAACAAATTCAATGCTTTCCCAAAACAAGTCTAACTAAATACTTTTCTCATTAAAACATGCTGAAAATCCTTTATTTCTTGATTAGCATTAGTTTCTTAAATGCATGGTCTTTGGCTCAGTAATCCTCGTTGAAATGGAATTTAACTACTCTCTTCACAGGCACATCAAATGATGTTTTTTAAATGTCAAAACTCAAATAATCACTAAAATGATTCACTTTTAAAACAGTTTGATTTATTAACAAGTCATAGAGAAAAAAAAAAAACTTTCCTTACATAATAGGTTTAAAAGAATTAGTTTCTAAACAGTATGTGGTGTGTGTCTATAGCTGCAGCACTAGGGAGGTGAGGCAGGATTGCAATTTGAAACTGTCCTGGTCTACACAAAGTAAAATCCTGTCTCCAAAGAGAGAAAGGGGAAAAGAGAGAAAATGAGTTCCTTGAACCATCATTTGATTCTTTTGGCCCTCTCAGTATGGTATTTGATAAACACATACTGATACAGCCGCATGCAGTTTGGGAAACTATGACTGGCCTATCTTGTCAATCTTTCTTGCAGTAAGATCCACATAACAAAGTTGACTCTCTTAGTCATTTTAAGTACCAGTCACTGTCGGGCTGGAGAGATGGCTCAGCGGTTAAGAACACTGACTGCTCTTCCAGAGGTCCTGAGTTCAATTCCCAGCAACTACACAATATAATGGTATCTGATCACCTCTTCTGGTGTATGTCTGAAGACAGCTACAGTGTACTCATATAAAAGAATAAAAAAATAATAAATAGTACTCAAAAAAAA
>JANHMN010000022.1:28064080-28109213 GCA_030674055.1 Rhabdomys pumilio | reverse complement strand
TACTCATATAAAAGAATAAAAAAATAATAAATAGTACTCAAAAAAAAAGTACCAGTCACTATTACTAACGACACTCATTCTGTTGTGCAGCCACCACCAGCTGTAGAACTTCCATCTTGTGAAACCGAAAACCCTATGATCGCTAAGTAGCCACTCTTCAAACCCCCTTGCCTCTGACAACCAACACTGTACTTGCTGTGTCTATGACTCTGGCTATGCCATGTCTTTATTTAAGCATACCTTACTGTGGCTAGCTTATTTTACTAAACATAAAGTCTCTAAATTTCATCCATGTTAAAGCATGTGTTCAACTTTTCTTCCTTTTAAAACTAAGTAGTGTACCACTGTATGTATATGCTGTATTTGCTTGTAAATGTATCTGTCAATAGTCATGTGGGCTGCTTTCCAATTATTAGCTATGAACATGGAGACTGCTTTCAAATATTATATAGACAGAAATCTTAGAGAAAGTGGAAGTACTTCTGGTAATCTTGTTTTTAATTTCTTTTGGGGGATTTCCATATTACTTTTCATCAAGCTTTTAAATTTCTAGGAATACTGTACAAGGTCAATTTCTCCATAACTCACCAGCACTTGCTATTTTATTTTTTATAATAGTCATCTTGGAAGCTATAAGATCAAAACTGATGTAATTTTAAAAGCATTAATTTTTTTATAAAACTTTTGCCCCATATTTAAATAATTTTTATTATCCAGGGTCACTGCTTAACAAAAAAAGATAATATTAAATAGGTTTAAAGTATACCTTGCAGTTTAAGAGATGGGCCAGCAGTTAAGAACAGGTGCTGCTCTTAAGAGGACCCAAGTCTGCTTCTCAGCACCCTTGTTAAGAGCACACAACTACCTGTTAACTCCAGCTCCAAGAGATCTAACATCCTTCCCTATTTTCTTCAGGCACTGGCACCCACATACACATGCATGCATGCATGTACAACACCAATATAGATAAAATAAATGTAAATGTTAAAAATAAGTAAGTAGATCTTTAAAACATGTCATAACACTATACCTCAAAAATATCACTAATTTTTACCATATTCTTCAGGGCATATTTCAGTCACAAATCTGTGACTGATCCAACTTTCTTAATCCAACTTTCTAGACAATTCAATTATCAAATATAATTTATAATATTTATCACCCATAATCTTTTTCTTAAGTTGTAAATGTTTAACTGAGAATTCTCCACTCATGTGGAAAAACAATCACTAAAACACATTTCTTATTCTGTTGCCATAGTTTCTGCTAACGACATGTAATCCAATGTGTTAAAATCATTTGATTATATCCATTTGATTATATTCACTTATGTTAAAGCTATGAAGAGGTTTAATTTTTTTAAATGTGCTTCTGAAAATTCAAATTCAAGTAGAAATAAGAATAATGATGCTTTAGCCTGGCAGTGGTGGCGCACGCCTTTAATCCCAGCACTTAGGAGGCAGAGGCAGGCGGATTTCTGAGTTTGAGGCCAGCCTAGTCTACAGAGTGAGTTCCAGGACAGCCAGGACTACACAGAGAAAACCCTGTCTCAAAAAAAGAAAAAAAGAAAGAAAAAAAAGAATAATGATGTTTTGAAGCCATTTCAAATGTTTCATGCTATATAATTAGTTAACAAATTAATCCTGTATTAAGTTTGCATGACTATATGAGAAATATAAATTAGTAGGCTAATGAACTCTATAACATGTCAAGCATTATCATCACATGGAACTAGTCAGAAAGGTCATTGTCAATATATAGCCCTCATCCATCATTGGAGAAAAGTTTACAAGCTCCTAGTGTGTAGGGTTGGTCTGAAGGAGTACAGTTCAATGGTAGAACAGTTCAATTTGTTTAGCATGCATCATGGTCCTGGATTCAGCTCTTTGTAGCACAAAAGAGGTTGGGGAATGGCTGAGGAATTATAGGTGAGAAAGATGCCAGAATAAAGCACCTAGGCAGGAGTAATTATTCCCTAATAGATGAGGAGGAGGACTGTTTTCATTAACTATATTATATGGAAAACTTTTATAATATAAAAAAGCACATGAGACTAGCTGACTTAATACCTAGAATGTCCAACTAATTGTACTTAATTAAATCTGTAAGTAATAACAGCTTTTAACATGCTAAAAATAATGCTTCAGAAAAAGTTACTCTGGCAATAGTATACTATGGAGCTACAAGCAAAGAAAGCCTCAATGTTGAAAGATGGCGAGGTTACTGAAATATGCTGTATATATGTGAGTAAGCGTCTGGCCTGAATACAAACTAGAATGAGAAGGAAAGAATGAATCCAAGAATCATTTTAATGCTCAGTTCAAACAGAAAACCACTGAATAACTGCCTTGTATGCTGAGACTACAAAAAGCAAACATATGATCATCACTTTCAAAGATTCATTGAAATCCTGTGGTGGGTACCGCCACAGTGGAAATCAGCGTGGAGAGTTTAAAAAAAAAGAAAAGCTAAAAGAACATCTAATATAACCCAGCTAGGCCACTCACTCCTTGGCATACATCCAAAGGACTTAATATCTTTCTACAGAAATACTTGCTCAGCCATTTTTCTCTACTGGCTTCAGCTATGGGCTGAATATTTGTGTACCTTAAAAAAAAATGAATGTAGAAATCTAATCACAAATGTGATGCTACTAAGTGATGGTGCTCTCAAGAAGTGACTGGGGCTCCACCCTTATGAGTGAGGTAATTATCCTTATACAGGAGCTTGAACGAGCCTATGTGAGGACATAGCAAGAAGGGCTATCTACGATGTAGAGCTCTTACTGGACACCTATTCTGCCGGTGCTTTGATCTTGAACTTCCTGAACTGTGAGGAACAAATTTATGTTGTTTACAAATGCCTAATCCACCTATTCTGTTATAGCCCAAACAGACTAACGGAGTCCCACAGTACAAGAAATGTAAGTTTGGTGAATAGCTGTGTTAATAAAGGTAAAGGGGAAGAAGTTCTGGAGTTTCAATACTGATTGTAAAGTGGTGGTAGAACATCCCACAGGGCTGGTGTGCTCATTCTAGATGAGAAACCAAAGTCCTGTGCAGACATCTGAACAAAGTTGTAAGGAGGGGACTAGAGCTAAAACTTAAATTAAGAAAAACTTTTAAGAGGACACACACACACACACAAACCAACAAACCCCATGGTTATTACCTGGAGTTTTAAGGCAAGAAGAAAGAGATGGACACAAAGACAGACAGCCGCCACCTGAATCTAAGCAAATAGAGAGCGCATCAATCTAGAGCAGTGCTGAAGCAGAACAGCAGGATGATACAGATGAGTGAAGACTGAGGTGCCCTAACTCAGGGGCATTCTTTTCTTTTTTAGGATTGTTAACAGAAGGATGCTTGCGTATTTCCCAGGCAGGGGTCCCAAACTATTTACAATTGAAGCTGAAACAAACTCCTTTCTCCCTTAAGACAACACTGGAGATGAAACTAGGATCTACAAGAACAAATAGTGCCCCTTCCACGCTACTCACAGTTTAATGATGTCAAACTGTCACTAGGTAGTTTCTTATCACTCCTTGCAATGTTGCTATATAGGTTTCAGTGCTGGTCTCTGCTGTAGCCAGATTGGCTTTCAGAGTACAAATCCATGTTGCTGAGCCCATGTATGATTCCCCACACTTTTTACCACAGCCATTCTGTTCATGAGTCTCTTGAACCATACTGCATTGATTATTAGTATCTTTTTCTGTTGAGTTTAAATTTTTGGTGGGCACTGATATATGACACAAATATCATCACGACTTTTCTCTTAAAAAGTCTTAACCACAAACCTCATCAGGCTTCCTAGTCTCTACTTTCTAATGGTGTTCCATCTGACCTGACTAGTGAGCCAGACTAATGGCTATAACTCTACAAGTTAGTGTAGAATCACCCACAAATGACCATTATTCTTTCCAAGCAAAGTAAATATCCACATACACTACTCAAGAGTCCCCACTCCTAAAATCTCTTCACTACTGCTCCTCAGGGATGTCTCAGAAAAAAAGTGGTAAAGCTACAAATGCCCTCTTTAATGTGGTACCTGAGTATCATGCAGAAACATTATAAGCTATGCCTTAATTTCCTATTCCCCTGTCAATTAACCATTTAAGACTGTCCATGAGATCACAGGCACAGGCAGGAAGAAGACACCAATTTAACAGGAATGAGAAACATGAGTATTCAGGCCACTTCATGTAATGTTACCTTCAGAACTTGCTTGGCTCAGTATACAACTTTCATTTCATGATAGAATGCAGCTATGAATGCCTATCTTTGTGAAGGGAAGTGTGCTAAACTTGAAACCTACCAATTTAAAAGTATTACTCTCACAACAAGTCTTTTGGTTTTGGTTTTTTTCTTTTTCTTTTTCTTTTTAAAGATATTATTTGTTGTATGTATATGAGTACACTGGTGTGTCAGACACACCAAAAGAGGGCATCAGATCCCATCACAAATGATTGTGAGCCACCATATGGTTGCTGAGACTTGAACTCAGGACTTCTGGAAGAGCATTCAGTGTTCTTAATCACTGAGCCATCTCTCCAGCCCTCACAACAAGTCTTAAAGAAATATCCAGAATAGTGCTTGACCACTGTCTGGGTACTCTAGATCCAAAAACTAATAGTACTGAATGTCAATGTGTATATACGTATGAGCTCTTATGTATAAATAAGAAAAAAGACAAATACTGTAAAATGTTAAAAATTAGGGGGAACAGCTGCACATGGTGGTGCATGCTGGTAATTCTAGCGCTTGGGAGGTAGAAGCAAGAGAACCTGGAGTTCAAGGCCAATGCCAGCTCTATCAACAGTCTGGACGACTTGAGACATTGTCTCAAAACATAAACAAGCAAATAAGGGTAAATAAATACATGATTCCTTTATATTATGAATTAATCAAAGTAGTTATCTGGTTACTTTTGCATCTTTGGAAGTTAGTTCTTTTAACATGATTTTTTAATTGACTACTGTATACTAGACCTGTGTTTAGAAATACAAAGATCTATAACTTACTGCAGGGCAGCAATGTGCTAACAACACCTTGTAAGAAAATTAGAAGCATTGCTTAACTGGTTTTAAGAGTTCATACAAAGCCTGAAATAAGAAAAGTAGGAGTGCCTGTGCCTATAACTCTTTACCGATTTGACCTTTTCTTTGAAGTTGAAAAACTGGAGTTAGCACATGGGTTTGGTTGACAGTAAAACTGAGGCGAGAAGGAGGGTACGTGTTAGTTTCTTTGGCCCCTGGTTTTCATAGCATCAGATTATATAATCCACTGTGAGTTAAAATTAACATTTTAAAGTAGAATTATTGTTAATAAATGAGCTGTCAGTAGCCCTTTGAAAGTTTTAGAGCTGTAAGCACAAATTATTCCAAACTAACATGTGATTCAAGGTTGCTACATTTAGTACCAATAGAATTCAAATTGGCTCTATTAGCAGCATGTAGTCTGGAAAACAGCAAAAGGGAAGGGTGTTGATAAGTACTTTCTCACAGTAGAATTGAGTGCAGAGGTGACAAGAGAACTGGAATGGAAACATGAGGTTATAACTCAGAAGGAACAAAAAGCCACTGCACGTTCATGGATCAAGCTGAAATCTGATCCTTGGGAACATTACTTGGGGTTATTCAAAACTGACATCTTGCATGAAAAAACTCAAAATATGTATAAAATAAATAAAAATATTTTTGGTAGTACTTCAGAAGCTGATATACATGTCTTGTTTTGATGAATTTATCATTTGTACAAAAGCTAATTTTTCTTGCCAAATACTAAAGTATGATTTGTGCTGTAAATGATAATCTGAATTTAGTGAGCAATGCTGTGTTGAGTGTAAACAGGGCAGATCTGTTCCAGATCTATCCTAGAGTCAGATCTGAGGCATGGCTATCTGAAATCTACATATCAAATGGTTAATAATTTATGAGCTAACAATGGGAAAATGTATTTTTAAAAATAAAGCTCTTTGAATATCTCTACACATTCCTTTTGATTTGGAGTATTGTTCCCTAAATTATTTTCTTAAAAATAATTTTGTAAGTATTTAAAGTTCAGTCACATTACACAGCCAGGAAATGCAGTAACTAAATGTAAAGCTCTCTTAAGTAAAGTTGTGTCTTCTAATAGCTACAAGATACCAAGTAATTTAATTATAGTAAACGATATACTGCGACAGGCCATCTTCATTTTGAAATGCTATATACATTTCATGTCTTTTTAAGCTCATAAAGTTTATATTCACGGGATCTAAACATCTGCATAAAACTGCATACAACAGTGATGTGTTACTAAATCACACCACTAAAGCAAAGCCAAAAAACTTGCAACATATTAAAATAATACTTTAATAAACAAATTTTTTTAATCCCTAGTACTTTATAGGATCTCAGGATCACTTCAGGGTTATTACTGCCTTAATGAAATGAATGTAGGACAGTTAGTCAGAAGCCAGTAATTAGTAATTCCCAATGTCCTCTTTGGTGCAGAACTGGTTAAGTAATATATTTAAGGAATTTACTTTTCTTCTCTTTCCCTTCTTCCTGGGGCCTGTTACAGTCTTGCCATTTGCACATTTACTGTTGTATTGATCAGTACACGGTGTGCTGGATCCACCTTAGTTCCAGCTGTCTTCTACACTATAGCTTCTAGTCTTTCTAAGGTACAACTGTCTTATTATTCTACTTAGTCTTCCAGACTCAGATACATTGTCTCTCAAGCTGGTTCCTTCCTGGTGGTGTCCTGTGCTCGCTTGCTCCTTGCTCCTGGTGATGAGTCTATACTCAGTACACACTCCCAGTCTTGCAATCTTCTGTTGTCTTGGTGACTTTCTATGTCTTTCCTGACTTTCAGGTTTTTTCCCCTACCCTCAGCAGTCTGACATCACCAAACTTTCAGGTGCTTTCTTGTACTCATCAGGACACTATTCACTTGAAATATCCTCATGTTTAGATCTGATCACTGTCTTGGGTGTCAGTAGGGCAGTAAATAGTCCTAAGTGTCTCCTCTGGACTTAGTGGTGCCTGGGCTCAAGGGGATCTGTTTTACTTCTGTCAGTGCTTAGTACAACATCGGATACAAGTAAACATTCAGGATGCCTGCTCAACTGGTAGCTTGTATAATTACATGTAGAGTATGGTGACTACATGAAACACAAGACACAGCTAGCAAAGTAAAACATCACAGCAGAAGGCCGCAGAACTGCTTGCATAGAGGATATTGCACTGGGAATACTGCCTCAATGCCATGCTCCTTTCCAATGGCAGGGAGCACCATGAGTGTGGACATTAGCTAGGGCCCAGGCAACGTGTCTACTTGAAGCTGGATCAGACTTTCAGTCTGTTATCATCATGGCAGAAAGCATGGCAGTGTCCAGGCAGAAATAGCACTGGAGGAGGTGAGAATTCTATATCTTGTTCCAAAGGCAACCAGAAGAAGACTATCTTTCAGGCAACTAGGAGGAGAGTCTCTTCTGCACTGGGTAGAGCTTCAAAGTCCATCCCCACAGTGATGCACTTCCAACAAGGCCATACCTCCTAATAATGCTACTTCCCATGGGCCAAGTATATGTAAAATGCCACAATCACCAAATCTTAAGACCTGGATTTGATATTCACTGATGAGTCTCACCCAAGCCAGTCTTTAGCCTAATGAGTACAAAACTGTGGTTTTCCAACTCTTCCACTCATTCCAAGCTTAGCAGCCAATACCATTCTGTGGAGAATTTGCTTACAATCTCCTCATATAGCAAACTATTTGGATATAAAATTAGTTGACATTAAACCTGTACAGTGGCATTAGGCATCTGATGAACAAATTAGCATATGGCCTACTTATCCTAAGCAAGTAAGAATATGAGCACAAGAGTCGTGATCTAACCGAATGATGAAACCCAAGTATTATGTTGATGCAACAGAATGTGAGTTAGACCAATACACTCATGTTTCTAGGTGTTATAAAAGCCTGGTCTGCATTGGAACCACTCAGCCATTTTGCATTAAATAAGCTGTCTTTCCAAGAATCTGCAGCAACTAGGGGACACAGGTGGTGGTTAAAGAAGAAGAGACAGTAGGCATTTGAGAACTCATGTTCTATATACTTCTTACAATTAAGTCTTTTTTGATTCCTGGGATTATTTTCTTGAATAGTTTACTTTTTCTTCTTGCTGTGTTTATGTTAGCTCGTCTTTACTTTTATCCGCTTCAATCATTTTTAAAGCTGAAAAAAAAAACCCGCTTTTTTTCTTAATGTATCTCCTATTTTTTTTAAAGAATTATTTATTTTATGTATGTGAGTACACTGTAGCTGTCTTCAGACACACAAGAAGAGGGCATCAGATTCCAATACAGATGTTTGTGAGCCACCATGTGGTTACTGGGAATTGAATTTAGGACCCCTAAAAGAACAGTCAGTGCTCTTAACTGCTGAGCCATCTCTCCAGCCCCTGTATTTCCTATTTTTAAAAATCAATGTTTCCTTGTTTTTCAATGCCTGTATTAGGACTGTATTGAAATCTATTATCTGTTCCTTCTTGGAGACTATATAAACATAGCTGCCATTTATCTTTTCCTTATTCCTTTTCCCAGAAACTAGCTTATTCTCACTGCATTTTCTTTTTTGTAAATCTATTTCTTGACTTAAGCTTGTTCTTGTTTTTTCTACATCACCTAATCCTTGCCTGAAGCTATTTATTCAATATATTCTTGTTTTTATCTGCACAGTGTGGAAACCTGTTTTGATTTGTATTTTCTGGTTTATTATTACAATAGATTTTTTTCCTATTTGTAATCACTCAGTGCTCAGGGTTGTGAACATAAAAGGTTTCTACCAGTACAGACTGGTGAGAAGGCTCCCCGAGTATAGGTACTTGTAGCCAAGCCTGACAACATGAGCTTAATTCCCAGGACCTACATGGTAAAAGGAGAGAACCAACTCTTACAAGGTGTGAGCTGACTGTCACATGTGTACTTTGATATGTGTGTATGCACAAGCATAAATGTTTAAAAAAATTTTTTAAAGGTCTGTATCTCTATCCATTCATTGGAGTTTACTTGGCTTAGGAGATGATGAAGAAGGATTAGTATGAAATTTTTCTTGTTTTTGCAAAATCTATTTCATTTTTTTTTCTGGTCAAATTTGCATCATGTCCACCTGCTGCTACTTATCTAGTTCTTCCTTAAATGCAGCATTTCCTAGAACTGCCACTCCTGGCCCTCCTTACTCTCCTGCCCCTTTTCTTAGCTAACACTGCAAGACAACAAGTCCCAAACTGGAGCTGAGTATCTTGGCACACACTGTGGATATTTTCTAGGGTTTGTCTGTTTGTTTTGCTCTTGGTCTAAAATTAAAGGGTCCTCTTTCCTCTTTTTTTTTTTCTTTACAGTGTTCCCTTCCTCCACTCTGCTCCCCACAGGACTTTGGAGTAGAGTCTATGGAATTTACACTATTGTCCTTTACCTAATAATAAGTAATCTAAAGACTATAGTGTATTTCCTTCTCTCTCAACAATACTGAAAGTATGGGTAATGTATGATCTCACTTGCATTTCTTTCAGTATTATGCATGGCATATGAGCAATTTGTAACATAGAATTGTCATTCTCTAGACCTAATATCTGTCCTTTACTATTAATGTATAATTTCTGATATTCCTAAAATTCCCAAGTCAAGTCAGAAGCTTCCAAGTTGGTCTACAAATCTCTGAGTATTGTTTCAAAGGTTTAAAATCCTCCAGTCCTTTATCCATCCGACTCTCAGTGAATACAGAATACTTTCCTTGTTCTTAATAATACAGTAGACCCTCTGGAGCATCAAAAGTTCTAGAATATTACTCTGAGAAGCTTCCGACCAAGCCTTCATCACAAGAGAGCGTCTCTCAAAATCCCTTAAGTTAAAGTACCATTATGCATCAGCCTAAATGGTCAGCAGCTTAAAGCAAGCTTATTTTTCATTCATTCTACATGACCAACGTGGCTTATCTAAAAGTTATATTTTAAGTCTTCATAGAACCCAAGGTCACAGAGAAGTCTTCAACTAAAAAACTGTCAGATCTGAAAGGAATAGGAACAAAGGGTTTTAATAAAATCATATTGACAATTAATGCACCAGCCCTAAAATACTTTACATGTAAGCTGCTCAATTTCATTGTCCAGATGGCTCTATAACTCTACCCTATTAAAGCTCAATGCATCTACTTCAGTAAAAAAAACAGTGAGACAACTGGAGGGAGAAGAGCCTCCAGCTGACTGCTTTCCATCTGTTGACTGTTCTGAGCCCTGGAGAACTAAGTAACTCTTAGAGAAACATATATCCTGATAAAAAAAAAATAATAATATACTGTACAGTAGAAATAAAAATCATGCCCAAGAAAAGCAAAAGTTTCTGCATTGACAAGGTATTACTATCCAGAATGTATTAAAAAAAAAAAAAACCCATACAAAAGGGAGTGACATCATAAAAAGTAAATAGAAGACATACAAAGAAAAAATTATAAAAGCTATTTAAAAGTCAAATAAGTATGGAAAATGACCTCTTTAGTAGTAACCCAGGATATACAAATTCCAATATCACAAAAACAGTGATATTCATACTTTACAGGCTGGGTTTTAGGGGGTTTTGTTTTGTTTTGTTTTTGAGGCAGGGTTTTAGGTAGCCCAGGCTAGCAGTGAATTCCATAAATAGCACCTAGAAGAGGATATCCCTGAACTTTTGATCCTCTTGCCTTCACAGCCTGAATGTTAAGATTACAGGTGTGTGCTACCATACTTGGTTTATGTAGTGAATGAGATAAAATCTAGGGTTTCTTGCATCCTAAGCAAGCATCCTACCAATTGAGCTAAATGTCCAACCAAAGATTACTCTTTAATCTGACAATAAAAGTTCTGAAGAGAGTTTGGCATAGTGTCATACATCTATAATTCTAGCACTAGGCAAGTATAAAGACAGCCTAGTCTATACAGTGAGTTCTAGACCAGCCGGAGATATAAATAACAAAAAGATAACAATAGTAATAAAACATATATAAACAATTTATAACTAAAGAGAACAAAGGTGTTATCTTAAGAGAAATTCTTGGCATATATGCATCAAGAGATACTGGAAACAATACGGTACTAGTTTTAACACAAAAAAGAAAACAGCTAGAATATCCACTGACTGTATAATCAATTCAACTGCAGTCTTCATACATGTAACAATAGAAAACTATAAAATGAATTAAATTCACCTACACAGAATAGATAAGCACAAGAATATAACATTATGCTGTACATAACATAAAGAACTTATCAAAGACAAGTCAACAGTCCAACCTTTAATAAGAGAAAAATTATATAAAACAATTAAACTAATAGTCATGCTAGATACTAGACTAATTTATCACAAAATATGCTTCCTAGGTTGAACAGATAGTAAATAGCTAAAAACAAAGTTGGCCTGTTTAAATATACTACTGATAGATAGATGGTCTTAAAAATTAAACCTCAGATATCCACAGAATATGGCATTTAAAAATGTTTTTTATTAAAATGCCTTTTTTGACAATGAGACAGGTCTGCTCCTGGCAGCACCCTACTCCCCCCCCACACACACACACTTCAAAAAAAATGATAAGCACCAGAGAACCTCCTTATGGAGTTTGTTTTCAAGTGTGGCAAGCTGCCACTGGGCAAAACTGCCCTTGCATCAACTGCAGACAGAATGCTGTCCAAAATGGACAAACCTAGTCACAGGGAAGTCAACTGTTAAGCTTTGCAAGGACAAGGTAGACTAGCCCTTCATAATTCCTGCACCACAAAAAAGTCTGACAAACACACTGAGGCAGAAGGCTAAAGATGGATGCTCCAATGTTATAGAGCCAACTGGGGGGGAACTGTCCAGGCATCCAGCTCCTCTGTCATTTCTATAGTTGTGGAAGCTACCTGCCTACACTTCCTGCATATTCAGGTAATATTTACTCTTTATCAAGTCTCTGATGAGGTTGAAGACTAGATAGTTACGATATCATGATTAAACTTAAGTTGTTAAGGATTTAAGAAGTGTTGTTGGGTCTAAAAAAGATATTTTTAAGGTTAGTAATGCCAGTTATGACAGAAAATGATTTAAGTACAGAACTCTGAATTCACCAAGATAGGATAGATAATAGAGTACTTTATCCAATGGACTAAAAATTGTGAATATAATTATTACATGATAGTTTTCACAATTGTTCTTAACATATGTGGTTTATTGCTATAAGATAAAGAGTCTTTTTGTTAGACAAACGGAGAAAATATTGGAGGTTGGTCTGATGCTATGTATACACATGCTAAGTTCTGAGCTCCAAGATCTGGATGTCCAGACAAATGAATTCTCACATGAGGGGCAACCCAATACCCAAGGTTCCTCCATGGCTTCTGCTTCCGTTCCAGCCTCCTGGTTCCAGCTCTGATTTCCCTTCATGATGAGCTGTGTAATCTGGACATGTAACCTGAGTAGACCCTTTCCTCCCCAAGTTGCTTTTAATCTTGGTATTTTATCATAACATTAAAAATCCTAACTATACAGACGCTGGTACCAGAGAATACACTATTGGCTGTAACAGACATGATCATGTTTTGTGGGGAGGAATGTGGAAGGACTATGGAACTTTGGGCTGGAAAAGTCACTGAAAGTTCAGAGCTTAATGAGTTGTGTAGAAGCTTGGAAAAGAATGTTGAGGGCCATGGAGACAATGGATGCCTAGCCTGTTAAAGTGCAGAAGTTTGAGACTTCTTCAAAGACTATATTGGGATTGTTCATTGTGATATTTAGAATTGAGAACAAGTGGCTCTAGTCATTTGGGGCTGAAAAATCAAATGTGATTAAGAGGCCAGCAGCACTGAGGTGAAATCTTCTGGGACTATTTCCTCTAGGTGGCACAGAGGGGCTGTGGTTCAGAGAAGGTCAAGGCTACATCTCAGGCTAGCAGAGTCTCGCATGGTGGTGGTTTTGAAGGCATGAAGGGATCCTGGAGAACAGCTGAGGCCTGGCACCATGAGAGGCAAGGAGAGGTCATTGGTGAAGATACAGCTTCAGCTACAGGAGAAACCCCACCAGGATCCAAGAGTTCACTGAGAGAAGTTGAAGCCTGGCACCATGTGATATGGTCAGAGTCACTATAAAGAAACAACTGTGGAGTGAAACCAGGCTGAGCCTGAGACAAGCTGGTGCTCTGCCAAGGGCAGAGGTGGAGAAATCAAGCCCTTTGAGCCCAGAGGATCATGAGTGGGTCACAGACATCAAGCATCAACCTTTTTATATTGTTTAAATTTAGTTTTGATTCCATTTGACAGTGACTGTGCCCTGATTCTCTTGGAATAACTTTATTTTTGACTTTATAGGAACCTATAGTTACAATATCTTGTTGCAATTTTATAAAGACTTTGGACATTTCAGAAAGGCCATTTTATAGAGTGTAGGACTTTTAAAAATTGGAATGTTTTATACTGTGATGCTGATATTAATATGAGATCTTGGGGACAAACAAAAAATAAAGTTGTAGTTGAACAGTGATGAGTATGTATGATAAGTTAGGAAGTTAATTCTGTTGGCTAGGTTCTTTGTCAATCAGACACAAACTAGGATCATTTGGGAAGAGGGACTCTCAGCTGAGAAAATGCCTCTATAAGACTGGCCTATGGCAAGCCTGTGGGGCATTTTCTTGATTAATAATAAACGAGGGAAGGCCCAACCCACTTTGTGTAGTACCTGCACCCTGGCCAGGTGGTCCTGAGTTGTATGACAAAAACAGGCTGAGCAAGCCAGTAGGCAGCAGTAAGACCACAGATGGTCTCTGTTTCAGTTCTTGCCTCCAGGTTGCTGCCTTGAGTTCCTATCCTGACTTCCCTTCATGATGAACTGTGATTGGGACACATAAACTGAAATACCCCCACCACATGCACGAAAGACTCAAGTTGCCATAGACATAGTGTTTTACCATGGCAATAGAAACCCTATGACACCACCTTAACTTATCATCTCTCTGCAACAAAAAACTGATGAACACAGAGGGATATATATGTGACCTTCAACTAAATTAGTAATGCTAAGATTAGACAATGTTAAGTTTATAGTTTTATGGTTTATATACTGGAGTCATCAGAAAAGATCCACAATTTTTAAGTTATCTGTCAAAACAAAAACAAGAAGTAAGAACTAGAGACCATGGGGTAGAGATAGCCCAGCAGAGTTAGCAGTATTTCATGTTCTTACAGAGCATGAAACTGAAGTTCCTAACACCCATGTAGCAGCTGACAATTGTCTGCTATTCCAGAACCAGAGGAGTCCTCTTCTTACCTCAGCAGGTACCTGTACATGTGTAGTATCCACATATAAACTCAAGCACACGCACACGCACACACACGCACACGCACACACACACACACTAAAAAAATCAAGAGACTTGCATTTGAACCAGTGTCCTAGCAGCCACTGTTTCTCAGTTCTGCGAGCATCCACAGCTGCACAGCTAGTTTACTGAGAACTCTGTCTCACCTTTCTTCTGTCACCTCCACGATGCAAGAGTTAATACAAGGAATATAGTATTCGTTCTACTGTCAAAAATTTGTCTCAGTGGATCTGGGCTTCACTAGTATCTCATCCCCATGATCATCGTTGAGAGACTTCTTTGATTACAACTCAAATAGCCGCTGTTAAACCTTTACCCTAGACTAATTCTGCTCTCACTTGTGGCAAAGGATTACAAATACACAACAAATCACCTCTTCTGCTGTCTGAGCTGAAAAGGGGGGTTGGGGAAGACAGACAAAAACAAAAGATGGACCAACTGACCAATTAGGCATGGTCACATACCTGTGATCCTAGCACTAGAAGTTCAAGGCAAGCCTAGGCTACATGACAAGACTCTATCTCAAAAATAAATTAAGTTAATTTGAATTGAAAAGATGAAGTATCAATCTCTAAGATAAATGTCTTACTTGGTTTGCCTCTCTTATTCCCAACACTGCTGTCCAGATACCACTACCATCTGAAAATGAATAAACTGAGAAACAGGCAGATAATAAACAAATAAAATTATGTTCTTCTGAGGCAGGACTAAAGCAAAATCAGTCATAGGAAAACACCAGAACATGATTTCTGAAGTCCAGAATTACAGATTCATATCCATTTTAGCCACTTACAAGATGTGTGAACAATCCCTTACGCTTAGTTTCATCTGAAACACAGAGTAACATGAATATTTACCATGATTTCATGAGACTACACAGGCAAAGGCAAGCAATAAGAAAGACTCACAATTTTGAATGACTTACAAACAACAATGCTAAACACTGCAGAGTTAATCAAAGATAATGGCCAAATAGAACTAAAATATTTCCAAAGAAATTGCTTCATGAGTATAATCTCATATGGCGTACTGTTTCTGGAGAGGATAAATACAGAAATTCAAATACAGTGGTACAGTTTAAGTTATACAAACAGAAGTAAAGAAAACTATCTTTCAGTGAAAATAAAAATGAACAAATGTGCTAAGACAAATGCCCACCCGATTCCCTTCCATTTTTACTTAATTTCAGGATACAGGAAACTAAAAAAATCTATTTTGAACCAAATAATGTCAGAGCCACTTTCCTTCTGATTTATACACCAGCAGACCAATGAGATCCAACACTAGCAACTACTACTTACAACAGTCTTTTTTCTCCAGGGGTTTCTGAAGTAGGACAGTCCTTTGCAGGGATCCGAGAACTATCATAGAATTATTATACAGACCTCTTACTTGAGTTTCCAAAATCTCACGAGATTTTTGTATCCAACACATGGCCACACCATAAAATGGAATGTTATAAATAACAATTTATTGATTGAGTGGATCTGTTGATCTGATGGAAAGTCAAGTTTTTTTAAATGCCATGAAAACAGGAATTAAAAATGTAAAAAATTAAGTTTCTATCACTAGAAACATTAACATGTAAAGAATCTAAATTTTCATATAATCAGTTTTGTAAGGATACATAATCATATCATTGAACCTTTCATTTCAAAATCAGTTACAAAAAAATTCAAAAACAAAACAAAAACACCAAAATCATAGACCATATATTTCTAGGCCCTAAAAAAGCATATTTTCTAAGCACATAATGGTATTCTGCATAGCCACATCCGAAGCCAAGGTGGAAAAGTTAGTACACTCAAGAATACACTTAAGAACCAAGTTGGGCACTGGTAGTTCAGTACTAGGGAGCTTTCCCAGTACAGTTAAGGCCCAGTATGGTTAAAAACCCAATGCAAAGAAAAAAAGAAAAAGAACAAAAATTCATCTTTTTCACAAGGTTGAGAGACTTTTCAGTCGTTTGACAGATAGGATACATTTCATATACTAAACTATATTAGATAATTTACATATTGAAATGATTTATGTAAAAAACAATAATTTTACAGAAGCCTTTTTATAGATACTATATAAGAAATTTATTTCAGATTCCAGATTAACTATTTAATATCATTTGAGAAAAGGTGAAAGATACTTTAAATCTTAAAAAATGAACATTATAAACTATGTAGGAGAAAGTGTTGACTTTATTACCTTAGACTAGTGGTTCTCAACCTGTGGGTTTCAACCTCTTTGACCCTTTCACAGGGGTTGCCTAAGACCATCAGCAAACACAGATATGTACACTATGATTCATAACAGTAGCAAAATTATAATTATAAAATAACAAAAATAATTTATGGTTGGGGTTACCACAATGTGGGGAACTGTATTAAAGGGTCACAGCATTAGGAAGGTTGAGAACTGTTACCTAAGATCTTAGTATTATGACAATAATAAAACCCGATTATGTAACTTTTCTACCTATATCTACCTATTTTTTTTTTTAAATTGAAGATCAATCTGACCCAAAATACTCACATTATTCATTGCTGACAAAGGTGGCATTCATCAATTGTCTCTATTCTGTTCTAAGTCATTTAGCAGCTAAGATTTCAAGAAGATAGGACTTTAACCAGAGCCCTGAAAGTACAAATTAATTTCTAGATTTCAGAGTCAATTAATACTGCCTATAAACTGCTATTCATCCATCCATCTGGGTCATGCCTTCAGTAGTTCAGAGAATGCCACAGCCTCGAAATTGTTTGTCATGGAAAAAACAGACAAATTCCAGCAGAGTTCCCTTCCACAGGAAGTCTGGTGTGGAAACAGGGGAAAGACTTCTGCAACACTGTGAATGAATAGAAGGGTACCAAGAACTTGAACAAAGTGAGACAAAACCATGCCCAGAAAACTAATACACTGAAAACAGGTCAGAGATGATGGATTAAACACCAGCTAGGAAAGGGGTCAGCCTTGGAGGAGCACAGTTTCTGACAGTAAGTAAATCAGAGAGAGGAGTATGTACACTTGGCTACACAGTAGTGAAGGGAAAGTAGAGAAAAAAATCAACGATCCAAAAGAAACGAAAGAGAAGACGTAACAATCCCACCAGCCTCCCAGTACCATCGGCAAGAGCAAATGGAAGCACTGTGGATCACTCCAAGTAGGGAGCAGAGAACTAGCACACCACCAAAAACGCAGACAGCAGACACAAAAAAGACTAAAACTGTCTATAACAAAATGATAACACATTTCAGCTGATGAAACCCTTCCTGAAACGCATACGGAGCTGGAGAAAACAGGAATATAGCACTCCAAACTAAACTTAAAATCTTCAACCAGTTAGGATGTGAAGGAAAAAAAAATCCTGAAGAAGAAATATAAAAACTAAGAATAGAAAGAGGCAAACAAACCAAGAAGAAACAAATAAAACAAGGGTGACTGAACTCAGAAAAGAAACACAAGTACACAGACATGTTCCAAATAGACAGTGGGGTGCACCCACAATGAAGCACAGGGAAAGGACGGAAGCAATGAGTTAGCAAAGCCTTGAGCATGTGACTAGCACAGTTTAGACTGGTAAACTATAAACAACCATTCTAACCCACAGGCAACAGGACAAGACCACTGAGAATGTTCAGCAAGCTAACTAAGGCCTATCAATTTCATCTTCAAAGGTGAGAAAGAGGTTTAATCAAGAAAAAAAAAATGTTTGGGTTCAAATGATTCAGAACTCAAGCTGTACCACATAATTAAAGGTATGCATGATAATTGTTTTCACCATTCTAAGCCCCTTATTTCTAATCTGTAATTGGATGGATGGATGGATGGATGGATGGATGGATGGATGGATGGATAGATGACAGAAGACAAAACATACATACACAAATGACAATTGTACCTGTCTAAATAAAGGGTCTTTCTTCAAAAAGAACATCAGAACACTGTGTTACAGGTAATTTAATTGGAAGAAGTAAAAGACCAAGGAGGGTGAAACCAAAATGTTGCATAAGTCAATACAAGGGTCCTTGCTGACATAGTCACTACTATGGATACTGGAGCTTAATCTAGCTAGTACTCTCTGAAGAATGATTGGAATGTGCATAGTAGTGTGTGGGCAAAGGTGAACAGAAACATTTCTTCAGTGGATTCTGCCCCCATTAGATAAAAGTTGTTATAGGATTTGCATTAACTTCCTACACTACCAGCACTTCATGCTTACAGACCCTCCCATCTTGATTTTCTGCTGAGTTAGCACTGGAGAAATCCTAGAGCAGAAAAGATGCACAAGGAGCATGCTTGAGACTAGACACTCTGGGGAAGACCAAGTCAAAACCTGAAATAGAAGAGTGTGAGGATGATATAAGAGTTGGGGCTGAAGAGGCAACTAACAGAAATCCTTTCCTGCCTTTTGTTACTGAGTTTACAAGGGATCATAGTTGCTAGTACATAATAGAAACAAAGATGTTACCTAGATCTCAAGAGATAGACTGATGTTTCTTGTCACTTCCACAATTACTGTAAAATGAACAAGGCTTGAAACAACCATAACCAACAAGTGAAAGCCAAATGAAGATTCATATTTCTCAGAGATGAAAGTCTGATTCACACTAGTAAAGCAATACCCAGCTTTCCATGCCTTCTCAGCCATTCCCTGCATATCTGTAAGTGTATTCCGAATGCCACTCCAGTCTATTATGGTAGTTATACTCACCTTGTTATAAATGGTAATCACTATACAATTTTCTTGCCATATGCTTTGAGGGTCTTTCCAAAGGCTTCCATAAGAATCCTCTTTTTTTATTACCAAAATTTCAAACGCTGAGTCAGTCAACTTGGAGATCTTAATATTACCACTGTCCCCAAACACTCCAATCCTAGAGTTATCACATGCTCAAATCTTCCCCTTCTATTCCATGCTAACCTTGATCCTGTCTCACAGACAGGGTCACTAATGTTTATCAGCATCCACTGCTACCAACAATGAGATGCCGCTATGGTTTCACTAGTGAATAACAGTAGGCCTTAGAACAGGAATCAATGTCTTGAGCTGAAAGTTCAACAGCTCTGCAACAATTGAGGGTGTGCTTTTTAAGCTGCTTTACAAACACTAGTAACTGTCTTATTTTGGACTGCTATGCAAGTGGTTTATCGGGAAGGTAAGCCCAATGAGATGAAATAAGAAGAAATTGACAAGAGAGAAACAAGGTTACGTTATCATCTCAATCCTAATCTAGCTCCTCTGAAGAACAGATGGAATGCCTCTGAGAACTTTCCACTTTAGAATCAATACAGAGAAATGTATATGCTATCAGCTCCCACACCCCATTAGTTAAAGGTTGCCCCAGTGGACTATAAATGCCTTTTTACTTTGGAGGCAAATATCCATACTTGCTGAGCCAGTTTTTACCAGGAACCTAAGCCTTAGAACAAGAATCAATGTTTTGATCTGAAAATGCAAAATATGTAGCATGTGTCCATCGAAGTAAATGCCATCAACCTGAAGTGGACTGATGTAAGGGTGGTTCTGATGCTAAGGTCCTGTTTCCTGATTGGTTCCTGATCTATCAGTAAAGAAAGCCATGGGCCAATTGCTGGGCAGAAGGTACAGGTGGGACTTCCAGGTCTCTAAAGGAAAAGGGAGACACAAGAAAGGGGAGACAGAGTTCACCATGCTCCTGATGGAGAAAAGTTGACCAGTCATGTGAGATTTCATACAGAGTGGCCACACAGGGCACCCTACTGGCAGGTGGTCAGGGGATAAAGTTTAGGGCAGGTGGGAAGAGTAATGATTAAGGGCACATTGTCCAGGCAGGAGATAGTAATTGTGCCAAGAAGGCAAGTTAAAAATGAACAACTGTGTGTATGTCTTTTATCTGTGGATTCAAGGGAAGAAGGGTCGGGGCTGGTATCTCGACTGGATCCTGGAGGTCAGGCGGGTAGTAAAAGCTGCACTCAACAGACTGATACTGACACTGAACTGTTTATGACAGCTATAGCTGGACTCCAAAATGAGACTGCACCAAGAGATATGAGATGCAATATCTACTAAACAGATGTAACACTACCACCCTCAAGTGTCTGCAGTGCAAAATGGTGCCTGTAACCTACACACACACACACACACACACACACTCAGTTAAATAATTGTAAGCTGTGACTGTTAAGACCCTGAACTAAGACTGTGCTATCTCAACAGTGAGCAAAGCCCTGTGCAAAGAAGACTTGGCAGTAACTAGAGGACTTGGAATGGTTGACTGTTAGCTGGATGGCTCATATAAGACACCAATATGTTTATAGGAAGGAAAACAGGGGAGGGGACTTAACTCTTAAATTAGTCAATTTTTTAGTAGGTGTAGAACACAATCTGATTTGATCCTATTTAATATGCTTAAAATCTGCTTTTAATATACCAACTAGAAAATATATATTTTATGATCTCATTTTCTGGGACCAAACAAGTAAGATTATAAAATAGCTCTTCCCATAAAACCTTATCCTTGATTATTCAGTATTACAAAACATAATATTCTTAGGTTAATTTAATTTCAGTCCAAAGGTGACAATTGTATGCAGTGAGAAAAAAAAAAAAAAAAAAAGTCTGCTGCTGCTATGTGAAGGGTTTGTTTTCCCCCTTTTCTGTCATGGGAGAAAATATTTATTAAATAACTTATCAGATAAGCTACAGTTAGGAAGTACCCAGCATAATCCTAACAGCACATATTAACTGAATGCTAAAGCCTTGACTCCTATCTACAAAGTCCAAGCGGGGTAATTTTAGTAAATGCATGGGAGCTTGAAAACTCGGCAAACCTGCTAGCACATTGGGTTCCCTTTAACTGCCAGGTGGTAAACTGTTCTGAAGCTGTTTAGAGTTGTGGTTGGGCCTCAAACCATGTCTCTGGAGCGCACTGGCAGGCAAGCAAAGTTATATTTAATATCTGTGCACTCTAAAACAATGCTGCCCACTTTATTGCTGTGATCACATAACTTGAAGACGTACTGTACTCTGGGTGTATAAGACAGCAGTGTTTTTTATCACTTATCCCAGTGATTCTAGAATTACACGATGAAACTTATGCAAAACTTATGCAAAAACTGAGTCAAAACAAAACAGTAACTGCCTTTTCCCCCAATACATGTACCAAAATAAGTATAATTTAAAAGTAAACTAAATTAAACTTAAACCACTTCAAAAAGAAGAAACAGAAAATTAAGCTTACTAAGAATCTGGTATGAGCCAGAGACTATGTTCAGTTCTCTGATCATAGAAAGCACAGGAACACCTGATTGGCTGGGCCTGAAAATGTCTTCAGTAAGTTGTTTGCAACATACTACCAGTTCCTCTGTATAGTAAAGAATACAAGTAAAAAGCCTGCAAGTAAAAAATATTCTTAGGATGTTTTTCTGTATCTTAGAATTTTTTCCAAAGATCAGAATAACATTTTTTAAAACAATGAAGCTATTTATCTTGAATAAAGAATTGCCTTTTCTTTACAATTCACAGAGGGACAAAACAATCATGCCCTTAAAACTTCCATATCTTCCTGTCACCAAATCTACAAATGCACCTGTATCCTTTCCCCATTCCTTTTTTAACAAAAGCAGTTTTCTTATCAGACACCAACCTGCCCTGCAGCCCCTAGGTAAACTAAATGGCCCCCTTCTCGGGGTTCTTGATACCATCATCTATGGTCTAACGCAGTTTCAGTCTCTGTGACACATGGATGCTTCAGCATAATCTAACATCAGTCATCTTAAAACAAGGAAATGGGAAATAACCCTCTTTGAAGTCCCTACTTCAACCCCCTCCAAAACAAGTCTCTCAAAAGTTACCTCACTCGAAATTCACCCTTCAAACATCCCAATCTAACTTTGCCCCACTCAACTTCCACCAAAATGCTCTTAACACAGCTTCTCTGTGGTCAATGAAACCGACAATACCACATTCATACACCCCCATCCTCTTCAGTAGTCAAACTCTGCTAGGTTATCTCCAGGCTCTTCCTCTGTATTTTGTCTCAGCAACAAACTTTCTTGATAATGTTTCACTTATTTTTTTTTTTATTTTTTTTTTATTTTTTTTTTTTTTAGTTTTTCAGAACTTAGTTCTAAGTCATCTTTCTATAGCATCTCCAAAGGAGATCTTCCTTACTAACTTGGCTTTAAGGTGGTTATATTTTTGTGACACCAGGATTCTTATTTGAGCCCAAACCTATTTGGGTTTCAAAACCGATTTTTTGACTTACTTCCTCAGTAACACTGAGCAAATCACCTGTTGAAGACTCGGTTTCCCATTTGCTAAAGTAGAATGACAATACCAGGACTAGCTTCACAATGTTACTGCCTGACTTAAATGAGTTAGAGTACATACTGTAACACATAAGGTTTCATCATCCAGAATTACTACCACCATGTATATCCACTATAGTATGTCCAAGGCTCCGGAAAGCTACGTCAGTCTGTTAAACTGGGTCCTATGTTTTCTGCAGAGCTATATACTCATCTCTCCTAATTCACTATCTAGTAACCCAAAAATGGCCCCAGTCACTCTACTCTTCTTATTCTCTCCTGCAATACTAAGTAAATCTATCACTTTGTAACAAAAGGACTCTACAGATATGAGGCCCCAAATTAATTGACTTTATAAGTGGGAAAATAACCCAGGTAGAGCTAGACTAATTATATGAGCCACTTAAAATCTGAGCCTATAAGTCAGAGGAGACCCAAAGTCAACGTGCCTGAAGAAACTGACATGCTTTTGCAGGTTTAAAGAAGGAGGGGGCACTGGAAAAAATGCATACCATCTAGATTTTAAAAGCTTACAGTGATTCCTCACTGATGACCAACAAAGAAATTGGAACTTCAGGCTGACAATTACAGGTCTTGAATTCTAGCAACAAAAAGCTGGAACTTGGAAGTATGTTTTTACACAGAACCTCAAATAACAATCAAGTCTGACTTACCTATAGGTCCCCACTTTGTGATACCCTAAGCAAAGAACCCAGTCAGGTCATGAGACCAAGAGCAACCCAAATGTGAGTTATAATAGCAGACTAAAATTAACACACTACCTCAATGAATAGTATCTTCCAACATGTTTATTCTTGCCAAAGAGCTCATATCAATATAATACCATGTTCTATTTATCCTACCTCCTAGACACTTCTCAAATATATTCACAATTCTCAATATCAATTATCACCTAATCTTAACTTTTATATTCCATCTAAAAATTTCTGCAATAGAGTCCTAGCTAATCTTCTCATATCCCCCTCAAAGCAGTGGGAATCATTTTTTATAACACAAATTAATCAGTTCCCAACTGGTTTCATGTTTATACACAATGCCTAAATAGTTTGCCATAACCTATTAAATCTTACATTAAATGGCCCTTGCTACAATTCCAGTCATATTTCCTGTAGCTTTCTTTGATATGATAGTCTAATCAGAAGCATTTCCTTCAGAAACTGCAGTGTACCAAACCATCTCTGACTTCTGAACCATCTGTGGTGCTCCTTTGACAGAAATGCTTTGTTCTGCCATCCATCACCCCGTCCACAATAGACAGGGCTATAGCCACTTGGCATCCACGATTTCCAGCATCCATCACACAATGTTACTATTAGACAAAACCTTGAACCTATTTATGAATACTGCAATCCCAAAGTTACTTACATGATCAGATATATATAGTCTCTGTGTCAAGTATTAGACAGTTATGGTAGAAGCCATTTCTTATTGTTTTCTACTAAAAATTCAATAATCCTCAAATGGATGAATGAAAACTGCCACCTTTTTGCTCAATTTACAATGAAAAACTTAGGTCAAAATTTTGAGTTTTATATGTAGGTGGCCAATTACATATGTTCCATTCTAATCCTATGATGTTTGCTTACAAATAAATGGTGTGAGTATAAAGGAAAAACAAGCTGGTTAGTGCAGATATACTGCTAAAACTCAGGGTATTTGGACAGCACTGACACTCACTTTACAATGTCTTTTGATTAATACTTCCTTTAAAAAAAACACATAAGCCCAGATCAGATTACTTACATGGTTAGAGGACAGAGTGCTCCAACTGACTGAATACTTCAGTTACTGATGGGATTTTCTATTTATGTAGAAAAGTGCCTGATATAAGGAAAGCCCTGTGTATAGTCTCAGATTTCCTGCCTACAAGAGTCCTTTGAGTATGCCTTTATTTTACTGATTTATCATTTTGTATCTGATCAAAAAAATAAAAGTTCTACTAATTAATCAGAGAATTCTCTTTTTTTTCCCCTTAGAATAAACTAAAAAATCAAAAACAAAACAGAATGACAAAGATTTTACTTAAGCAAAACACTAGAAAGTCAACTGTCTTCCCACATTTTCCCTGTTATTTGTGCTACGTATATATGTATTTAAATATAAAGATACTTATAATTTTAATCCACACTTTGGTGTAGAAAATATAAAGGGAATATTACTAAGATTACATAAAGAAAAGGAAGAAAAAACAGAGAAATACAACTGGCACAAGGGGAAACTAAGGCTGCAATCACACAGTCAGATGAGGGGTGCCACACACCCCCCAATACAAGTCTTCCAGGTCAGGAACACCAGTGCATGCCTGTAATCCTATCTTTGGGAAACTAAAGCCTCCTGCTTAGGAGGCTCACTGTAAGTCAAGGCTAGCCTGGGTTATAGCAAGAACCTTCACAGAAAAAAAAAAAAATCTACTCAAGCACCCAGGCAGAGCATGCCTATGAAAAACAGAACAGCTGGTTCAAAACTTTAGGGTAAGATCAGAAAGGAATGTCATATCTGGAGGTCCCAGAAAGGACAACATGCTATCTCTACAAAGATTGGCACTGTTATTATTTTCAACATAAATGGTTTAATTTACTGTTCCATGTTCTGTTACACAGCCCTTGGACAAAACTGTCTCTTGGTGCAAACTGGGCTGCTGATTCAACGCATCTTCAGGAAAATGTCCTGGTTTCACACTGCTGCTAGAAAGATTAACATGAACTTGATGGCTTAGTAACAACATGAATCTCTTTTCTTACCATTCAAGAAATCAGAAGTCTGAAACTGAGGTAAAAACCAAAGTGACCACAGAGCTGTGTTCCTCTGAGACATCACCCAACATCAAGAGGCTGTAGGTAGTTACCCTGCCCAACTATGGTATCACCCTAATCTGCTTCCATCCTCAAGGCACCTCTGACTTCGGCTCTGCCTACCAGTATGATCAGATAAACCAGGATAATCTCTTAACCCTAGAAGGTTTAATCACACATGTGAGTTTATTTTGCCATGTCATATGTAGCATTCACCCAGGAACCCTAGGATTAGAATGTTGAGTATCTTTAGGAAGAGGAAGAGAAGTCATTATTCAGCCTACCACATAAGACTTCATCATGAGCTAAGGAGAGGTTGAATTGGTAACATTTTTTATCCTCAGAACCCATATAAGAAAAAAAAATCTGGGCCTCATACTTGGAATACACACTCCTTTACATTCCAAATAATTTGGTATTAAAAAAAATTATTTACATTATTTTTCAGGTCAGGAATACATAGAGTATAACTTGCCCATATTCGTAAGACAGAAACAGACAGATCCTAGGACTTACTAGCCATGGAGCATAAGCCTACTTGGCAAGTCTTTAAAAAAAAAAAGTAGATGGTGCCTGGGTTTGTTCACTATCCTTCACGGGCATGCAACATGTATGTATGTACACCTGCACACTTGCAAACATATGCATTTGAACATGTACCTTAAAAACTCATTAGCATTACCTAAATTATAAAATAGCATATTAAAAGTCTACACAACAGTATGAGTCACATATGGAAACCCAATCAGAAAAGATTTTTAAATAAAAGAGCTAATGATAGAACTCTTTTAAGAACCAAGTTTCCAGAGTGGTGAAGGGGCTGAAGGTGCCATGTCTGGCTGGGAAAGTGGCAAAAAGAAGGCCCTGAAACAGCCTAAGAAGCAGGCCAAGGAGATGGACGAGGAAGATAAAGCTTTCAAGCAGAAACAAAAGGAGGAACAGAAGAAATTCGAGGAACTAAAAGCCAAGGCAGCGGGGAAGGGTCCCTGGCCACAGGTGGAATTGAGAAATCTGGCAAAAGGTAAGCTGTTCCTCACATCGGAGGTGATGGTGACCCTCCTCTTCCATTCCCATGTACACATCTGGATTCCCTGCCATAACATCTTTGCCACTACAGCTAGAATGAAGTATTACCGGTAACCTGTCAAACATCTGGATTCCCTGCCATAACATCTTTGCCACCTAATAGCTAGAATGAAGTGTTATTCTGGAGTCTGTTGTTCTACATTGTAAAAAACTTTTGTAAAAAAAAAAAAGAAAGAAAGAAAAAAAGAAAAGGAAAAAGAAAAAGAAAAAAAGAAAAAAGAAAAGAAGAAAAGAAGACTAAAGTGAACAATGCAATGGCTCCTTGTCTCTAGTGTTCAGCAGTTCCTACCTCAGCTGTGAATTTAAAGTGAACCCAATCTAGAATCCCAGCAGAGCCAACTGTTCCATCTTCATTGTACTCCGAATTCTGTAACCACTGTGAACTAAATCAACTCATTTAAAATCCTAAAAAAAAAAAAAAGAAAGAAAAAAAAAAGAACCAAGTTTACTTTCTCTATTCCAAATAATTTAATACTCAAAGTACCATTTACATTACTTTTCAGAGGTCAAGAACATGTAGATTTTTTCGAGAAGAGGCCCACTGAGACAAAACTTGAATGTGATAACACACAAAGTACTATACTAACAACTGGGAACTGGAAGGCTGGAGATGGCTTTGTGGGTAAAATGCTTGCAATGGGACCTGTGTTCAGATTCTCAGCACTCACAGACAAACTGGGCATGGTGGTGCTGTAATCCCAGCACTTCAGAGGCATAGGCAAGTGGATCTCTGTGAATTCAAAGCCATTGTAGTCTACACGACAAGTTCCAGGACAGCCAAGGCTATGGCCCTGTCTCAAAAAAACAAAACAAAACAAAACAAAACAAAACAAAACAAAACAAAACCAAAAACAAGGAAAGAAGGAAAAGATGGTGTCATGGTATTTGCTTATAACCTCTTTATTGGGAGGCAAAAACAGATCCCATGGGCTTTCTGGTCAGGCAGTCTAGAAAAAAATGAGCTCTATGCACACGCAGAGAACATTATCTCCCTATTCTCCCTTCAGTCTCAGGGACATTGTCTAATGGATGATTGAAAAAAGAGGAAAAAGTGAGAAGTCACTTACAGTTTTAAGGATAAATGAAGTCCAGAAACTCATTTGATTTGGGGAGGAATAGCTACATTTGAACAAGAGAGACATTGCTAGAAACAAACACAGCAAGGTTAAGATTCTATTTTAGGACCTATTCATGTTCCCTGATAAACAAGATAAATGCAGGAGATATTACACCTTTGCAGTGAATATAAAGATCTGTAAATCATTCAGAGAATTCAAAGGTGATGGCTGTGGCAGCCTCTTCCTCCCCCTCTGCATGTGAGGACTGACATTACTCAACCTGAAATTAACTGTGAAATTAACCAACACTGGAGGGTGTCAGATTTTCCCTAGAGGAGCTCTCACGAATCTCTTGTTCACATGAAAGAACTCAACCCTGCCCATCAAAACATATCTGTCTGCAGTTCCAAGGCACACTTCCTAGCTTTACAGCAGAGGGTTGATATAACATCAGATCACCTAAGGCTTTTCTACACTGAAAATATAAAACACACTTGAATCCCTTTTGATATGACATTGAGATGCCACTCTCGTTACTTAGATTATTTTTCAATCTCTTACATTTACCATGGAAAATTTAAAAGTGATTATCTTTTAGACTACTAAGCATCTAGTTGCGGGTAGGAGGAGGGTGGTTGGCAAGAAGACAGCTTGGCAGGTAAACCTAAAGCCTAGTGGCCTGGATTCAATCCCTGGAACCTATGTAAAAGTAGAAGGAGAGAACCAACTCCACACACAACAGGGGACTGCTCTTTTTCAGTGGGATTCTACATGATTCACCTGGTAAAGTAATAACTTTTAAAGCAAATAACAATTCCTGGCCTTTGTATATTGCACAGAAATACTATAAAACAACAGCTTAGTTCTAGGTAGTCTGTGTGTCATCCAGTGCAACATTTTGCTTTGCAAATAAGAAAATTTAGGCTCAGAAAGGCAAATAATGTACTCCAGGTCACGCAGCAAGTTAACTAGAAGCAGATTCAAAACTACAGCCTATCCTCTGACCTCTGTTCAATCTTTACTTAATACTCCAAATAAGAATATCAGTAATCAAACTCTACAGGGAAACTCTATAGTTGGTGACAAAAAAAAAAAAAAAGTCAAGATTTTTTGAGAAGCATCACAGAATAAGAAAGCAGATACCTTTAGTGAACAATACACACAAAGTCCTCAGCAAAATAACAGTAAATTGACTCCAGCAGCGTTTAAAAAGGATCATGATCAAACAGGATTTATCCCAGAGTATGAGGCCATCCTAACACACAATAATCAACCAATGTAATAAACCTCATCAATAAAACAAAACTACAACCTCATCATCTCATGATGAAGAAACAGCATCTGACAAAGTCCAGCACCCTTTTACAATTTAAAAATTCCCAAGCTAAGAACAGAAGGAAACTTTCTCAATTTCTTCGAGGCATCCATGGAAAATCCAGAGCCTACCGTATAATTAGTGATGGATGATTAAAGCTTTCCTGCTAGATACGGCACTAGACAAGGATGTCTGAATAGTTAGTTAACATCGCTAGCCAGGGCAATTAAACAAGAAAATGGCACAAAAAGCATTCGTATTAGGAAGAAGTAAAACAAACTGACTCTCTCTCTCTCTCTCTCTCCCTCCCTCTCTCCCCCTCCCTCCCTCCCTTACACACACAATATACATATATACGTACATTAAGACAATCACTATACAGTCTAGTGAATAAAATACTAAGACATGCACTAAAGCACTATTAGAACTAATAAACTAGCTCAACAAGGTCGTAGGACACAACAGATCTCTAGACACAATTAACATTCCAAAATTAAAAGAAAATAATCTCACTATAATTATATTATTATACATCAAAAAATGAAATACTTAGAAATAACAAAAGGATGGACTTATACTCTAGAAACAACAAAGTACTGTCAAGCAAATGAAAGAAGAGCCACACAAGTACAAGGACATCCCATGTCCATGGCTCAGACTTAACATGGCAAAGACAGGAACATTTTCAAACTCATCTGTGAACTCAATGCAATCTATATCAGAACATCACCCAAACAGCTTCTGTGAAGAAATGGACAAGACATACTAAATTCATATGAAAAATGAAGGGACCAAGAATAACCAAGACAATCTTGGGAAAAATAAAGTTAGAAGATTTATACTTACAACTTCAAAACTAAGCTTGAAACTTGCAGTTTTATGGCACTAGCTAAAGAAAGACATACAGGCCAATCAAACAGAACTGAGACTCTAAAATGAATCTATATATTTATGATTAATTGATTTTTTTCAAAGAAGGTGCCAAGATAGGGAAAGGGCAGGCTGTTCAAAAATGGCATAAGGACAACTGAATATCAACATATAAAATGTGAATCTGGATCACTACCTCATACACTATCTAACAATTCAAATTCAAAACCTAGTTGTAACAGCTAAAAAGCATACTCTTAGAAGAAAATGAAGGTATGTCTAAGGCAGAACAAAAAACAATGGGAGGAACAAACCGGTTTTTAATCTAAATTAAAGCCTTTCATGCTTCTCAGAATACCATCCCCCCAAAATGAAAAGCCTATTCAATTCATGAAAAAATTAGCATTTGCAACCTTGTATCTGATAAGAGATGTGTATCTAAAATAAAGCATTTTCAATAATAAAACAGAACTCCTGGTTACACAGGTTTACATTGTTGAGACTCTTGTCTCAAAATAGGGGGTTGAGGGAAGAAAGAAAGAAGCCAGCTGCAAAATAGGCCAAGGATAGAAGTAAGCATTTCTACAAAGATACATAAGTAGACTAGGTGCTTAAAAGCATATATAACATCAGTAGAGAAATACAGTCAAAGCCATACTGAAAGATACTGCTTCACTTATTCTGTGTGGCTCAAAGCACAACAGATTATAACAAACACTGGCTAGGCTGTGGTGAAAATCCCTCACACACCAGTGCTGGAAAAAGTTCACAGTTTGAAAAACTTTGGCTTCATAAAATCCAACAATTTTACTATTGGTAAATAGCCACAAGAAATGAAAAATCAAAACAGATCTGTGAAAAAGTTTGTCTACAAACATGCATGGCACAAAGGGTCAAAATAACCCAGATGTCAATCAACTGACAGATAAACAATGTATGCTCTATCTAATACACAGAAATACAGTTTGTAAGCAAAAAATTAAGTAATGATGTTGTATATGCTTTTAAGCACCTGGATCTTAATAATATGTTTACTAAAAAAAAATAGACAACTACAAAAATGTACAAGTGAATTATAATAAAATAATAGGCAAATATATAGACAGAAAATAGATCAGTGGTTGGTTAGCCCTAGGTAGTGGGAATGTAGGATGACTAATGTAAATGGGTATAAAGTCTCTTTATAGGTTGAAAAAAATGTTTTAAAAATTAGATTACAGCAATGGTTTTATCTCTGTAATTATGCTACAATTTATTGTGTACTTAAAGAGGATTGTATAGTATGTAAATTGAATGCCTTAGACAAAGCTATTTAACAAAAGCAACACATAGCTTCCACCTTGTTCTCTTGGATCACTTGTTTGGGGAAAAGGCCACTTCTGTATCCTTCCAACACTCAAGCACCTTTATGGAAAGATCCACACAGAAAGCAACTGATACAGCCTGCCAAATAAATATGACTGAGCAAGCAATCCCAGATAAGTTCAGCTGTAGTTCTGGCTAACATCTTAATTATTTGGGGAGCTTTGGAATTTATTTTTAAAATGTCATTTCATAATTTTACATAATTACATAAACTTCACATACGTACTCTGTATTCACATCTTTTCTCTCTCCACCTTTCCCATACCTCTTCCTTGTTCCCTCTCAAATTTGAGACCCCTTTTTCTCTAATTACTATTGCTGCATATATACAAATAAAGCTATAAATGCAACCTGCAGAGTCCATTTAGTGTTGTTCATATGTAAATGATTTTAGGGTTAACCACTGGTATTAGACAAGGAGGCTCATGCCTGGGGAAGACTGATTCTCCCTCCCTGAACAATCATTAATTTCCTAGCTCTTCATCTAGGGGCAGGGCCTAAAGGAATTCCTGCTCTTGAGGATCTGAGTCAGAACCACCAACTAGGCAACTCACACATCCCTAACAAACAGAAGTCACATTCAATAAGCCATTAGAGTTTCCATTGTTACTACACAATAGACAATCTTTTGCAAATCTCTCCCTAAAGTTAGGCAGTTTCCCAAAGATGGAATCAAATGAATTATCCTTCATCTTCTAAGAGTTTAGATTATCTTTATCCATGGTTTTGCTGTAGTTGTTGACATGTTAGAAGGAAACAATCCTATCACCTAGTCTTTATTGAATGAGCCAAAAGCAGACAACTTATGAAAACTAAGCCAATAAAGCCAATAAATTCTCTCAGAATTTAACTGAAACTGACAAAAGGATGGTATCTTTCAATAGCTGAAGCCATAAAATGTAGAACTTTAATCCTGTCCATTTTCTACCTCCTGGGAGGAACCTGAACAGCAGTGAAAAAACTTGACACACAGACTAGAAGAGATTTAAGACACAGCAGAGGCAAAGTAAGTGTCTGGTGCTAGTGATTCTCCAGTGGAGAAGCCACGGTATTAACCACAGCATGTAAAACAGCACTCATGAGGTACATAAGAGGTGACAAAATATTTGTTGAATAAACGAGTGAGTAAAATAATTTCCATTTTTCCATTCGTGTTCAACAGTTACATTTGACTACTTAAAGTTACACTTGACTATTATATTTCTTTTGTTGCCTTTAGACATTTTGTTTCTATTATTATACTTAAGAAATAATACATCCTGATTACTGGTTTTTATTATCTCTTCCTCTACAGCTGGACACAGAACATTTTCTTTGGTATCTTTAACACCAGAAAGCAGACAATGCTCAAGAATTTATGTTTAATTGATTTGCTTAATCTTAAATTCTGCATTCTTCAGCTTTTATAGTTGCTGCCATCAATTTATCAAGACCTGACATCTGCAAACCTTGCCCTTATTTTTCATCCAAAACTGAAATCACTCAACAAATATTTGAACATCTACCATATGCCACAGGCTACAAATAGACAAAAAAAAAAAAAAAAAAAAGTTTCTGCACTCAAGGACCTTACTATCTGACACAGACGTGTGTGTGTGTGTGTGTGTGTGTGTGTGTGTGTGTGTGTGTGTGTATGTATGGGCACACACATGCCACTACATCCATCCTTACCTTCCATTTTGTTTAAGACAGGGTTCTTTTGTTCTTCAGCACTGTGTATACCAAGCTAGCTGGTCTACAAGCTTCCAGAGACCCTTCTGTCCAACCCTCATGGTGCCATACAAGTACCAGGACTGCAGATACAGACTACTATAGCCAGCTTCTGTGTGGGTCTGAAGGATTCAGACTCAGGTCTTCACACTTTTATGGCAAGTACTCTATCCCAAAGAGCCGTCTCTTCAACCCCAGGTAAATGAATTATTATTATAGTACCATGTGTTATGATGGGCAAGATACATACAAGCTATTCAATAGCAGCAAGGATTACAAGGAGTTTACACTCTGCTTTAGAAGGCAACGACACATATGATAACTGCTAACCACCCAATGACTTAGTTGTTTTCCAAGTAAACTAGATTAATTCATACATTTTTACAATAAGATCTGATTTTGAAATAGCATTTTAGATTTTCATTCAATCAGCATTTCCTACTATGAGCCAAGTAACCCGAATAACATTTTCCCAGTGGTATCTCATTCAATTCCCACATTTTACAGATGAAAGGAGTAAGCCTGAAAGAATGCAGCGATTTCCCAAGTCTACACAGCTAGCTAAGTGGCAAAGCTAGTATTCATCATCATGTCTTCCAACTCCACGTCCAGGTTTGCCATACTATTCAGTCTACATAATGGAGCCATTTCCATGCCCTTATACTGAGTTTCTAATCCCATTATCATTTGTTCCATGGCATACAATACAATCACCAACTACTAACCTGAGAAGTGAGCATATCAGATCACACTGCACTAGCTCCTACTGGAGCACCCTGTGCTAAGAGGAGCCCAGATGGCTGGTGACTCTTTCAAGCTTTATTTTAACAGTGTTTTTGACCATTACATCTGATTAGCTGTTCACATGCTTAGCAATCCATTTAAATGACCGTTCCTGTCCTTTGACATTACTAGTGAGTTCAGTACAGTCTCGTCATCCATCAGAAGAATTTCTAAACGCAAACTTGATGATGATGATTCACACAGTTAGTTGAGAAAGGGAAATAAAACAGTGTGCATTGTTTTCTACAGAACTAGCATTGTTTGCAAAATCCAGAAACTGAGCAGTTGGTTGACTACTAACAAATAGGTTGCCCCTTGGTCCTTGAGCAAAAGACTGCTTGCTGCATCGTGATCAATGGCTGAGCATATAAGACTTCAAGTAGCAGTTGTTGTACTGTATGATTCCACACACTTACAGCAAGGAATCATTATGTAAGACAGGGGTGGGGGGAAACCAAAATCCTCACTCTAGAAAACATGTGACACTGCACCTGGTGTAAACTGGGTATTAATATACTAGATACATGTATACTGAGAAAATGGCTTTAAATCCTGTTGAAAACATCAGTTGCTGATTAAATTTGGAGTGAAAAATCTCAACCAAGGGAATCTACACTGGTTCTGTGAGGAACTCAAAAATACTATGGAATAAGTCGGTCAGGATGCATTCTAGAGTCAGAAACCATCAAAACTGCAGTGCGTAAACTGATAAACTGAGAAGGCATGAATTTAACATCTTATACTAAGTCATAAGACGGGCACCCCAAATGCTAATGAGCAAGCTTATTCGAAATAACAAAAACTAAAGAACTATGGAGTGTGGCTAACTTTACCAACCTGTTTCAATTATGTCCCCAACAACAGCAAGGTGGATACGGTTTCTAATTGAAACCTACAACTTACCATTTGGGTCTACTTAATACAGTGTGCCATAGACTTAAGTGTCAAAAATCTTAAAACCACTGACACTAATAACAATCGAGCCATTATAACACATTATCCGTTCAAAAAATGATAGTGTAAGGGGGAGACCTGACAACATGGGGCTGGAGGAGACCCAAACTGTACCAATTGGTCCAGATAAGAATTTTCCAAAATAAACCCCAGAATTACCAATGAAAAGGCAACAGTAAAAAGCTTAGCACACACAGCTTTACTGATCTCCAGCACAGGGGATGGGAGAGCTGAAGTCGCCTAGTGAAGCCTTTCACCTAGGACTCTACATTTATTGAGGCTGCTTTCCAAATGACGCTGGCAAATAGATAGATAGATAGATAGATAGATAGATAGATAGATAGATAGATAGAGTATAGTACTTCACGATAACTCTAAGAGAAAGGACTCAATTCCAGAGGCCCGCGAAGCCTCTTTACTTCACCAGAGACTACCCGAGGACCAATACCCCTCAAGTATATCGGTCGCAGGATCGCTGTCCCTTAGGGATGGTACACACACACACACATACTCCCTCCCCTCACAACCTGGACCACCCCGGATAGAGGTGCAAGGAAAAATGAGTTCAAGCTCCATCACACAGAGCTCCACACAGCTCACCTCCTGAGGCAAAGAGCACCTTTCCCTCAAGACAGCGTGTAGTGACAGATATATCACCTATGCAGAAAAGGGGACATGAAGGCATCTTCTCAGGCCGGGCCCGAAACTGGGGTCCCAGCAGAAGCAAACTTTTCCTCTCCTTGCCCCAGAGCCTCCCAGGACCCCCGGACTACTCCCTGCCCGCGAAGCCCCGCCCCGGGTCCGTCCCCCCAGCCCGCGCCCCTCTTGGCCTGTGCGCGCGCCCATGCCGGCTCTCAAGCGCGCCTCCGCGGCTGGCCCGGCCGGCAGAGGGCGGGGTCGCTCACCGGTCCGCAGCTCGTGCTTGACAGTAAGGAGCTGCTCGCCGCCGTGGCCGCTGTCCCCGCTGGTGCCCGCGCCGCCGCCGCCGCTGCCCTCCCCCTCCATCTTCACCCTCTTTCCGATCGCGCGGGTCGCTCAGATGGGAACCTGATGGGACAGCAGACACCCCGTGTCTTCACAGCTCCAGGAGCCGAGCTGCCGCAGCGCCACAACTCCGACACTGAGACGAGTCTCTTTCCCGCTCTGGCCGCCCAGCTCCTCCGCCTCCTCCCCTCAGCGGGCACCGCTAGTACGGCGCAACCCCGCGCCCTGCGCCTCCACCTCCTCCTCCAGGCCGCTCCGCCCACAGCCAGCCCAGGAGACAGCCCTGAGCCACCAGCGCTATTGGGCGCAGCGCGCGCGCGTCTGCCAGCGCCCGTTCCCATTGGGCAGCCTGTCCGGACGTTTCACGAGTCGCCCCGCCCTGCTGCTCGAATTGTTGTTGCTTGGCGGGGAGGCAGGAGAGGGAGGAGCGCGAACGCTCCGATTGGCAAGACCAATGATTCGGCCCCACCTACTCGCTTTGGTGCGCACGCGCAGGCAAGACCTTCCCTCCTCTGACCTCCCCACTATGGTCACACCCCTTATTCCCCAGCTTCTATCTGTTAGTAAACAGTGTCTAGTAGTCAGGAGGCGCTCCCGACCTCTGATTGGCTACTGCAGAAAGAGGCGGGGAAAGACGATTGGACTGCTTGGTCCGCCAATCACCATGGACAAAGGAGGGTGCTGGAGAGAAGCACTTGTTACCCACGTGTTTGCGCGCGCGCGGGCGTCTGAGGGTCTTAGGCAATGATCCACAAATGTATGACTGTCTGGAAGATGCCATGTCCTCGAATGATATCATTCGCTGTAGTTAACACTAAATAAATTAAATGGATTTTGTGTTTAAATACAGGTAGGGGCCTGCAAGATGGTTCTATGGGTAAAAATGCTTGCGGCCAAACGTGGACAACCAACACCGCAATTCCCATATAGTGAAAGAGAACCAACAAGTTGCCCTCCGACCTCCACACAAGCTTTAAGGGCAAGCATCACTCACACAAGGCAAACATAAATTACGTTTACAAATTAAATACAGGTAGTTCCTACACACAAAAAGTCAAGGTTCTGGCGCAAGATGAAAAATCTGGAATAAAAATTATTACTTTTTCTTTTATTTCTTTTCCTTTCTTCTTTTTGTAGCTCAGTCTAGCCTTGACCCCCTGGTCTGTCTGCTGGAATTAGGAGTATGTGCCACCATCATGCCATACTTATGACGTGTTGGGGATTGAACTCCAAGCTTTCTGAATGCTAGGCAAGCATTCTACCAATTAAGCTACATCCACGTTCTAATTTTTCATGTTTAAAAAAGTCAGAGTGTAGAGAAACATAAAATAAGATACAATTTCTGCTCCTGAACAGCTATTAATGGAACTTGAGAAATGGACAGCAGGTATACAGGCACAGGAAACTCCAAAGAATTTAAACAAAACTGTGGAGCAGTATCAAGTATTAGAAACTCACACAGATGGCAACGATTATTCTCAAGGCTTTTAAGGCAAAAAGAAAATCTGGATAGCCAATTTAAAGGACAAGTAAGACAAAAATACCACTGGAGATATTTCCCAGAGGTAACTGTGGGCCTAGGTCTAGAGGAGATCAAACACAGGTAAGCTAATTGGTAGGCTACATGAAGTGTAAGGGAACCACCTGTATAGGAAAGGTAATTTATCTTTATTTCCCTTCTTGTAAAAAATCACCTGACAGAAGCAATGTAAAGAATGGGATTTGCCAGGGGTGGTGGCACTGGTCTTTAATCCCAGCACTCAGGACCCAGAGGCAGGCAGATCTCTGCAAATTCAAGGCCAGCCTTATCTACGTATCGAGTTCTAGGACAGCCAGAGCTACACAGAGAAACCCTATCTTGAAAACATCAAAAAGAGAAAAAAGAAAGACCTGGGCATGGTGGAGGGGGCTCACATTTTGAAAATAAAGTGTATCATGGAGAGAAGAGGCATAGTGGCAGGATCAGGAGATCACTCGGTCACATTGTATCTGTAGTCAGAAGCAGACAGAGCTAAACCATGGTACTCAGCATTCTCCTAGGTATTAAATCTAGGAGCCCTGCACAGGGGTTGGGACACCCAACTAGGGCAGATCTTCCCTGTTAAGCCTCCCTGGAGATGCCATTAAAAAACACCCAGAGGTGTTTCTTCTAGGTGGTTCTAAACCCAGTCAAACTGAGTATGAAGATGAACCATGTCCGTAAGACAATGACTCTTAAATGTTACACCGAACTGCAGATATTATTTAGTACAGAAGTCCCATGCACTAGTTAGAACAGCAAAGTCACTTTTTTATAACTTGTTTTATCCCATGAGGCTGAAGGGAAGAGAGGACTCTCAGGGAAAGAATTTACTGCAAGTGTAGCACTGACAGCTTAACTTCTGTAGCAGAAATAGGTGATGATGAGAAGAGAAGAGAGTTGAGCATAAACAATACAAAAATGATCTTCTAAGTTGCACATAGATTAGATGAGGGAAGAGCAGGCTATCTTCCTGTCAGAGGCCAAATAGCAAATTCAAGGCTTTGTGAGCCATAGCTCTCATTTATAACTGCTCAATTCTGTTGGAAAGCAGTCAATAAAAACCAGAAAGACAATAATGCAGGGCTGTATTCCCCTAAGATGTCTTAATGGATATTGGAATTTGAGTTTCACATGCCATAATATATTATTGTTTTAATGTCTTTTCAATCATTCAAAAATAAAAAAAAAACAAACCTCATCCTTAGTTCATAGGCCATTAAAAAATAGACAACGGTCTTTATTCGGCAGTCTCCATAGTTGGCAGATTTTTGTGTCAAAGAACCATCAAAGAGAGAGTGAAGCCATTTAGGAGCCCCCATTAGATCACTGCCACAGCTCCCTGGGTGAACCTGCTCGGGATGCCTGTTTTGCTACACTGTAACTACATACTTACTGGTGCTATTGAAAGAAAATTTTGAAATAGGCCCAAATTAATAAAAATAGCAGGGCCCTGTGATTCCTTTTCCTTAACCTAAATAGTTAAAAATGCCTGTCCACAGGTTTGGGCCCAGTTAATTAGTTACAGAGGATGTGGAGTTACAAGACAATGGCCTGTTGAATCATCCAAGAAACTGATTGACCATGAAAGATAAAAAGTATACAAGGACATCCTTAGAAGAACAGAGATATGTCCAAATGAGTAATGGGACATCTGGTGTTCTTCCACCCTTCCCCCTTTTGGGCCTCCTTGGCCATACAGCCTGCTGATGTTCAAAAATGTGTACCAATCATGTGTACCCATGAAAAAATCTCCCACTTCCCCCACTCCTTGCCTATAAAAGTCCTAATCCTTAGAGCCTCCGAGTTAGTCCCTCTGTCTCCTATGTGAGATATGGCGATATGGGCTGGCCCAGAGCTCTGATATTAAACTGCCTCATGTGTTTGCAGCAAGCCGGTCTCTCATGAGTTTTTGGGTGGGCGCCATCCTGAGACTTGAGTGGGAATCCCCCTTTAAATTTTTTTCACTATGTGGAGCCAAGCAAGGGCTGTGTGCAATTGTTCATTGATTCATGCAACAACTTTCACTGCTATTATGTGCCCATTTTTGTGGTAGGTGTCAAGGACACATTGTACACAAAATAGATGCCATCCTGTTCCTTATAGAGATTACCATTTAAGAATAGAAATAAAATGTAGGTAATCACATACATTAAGAAGTTGCAAGTTTTTCATTATGCTCACACCATAAATGGAAATCATCGTACTGTACAGGATGCATCAGGAATACCTGTTTAGGTTAGAGTTGCTGGAAGGCTGTTGTATGGAAGGTTTTTTTTTTTTTTTATTCAGAATCTTTAGAGATGCATAAGATTAACCAGAACTTTGAAAAAAAAAACTGTCCTAATGCGCGCCAATCTCATTTCCTCTTCTTGGGCAAACAGGAAGAACTTTTTTCTTTTTTCAGTTCTTTTGCAGCTAGGTTCTTATGACAGTTGACCAGTGGGCAGACACGACCAGACACTTTCAAAACTAGCCAAATAACCCCATGCATAATTGTAGTCTCTCACACTAGCTTTGCCTTCTGCAGCAACCACACAGGCTTCTCCCTTCTCTCTGTCTCTGTCCCTGTCTCTCTCTCTCTCTCTCTCTCTCTCTCTCTCTCTCTCTTTCCCTTTCTCTCTCTCTTTCTCTCTTTCTCCCTTCCTCCCCCTCTCTCTCCCTCTCTCTCTTTCATATTGTTTTGGGGTTTTTTGTTGTTGTTGAGACAGGGTCTCACTATATATAGCTCTGGCTGTCCTGGAACTCACTCTATAGACAAGGCTGGTCCAAATTCCCACAGATCTGCCTGCCTCTGCCTCCCAAATACTGGAATCAAAGGCATGTGCCACCATGCCCAACAAGCCACGTTTTGAATATGGAGGTACTTAATTTTGGAAGAACTCCACCCCCAGGCTGGGTTCTCACTGGAAGAATAACTACCTGACCTGCAATAAGTCTTTTAAGTATAATCTACTGAGGTGGTGGGATGGTTACTACAAAAGCATAGTATTTCACAGGGGCATTGCTCAGGGGAAGAAAGTTTTAGGATAACGTTCAGAGACAGATAAAGAACCTGTTGCACTTGAGAGACCAAGAGGAGGCCAGTGGAGTCTTTATTACCATGAGAAGAGCATGCTATGAGATGTATAGGCAAAGACATAATCACAAAGTATATGTCTGGTCTTATTAATATTTATAAGATTTATCTATCCATGAAAGAGATTTAAAGTGGAGAATGATATAATTGGGACAGTGTTTTTAAAAGGTTACTCACTGTATGTGTGTAGTGTATATGTGTGTGTGTAGTGTGTGTAGTGTATGAGTGTATGTGTGTAATATGTGTGTATAGTGTGTGTGTGTGTGTAGTATGTGTATGTGGTGTGTGTGTAGTGTGTGTGTGTGTGTGTAGTATGTGTGTGTGGTGTGTGTGTAGTGTGTGTGTGTGTGTGTGTTTGAGAGAGAGAGAGAGAGAGAGAGAAAGAGAGAGAGAGAGAGACCTGAAATTGACCTCTGACCCCTATATATAGATAGGTCAGTTGGTATTCACAAGCAAGCTGGTGACCTGGCTTACTGAGGTATTGCACTCTATATAAGTGTGCCCGCTCCCTATCCCTGGATGTCTTCTGCCACCAACTAGGTGGAAAATGAGGACCAACACCTGAAATTGTCCTTTGATCCCTATATGTCCCGGTACTCACTGTGGTGGGTAGCCAGTCTAGTTGGCCCATGAGCTACCAGGAATTTTCTTGTCTCTGCTTCCCATTTGCCATAGGAACACTGGGAACATAAATGTGAACCCAGGCTCTGGGAATCTGCGCTCATGCCCTCATGCTAGTGCAATGAGTGCTTTACCCATTGAGTTTTACTCTCATATCCCCAGATCTGCATATTCTACTTATTTCTAGATAATTCTAAAACTGCAGAAGAGTTGCACAATTGACCAAGCTTAGAAATAAGGATGAGTGTTACCTTTCGTACCCAACACTGTGCTGAGTGACAGGAAAGGACAGAAGGGGTGAGTTAGGGACTTGGGAGAACTGGGAACACATTGAAACAGCCACTGACGAGCACTGGGGTCTCAAATGGAGTTAGGCACCCTGAATCTCATGGTGTGTCTTTCTCTAGCAATATACATTTGCCTTTGGACAGCAATTAGGCGACAACCTGGCTCAAGTGAATGATCCAAGGCCTAAGTGAGAAACAAAAGCTGTGGAAGGTGGAGGGGACAGGTCACGTGAGGGAGCAGAATGAATGGAGTTCAGGAGCTGGTGGTAACACAGGTACACAGGTGAGTCTCCAACCCCAACTGCATCATGGGATTCCCTTCTTGAAATACCTTTAAGAGGAGAAAAGATAAATACTTGAATAATTTGCCCCAAGTGAGACCTGAACTTTGGGGTTTTCCTAAAGCCACCCCCACAGTAAATATAATGTACATCTGGGTTGTAAGGCACTGCTCTGATGTATGTAGCCTTTCCATTAGAGGATGATACGTAAGAACCAGTGGAATTTTGAAAAACTAGCAGCTTTCCAGAGGTGGTATCACGATTAGATAGTATAAGGAAAGACATCATAAAGCCAGGTTTATATATGTAATTTGTGGAGGGGTCTGCCCCACACTAGCCCATATGGCTCACAAATAAAAGACACAGAAACATGGTATTTCTATTAACAAGCTGTAAGCCTAAACTGAGCAGGAGCTGAGCTACTCTAACCTACATCCCAGCCACAGGCCCAGTGTTACTTGCCAACTGACTTGCTTTGTTTGTTCTGCTCCACGTGTGTCCTCAGGGTGGTTTTCTTTTGTCCACATGCTCATGGTCCATTCTCATGGTTCATCCTGCCTTATGCCAACCTCCTTCTTTCCCTACTTTATTCCTTCTCTCGTGGTCCCTACCTGAGACCTCCCTACTCAGTCTCAAGTCGCACCTTCCTCTCTCCTGCCCAGTCACAGGCTCTAGCCTTTTCTTATCCAATCAGAGGTTAGAGGAGAGCATTCTCTACAGCACATTTACGATGTCAATATAATGCCCATGTCCAGACTGCAAACTGATCTTGGGATGAATCTTGGGTCAGAACTCAGCATCTGAATACTGAACACATTGCACTAGACCAACCACACCATAGGCTGAAAACAATGAATAAAATGACTAGAAATGTAACCAACTAGATCGAGGTAAGAGTGACATCAAGAAGTCAGGGGAGAAAATTAATGAAAAATGGAGACAATTAGTGCACTTTGGGCTGTATGTAGCAACTGTAACTTAGGAAGCCATCACTACCCTAGGAGATGGGCATGTGAAGAGATCAGGATCTGTCCACAACACGTTTAGAAAGTGAAAATTTTCAAGAGAAGTCAGGTCTCTGCTAAAGCTGAAAAGAATCATCAAGAGGAAAGCTTAAAAGTATTCATATTCTCTTAAAATTGACTTTTCCTTTGTTTGGGGAATAGACATCTTTACTCAACCTCTGAGTTGTAAGCAGTCATCTGTGGTACCATTCCATGTAGCTTCATAGATTTCAGCTACATCCCTTTTATTGGCATGGGGGCTGAAGCCCACAAGAGGCCTGACACTGTTGTTGGGCAGTGGCCTGTGAGAGGTAGCTGGGTACCTAGTCGAATAGGCTTTGAACCCCAGAAACCCTCAGGGATGGTAGGAGTTTGGCCTTGCTCCTGGACCCCTGGCTCCTTTCACATAGCTATAGCCCTTCCCACAGAGAGGTTAGTGGCCATCAGTCATGTAGCACAGGTAGAGGGCGTGACTACAGGCCACAGAGACTCAAGACAGAGCTCCATATTCATGAGATACCTAAAGGCCAGAGGGCATAGTCAATTAACCATTCCTTCCCAGATCTTCCTCCTTGCAAAAGGTATTTAACCTCAGGGCCACCCTGAGAATACAGGGTATAGCTTCATCCATTTTCCACCATGACAATAAATATCTTAAGACCATGGACAATCTCTTTTCTTTGGGGCCCACCATGGGGAACCGTAGTCTTCAACTACAGAGCCGCAGTCTAATCTCCCACCAACCTCTCTATGCTCCAGCCATAGAGACCCAGCCAAGTGAGTCGCCATGACCAAGAGTCTCATCTCTGTGGGGCACAACCAGAGCTTCTCCCCCTCACCCCTTTAGCTATGGGTCAATCCAGCCCAAGGGTCCAAGAACCAGTGGTTCCCGGCTGCCTCCTGGCCCGGGGAACCCCAAACCCAAGAGCTCTCTGCAGGACCTCAGACTGTGTTCCCTCACCCCAGAGCGAGGTCCTGCAGCTTCCCACAGCCCCAGCGCTGGCCTGGAGTGAACACAGTCAAATTCCTGCTCCTCTACCTCTCTGAGCTGTGGCCCCAGTCCCTGGGAGGGGCAGACACAGGACCCACAACTCAACCTAACAGGACCCACACCCACACCCACCCAACAACTGGTGGAGGATGTGGACAAAACCAGCTTCAAGTATACCCCTGTTGGAGGCCCACAAGCCACTACAACTTGATGAATCTCCTTTCTCAGGTACTGAAAGCAAGAAGCTCCTCACTTTGGGATTTGCAAGTGGACAATGCCTAGACTCATTGCATTAGATGTAGTAGTCTAACTCTGAAATGTCCCCACAGACTCGTGTTCTTAAATTCTTGTTCCCCAGTGGGTAATACTCTTTTACAGAAAGGCTGTGGAACCTTTAGGACAATGGTTCTCAACTTATGTGTCTCAACCCCTTTGGGAGTCAAACAACTTTTTTACAGGTGTTGCCTAAGACCATCTGAAAACACAGATATATACATTATGATTCATAGCAGCAGCAATATTACAGTTATGAAGTAGCAACAAAAATAATGTTATGGTTGGGGGTCACCACAACTGTATTAAAGGGTCACCACATTAGGAAGGTTGAGAACCACTGATCTGGGATGATGGATATAGAAGAACTGCATGTGAACCTTTGAAAATAATCCTGCTCCCTGGCCCCTGCCCTACTCTCTGCTTCCTGGTCTGCTGCAGTGTGAACAGTCTCCAATACAGACTCCTACTGCCCTGAACCAAGCCATTCCAACATTCATCCTCTGGCATTCTTTTTCTGAAATTATGAGCTGCAGTACATCTTTACTCCTATAAAGTGTTTCTCACAGGATTGGGTCACAATAATGCAAAGTAGAATATATCACACCGCACCTTAACTCTACCAAAATAGCCCAGTATGTGCTCAGATGAAAATGAATGTCTTTAGGGGTTGGGGGAAGCCGTGGATGGTGGTTCACACCTTTAATCTCAGCACTCAAGAGACAGAGGCAGGTGTATTTCTATGAGTCAAAGACCAACCTCATCTCCATAGTGCTAAAAAAAAGTCAAAAACTACATCCGCTGATCCTGATGCTCTTTTGACCCTGTCAGATCTTTACTGTCTGATATTGATCCAGTCAGTGTAAGGGACTAAGTATAGGATTCAGAGGGCAGTAATCAATGTCAAATTCATACTGAAGATCTTCCATTCTCTGCTGACGTTCCCATGATGCCTCTGTTAGGGAGTCAGAATTTCCAGAGGTAGGATCTCAGATCTGAAGGTATCTCAGTAAGGGGACAATAGCAAATAAACTGTTTCTCACTCTGCCATCTGGTACCCTAGACAGAACCTAGAGGTACTGAGTTCTAGACTAAATCAGAAGACTCAAGTCTGAAAGCTTGGTTCCACTGCTCAGTGAGCTAGTCCTTGGCTGTAAGAAGCCACACAGGCAGGGCACATCTGCAGTTATTGGTGGAAGATACAGAAGCAGTTTTACTCTTTTGCCTTTCCCTCTCCCTGTTCCAAAAGCAACGGAGAAACAAAACAAAGCAAAATTGTAGCTGGGGGGTGGGGAGAGCCACCCTATTTTTTTTAATGAAACAAGGAAACTCTGAGAACCTCAAACCACAAACCATCAAGTATGCCTGCCAGATACTGCAGAGTTAATGAAACACTCAACACTGACACACCCTGCCTCCAGCCTCGAGTAGAAAATGTCTCTTTGGAGATCAGTGTCACAGGCTTAAGGGACAAAATCATTGGCCCTT
>JANHMN010000022.1:28020528-28046080 GCA_030674055.1 Rhabdomys pumilio | reverse complement strand
AGAGAGAGAGAGAGAGAGAGAGAGAGAGAGAGAGAGAGAGAGAGAGAGAGATGTAGGAGTGTTGGAGAGCCATACAGGTATGGAGAGCAGTAGCAGGTAACAACTTTTATTTAGAGTTAGCTAATTGGGAAACAACTCTCTTTGTCTCTTTGTATGGGCATATTGTTATTGAGCATTACCAAACATATAAAGCCTTTGATTAATCTTTAAGCATTAGAGTCTCATTTTCTTACTGGGCCCGCATGGATGTCAGGATGGTCTGGGCAATGCCCAGCCTTGCGGAGACAGCGTGGAAGATTGGCAGAGCCATCTCCCATGCTGGCATCTCATGGGTGGCAGGGCTGGTGTTTCTGGCTGGCTGTTTCTACCTGCAATGCACACGTGGCCTCTAGCCACAGAACATGGTGGCTGAGCTAGGCAGAGTCACCGCAGCTTAGATAGTCAGCTTCACTAGTGGCCAATTTAAATAATTACTACAATACTAGGCATGTTATCTGTTAGGCATGGAGGATCTAGAGAGGTGGAGGCAAACGGATCGGGAATTTAAGGTCATCTTCAGCTTTGTGGTGAATTAGAAGCCAGTCTAGACTCTGCAAGGCTTTTCTCATCCAGTCGGTGATGACCTACCCCAAATAAGCAAGAGCTATGCCACACTGAACTTTCAGGTTGTTACAAATACAACAATGAATACTGATGTACAAATTTCTGCTTGCGTCCTTGCTTCCAGTTCTTGCAGCTATCTACCCTAGAGTAGAACTATTGGATCGTGTCACAATTACATGTTTAAGTTTTTGAGGAAACTCTAGAGACTAGAATTTGAAATTGTAGATGAAATTTGGATGGTACATATACGAAATCTGAGAGGGATTTCTGTCTATAGACATATATTCAAAGTTCTTAGTCAACCATCAAAGGAATAGCAAATGAGGGGCTAGAGGGATTGCTCCAGTTATTGGGAATCTGATGCTCTTTACTTGTCTCCATGGTTACTACTCATGCATTTGATCATGGGATCCCCTGGGATTGAAGATGATTGTTAGCTGCCATGTAGGTGCTAGGATCTAAACCTGGGTCCTCAACAAGAATAGCAAGTATTCTTGACTTAACTATTGAGCTATATCTTGATCATATGTTTTTATGTTTTAAGCTCAAGTTAATGATTAGAGAATATCACTTTTAACAATTTCTCTATTTTAACCAACATCTTGTTAAACAATCATTTTCTAAATAGGCTTTGAGTATTACCATGGGACTGGTGTACAAAAGTGGGATCCTAGAGGAGACATTTTAGATTGTATGGCAACGTTCAGGAAACATATGTATGTCTTTGCATACATCATATTAAATTCTTCTGAGATGCAAAGGAAATATAGGAAAACAGTTCAGTTTTCACTCATCTATTCAAAAGAATTTATTAAGGAAGTACTAGCTAGGTATGGTGGCAATGCCCATGTTCCCAGCATTTAAGAGACAGAGGCAAGAGGATTAGGAGTTCAAGTCCATCTTGAGCACATAGTGAGTTTGAGGCATAATCTATGCCACATGAGACCCTGTCTCAAAAAAGGGGGGGACTATCTTTGTTCTATGTTCCACATAATTGAATGAATGTCATGTTCATAGCAAAAGCAGCACTTAGAAGAAATCAAGAGGCCCATCAAATGTGTGCTGGCTAATTCTGTGCCAACATGACACAAGTTAGAGTCATCAGAGAGGAGAAAACCTCAACTGAGAAAATGCCTCCATAACATCAAGCTGTAGGCAAGCTTCTAGGGCATTCTTTTAATTAGCATTTGATCAGGGAAGGAAGGGCTCAGCCCCTGGTTGTGAGACATCCCCCCCCCCTAGGCTGGTAGTTTGGGGTTCTATAAGAAAGCAAACTGAGCAAGTCATGGGGAACAAGCCAGTAAGCAACATTCTTCCATGGCCTCTGCATCAGCTCCTGCCTCCAGGTTTCTGATTTCCTTCGATGATGGTCTATGGTATGGCAGTGTTAGGCAACTAAACACTTTCCTCCCCAAGTTACTTTTGGTCATAGTATTTTATCACAGCAATAGTAGTCCTAATCAAGGTACCTGACAGCCAAGTACTAACTTTCAAATGGCTGCATACTAATTAGCCGGCAATCATAAGACATTCATGGCCTAAGTGCACACATACTTTTTGAAGACTGAAGGACTTCAGCTGGGAGACAGATTTCCTTATGCTATTGTAAGAATCACCATACACATATATATGGCTTTATATAGTGGCTTAAAACAGCACAGCCTCCATATGTTCTTGGAAATCAGAAGTCTGCACTGAATCTTTCAGATTAAAATCAATTTTTCATCAGGGCTGTGATATGTGGGGAGGCTCTAGGGAAGAAACTACGTCTTTGCCCTCTGGATTCTAAAGACCATTTGCATTCCTTGGCTCATGGCCCCTCTCTATCTTCAAAGACCATTTTTATAGTCTCCATATCTTGTCATATCTCCCTCCTCTCTGACCCTCCTTAGAATGACATTAGGCCCACCCAGAAAACCCACCATTAGCTCCCTATCTTCAGACCCTCAATCACCTCTCTGAAGAGCCTTTCACTGTATCAAGTGACAATATCACAGTTACAGGGATTGGTGTATGGATGCCTCATGGGAGGAGAAATTACTTGGTCTGCCACTGCTGGGTAACATTTGAAAGAATAGAGAAGAAAGAAATTCTGATAGACCTCTATTTGACCACAAATATGCAAAGATCCTTTCTTCCTTTGGAGTAAGTCCAAAACAAAACATAAAACCTGCCCCCTCTTTTCCTTTAAGAGAGGTTCAGGGCCCAAGGGTTGAAGTGTGTTGTCTCCATTCTTCATTCTCTTTTATTCTGTTCCTCTTGGACTTGCACTTAAAGACCTTAGAGATGATACCACGAAGCTTGTTATGGTGATACATCAAGGACATCATTGAGAAGAAATCTTACCTCATCTTACCTCTCGGGATAAAAAATATGACTCGCTTTCAATGTGTAGAGGTGGTGATACTGTAATTAGATATTGCCCAGTCTTTACTGTGCTCCATAAGATCGAAGCCAGTGCTTAGAGGTTTGGTGGTATCAGTTGATCACACTCTCCTTACCATTCAAGGCTGGAAACTGATTGATTAAAGGCAGACCCAACCATTCAAGGCTGGAAACTGATTAAAGGCAGACCCAACCATTCAAGGCTGGAAACTGATTAAGGGCAGACCCAAAGGCCCCAGTATAGTTGATGTTCAGAGTTGGCTGTGTCATCCAGAACACACGTGCTGGTGAACTTTGATGGATATGTAGGTTATGGCCCTTTAGCTCAGGTGTTGTATGCCCTGTTCACACATAGAGACATGTTTAGGGGCCTGCCTTAAGCAGGTCTCCTCCACATCAGAAAGTCTGCCTTATCTCACAGCTAAAACACAGAGAGAAATACTGAAAGAGGGCATCCTCTGGTGCTGAACCAGATATCATATTGTGAGCAAGAAACAAAAGAACACATATCCTAGAGTTCCTTCCTAAAGAATGGAGACCCCCATCGCTCATATGCCACACAGATGTTGTCAATGTTTCTTCTTTTTAATTTAATAATAATAATAATATAGTAACCTGGGCCAAAGACATGAGTCACTCGGTAAAGTACTTGCCATACAAGCATGAAGACCCGAGTCTGTATCCCATGATCCATGTTAAAAACTGGGCAAAGAGTCTGATCCTGGGAGCTCACTGGCTAGCTAGCCAACACAAAAATGGGGGGAGGGGGCTTCAGGTTCATTTGTCTCCCTGTCTCAAGGCAATAAGGCAGAAAGTAATAGATCAGCACACTGATGGCCCCTCCTGACCTCTGCATGTGTGTTCACGGATGCATGCTCTTGAACATGCATGTACACATACATGGCAAAAAAAAAAAAAAAAAAAACTTATGTTTTTTTTAAATAAAAAAAAAGTGTTTTAGCCTTGGAGCTTTAAACACTGTGTCTAAAAACCTTCCCATGGCTCACTACTAAAGTATCATTCAGAATTCATGTCCACTACCACCTCACAGGGTCACGTCCACGATCCCTCCTAGCGTAGTAGTGCCCCTTCCACTCGTCGCTCTCCCCTCATCCCTCTCTTGTCTTCACAGCATGAACTTTCTGGAATGATCTTGTTTATGCATTTATTTGGTTGTTGCCCATCCTCTTTCCCCCTTCTAGAATGAGGAAACCCCCAGGTTCCACAGAGGACAAGGGCTTCTCTTATTATCCTTTATTACCTCCCCAGTACTCAACACAGTGTCTGGCACATAGAAGAGCCAACCACTGTCACTGGTGAATGAATGATGTGTGTTTCCTGATCTCCCGGGTACCCCACTTCTATTAAATTCCAAGTGTTAACAATGCTCCCCTCTGCTATTCTTCCTTTTACCCTTTTTAAAAAAAAAAGATGTGTGTGTGTGTGTGTGTGTGTGTCTACATTTGCTTATGTGTACTAAAGACATACATGCAAATGCTCCCAGAAATGAGAAAGCATCAGATTCCCTGGAACTGAGCTTAGAGGCAGTTGTGAACCTCCTGATGCAGGTACTAGGTACTGAACCCAGGTCCTCAGTGTAAACATTGAGTGTTCTTGCCTGCTGACTCATCTCTCCAGCCTTCCTTACCTGTATCTTTTTCTACATCCTCCTCACCTTCAATGGAGTCTCTCAATGCTGTGTCCAAAGCTCTGCTGGGCCAATAGTATGCACTTATCCAAGCCACCATATTAAGTAGCCTTTTGAGACTGATACTTCACGAATACATTTTAACAATATTTAAAACCTTGGCTTTCCTCCACCACCCTATATAAGACAGGACTGGTCATAGGGTCCAAGCTGGCACAGCAGATCGTGAGATTCACCTGGGAAAGTTAAAGGTTCACAGGCAGTCTCACAATTTGTATTAATGTTTAAGAGTAATTGTGCTTTCTGTCCTTCTCTGTCCCACCCTACCCATGGGTGTCTCTCCTGAATCTTGCATACTGCTTTCTTCTCTATAAGCCCTGTGTTCCGTGCTAACTCTACTAAACCCATGGATGGTTAGCAGGAGGTTGGAGGGAAGGAACGTAGGGCCTAGGGCAGAGCAGGGATACAGACAAAGAGAGCAATTCCTCCCCTTAGCTTTGTTCTGACCTCACAATGTTTAACTCTCTGTGTATCAAAGGTTGTTAAGGAAAATGTGAGGTTTTGTGCTTATCAGAGGGACTAGGATGTGGCTTGTTTGAAAGTTAAGGGAGTTGCCATCTCTTCTCTCTCCTAAAAAGGCCCTAAAAGTCCACCCCTTGATGCTTCAGCCATAGAGTCCTCAAGGACCACTCGAGGGCCAGCCCTGGTCAGCCCTGCTGTGATTTCCTCTTCCTCAGCAGTCACCTCCACTCTGTAGGTCCTCCGTGCTATGTTGGCCGCTCTTGTGGGTCAATATTTTGTAGGTATTCAGATGCTCTGCCCGACTGAGTGGCCTCAATACCCTATAAATACCATTTAATAAATAAAGATGCTTGGCTATCAAAATTCCCCCTAAACAACACAGGACTGATCCCAGGGTCCAAATTAAGGCAGCATCTATAGTGGCTGCAAATCATGAGTCCCACTTAGGAGTGTTAGAGGCTCAAAGAGAATCTATAATTTGCTACAATATAGGTGGAAGTGGTCTTATCACTTGGTCTCGTCTTTATAGGTTGAAAAAATGGAACCTCAAAAAAGTTCGAGTAACTTGACCTCTATCTTTTGCATCTTATCTGTGCCTAGAATCAGACATTGCTTTTAAAACCACCTTTACCCATTCAGCACATATTTACTGACAATCTACTACTGTGTGCCAGGATCTATGTTCTCTTCAGAAGCCTCTCTGTTTAGCAGAAGAGACAGCCCTGTCTGGTTAATGAGACAATCCAGGGAAGGAGCATCTAACCCAGCTGGGACTGGGGGAAGAGAGTTAAGGTCAGAGGAGGTGTCTTGGGGAAGTGACAGATGAGTGGAACCTCTAAGGGTGAGGGGGAGGTGTTAGTTAGGCAAAGGGCCAAAGGAAGCTGTTCCAGGCAGAGAAGGCGAGCTGGAAGAGGAGAGAACAGGGCCCTGTTGGGAATTGCAAGTAATTATTGAGAATTTAGCATATGTGCCAAATACTGTTGCCAGCTCTAGGGTTATACAAAATAAAAAAATAAAAATAAAAAAAAATAAACCCAAACAAACAAGGACCCTGCCTTCAAGGAATTTACAGTAAAAGATAACTGAGAAGGTGACTATTTGGAACCTTGGGTTCCGTTTCAGTTGACTGGGAATATGGTTCGACATTCATTTTTCTTCTCTTCCAGAGACACCTCCAGCTTCTGTGGTAAGTTCCACATTTCGGTATTCTGGGACAGGGTAACTACCTCAGGAAGAGAAAACTTAAAAATGGATAGCAGGACCTGTGTTGAAACCTGGAACTTAAGGCAGAGGTTGTCCAAGAGAGAAAATGCTTCCAGATAAAGATGACAGCTATGGTCAAGAAGAAGAAACACATGACCTTTTCAATAGAGTCACTCTCAGTAGGTAGGAGTCTCGGTCAGCTACATTGACCTCTGCTCTCAGAGTCTTAGAATATTGACTTTATCAGGCAAACCCAGCTGTGCATGTGCATATAGAGATAAACCTTCTAAGGGCAAAGTACGACCCACTTGAAGCCACATACATTCAGAGGAACTGCATCTTCCCTCAGGAAAGAAAGTCCTTGACCTTCCTGTTGCAAGGCCAGCCCTGTCTCTGTCAAGGTAAGTTTTTAATTGTCAACCTGACACACCTGGGAAGAGGGACCCTCAACTGTGAAACTGTTTCAACTAGATTGACCTGTGATCATGTCTGTGGGGCACTGGCTTGACTGATAATTGATGTAGAAAAGACCAGTCCATTGTGGGCAGCACATTCCCTAGGCAGGTTCAGCAAGAAAGTTAACTGAGCAGAGCCAGAGAGCAAACCAGGAAGCCTCGGTTGCTGACTGAGCTCTGGTCCTGACTTCCCTCAAAGATAGAGTGTGACCTAGAAATGTTAAGTCCAAACCTTTGCTTCACAAGTTGCTTTTGATATTTATGATATTTATCACAGCAAGAAAAAAAAAAAAGAAACAAAGCAAACTAGAAAAATCTTCCACTTTGTGGTGAATGGCATCTCTCTGAATGGAGTGAGAGAGAAATAGGACCTTTCTTTGGATCATAAGATAAAAACCAGGCTCAAAAAAACCAAAAAAAAAAAAAAAAAAAGAGAGAGAGAGATAAAAACCAGGTTAGTTGATGATGATGAATTCCAGGAAGTATACTCAAAAAACATGGGGTATTTATTGTTAAACATGTGGTATTTATTGTTAAACATGGGGTACTCATTGTTCTGGACCCTGAAGTAACTGCACTCCTTTACCTCTTCTAAAACTGCACTTTCCCTCAATCTTCCCAGGATTCCCTTGGCTTTACCCACTGCCCTAAAGTTCCCTTCTTATCTCCTAGGGCCTAGCAACTAAGAAACTCTAATAATAGAAACTTTCAAATGTACCACTTGGGAATAGTGTAAACTCTGCCTTGAAGAAAAGAAAAACAAAAACAAAAAAAGAGTTACCAGGCAGAGAAAAAAAAAGGCAACAACTAAAGCCACCTAGTAAAAACAAAACAAAACAAAAATAAAACAACCACAAAAACAAAAACAAAAACAAGAAAGGGGAAGCCCAGAACAGGTTTTTATGGGCTGAGTCCTTGGTTCCTATCCTGTCTGACTTGCTTGTGGTTTGGGCAGTAAAACCCTCTCCCTGCTTAAGCTACTTCTTTGCCTTGTGTAAGTCTGTCTTTATAACTAGGTTGACAGGACAGATATAACCTGGGATGGTCCCAGATAAAGCAAGACTTCTGTTCACCCTTTTTATAACCCACTAATTAAGAAGACAGAGACAATCGCTTCATCCCTTGTCAAGGTGCAGTGATAATTTCCTGATAATTCACGAAATATCTGATTGTTTAAGTGTTATCTGGAAGATGTAAACATATGTGCCTAAATAACCCATCCTCTCTTCCTTCAGCCCAGTCATGTTCCTATCAAGTCACCACAGCGAAGAACAGGCCTTGCTCCAAACCTTTTCCAAGTTGCTTCATAAATAATTTAAATTAAAAAAGAGATTGCGCCAGGCAGTGGTGGCGCATGCCTTTAGTCCCAGCACTTGGGAGGCAGAGGCAGGCAGATTTCTGAGTTCGAGGCCAGCCTGGTCTGCAGAGTGAGTTCCAGGACAGCCAGGGCTACACAGAGAAACCCTGTCTCAAAAAACCAAAAGAGAGAGAGAGAGAGAGAGAGAGAGAGAGAGAGAGAGAGAGAGAGAGCCATTGCACTATGTTCTTATGGGATGTTATAGTTTACATTTAGAGTATTTTCTAAAAGTCCATGAGTTAAATTCTTAGCAGGAGTGGATACATCCAATAGGAAGGTAGAAGGTCCCTGGGGAGGTGCTACCTCTTGTCTCCTAGGTCTAGCAATTTAGCTTATTGGGACCTGTCCTGAAAGGGAATTTCAAGATTCTGTCCTTTCCTCTTGCTTTGGTTTCCTAGCCTTGAGTTAAGTAGTTTTTTTTCTGTCATGTATTCTCCGACATTGCCATCTAGCACCCATAGCAGAGGCCAAACCAATGAATCCACCCAGTCCTGAACTGGATCCTCTAGTGCCATAAACTAAAAAGGCTTTTCCTATATGATTATCTCTGGATTTGTTATTATTATTGTTTTATAGTGATGGGAAGCTAATAGAAAACTGGTGCCAACTGCCGACTGTCGCTGTCTTAGCTTCTTAATGGTAGGGAGGTATACTCGTATATCATGGATGGATTTAGAAGACTTTGAAGGAGCAAGAGAGGAATCTTACAATGTTTTCAGTGGTGAGGCTGGGGTAAAACTCAGTGGTAAAACACTTGCCTGTCACTCCAAAAAAAATAAAGGGCTTTTTAGCATTTTAGTATTTCATAGGCAATTCTGATGAATGCTGAGAAGACCAGACGACTGATAGAAATATAGGCAGTAAGATCTTGTCAGGCTGATGAGACTTCAGAGGTAAACAAGGACTCTGCTGGGGGTTAGACTAGAGAGAGACATCCTTGTTACACAGTGGAATCATTTGGCTTGTATCTTGTCCTTGTCTTGATTCTGCGTGGAAGGTCACACTTCAAGATTATGGGCTATTTTATGTAATGGGAGAAAAATCCAAAGCAATGAACTATTCAGGCTGAAGCGTGGATTTTACTGGCTGTTTTCAGCCAAGTTTAGTGAGAATGAAGAGCAGCGAAAGGGAGAAAAACAAAAAGGGAAGACTTGGCAGAAAAAGGAGCTCTTGTGAGGACGTGGTTGCCAAAGGGATTAGCACCCATAAAGAGAAGCCAAGTGCTTTGCATGAAGAACAATAGGAAGGATGCCTTGAGGACATCTCAGAGATCTGTAGAGGTGCCTCACCCATCACAACCATAGAGATGTGGAAATACAAATTAGCTTTTCAGGACAGAATTTCAAAAGGTCATACAGTATCTTGCACGACTAGTATGACCCCCATGATGTGCACTTCCAACACACACACACACACACACACACACACACACACACACACACACACATTTCACGTATTTAGCTGGCAAAATGTTCTGTGCCTGTAAAAGCCATAGTTTAAGCAGGTTCAAGTATAGCTTGCACTGGCTGACTTTGACTCCATCCATAAGACGCTGGTTTTCCTGGTCTGCAGGGTCATGGCAGCTCCCACCAGCTTTCCAAGGAGAGAGCAGGACAGACACAGTTTGTGGTAGGGTCCAAGGCCTTAGAAGCAACCCCTGAGAGAGTAATGTAAATCTAGTGAAAAAGAACGTGAATCTAAACAGAAAAGGAGTTTCCCAAGGAGTCTGCCATGCCCAGTGTCTGTCTGCTAAGGGAAGCTATAGGCAATAAGAAAAATAGGCATGAAGGACCAGGCCATTTAGGGTCAGTTAGACATCTCAGCCTATAAAATCATCTGTCACCAAGCAATTTGGTTTGTTCCTTAGGCCCCACATGATGGAAGGAGAAAATCAACACCCTAAAGCTGTCCTCTAACCTCTACAGATATGCCAGGGCACATAACATATATGCGTGCACTCACATAGAAAACAGGTAAATAAATGTAATAAAATGAAGGGAAAAAATGGTTGTTTAGACTACAACTAGCAAAGTCATAGAAGCAGGGTTGCCTAAGCTCTTGCAAGCCTACATTCCACTTCAGTATGCCCCAGATGCTAGGCATGGAGCTTGAAAAGTGAATGTTCCCTGGGGTTTGTCTTCCTTTGAGCAAATCTCTCTCACTATTTCCTGTTCCTCCCTTTCGATATAGGAATATTTATACTGTGGCTAGCCTACCCTTGCATCTTGGAAATATGCAACTTTCTTTTTTATTTCTGCAGTGGCTCGCTTATTGAGTTGGCCTTGCACCTCAGAGGAGACTTTGGATTTAGACTTTTAAGCAAGGCTGAAACACTAATGAGAGTCCTGGTGATGGATCAAAGACCTTTTGTATGCTGAGATGGAAATGGAGCTTTGGGTCTCAGGAGCGGATGCTGTAGTTGGAATCTGGAATGTGGCTGATATGGTGGTCTTGATGAATGGCGGAGATTTTAGGAGGTAGAGCTTAGTGAAATGCACTTAAGTTATTAGGAGATGCTCTTGAGGGGGTAGTGGGACATTGCCTTCTTGTTTGTTTTTGCTTTTCAGCCATGAGGTAAGTAATTTGTTTTGCCATGCTTTTCCTCTATTGCCATCTGACACACCCATCGGAAATCTTCAGCAATGAGTCCAAGACCTCCAGAAGTATGAGCTAAATAAACCTTTTCTCATATAAATAAAATTCTTGGGTACTTAACTATAGTACTAGAAAACTAACACATGGAGAAACACAGAGCAGGAACAAGAATGGTTCTCACTCTACACTTTGCCACGAGTGTGCTATTAGAAACATATATGTGGTCTGTGAGTTGAATCTTGGCTATTTCAAGGTTTTGGGCTAATATCCACTTATCAGTGAGTAAATACCATGTGTGTTCTTTTGTGATTGTGTTACCTCACTCAGGATGATATTTTCTAGTTCTATCCATTTACCTAAGAATTTCTCGCACATGAAGCTCATGAAAAAGGAAGACCAAGTGTGGATGCCTCAGTCCTACTTAGAAGGAGTAACAAAATACTCAAGGGAGCAAATATGGAGACAAAGTATGGGACAGAAACGGAAGAAAGGGCGGTCTGGAGACCATTCTACCTGGGTATCCCTCCCATGTGCAATCACCAAAGGTAGACGCTGATGTGGATGTCAGGAAGTGCATGCTGACAGGAGCCTGATATAGCTGTCTCCTTAGAGGTCTGCCAGAGTCTGACATATTCAGAGGCAGATGCTCACAGTTAATCAATGGAGGTTCCCAATGGAGGGGTTAGAGAGAAGACTGAAGGAGCTGAAAGGGTTTGTGGCCCCACATACCAACCAACCATATCTCCCCAGGGTCTAAACCACCAACCTGGGAGCACATAGGGAGGGACCCATGAATCCAGCTGTATGTGTAGGGGAGGATGGCCTTGTCGAGCATAAGTGGGAGAAGAGATCCTTGGTCCCATGAAGGCTGAATACCGAGTGGGGGTGGAATTCGAGGGCGGGGAAGTGGGAGTAGGGGGTAAGTGGGGGTACATCCTCATAGAAGCAGGAGGAGGGGGATGGGATGGAGGTTCCTGGGTGGTGGGGGGAATGGGGTAAGGGGGTAAAATCGGAAATGTAAATATAATATCCAATAAAAAATAAAGTCAAAAAAAGAAAGAAAGAAAGAAAGAAACATAGATGTGTATTTCCACAGTGTCAGAATTTATTGGCTACCAATATATCCACAAGTTACACTGGTTTCTTTGGCTGCCATTCGGCTGTCAACTTTGATAGGTGACCATTAGCAAACTTGGGTTCTTTCGATCCTAATTACTAACAGTAATTATCAGATTAAATATTACACCTCACATAGTAATAATATCTAAATATAGTGAGAGATGTTACAGAACGGCTCTTAAGGTATTAACAGGGTCACAACAAGAGTTCACGAAATTCAAGGAGGCAGAGGCAGAGGCAGAGACAGAGCTGATTTAGGCGCAAAGGAAGTTTACGTAAGGTATTAATGAGCACAGCTAGAGAGTGGCTGGTGGTCCTGAGCTGAGCTGCAGAGGTGAGATGCAGGATAACAGAGGCCACACGGGTCCTAAGACTGTGGAGGTGAGGTGCAGGACCAGGCCCAGCCTGATGAACTGTGGATGGACTGAGCTGAGCCGAAGCTCCTGAGACAATTGGAAGTTCTCTGTATGTCGATGCCGTGACACTTGGCAGGAAAGGCAGACATGGTCACGGCTTCTTGATGGTGTCCAGATGAGAGTGTTGTTCCTTTCCTTTGTCTGGCATGTTCAATAAGCTCTCTGTTCTGATTCTTCTGATATAATGATAATAATAATATTCTTATGTGCTTGTATGGTCTCAGTCTACTTTGATAAGTTTATAGGATTGTGCCCATTTATAGCTGTGAATAACTTATCAGTCTGGGCCTCTTGGGTGGCGCTGCACATGAAGTCGTGTGTCTATATGCACAAGACTCCCAAGTACCTGTGCTCAAAATAGAGTCAAATACTGCTTGTAACTGGAAATTACCCAGGCCAAGGCACAACCTGAAGACACACTGCTTACTCTGATCTGGAGTGATTTGCAGTGAGGAACAGCCTGTTCTAAACGTGCGTCTCTGGGTTCCACGACTGAAGGAGAGGAAGAACAATTGGTACTCTCCCCTCACTGCAAGTGCCGCTGCATCCTGCATTACATCCTCCTAGTGACTTCCGTTTCCTTGTTTTTCAAGATAGAGTCTCATCATGTATCCCTGACTGTCCTGGAACTCACTATGTAAACCAGTCTGGCCTGGAACTCCCAGGCATCTGCCTATCTCTGCTTTCTGTGTGCTTGAAATAAAGTCAGGCACCACTACACCTGGCTTCTCCCAGTGGCTTCTTAAAAGCACTTTGCTACTTTTTACTTTGACCATGAATAGTATTTCTTGGCTGAGCTAAGGGGACAAGGACTTTCTGCAGGTTGCATGGTGTTTGGTTGTGAGGGTCGGGGTGGACACTCTCTTTCCTGCCAAGAATCTGCAGAGTCCTGTGCTAATTAGCAAATGAAGAGCCACAAGTACAGGTTTGTGGATGCTAAGAGTATCTAGCAATGCCTTCAGTGAGTGGTACCCAATTCTTCAGACCTCATGTGGTCCTGTTTGCGAAATCACACAAGTGAGCTTCCAGCACAAGTAAGAAGATGGTGAGGGAATGTTCAGGCTTTCTATAGTGAGTGTGTCCTTAATATTGTCCCTCTCAGAATCCCAGAAATGTGCAGACAAGAATAGGCATGCGTCTCCTCCAGGGTAAGTTAGGGCTACTTACCAGAGAACTACCAAGAAGCTGTATCTTCAGGTGTTAATCGACTGATGATGTGGTGATGTGGGCCTGTCCAAACATACCAGTCCTCAACATTCTGCCCTTTGCCCTCTACAGAACAGGGAGGGACGCAATCAAGATGGACTTCAACACATGAAAATCATTGCCTTCAAGAGTATTGAGGGTGAGAAGACATTTATAAAGTCAACTCGGTAAGCTTTTGATCCACTTGTCTACTCCCAGAGAGCATACACCCTTTCCCGAACCTGAAAATAATGCAAGAGTTTCTCTGGCCATGGGGCCAAGGTCCAAAGCCGTCTGAGCAATGCAAATTTGCATGTCTGTGTTAGAAGACAGTGGAGGGCAAAGATACTGTGTCAAAAGAGACAATGCTGCAGGCTGAGTCTGATCTCGATGGAGTTCCTGAAATAACCACAACATGAAATGGAAACATCTTTGAGTCCGACATTCTTGGTTCTCCTGCTTTAGCTAGACTGGGTTTCCTGTTACCCGCTTCATTCGGCCCTCCCACTGAGTGCTCCAGCGATTTTCTCTTCTGGTCAAGCCTCCTTCCAGCATGGCTACAATGTCTTTTGACCTACTGGCTGTGGAAGTTAACAGTCCAAATCAGACACTCTTCTTCAGGCAAGCCAATTTAACATCATCACACTCCTTCCTCATTTCAGTCTCTGTCTTACCTGGAGCCCCGGGGCCTTTTTCTAACCTAGTTTATCCCTCCAGATTCTTCCCTGAAGCCTTTCCTGCTGACTTCGGCTCACGCTGATTTCATCTCTTCTCTGAAGGATGGAGTTAGTAGTGGGTCTTACGCTGACACATGGTTCATCGTTTCACCCTGGTCTTCTCAGCTACAGTGTGTATGATAAAAGTCACCTGCTTCTAATTCATAACCCCGTTGCCTCATCTAGAATGTGGGTTGGTACCAAACTCACAATAAATGTTCACTGAACTCACACTGATAGTGCCATTTCCATCTGAGCTATTTTGGGTTTCTCACGGTGTTGCTATAGGCTAGTGGTTGCCCATCTCCGATATAAAGATTATTGGATTGAGAAGTCATACAACGGTAGGAGGCTTTGATACCAGCTATCTTTTATTTGTTCTAACAACAACAGTATACGTTTGAGAAACAGTTGTGCCTGTGTATGAGAAAAAGGAGAGCCACTGGGCACCACATTGCTTCCTGTAGATGCAGGTCAGGAACTCCTTGCTGTAGCAGTACTGCGGAAACCATGGCTGTAGCCCCGCCCCACCCAGATGGGAAAACCAATGAAGGATGAAGTTCAATGTTGTTCTAGAAGGTATCTCATTTAGTTACCTTCTCTCCGGAGCTGTCAAGTCCCTGAGTATATACAGTATACCTCAGGTATTGTAAAATAAATTAGGTAATACAGCAGGAAAAGAGAGGTCATAGGAATTCATAGGGTTGTAAGGTTATAGAATAATTATAATGACTATCTATTGGTCGTAGTGACGAGCACTGATTGCTAAGTGCTTTTGGTGACTTCACGCGGTATATATTATTTAATCTCCACCGCACACTATAAAATATCATTACTCACATGAAGTAGTAGAAACCACTGTGGAAATGGGGGGCGGTGCTGAGTACTATGTTTGGGTACATAAAGAACAAAAAATGTAACAAGATAACCAAACTGGGATGGATCCACGCAACGAAACATCATTCAGACACAAAGGGGCACAGTACAGAATGGTGGCTCAGTGGGTCAAAGCACTTGCTGCCCGGGTCTGACAACCTAGATCCTACAGTCGAAGATACCGATTCCCAAAAGTTGTCCTCTGGTCTTCACACATATGCTGTGGCACATGGACATCAGTACACATGTACACACACACACACACACACACACACACACACACACACACACACACCAGCCTGATGCTTAGGGAAAGAAGCCTGTCAAGAGAGGTCTCGTACTGTATACTTATTCCGCTTACATATAATGTCCAGAACGGAAAAACCTAAAGGATAGAAAGCAGACGATCAAGTACCAAGGACTGGGGGACCAGGGAGCCAGGGGTGGCTGTTTAGCAGATGCGGGGTTTCCATTGGGAGTGATGGAAATTCCTGAAACCAGATAGTGATGCTGCTGTAGGACATATTTAATGCCCCTGAACTCTATACTTTAAAAGTGGCAACATTTATTTATTTTTGTTTAAATTTTACTAAAAACAAAAACAAAGTTAGCCATAACAGTCTGCATGGAAACAAGATCCCAGAGGCAGAGGTGGCTATGGGGCAGGGTCCCCTGGGATCTGGTAACTCAGGTTGGAGCATCTTGGAATCTCTCCAGGCTTGTAGTGATAAGCCACACCATGATTGTTCTAGAGGAGGTCAGGCCATCATTTGGCCATCTGGGTGTAAGCATGAAAACAAGTAAATGTCTGTTTGTATGTGTGTGCATGCGTGCATGTGTGTGTGTGTGTGTGTGTGTGTGTGTGTGTGTGTGTGTGTATATGCTTTCTGTGCTCTAATGATATCTATTCCTGTAGCTATTCATGGGTGGTCTAAAGCACTCTCAGCTGACACTAGTGACCAGTCCCTTTTCCTGGATGAAACTCAGCCATTTCCCCCTTCATGGAGCCAACATCATGAGAAATCCGCCTCCGGCTCCTTTGGCCTTGAAAGGAGACCATATGTACTGTTTGCTTTTCTCCTCAGCATCTTCTCTGAGCAGATGTCATTCCTCGGCAGTTCTGCCTTCTAGAAGTGTTCCCCATAATGCCAGAAAACAGTGATTATTGCTAAGAAACTAGTCTACTCATGAAGCTCTTCCAAGAGATGTGGCTGGTAAACACTGCTTCCTGGGGCCTGAGTGGGGCGGGGGGTGGGGGAGGAAAAGCATGGGGTCCTTGGAAGGGTCCAAGGATATTGCTCCTCCCCTGGCCTGTGCAGTGTTCCTCTCACTCTGCCACAGCAAAGTCAGTGACAGGGAGGGCCTCTCTAACAGTGAGCTCTCAGCACATCTGCACACACGGGGACAAAAGGCTATTAGATGCACTCCACGTTATTCATTTTGCAATTGAGATTTTTTTCCCACCCTAATGGAGTTGAGCCACTTTAAAACACACACGGAGCTCAATCAATTTCTTTTGTAGATTTCAAGAGAAGCTTTATTCAGTTCAGAAACACAGTAACAGCTGAGGAAGCTATTCCCAAGGCAAAGAACAAAGACTTGGAATTATTTATAGTGTGGGAGAAAGAGAGAGAAAAATGGGGAGAATGGAGATAATTCAGATGGGGGAAGGGGAGGTAGTGGCTGGAATAGCCAGATCAGCGCTCACACCCTAGTCTTATTTTTCCATTCAATATGGAAGATTCTTTCTTTTGCTTTGGTGGTCTGCTTCATCGGCCCGTCCCTTCCTTCAGTTCATCATGGACCGACCTATCCTAAAAGTGCACCTTCTATCTGTAGAACCTAAAGGTCCTACTGCTGCTCCAACCTGAAACTCGCATCTCCACTGTCCAATATACAGGAGCTTCACCCTGTTTTGCAAGGAAAAACCTTCCTGACCTGAGGTAGGTGCTGGCATCTTTCACCACTACCCAAGCCCAATCCCAAGAATCTCTCTTGTGACCTCTGGGGAAAATGACATAGCTCACAGAAATAATGGGGACCTCAGGTAGATGCTGGCATATTCTGAGAGCGGGAGACTTTTCACCGTCCTCCCATGTCACAGCATGTGAGAGGCCCGTTGATCCATGACCAAAATGCTTTGTTGAAAACTGTAGAATAGGAGACACGGAGATGGGCTTGGTGGGTAAAGTGTTTGCTGTGTGAGCAGACCGGAGATTGTATCCCCAGCACCAACATAAATGTGGGCCGGGTGTGGTGACCCTCCTGTAATCTCACCACTCGGAAGGCAGAGACAGGGATCCCTGTGGCAAACTGGCTAATGAGTGACCTCTGGGTACCGGAGATCGTGTCTCAACAAGTAAAAGCTGGAGAGTAGGGGGGACACCTGACACTGACCTCTGCCTGACCCCAACACATGCACATGCATTTACTCATACACATTTGAACATGCAAACACACATGAATGCACACCACACACATACACACATACATGCGCACAAATAAAAATAATTAAGAAGGGAGACTAAGCCGTCAGTGTCTGTGACTACTGTTTCTGATATCATTTATTGTTATATAACTTAATTTCTAATGCTGGCTCTGTTCATCACCAGCTTGAAAAGATCCCTGGAAAAATGAGTGATCGACTTCTTCAGGCTTGTGTGAATCAGTTCCTACACCAGACGGTCATATCCTGACCCCTGCTGCAGGTGCTTAGACTCTACTCAGAAATCAGCCATTTCTTAAAAGTCAGCCTGGACACCCCCAACAACAGGGACTGTGTTGATCTTGTTCTTCCCTGAATCACTGGTGTTGCCCAGGGGCCAGCAGAATGTGGTCCTCAGAGCCTGGGCATGCAGAACATGCTTGCTGATAGGGGCTGACTGTAAGCCCAGAAGCATTTCCTGAATGCTTGGCAGTTGTTGGCTTCTATAAACACTGGCTAAGTGAGGAGTAGAGAAAAGGCAAAAACAAAAAATGAACATGGGGCTGCCTTTAGCTTCTTATCTTTATTGGTTAAAGTCACAGATGTGTGCTCTGCCCTGGGCATGGAGCAAGCTCTTTCTGATTTGCAGTAAAATGTTAGAGGAGGAGAGAAGACAAAGAGGAAAAGGAGGGGCCTGCCTGAAGCAGGAAGTAGAAAAAGTAGGGGGAAAGAAACTGGCCAGCTTTCTGACCCATTAGAGAGAAAAACAAATTAAGAAAGAAGTGTCGTGGTGTGGGGCTATTATTTTTTAATAAATGGCCTTCGTTGGTGAAAAGAAAATCCTCCTGGGTTGGAGGTATAGCTCACTTTTCAGCGTGTAAACCACATGTTTACCGTGCACTGGACCTAGGGTTCTATCTATAGAACCCACTCCCACCCTCCTGCAAATCCCTTGTCTTTTAGAGACTCTGAAGTTGATCTGTTCTTTTAGGGCAATGGATGTATTGCCTTAATTTGAAGACCCTGCGCACTCAGAATCACTGGTGCTTCCCACTGACCCAGGTTTCTTAGAGTTTCTGTTGCTGTGAAGAAACTCCATGACCCAAAAGCAACTTGGGGAGAAAGGAGTTTATTTGGCTTACACTTCCACAGCACGCAGTCCATCAATGGAGGACATCAGGACAGGAACTCAAACAGGGCAGGAACCTGGATGCAGGAGCTGAGGGAGAGGGGTGCTGCTTACTGGCTTGCTGCCCGTGGCTTGCTCAGCCTGCTTTCTTATAGAAACCAGGACCAATGGCCTGGGCTCTCCCTTCTTAATCACTAATTAAGAAAATGCCCCACAAGCTTGCCTACAGCCTGGTTTTATGGTTTTTATCTTCTCATTTGATGGTCCCTCCTCTGTGATGACTCCAGCCTGTGTCAAGTTGACATAGAAAAAAACCTAGTACCTCTGGAAGAACAGCCAGTTCTCATGTACATGAAAACAAAACCCTCATATACGTTAAATAAATAAATCTTAAAAAAAAAAAAAAACTAGCCAGCATACCATAGCTGAAAAAAACCATCTACTTAGCATCCAGGCAATACTATTTGTTACCAGAGCTGCCCTTGTCATTTAGTTTGCTGTGCCTCCTTCTGCAATCTCTGCCCCTCTCTGGGCCTTCTGTTTCCTCACCTGTGATGAGAAAATTATATGGTTTTCAAGCTTCCTTCCAGCTGTAACATCCCATGAGCATGAGTTCATTTTTTATCCTGACCCAGATTCTTAGAGATAATGTACTTAAAATAATATCAAGTTTGAAAGTGATCAGTTCTCTCCTCCGTTTAAAAATGTCATTACTGGCAGTGCCTCGGTGGGTGTTGAGGCCTATTTCGGTGCCTGGGTGTTCAGAAGAGGAGGAAGAGAGAGTGGGAAGGTAACCAATTCAGTAACCTCCTCACGACTCCTGAGGCCGCGTTGGTGCTTGTCTTGAATGCCTGATCCAAACAGCCCTGAGTTGTGATGCCTTAAGTTAGGGACAAGAATAGCATCCCATTTTCTTTTACAAGGTGCCTGCCTCCTCAAGGCCTTGGACTTGACATGATTTCTTTCTGACTTTCAAAATAGTTTCTCAAGGTGTGCAGTATGACAGTACCCTGGGCATACATGAGCAGGCACTGAATTTGCCAACTTGGCCTAAGTCAAGAGGGCCTGGGGTTCAAACTTGATTCTGACACTTTCACCCATTGCCTTTGCCAAAGGGCACCTGGGAGGTGGCCTCAGGCCAGCATCCCTAGCAGGAGCTGGGGTTAGAGGTAAGAAATGAAATGTGGCCTCAGCCTAGGTCTACTGAGTCAGCTCAGGGTGGGGCCCAGGAGCTGGATTCTAAGAAGCTGTAGAGAAAAGTTCCTACTTTCTGTCTCTTCCTTCCTGCCTCTCCCTCTCTCCCTTCATCTTCCCATTCTTCATGGCTTCCCTCTCCTTTCCCTTCCTCCTCACTTCCTTTAATCTTTCTCTTCCTCCTTCCTTCTCGATATTCTTTCCTTCTACACTCCTTTCTCCCTCTCCACCCCTCTTGCCCTCACCCATTCCTGCCCTCTCTCTTCACACTACTTTCTTCATATTTGAAGTTTTGATTTTTATTTTCGTAGAGCACGTGTCGAGAACTTTACTCCTCTTTAGGGTTTCTCTGTATAGCCATGGCTGCCCTGGAACTCACTCTGTAAACCAGGCTAGCCTTGAACTCAGAGATCCAGCCTCTCTCAGCCTCTCAAGTGCTGGTTTAAAGGCATGTGCCACTGTAACCTCTCAACACGTTTTTCTAGTGCCCAGAAAACACCTTGACCATGGGTATAGGGCTGTATAGAGTCTCAGAACCTTCTTTATCTTGCTTGACTTAAACTATCTGGACATCAGTAAATAAATGCCCCTTTTCCTCACCACAATTCCTTGGCAATCAGTACTCTAGTCTGGGAGCCTGTGGATGAGGAACTGAGCTGTATCAGATGGAAATGGAACCAGGCAGTCTTTCTCCTCACACTCCTGGCGTGTCTTACCTCCTGTGAGAGCCCCTGTGTGATGCTGGGCTTCTTGTTATCTGGTTAGTAGCCACCCTGGCAGTGATCCTCTGAAAGCCCATATTCCTGGTGTGGTTATAGTTGTCTGACCTTTGATCTTGCTGAAGGAAGTTCCAAATGTTACACCAAGCATACAGCTGCTTCTTCAGGCTGTCTCTGAGTCGAGTCAAAGTGTTCTCCACATACAGCTTTCTGATTCCAATAGAATAAACAGTGTTTCAGGCTTCTGGAACTCTCTTACTATTAAAGCCATGAAGGAAAAGATGCGTGGATTCCAGAAGAAAGGGTTCAGGGCGATTTAAATGCCTCTTGTGGAGTCGTCTTTAGTCCGTGTCCATAGCAGGCTTGCCCCTCATGAAGGTGAGTAAGCAGATGGCCCTGACTAGAGTTCTGCATGTTGGTTCTTACTGGGGCCTCTGCTCACGTGTACTTCCATTCCTCTAGGACTGGGACAGCTGTCTAAGCAAAGGTGACTTATGACTTTCTGCTACTCTGATAAACACCTGAGATTGTCACCTATAAACTGACAGAGGTTTCTTTTAGACTCACTTTTAGAAGTTCAGCCCATGGTCAGTTGGCCCTGTGGCTTTTGGTTCTGAGATGAGGCAAGGCAGCACAGTGGGGAACGTTAAGAAGAGTAAAACTATTCACATCGTGGTAGAGACAGGAACCAGAGTATCCCCACAGTCCCTTGGAGAGTATATACCTAATAGGCAGAAGACCTCTACCTTCTACCATCTCCCAGTGCTGGTAGTCTGGGATCAAATCCTTACTACGCTGGCTTCAGAGGGTGCTGTAGATCCAGACTAAAGCACTGCCATTGCGTAGGAGGCAGGCACGGCTTGCAGAAAAGCAGAGTTCTCCATCTGTAGAAAGTCAGCAGTCTCTGGTCCCATCTTACTGGGGTACATACAGCAAGAGTCACACTCCTACAGAGAATAGGAGGTGGGGGATTCTAGGGGCCTAGGGAGTTGTTTTCTGATCCTAAGAAATAACAGGACGCTGTGGGCTCCCGCTTCTTGATATAACAGGTGCCACATAACTCTCTGGCCAGGGCAGACCCACTCAGTGCTGGAAAACTTCTGCTTAAGGCTCCCTGGGGAAGCTATTGTCAGTTCCCAACGTTTCCATCCATGTGATCACTGCTGTTCCCAAAACAGCATGAGGTTGCTATAGAAAACCCTTACACAACACAGGCTAGCCTCATCTTAAATTCCCGGCTCCAAACTGTAAATGGCTATCAGCACCACATAGCCATCTTACCCTCTTGGCTTTCCTTCCTACCTCCCTGCCTCCTTCCTCCTCCTCCCCAGGCTCCTCCCAAGCTCTGGGGATGACCATGCCACATGCCTGGCTTGGAAAATAGAAGCAACAGATGGGGGCTCTCCTTGCCACTGTCAAATAGGCACAGCATCCTACATCTTCAAACACGGGCTTTTCTCCTTGGTCCCTCGAGTAGGAGTATCCACTGCTTTCAAAGGCCGAGCTCTGAATGCGTGGTCAGGATCCCATTCCATGTCTATTCCAGGAATTCACATCCACTTATATCTCCCTTTCTTCCTTCCTTCCTTCCTTCCTTCCTTCCTTCCTTCCTTCCTTCCTTCCTTCCTCCCTTCCTCCCTCTGTATGTGAACTTTCATTCTTGTACCCTTTACACCTGTCCTAGACCTTTGCTGCTCTCTCTAACCTCATATACTTGATTAAAGAAAACCAGATTTAAAACAGCAACCAGTCCCCTTGGCCACGCTTTCACCCTCTGCTCCCACATCACTTTTCTGCACATTTATCTAAGCTTTTTGGCTCTCCCGCATCTCTCATCCCCTCTGGTTTCAACCCACCACTCTATGAAGTGTCTGTGCCTGTCCCAATGTACTTTTATTCCCCTAAGGGACATTTGGCAATATCTGAACTTTTTTTTCTTTTCAGGGCAGAGCTAGGGAGACTGCTGAGTGTCTTACAGTATAGAATGACCTGGGTGCATCTGCTACACATGAGCGGGCAAGCCTGGGTCCAGCCTGTGTGTGTTCTTTGGTTGGTGATTCAGACTCTGAGAGCCCCAGGGGTCCAGCTTAGTTGATTCTGTTGGTCTTCCTGTGGAGTTCCTATCCCCTTTGGAGCCCACAACTCTTCTTTTTATTCTTCCATAAGAGTCCCCAAGCTCCATGTGGGTCCCCAACAACTGGAACAAGGGCTATCCTAAAAGCTGTTGCCTGTATGTAGGATATGTTCTTCTAGCTGGGCTGCCTTGTTTGGCCTTAGTGAGAGAGGAAGTTCCTAGCCTCTCGGAGACTTGAAGGACCAGGTGAGGGATACCGAGGGGGACCCTACCTGCTCAGAGGAGAAGAGGGGGGAGATGGAAGGATTGTGGGAGGGGTGACCAGGAGTAGGGCAATGAGCTAGATGTAAATAAGTAAAAAAAAAAAAAATTAAATTAAAAAGAAGAAAAATGACCTGGATACATAGGTCAGTATGTGCCATCAAGGAGAAACTTTTAGACTCGTGCTAAGCTTAGGGGGATCTTCTCAGATACCAAGTATGAGGAATAATTTTCTGTGCTCATCAAATGCATCCTTTCTCTCCCTCTTTCTTTTCCTGCTTCTATTCTCCCCTCCCTCTCTCTTTTATTCCTATGCTATGGCCATTCTTTACACATTCCTCCTCCCTCTGACTCCACCCTAGGCTAGCTGTCTTCTTTGAGTTCTTGCTCGACCTAAGGAATGACTTCTGTAGTTTCTACACTGGATGAGGAGCCAGCCTGTCTGGCTCGAGTCCCAGCTCTCAGCTTCCCAGCTGTGTGTTCATAGTAACAATTTCTTCTGTTGCTTGGCAGCCTCGGTTTCTTCAGCAGACTGGGGGTATGATGGCACTTACTCCATACACCTGCAATAGCTGAAAGACAGACTCCAAATAAATCGCATGCTTGCTTCATAGTCTCTGTTGTTTCTATGGCACACACACAAAATAAAACCCTTATAACTACTTATTTCTTAGCTGAGAATGGAATAAAACACAAGAATCTCATAAATATGAAAGATTGTTGCTCTGAAGACAAGGCATGGAGAACTTTCTGCTATCCAAAGCAGAACAGAGGTTTACAAAGATGTGAGATTTCCTCCCTTCTTTCTGCAAAGACAGGCTGTGCCTCTTCCTTTGCCCTTTACCTATCCAGAGACAGCACCAGAGGAACCTGGTTACTCATAACCAGTTGTTACTCATATCAGTGACCCTGCTATATCTTCCCTTGAGCATCTTCCTTCAGTTTCCCTCTCTGTATGCCTAGGACCATTTGTCTTTGTCTTTCTATTGCTTTACTATTGCTTTAATCTCTCTCTCTCTCTCTCTCTCTCTCTCTCTCTCTCTGTGTGTGTGTGTGTGTGTGTGTGTGTGTGTGTGTGTGTGTATGTGTGCGTGTGTGTGTGTGTATATATACAGATTAATTTTACAGATATCATCTTAAAACTATTAGTTTCCTGTTACTTTGGATATACAATAGCAGTTGTTACTCATATCAGTAGCTTAATATTTTTTACCATCAAGATATTTTATGGGCTGGAGAGATGGCTCAGCGGTTAAGGGCACTGACTGCTTTTCTGGAGGTCCTGAGTTCAATCCCTAGCAACCACATGGTGGCTTACAACCATCTGTAATGGGATCCAATGTCCTCTTCTGGTGAGTCTGAAGACAGCAACAGTGTACTCACATACATAAAGTAAATAAATCTTTAAAAAAAAAAAGAGAGAGACAGATTTTATGTAGGGGCTGGAGAGATGGTTTAGTCTTGAGAGCACTCACTAGTCTTCCAAAGGTCTTGAGTTCAAGCCCCAGCACCCACATGACAACTCACAACTGTTTGATACCATCTTCTGGTGTGTACATGTACATGCAGACAAAGAACCCATATACATAAAATATTTAAATAAACAGAAAAGATATTTAATGCAAAGGATTGGTACATAATTATAGTACTGAATGTGTCCAAATAAGAGAAAGGGGGAAATAGCATCCCCCCAGGTGTCCACTATGCACAAACTCTTCTTACATATTTTCATTAACTTTTATGATTCCGTGCGGGCAGCTTTTGAGTTTGATTTTTACAAATGAGGACACTAATGCTCAGACCTTATATTTCAAGACAGGGTCTGCTAGAACCTGAAGTTCACTGGCTGACTAGTCCGACTAAACAGAAATTCTCGTTTCTTCTTTTCCCCAGCGGCTTAACAAGGGCACGTCTCTGCCCCAGGTTGTTCCTTTTTTAAAAATGTGATTTCTGGGCATCTAAACTCAGTCCTCACACCTACGCAGCAGATATGTTACCCACTTAGCCACCTCCCATCCTCTGAATTTGCATCTTCTTTGGCTACATAGTCTAAAGAGAATTTTGGTTTAGCCCAGATCAACGGTTGCACGTTGTAACTGTGAAAACTCCCCAACAGTCAATGTGTGAATTGTATGGTAAACAAGTTATATTTCAACAGACTTTTGAAGAAAAAAAAAAAGAGGCTGTGGAGATGGTTTTTTGGTGATGTGCTTACTATGCAAGCAGTGGAACCTGAGTCTGGATCTCCAGCACCCACATAAAAAGCTGGGTATGACACGTGTACCCCAGCACTGAAGAGGTTTAGACAGCCTGATCTTTGGAGCTTTCTGGCCAGCCAGTTGCCTGAGTGGTAAGTTCTAAGCCAGTGAGAAACCCTGTCTTTTGTTTTTGTTCCTTGAGTCAGGGTCTCACTCTGTAGCCCTAGCTGGCTTAAAACTCACTATGTGGGTCAGGCTGGTCTTGAACTCACAGAGATCCACCTGCCTTTGCTTCCCAAGGACTAGGTTTACAAACAGGCTTCACCACGCCCAGCTGAAAGACCCTTTCCTTATAAATGAGGTGGATGGCAGCTAAGGAATGGCATTCAAGGGTTGGTCCTCTGTTTTCCCCATGCCACACAGTAACACACACACACACACACACACACACACACACACACACACACACACA